>CM047736.1:23823674-24542174 GCA_026225825.1 Pistacia integerrima
TTTGAGTACATTAGTATTTTAAATGATTAATTTTAGAGTTAATCCTTTTAAGATTTAAAAGATGACAAAAATTCTTCTATTGTTAAATTTTAGGTGTCAAAAATAATGGAAGGTAATTTGGTAATATTTGTTAACTCATAAGAATGGAAAGTTTAACGATTCAATAACAATTAATCAATGCAAGGAGATTTTTGTTATAATATTATAATTTGGAGGTTTGTCTTTATTTTAATATAAAGAGAATGTTAAATTTAAAGTATTTTTGAGATTTTTGAAAACTGCGAAACACCTTTCTTAAGTGAATTTTTTTATATTTTTGCAAAGTTTTTATGATAATTTTTTTTTTTTTTTTTAATTTCAGGAAAAATTAGTCGTTTAAGGTTGATTTTTTTGTGGACTTAAAAGTTAAAATAATTAATTATTTAATATTATTTTGTTCTGTTTTGTCAGCCCTTTTCCGCTCACTGAGTTTAACCAGTCGCTCGCTTTGGTTACTTGGCTCTGTCTAACAATCAAATGTTCAAACACAATTACCTTTCCAAAATAAAAAATAAATAAAATAATGACCGTACAAAGTTTAAATATTGTCCTTTTAATTAAATTATAGAACAAATTTCATTGGCTGGATGTTAACTTTATTTATTTTTAAACAATAAAGTAAAGAAATTAGTGGTAGTATTCTCATTGGAAACCTCGCCCATTCAAGATTTTTAAATCATCTTTCTTCTCGTAACATATTCCAAATTTCATTAATGCCCTTATTTCAATTTTTATAATTTAAGAATATAACCACTTTCTAACTATTATTCATGATGTTCGTAATGTCTAATATTGTCATTATGTTAATTTACAAGAATTTCACATATTCAAATTGAGAGTTAAATACATTAGTCTAAGCCTTCTTGCATCAGCTGTAGCGTAATAAAGGCATGGTGTAGAATTTATCACACAATTAATAGTGTCTGCCCATAAAAAATCATCCATTAATGTCTCAACCACCAAGCACCAAGCAAGAAATAGCCATGTTCATTGTAGATGTAAAAAATCCATCGTCATGAAAATAAGGTTTAATTGACCTATACACATGAAAAAATAAGTGTAAAGTTTTCAGAAAACATCAAGATGGTGTTTACGATAGGCACTTCGACGCTCAAGTCAGCGAGACTGAAAGAGATTATTTGATAAGAATTAAGGAGATGAAGAATTACCAGGAGTCTTGTCGGAGGCTAGAACTACGGCAGAGACGTCAGGTTCTTGGAAGCAAGAACTTTAAGAGCAAATAGATGGTTTTAAGTAGTGTAGATTGACTATGGGAGATTGCCTCCCTAATGAGAAGGCAAGCCTCTGTTTTTATAGTGAACCCAAAGGGTTAGAATCTTAGTAGAACATTGAGTCCTCTTTTTTGGGAGATAATCCATATCAAGAAAAAAATATGATTTCTTGACATTATCCGATTAAGTTTAATAGTTTAAATAAGATTTGGAATTTTAGTAGGACACTAAGTCCTATTAATCCCTATCATGAAAGAGATATGATTTATTGACCTTATCAGATTAAGTTTAATAGTTTGAGTAAGATTGGAAATCTTAGTATAACAGGAAATAGAATGGGATTCTGATTTCCTATTTATAGACTGTTGGAGACTAATGGTGAAACCCAATTTAGCTTAACTTATAGGATAACCCAACTCATAGAATGGGTAGGTCGCAAGGTGATTTTAAGCGTAGGCCAAATTGGGATTGGGTTGAGGCCTTGGGCCGTGACATTTTTATTTCATTATTGGGCCTTGTTAAGCCCAAGACGATTTTTGGCCCTAACAGTTAGCCCCCCACTCTCTAAGTTAAAGAGTATTTAGCTTAGATAGTAGATTTAATCGAATGAGTGCAAACTGAGTGGATTAGTGATAGCAGCTCGTTAGGTTGGATGGATTGTTGTGTGGATTGGGTCGATGATTTGTCGATTTGAGGTGTAAGAACCCTTCAACCGGTTTGGTCGACTGAATTTGTAGCTTTATGGATCGGGCAGGGCCGATCGAAGGTGTAAATCCATGGATCGAGCAGGACCGATCCGAAGGTGTAAATTCGTGGATCGGTAGGGCCGATCGAAGGTGTACATCCATGGATCGAGCAGGGTCGATACGAAGGTGTAAATATGTGGATCGGGCAGAGCCGATCCGAAGGTGTAAATCTGTGGATCGAGTAGGGCCAATCCGAAGGTGCAGATCTGTGGATTGAGCAGGGTCAATCCGAAGGTGTAAATCCGTGGATCGAGCAGGGTCGATCCGAATGTGTAAATCCATGGATAGGGCTGGGCCGATCCAAAGGTGTAAATCTGTGGATCGAGCAGGGTCGATCCAAAGGTGTAAATAGTGGATCGGGAGGGCGGGCCGTCCAGAAGGTGTAGATCCGTGGATTGAGCGGGGAGGTCAATCCGGACAGAAGGTGTAAATCCGAGTGGATCAAGCGGTCGATCCGAAGGTGTAAATCGTGGTAAATCGTGGATCGGGAAGGTCGATCCGGAAGGTGTAGAAGCGTGGATCAGTGTATCGTCAGAAGGTGTCCCAAATCCAGTGGATCGGCGGGGCGTAGTACTGAGGAAGGTGTAGATCCGAGTGGATTGAGCGGGGCCTCCATCCGGAGGAAGGTGTGGGCAAAGGGTCCAGTGGATCGGGAGAGGGGCGATCCGAAGGTGTAAATCCGTGGATCAAGCATGGTCGATCCGATGGTGTAAATCCATGAATCGGGCAGAGCCGATCCGATGGTATATGCCAAGTGGAGCTTGTATTGAGCTTACAGTCAAGTCGGCGTGATCGACTTGTAGTTGAAACCTTTGAGGGCTATGTGGCACAGTTGGCATGACCGACTTTGTAGTTGAAAACATTCGATTGAAGCTAGAGTAGTGACATGCATGGCATGCATGTTTTAAGCAAATAGTCGAATTGAGAGTTAATATGCATGATGTGCATGTGTTATGGACTGAATAAAGAGTGAGCTAAATGGAAAAATGGGCTGCATATATTTAAGTAATGGGCCTAATAGAGAAAGATTTAACCAAATAGAGTGGTAGTTAATAGGAGACAATGATACATACCTTTCCCCTTCAAGTGCTACCACCCATGCTTGCTGGACCGAGTGGAGAGAAGGGTGTTACTTTCTATGTCGGAGCTGAACCAGTTGAAGTTGAGTGGGCACGTGATTCACTTTTGGGCTAATCCGAATGGGCACGTTGGTATTGTATGTGCAAACTCAAATATCATTGAGTGGACTACTCGTGTTGTTTAGTGGTGCTAAGTTGTAGTGGGGAGTGCAGAGTTTGCAAATAGCGGGGAGCGTGAGGTCTTTTGTGACAGATGTGCTGGAGATTGTGATGTGAAGGTGGTTTGAGTTGATATGTATTGGTTGGGAATGGTCGATGGTTCGAGTTTGGGTTACCTTCTAATGGAGAGAAGGTCCTGGAGATGCTGGCGTATTGCGACATCTTCTTGAATGAACAAATTGACTGGTTTTGTGGTGGGTATGCATTGCAAAGCTCTGATGACATTGGCGGACCACCTGGTGGTTTGATGATTGAAGTGAAAAGGCGCGTGCAGAGAGGTTAGAGACAGAAGCTATTGCCTTACCTGAACAGAGGATTAGAGAAGAGAGATTGTTGAAGCAAAGTCAATGAATCAAGTGGTTTAGGAACACCACTTTAAACTCTGACACATTATTCTTCTATTATTAATTTAGAACAATAATATGAAGCTATTATTAATTTAAAACAATAACATGAGCTTCAAGGTCTTATACTACCCGCTGAATGATATAATATAAAATAAATTACGATATGCCAAATAGATATAATATGACATGTGAATAGATAGAACAAACAAATAAAAAAAAAGAAAAAAAAAATTCTTATCGTGATGAGATTTTCTGAGTAACATTGTCAGTCAAAAGGAGTTTCGTATCGCCTCCCATGTTGTAAGTCATCGTTGGCAGATGATTGTCAGGGCCTCACGGTGGGCGTCAAACTGTAGATGCAAAAAATCAACCGTCATGAAAATAGGGTCTAATCCCGTGAGGTTGATGCCACTGACAATCTGCTAGACCTGCACACATGAAAGGGCAAGCGTGAAGCTTTCGGAAAACACCGAGGTGGTGTTTGCCGTAGGCACTCCGATGCTCAAGTCAGCGAGGCTGAAAGAGATTATTTGATAAGAATTAAGGAGATGAAGAATTACCAGGAGTCTTGTCGGAGGCTAGAACTACGACGGAGACGTCGGGTTTTTGGGAGCAAGAACTTTAGGAGCAAATAAATGGTTTTGGGTAGTGTAGATTGACTATGGGAGATTGCCTCCCTAATGAGAGGGCAAGCCTCTGGTTTTATAGTGAACCCAAGGGGTTAGAATCCTAGTAGGACATTGAGTCCTTTTTTTTGGGAGATAATTCTTATTAAGAAAAAAATATGATTTCTTGACCATATCAGATTAAGTTTAATGGTTTAAATAAGATTTGGAATCTTAGTAGGACACTAAGTCCTATTTTGGGAGATAATCCCTATCATGAAAGAGATATGATTTCTTGACCTTATCAGATTAAGTTTAATAGTTTGAGTAAGATTGGAAATCTTAGTATAAGAGGAAATAGAATGGGATTCTGATTTCCTATTTATAGACTGTTGCAGGCTAATGGGTTGAAACCCAGTTTAGCTTAACTTATAGGATAGCCCAACTCATAGAGTGGGTAGGTCCCAAGGTGATTTTAAGTGTAAGCCCAATCAGGATTGGGTTAAGGTCTTGAGCCGTGACATGTTTATTTTGTTATTGGGCCTCGTCAACCCAAGACGATTTTTGGCCCTAACATTCATCTTCTTAATTAGCTTATAAATCAGTAAAGGATTCCATATTCTTTGACAGAAAGTGTTGGTGCAAGCTGCTTCATTTAATAGAGTGGTGGACGCCCAAATATATCAACTATGGATGAAGGATATATTAAAAGGGTGAGTCCCTCAAGCTAGCCCGGCTCCGGCATATATACTTGACTCCACCAATAATTGTACTAGGAAGAGGGAAGGATATAAGCAAAATGTACATGCATGGCGTGATTAATTATGTATTAAATGAGAGCGGTTAGTCGAGTTAATCCCACGGGACCTGGGAATCATCGGTCGGGTAACAGTTTCAGTGGCCATCTCTATCAGTATTTAAGAAGGGATTCGAAATCAGGACATGTTGAGTAGTACACTCAATAGTCCCTATCGAACTATTCGACCATCCAAAAATAGTTATAATCCCACGGGATCTTGGAACTACTGGCCGGGTAACAACTTCAATGGCTACCTCTATTAATACTTGAGGAGGGATTCTAAATCATGACCCATTGAGTATTACACCCAATAGTCTCTATTGAACTACTCGACCACCCCATTGATAGTTAATATCTTATTATTATTTCTTATTTAAAAATTATACGTTTTGAATTTTGATAGGATTCTAGTTTTAAACTTGGATTCATAAAAAGATTTCTAAATTATAAGAAAAATAAAAAGATCGAAAGAAAGAAAGAAAACTTATGTGGCAAATTGGGCATGGACTGTGGAGTGCCTTCACGGATTCCACTGTACGAGTGGAACAGTGATGAGCACAGCAGGCAGCTTCATATGGTGCGATAATAAAGTATTGCCCTGCCGTCCATTATTCTTCAAGTTTAAAGGTTCCTTATTTGTACCAAAATTCTGAGATTTCTCTTCTATATAACCTCTTGACTTCACCGAGACTCTCCTTCTCCTCACTTTCTAATCCAAGCTAAGAATCTCTCTCCCTCTTTTTATGTATATGAATTAATTATACCATCAGCAACTTCGTTCAAGAAAGTTCTCCTTTCTTATTGAATCTTTCTGAGTTTTGATCATGAAGGTCCACCCTGCACCATCAAAGCTCCAGAAACTCCCTCACGTATTTGCCAAAGTCCTTCAACTCCCTTTTCACTCCGAGGCCGACGTTTCTGTTCAAGAAACCTCAGAGTCTTTCGTCTTCACGGCTACCACAGATGATATGAGCCTGCAGAATGTTCGGGCTCGTGTGATTGAGATATATCCTGGGGTGATTAAGGTGGTGATAACAGAAATGGAGGGAGGTGGTGATGATTTTTTGTTAGATAAATACGAGCTTGATTTGTGGCGGTTTCGGCTTCCAGCTTGCACCCGGCCAGAGATGGCAACGGCAAAATGTTTTGCCAGGGAGTTGGTTATTACGGTGCCAAAAAGTAAGCGATAGTGAAGAACAAGTTCAAGAAGTAACGGATTGTGGTGAAGTGAAGGGGAAAAGGAAGACTTGTTCTTGTTGAGTGATCATTATGCATATTCAATTGTTAGAGGAAGAAACTCAGCACTTAGTTTTGCTGTTAATTTGTCTCTCTCTACTTAATCCGTAGACCAAATCAAATAAAAATTATGTCACATAAATAATTATGTTTCAATCAAAGGCTTTTATAATCCATGCAACATTATAATTCATGAACATCTAACACATATACTTCGTATTATATAATACAATATACTCAACTATTGAAAGACTATTGTTTTTGCTTTATGGTGCACTGTTTATATGAGAAAGATATGTGGAAATTAGGTCAGGGATTTGTTAAATTTTGCCTTCCCTTTGTGCATGCCACGCCAAAGGGCTCTCCACTTTCAGCTTCAAGAATCTTATAGCACTCACTCTCTCTTCTCTTATGAATGATAGTGGGTTGGGTTTGGGACTGTGGTCCATTTGAACTTGCATGGACCTCAATCCATCACAAAAGTAAAAGACCCATTACCCTAACCATCATATATACTCTCAACATTTTGCTTTTCTATAAAGCATATTCTCCATTCCGTCGTTCTTTTCAGAAAACAACACATTCTAATTGGCAACATCGGAACTTTATTCTATTCCTTAAGTGTATGCATGCATGCATGGACATGCCATAGCAAGGGATACATGCATGCATTGTATTACATCCTATTATATAAAATACTTTTTTGCAATAACATAAAAGACTTCTATTAATTAGGGGTGTTCATAAAAATGCAAAAACCGAACCAAACTGATTTTTCGAAAAACCGGTTTGGTTTTAGTTCAAAGAAATACATAAACCCAATTTCTGGTTCGGTTACTGTTTTAAAGAATTTATAAAACTGACTAATCGGAACCGATTTTCCCTTTAAAATTTAAAAACCCTAAATCCTTAAATCTATTTCTCTTTACTCTTCACCCTTTACGCATTTATCCTCTTTTACTACACACAAACACAAATTTTAGAATTTAGTGTGAGATTCAGACCAAGCACAGTGGGGAACATATTCATATGAAAGTTGAAAACAAAATTAACAAAATAAAAAATAAGGTAAAAGGAAACCGATTCAAACTAGTTAACCGGTTTTTCATAACTGATTAATCTATTTTTTTCTTAACCGATTCATTTTTAGTTAAAAAAAACTTCAACTGAAAAACCGGTTCGGTTAACCGGTGATGTACACCCTAGCATTAATGCAATTAACATTTCTGCATATAACTATATGAGCAATATTAGTCTTACAAAGAGACATACAAAGAGCCAAATTCAGCCCTTGAAATTCATGATTGCCTCTTTCTGTCTCTCTTTTTCCATTTTTTCATGTACTGGATTTGACTCTTTGTATGACTCTTTGTATGCCTCTTTGTAAGGCTAGTATTACTCTAACTATATAAGCGATGCTATGTGTTTCTCAAAGAAAATCTAGGTCCAGAAATGTATGTAACAGGTGGCAAGTCCTATACATTTCAACCCATTTTTCCATGCCACTTGTCATGAAACATATCCCCACCTGTCAAAAACCCTCCAAAAATCTCTTTCCCATTTGCACACGTGTACAATTAGAAACCCTGCTGTCACATTCTTTACAAACCTTAAACTCTCCGCAGCCTCGTGCTCACACTACTTATATTCAACATCTCGCTACCACTTCTAAACCAGCACATTTGTCTTCTTTCTTTCAAATTGGAACTCGGTTTAACACAATCTCTGTTGTCCAAACTCCGTTAAAGTTAAGCCAAATATGAGCCAGCAACAGCCACGAAGGCCCCAGGCCGACCAGTCACCGCAGCAAGAACCCATCAAATACGGTGACGTTTTCGACGTCTCTGGGAAGCTAGCATCGAATCCCATTGCGCCACGAGACGCCGCCAGTATGCAGGTAGCTGAGAACTTGGTCCTCGGACAGACCCAAAAAGGCGGCCCGGCTGCCGTCATGCAATCGGCAGCCACGGTGAACCAGAGGGCCGGTCTTGTCAACCGCGGCGCTGTTAGCGATATAGCCAGAGACCAAGGCGTCACCGTTACTGAAACCGTCATAGACGGCCAACGTGTTATCGTCGAAGCGGTTGGTGACCAAATTGTGGGGCAATATGAGCAACCAGATGTGCCAAAGAGATCTCCTGGAGCAATTTTTGATCCTGATTCAGTTACAATCGGTGAAGCTTTAGAGGCAACGGCTCTTACCGTGGGGGATAAACCGGTGGATCAGAGCGACGCCGCTGCTATTTATGCGGCGGAGGTGAGAGCGAGCGGTAATAATGAGATTAAACTTGGTGGGGTTGGTGCCACAGCGCAGTCTGCAGCCGCCCACAATCAACGAACAATGTTCTTCGCAGATAAGACCACCATCTCCGACGTTTTGGCGGTAATTCTTGTTGATTTATTTTTCTATAGATGGATGCATTTTTTTGAAGGATAGTGTGTGTGTTAATTGTTTAATTTTTTCTGTGGCAGGATGCAACCACGAAACTGCCTGGTGACAAACCAGTGACGCGTGAAGACGCTGAAGGAGTGATTAGCGCAGAGATAAGAAATAAAGCTGATTTGAGAACCACACCTGGTGGAGTGGCGTCTTCCATGGCTGCAGCAGCTAGATTTAACCAAAACAAATGAGATCTAAATATGAATAGTTTACTGTTGTTCTAAATTTAAGGGTTGAAATGTGAGTTTAGTTTTCCTTCTGTTTTGATAAAAAAGAAAATTATGTTTTCGTTTTTAGAAACTGCTTGTAATTTAATATCATAATATGAAATAGTAGTGCAATATCCTTATAATCGAGGTCATTTTGCACGTAAATAATAATATGGGGCTGATCTGGAGAGGACGAGCTTTGTGATTTTGTGGGCCCTAGTCTGGAGAGTTTGCGTTGACTATGTAGCGAATTCTTGACTACAGTCTACACATAATTAAACCGATGACCATTCACATAGCAGGGTCGATTTGGGCCCAAACATTAGTCAACCGGCAAAGTCTTTATTTGTTTGGGTTGTTGGACCTCATTAAATTTTTGTGCTAAAGGTGGAATTTAACTAGTGCCAAATTTCACTCCCAAAATATAAAGAAAGATCAGAGGAGAAAATAAATTTTCTAAGCCTATAGGACCAATCTTGGGCCTATAGGATTGGTTCAGGTCCTAAAATTACTCATGGGTCTCAAGCCCATGAGTGACTGGTCTGCGATTGGTCCTATTTGGGACCAATCCCAAAAGGATCAGTCCCAAACAGGCCCAAACTTATATCTGATTGGGACTGGTCCTTGACCAACTCTACTACTAATTGGAAGTTTCTTTATAAGCTAGACTCTTTTTTTTTTTTTTGGTGACCGGGGTATTCGGATCACCTTACACGTACCTCAACTAATTTTTGAGACACTAAAGTTAACAGTAGGATAAACCTATAATGGTCACCTCTATTAGCAATTGAGGTAAATCGAAGTCAGGACCTATTGGATAATACCCTAAAAGTCTATTAAAATCCGGACTTGCACAACACATAATTTTACTGGAATATTAACTATTATGTGTCAATATCATAAAAATGTAATACCTTCATTCCATTATTTCTATAATCTAACTTGAGATCTGAGTAATCAATTAGCATTCCTATATATATACCCAAGAATAATATTGGATAGAACAATATAAATGTTCTTATATATGTTCACCAAGAGTTATTGTACAAATTGCATTTTTTTCTTTTCTAAACCATTTTAATTAAGGATGGTCCTAATAATTATTCCAACCTTTTTTTTTTTTTTTTTTTTGAATGTGATATTTGGTTATCTAAACTAATAACAATTAGACAACTCTTAATCATTAATTTCAGAGATTTTTATATGGAAAGATATCTGTTTAGACGACATTAAAATCAGTACCAATAAAGTATATATCCAAGGTGTTTGATGAAAGCGCAAATGAAACAATGGTGATTTTGTTTTCATTGAATAGAATTGAATACAATAATAATAATAGTCCTGCACAGCTTGATTGGATGTATATATATTGTATAATAGAGATGAAAGAAAGGTGAGAAGTTTCACTGACATTGCACAGGACTTGGCTGTCTAATGGGCAGAGTTCCCGGCAAAGACAATTGCTACAGCTCATCTCTAAGATCTCATCATCATCGATTCATCGTCATAGTCATCATCATCATCAAGATGCTCTGAATTAAGAGTGTGCTTCTACAGCCATACAATGTCTCTTCCTGCTTCCTTCTCACTTCCTAGTTCCTACACATGCAAGTTTTTGTTTATATTTTATTATTATTAATTCAGACACAGTCCAAGAAGTTGTGCTAAACAGTCAACAAAAGTCATGCCCCATCACAAACTATTATCATATTCACCATTAAACTACTGAAGCAGCACAGCAGCAACAACTGATAACACATTTGTATGCAGTGTGGCTGTACGTATCTGATCACGTGTGTTTCTGAATATGTCAATTTTAATGATTTAAACCAATAATTTAGTGTGCTTCTGGCATTACATATAAACTATTATGTTGCTACACTTATCTTACAGTACCAGTCAGACTCAGTAGTGTAAAAATTATTGACGCATGCATGCATGGATGGATGGTCCTCTTAATTTGTTTTTATCATTTATCTGCTGCAACTTACGAAATGTGAAATGTCCCACTTGGTTTACTTTCTTTTGTATATTAAAATTAATTTTAGGGAGAACGGCACTTTCCCACCCAAGATTTAGCAAAACGATACTTTTCTACCCGTCAAGTTAAAAAAGGACACTTTCCCACCTAATGCCCGTTACCTTTAACAAAAAAAAGGATACAATGGTAAACTCAAAAAACAGTGAAAGGATAATAATGTCAGTTTTTCTCAACCCCTTGGCTATAGGGGGTGTCGCTGTCAGCCACTTCTGGCACTATTCTGATGCCCCATTTCAACCCTCACCTTCCCCTCATCTTTCCCGCCGCCACCTGCACTCTGGTGGCCGCGCCGTTCAGGTTGTTGTTGTCCTTCACGCAAGTTTACTTATGCGCACCTGCAAATCCAGTCGTGCCGCCTCCACTAGTAAACTGGATTGTCCATTTCTTTACATCGTTGGGGTTCCTTTGCCATCCCAAGCCCGTTGTCGCATCTCTCCGAGCCACCGCACGACGGTGCAAGGTTTCCATACTTCTCTTATTTGATCTTCCTTCTTTCCAAATAAAAAGTCTGTTATTCTATTTTCTTCTTGTCCTACCAATGTAAATTGGAATCTCCATCCATCAGGTTTCTTCCTGTTATTTGCATCATTCAAACTTACTACAACGTCATTCGATTTACTTACTAAAATATCACATTGGATCATTCGTATCACTCAAATGTATAACACCTAAACACCTCATTCCTATTCTTTACAACCTCGTATTTCAAATAACATTAGGCAACTCTCAGAACCTTGAGTCAGAAACTCCGACAAGGTTCTAGATAAAAACATGTCCATTTACCTTTACTTCTAATCTATCAACATATCTGATTCACCCTCCAAGATTGGCAGTAGATGACACCTCTGTTGGGTTGGATGGTGGAGTTTGGGCCCGTGGCGTGCTAACAGTAGCCATGGCTTAATCATCATGAGGATTACCCAACTCATTCCATTCAAGAGTAGCTATTTGTTGGGAGTCAGGGAATTCTGTATTTACAGCTCAAAAATAAGCAGCAAAAGAAAATTAAGAAATTAAGATTGAAATAACTAAACAGAAAGGATATGTTCAATCCGCCATATGTCTATGATGCTAACTCCAGCATTTGGTAAAAGCCAGTAATCGATGGATGCGATTTCGGTGAAGGAGAAAGAAGAAAAGCGGAGAGGAAAAGAGAATGATATTTTTGTCTTTACACTGTTATACAGTGTTAGAGAACGGATTTTCTTAACAGAATATAACGGTGGGTGAAAAAGTGTCGTTTTGAAACTTGATGGGTGAGAAAGTGTCGTTTTCCCAAATCTTGGGTGGGAACATGTCATTCTCCCTTAATTTTAATATGAATTTGTCCATAATTTTCGTTGAATTAAATAATTGAGTTAACTGTTAAGCTCTTAAGGGATACGTATAAACTAAGGTAGGTGAATATTAATACTTGTTTTTTATCATGAAATGTGGAATTTAATGCTAATATATTGATGAATTGGGGTTTCATTATTGATGCGGAAAGTCTAAGGGAGCCTAATTAGAATGGCTAGAGATTAATAGAGTATTAATTAATTAATTTTGGATTGATGAAACCTAGTAGAAGAAATATTAAGTGAAAGCCGAATGAGGTGAAGAGGCTCCATTAAAGTGAAAGCGAGCATGCCAATGACAATTGCGGTGAAGTTTCGTCTGATGAAGAATTGAATATGATGTTGATTTCTCATGCACAAGAGTTTTGTTTTTGTGCAGGCAGTGGTCACGGACTGCACCACCGGCTTTCTTGCTGACATTTCCAAATCATATTTGAATATTCAATCACTCATCGCCATCACCAAAAACAGTGATAAACTATTTATTGATGACAGTAAATGAGATCCGAAAAAGAGTCGGACATCTATAAAATCAAAAAGGGGTTGAAGTTTGAAGGGTATTGCAAGAAATGGTGGTGGGATAGGGGTGTGAAGATAAACAGAAGCAAACGAATTAGTTGGATGGATGAAGAATTGAAGATTTGAAGAAGGGTGGTGAACCCCACCATGTGCATGGGTCGTGACTGTTTTAAGGTTGGTTGGACCATCACCCTCCTCCTCCTCACAATCTTCTTCTTCTTCTTCGCGTAGCTCAAAAGCTTTTCTTGATACAGAAAATAAAACAAACCCAAACACGCCAACAAAACAATCGTTTTTGTACATTTTCATTCCAAATTTTGCAATGAATTAAGCAGGAAGCTGCATTTATAATTTTATTCATTTCGTGAAGGTAGATTAATTTGGTACATTTCTAAAACATTCACCAACGAATTCATTGGGGCCGGGGGCATAGGGCCCCATGCATTAAACCAGAACGTTGATTTGGTATGATTTTAAGAAACCTAATTTCCTTTTATTTCGTTTCATTGTCTCCTGTAAAAAGAGACGTCTATTTCAGCTTATAATTAAATTACCCACCAAATAATTTATTAGTGATAAGCAATTGTATTAATTTTCTTCTTTCAAAAGCCTAACGTTATTACATATTAATTAACAAGGCTTATTATAGGAAAGATTAATTAATTAAGGCTAATTTATTATAAATGCTATTTAATTAGTATCCCTCCTAAAATTAGTAATAATCTTCTTAAAAAGAAAAATAAGATGCATTTGGTATTAAGAATTATTACATACTTTTAACCCAAAATTACAAGAAATTAATAACTTGATGAATAGGCATAAGATTTTCAGGAGCAGAGACAAGAGATCTTATATTGGATGATAAGATATCAAGAGCCATCTGATCAATCACTTTCTTAGGTGATTGATTATGACGAGTGTATTAAAAGGATAGGAATTAATTAAGATTAAGCAGTAATTAATTAGCATTTTAAGTAAAAAGCACAGAACCACATAAATGCCTTCGTGGCTACTCCCACCACCCACTGTGCATGTGCACCTTCCTTACAACCTAAACATCGTTTCCTACTTCGTGTTAGTTATTACTACAACCCCTTAATTCTCTCACGCGCTTTTTACCTACGTAACGTTAGTTTATTTAAGACTTCGGTGGAGAGTGTGATTAACGCGCTTCACTCAGATAGTAAATAGGTCAATAAACCAAATGGTCCAATTCACAGAGACTTTTACGGCTGTCTAGTCACCGTTGGACCCGGAAGTACAACCATCTCTCTCACATAAATACACCTTCCCTTCCCTTCCCATCTCTCTTCTCATTTCTCAATTCTCCGCAACAACCAAAACTGAAAATGCCCACCGCACTTGGAAGAAACCTCCATATGTGCTTTACCAAGATCAAACCTCCTCTAAGCCCCCAGTCATCTCCTCCCCTCCATCACCACCATCCATTTCTCTTCAAAAATTTCAACTCTCTTTACGACTACCACACCACCACCAACGTTAACGCCTTTGACTCCACCACCAAAACTATGACTCCCACGCATTCCTCAGACTCCACTTTCTCTGAATCCGAACCGGACTCCGAATCCGAACCCGACTTTGCCACCGTTTTTGCTTCGCAACGGTTCTTTTTCACCTCTCCGGGTCGCTCCAACTCCATCATTGAATCAACGCCGTCCCTCGCCACGGCTGAATCTTCCGATACGCCCGTTGGAATGATCAGTCCGAGGAACGAAGACTCCAACCAATCATCAGACGTTAATTTATTATCGCAAGATTCGTTTCAATCGTTATTGATGAAGTCTGCGAGTGTTAAAGACAGTGTGGCGGTCCACACCGACTCGCCGGACCCCTACATGGACTTCCGGCGATCTATGCAGGAGATGGTGCAGGCAGTTGACTTGGTGGACGTGAAAGCCAACTGGGATTACTTGCACGAGCTTCTTTTATGTTACCTGGCGTTGAATCCGAAGAGCACACACAAGTTCATTATATCAGCTTTCGCTGATCTTCTGGTGAGTCTGATGTCTTCGGACGATAATTCCGGGGGAGGTGAGTGAATTGTTTGTTTCCGTCGTTGGGCGGCGGGGGTGGAGGAGGTGGAAGCGGTTGGTTTTTAGTGAAATTAATGTGTAAAATTTGGAGGATTGTCGGTATGAGGGATAATGTAATTATTGTCTAATCTTGGTTGCGGATTTATTTGGCAATACAAAATATATGTGGGGAACTATAAAGTTGGTCCTCTTTTTTTGTCTTCTGATTTATCAGCCTTATCTTTTTACACTTCCTTTTGGCCCTTGTTTCAAAGCAAGCGGCAGAATCTTTTTTTTTTTTTTTTTTTTTTTTTCTTGCAGAGAAACTTAATTTTTAGTTCTTCTATTAGTTGATAAAGATGGGTTTGATTTTGGTGAGAAATTTTGTACAGTTGAAGCAGGGAAAGCTCTGTGTTAGTTTCGTACTTAGCTAGTTCTGTTGGGGACATGTGGTTTCACATAAAAGAGTTAGATGCATAATTTTGTTTTTTACTTAAATTTAATCAACTTTCTGGTATGATTGCAGGACATACTAGTGTCTTTTAGGGTCTCAGGGATAGGCATTGGTGACCCACGAGAGTGAATTCTGGATTTTAGCGTAATCATAATTGCCACATGATATCATGTTCCCAATATAGGCTATCAATGTTTGATTATCGCATTAATGACAAAAATATCTCCTTGTTAATGATGATTTTAATGATAAAATCTCGTTATGTCGCAAGAAAAATCATTTAGAAATGTTAGATTTCTTGTTTTCTCCATTAATAAATGCCCAAGATCCTGATATTTTTGGTCGGATAAAAATCTCAATGATCATTTTTATTAGTATTTGAAAAGACTTAAACTTTATAACTCAAAACTTTATTCTGCTCTTTCATTATCATACTACCCAAAATAATTATTTTCTCCTTTGTTGGGTGTTTGCCCGTAGCTTATAAGGGGTTAATTAAACGCTCAATACTTGGGAATAATGAATAATTTTATATGTTTGTAATAAGAAGTTTTATATTAGATTAGATGGTTTTGATTGGTTTACACAATATAATTACTTTAATAATCGGATACTCCGACTGAAAGAATGATAGTTTAGGGTAGAATCCTCGTCTTTTACGTAAGGGTATAGATAAAGCCAACATGTTAATCCATAAATAAGGTACAGAATCAGCGGTTTTGTCTATAATTGATTGGGAAGAATCCCTTGCATCTAGACAAATTCTAGATTTAAATGAAGCCAAATCGGAGTCGATTTTAAAAAAAAAAAAAAACACTTCTGCAAAGCAAAGACAGGCCAGGGAATCTTGATTTTGTCCTTTATTTTTTGTCAATATATATATTTGCTCTTATAAAGATAACCCATTCACCCACGAGCTTAATCAGTGATGAGTAGATGCCATTGATAACGACTTGCTTCTGAGCAGATATGGTTTTTTTAAATTTCAAGTTGATGAACTCATCTGCATGTTTTGTTTTAATGGCGGGAGAGCTAGTACTTATCTATGATACATGTGAGATTCTCAGGAGGTAGAATCTTACGTACAGCAAGATCTCTTAAGTTTATGCAAATGATAATGATATGCAGCAAATCTTGAGTAATTGTCTGTCACTTTGGTGAATAACGCTTATAATTAGTTGGGTTTTCTTGTTCTTAAGCTACGTTTAGTAGTTCAATGATTCTACTAGAAGAAATGCTTTAACCTCCCAAACAAAACCCACCAGCTCCGAATTCCATAATCAAAAGCTACTTGAAACAGCATGGTTGCCTTAATGCTTTTACGGACGGTGGCCCGTTTGGTGAGATTTATTTGTTGGTATTTTTCATGAAGCTGATCTCTTCAAGCAGGCATTGACAGTCCGTCCGATTTAATTCTGGTTAGACTTGTTTTAGATTGCCATTAAAAGCTGTGCAGGGCAGCAAGGGGTTGTGCCTCGACGTTGGTTTGCAACTTTGTGTGGGCTTCTAGAGGTGGGTTTGTGGTTGGGTTATACTTTTCTTTGTTGGCCCAGACTTGACTGGCCTGACCAACTGACTAGCTCGGAGGTTTATAAAATTGAAATGAGATGGGGAATCATTTAACATGATTTAGAGAACTTTTGGCGTACAGTATCAGTATGCAGCTGAAATATTAGGTAATTTATTTTTGGTTATTTAACTGGGATGGAAGAAAAATATCCCATTCATTTCACTTGTTCTACGAAGTAGCAGAATCATCATATTTAGATAATAAAAACTGTTGAAGATATTTCGTTTTTGTGTTACGTATTATGTTTGTCATCTCTACAATTCTTGCACTATTGGATTGTATTAATTCCACAGCTGAAAATTTATGTAAAAAATTTAAGTCATATTTGAAGTTGAAAGATCCCATCCCGTTAGGTATATATCACTTGATATTTGACTTTAAATGTTCTAGTTTACATGTTAAAGTAACTTGACCTCTCTAGATATTCCGGTGCGAAATATTCAGTATCTATAGCTCAAAGTTAACTAACTGTAAAGTCCAGCTAAGCACATTCAACAGAACTAAGGGAAGTTAGCAAACAGAGAAACTGATTTCTCTGGTTATCTCTGTACAATTCTCTCTATCAAATTATCAGTTTTCTGTTCTTGTATGGGAGATATTCAGTTTCTATTGTATGTATTATTACCTTCTACATTTTTGGATATATTCAGCTGCTAGACTCTCTCTCTGTACTGATTGATATATTTAGTTTCCATCGAATTTCGTCCCCAGTGCAGTCGGAGCTATTGATCAGTTTCCTCTCGATTTCCATGATAAGAGGCGTTTGATGTTTTATTTCCTTTTCCATTTTGTCATAGGTGCAAGCAGAGTCCTCTTTCCATGTTCTTTATTTCATGCATTTCAAAATTTCCGTTGATCGTAAATTTACGTAAATGTAAAACCATTGGAGGAGGGCAGATCACACAGATAAGAATCTAAGGGATTGACCTGACGATCAAGAAGATTTGATCCATTATTTGAGTTTCTAGATTCAAACCTTGGAGTCACCTACCACAATATTATTGTGGTTTATCTTGTCTTTAGGCTTGAAGAACGTTCAATAAATTTCGGAGATTAATTGATATACGTACAAATTGATCTGTGTTGCAAAAAAAAAAAAATTACACAGAGAAAAATACATTTTATTTTATTGGTACAACTTAAAGATATAACTATGTATTCAGAATACGATGTTTTTGTAGGTTAAGCTTTGCCACCACGTAGGAGTGGATGTTGAATGCTCAACAGATTCTAACCGTTAATAATAATATCATGACAACATAATATGGAAATCTTATCCAAATTAACCAAATATCTTCATGAACTCACCATTATCAACTTTCTTCATACATCCTTTAACATCATGAAAATGAGTAATATTACCTTTACACTACTCTTTACACCATTTTCATTATACCATGATCATTTTACTAATAATAATTCTATTATAATATTAAAAATTCAAATAATTAAAAGTTTGTATGTCACATCATGATGCAATAAAAATAGTGTAAAAGGTGATGTAAAGGTAGCATTACTCCATGAAGATAACATGTTCACTGAGCTTGTTCTTTTACAAGCTCAAAGTAAAAAAATTTGACTAGACAACCTAATTAATTGTAAATTAAATAACAATAGACTCAACAGTACGTGCGATTGTTTAGTATTTTGGATAGTATTTTTGAAAAATTAAGAGTTGGGTGGTAATAATGAGATAGAATTTAAAAATTAACAAAAACACCCCTTAAGTTTATTAATTTACTAAACACCCTTGTAATAAAAACATTAAAAATTATAAAAACACCCCCCACCCACCTATTAAATACCAATAGTCGGCCACTACCGCCTGAGGGTGGTTGGAGTCATCGTATCAACGCACGACCGGCTGAATTTGGCCGGTTGTGAGTTAAGATGGCATTTTCCAGTCAAATTCACTGTGGATCTAGTCAGAAAATGCCAAATCTATGGCTAGATTTGGCCGTCGTTGACGATTAGCTACAGCCAAAGATCTGGCCATCAACATTCAGATCCACGGTGGATTTGACTAGAAAAAGCTATATCAATGTACTACCGACCAACTCCAGTTGGTAGTACACCATTATACCAGATTCTGGCCACCTTCTGGCAGTGGTGGCTGGAATCGCAAATGTAGATAGATGAGGGTGTTTTTTGTCAATTTCTAATTTTTGTTTGAGTGTTTAGTTAAATTAACAAACTTAAAGGGTTTAAAAATAATTGAATAAAATATAATAGTATTTTTATAATAGGAAAATAAATGTGCATTTTGGAAATAATAGGAATAGGATAAGACAAAAATAAGGAAACAAATGCACACATATTTGTTTTAATATTCACAAAATCCAATCATATTCTATTTAACTCAAAATATTTAGATTTTTTAACCCCCTAAGTTTGTTAATTTAACTAAACACTCCAATAATAAAAGTTTATAAATTGACAAAAACATCCTCACTCACTCACATATTTCCAGCAACTGGCCACTACCAAAGGTGGCCAAAATCTGCTGAAATGACGCACAACTAGCCACATCCAGTCAGTTGTGTGCCGTTCTGGCAACTTCTAACTATCATTCGACTGTGGTGGTTGATTGTCGACTTTTAATAGGTGGGTAAACGTGTTTTTGTTAATTTTTAATATTTTATTGTAAGAGGTGTTTAACTAAATTAATAAATATAAGAGATTAAAAATAATCTAAATATTTTTAAAAAATATTTTTCAAAAATTTAGTAAACACATTTTTAAATTCAAATCTTATTCTCGTAATAATAATTTAATTCAACTTTTTTTCAAAAATACTTTTCAAAATACTCAATCCGGTACAGCTAGAGGAATAAATAAAATAATAACCGGGAAAGAAATAAAATTGTTGGCAAATATTATTTTCTCATAAACTATAAATACACGACACTTCTGACTTTACCCTTCACAACTAGGGTTTGGGCTTCCTCACTGCCTCTTCCATTTGAAAGTCGTCACACTCACTCACTCACACACAAACTGCTGGTGCTGATCTCAAACCTAAGAATGGTAATTTGATATTTTAAGTTAAAATATCTCTGCCTCATGATGCGGCTTTGTTGATTGGTTTAATTTTGTTTCTAGGCTTTGGTAGCGAACGAAGATTTTCAACACATTCTTCGTGTACTCAACACGAACGTCGATGGGAAGCAGAAGATCATGTTTGCTTTAACCTCCATCAAAGGTGTCGGTCGTCGTTTTGCTAACATTGTTTGCAAGAAGGCTGATGTTGACATGAACAAGAGGTATCTTCAATTTCTTTCCAAAGTAACCATATATTTGATGAATAATTCTATGAGTTAAAGAAAAATTTCAGGTATTAGTTTGTGTTCAGGAATATTAGATTTCAATTAAGAATATGACAATTTATTTGGGAAATCAATTTGTAATTTATATCTTGTGCACTTGTATTTGAATAAGTTCTAAGTTTCATACGGATGCTGATTTGTGGTTTGCCAATTTAAATTTTTAGCTATTTTTCTCACATTGTTAGTGTTTTAGTGGTATAAGGATATGTTTTGGTTACTTGTATATGGTTTAATTTCAGTGGAATGGGTGATGTTAGAGGAAGTCGGGCATTATTGATGTTAAGTTTTATATTTTTCGTTTCTTTCATTTTTGTTTGCTTGGATTTGTTGGATTCTGAGTCTCTGACTCCTGAATTTGTTGTCCATAGAGCTGGTGAATTGTCAGCCGCAGAGCTTGAAAACCTTATGACAATTGTTGCAAATCCTCGCCAGTTCAAAATCCCAGACTGGTTTCTGAACAGGCAGAAGGATTATAAGGACGGAAGGTACTCTCAGGTAGTTTCCAATGCATTGGATATGAAGCTCAGAGATGATCTTGAACGTTTGAAGAAGATCAGGTCTGCTTTTAGACTAGAACTTCCTTTTAAGTTTTGGTTTTACCTGATTAGTTATTATTTCATATTTGAAGTCTGTACATCAACATAATGGTGCCTGCTTTGCAAAGTGATTATTTATATTTTTTTGGGGTGTCATTTTTATTTTTTGAAATTATTAATTTGCTTAATTTTTTCTATGGCAGGAACCATCGTGGTCTTCGTCACTACTGGGGTCTCAGAGTGCGTGGGCAGCACACCAAGACCACTGGTCGCAGAGGAAAAACTGTTGGTGTCTCCAAGAAGAGATAATTTGGTTCCCCAATTTTGCTCTTGTTGGTGCTCCATGGTTTGTTTTGTATGGTTTTAGTAGGATTTACCTTTTAGTATGTATGAGAGAATTCACATGAATGCTGTTGCTTTCATATAATTTCGATTATCAATGGTATACTTTGTTTTGTTTTCTTTATTTCGTTTTTCTAAATGAAATTATGGCTTTTCTGTTGTGATCATTTTTCTAGCTTAACGGCTTCACTTCACTTGTAAATGGTATGGTCTCTCGGGTTTGAACTGCCCTGGTTGTATAGATTGTGTCTAGAACAGTAGGATTAAACCTTGATGCTTAAAGCCGAGGATTGAGAGGGCTAATTGCAAAAATATAGGTCTAATCTATGTACTTTTCCATGGAACTGAAGTTCTTTAGAATATTCAAATCTAGGACCCAGACCCACATTTGTTCTCTCAGCAGACTCAAAACCAAAAACATGTGGGTGTTCCTCAAACAAGTTTATTTGCAATCCATCTCTTGAAATGTACTCGAAAATCATTCGCCAGCCCTGCCATTGCTTTGATCAATGCGTGTAAGCAATGGGGTTGAAAATTGTTGGATGATATGCTATTTGAAGTGTGTGGAAACCTGTGAAGTTGTTAGATGTCATTTTTTATCAATTATTGCGGGAATTGTAAATGTTATATCTGCAGCCATAGATCTCAAATATTTTAAGTAGGGTTGGATAAGATAGTATTGGAAAAAATGAAACAAATACAGCCCAAACGTTTTTTTTTTTTTCTTTTTGTTTTATTAAATTTTGTTATTTAGAGTACCAACTTTAAAAAATAATAAATATATTTCTTTAATACCAAAAAAAACCCTTAGGGAGCGTTTGGTTGGGAGTTATGTGGGATTAATGGGATTATATCATCTTATATTACTTGATTACCATGTTTGATTGTCAAGTAATATAAGAAACCGGTAATCTTCAAATACCAATAGTAGTTACTATTGGTAATATTGGAGGTAATCTGATTATCTTCATTTTCTTAGATATTCTGAGATTATCAGGGTTATCTATTTTTGTTATCATTTTATCCCTTATTAATAAAAATTTTGGACAATAATGTCCTTATATTTAAAATAATTTACAAACCACACTGCCACCCAGTCACCACCACCGACAGCGGGCCAACTACCACGGATCGTCGTCGGAAAATCGCTGGGGCCCTTAGAAAAGAACGAGATTCGGTGGGAGGCTCCGAGAGGCTTTTGATATGGTCGCTTCTGGCCATATTAGGCCAGATTGATGGAACTGGTCGTTAACGGCCAGATCCCTTGCCATTAACGGCCAGGTCTGGGCGAGATCTGGCCGTTAACAACCAAGTCCATGGCCGTTAACAATCAGATCTCGCCCAGATTTGGCATGATATGGCCGTTTTCGGCCATCAATATGACCAGAAATGACCGTAGCGAAGCCTCTTGGTCACGGTGAGGTACTCACGGGGACTTTCAGAGACTTCCGACAGTGGTTTGCAATGGCGGCAGGCAGCAGCAAGAGGTGGGGGTGATTTCGTCATAAATTAAAATTTTATATAAGCAGGGGTGTTTTAGCTAAATCTGAAATATTAGGGGTTAAAAGAAATTATTTAAAAATTAATAATAAAAATAATATTATATGAATATTTAAAAGGGAGACAATTTAATAATTTAAATAATATACCTAAAATTTATTTCTCATAACCAAACATATTAATATAACATACCCACCAACTAACTAAACACATTTTTTTAAAGATTCTCAATAATCCAACATTTTCAGTAATCTAACATTCTTGAACTAAACATCCCCTTAAATTATTAGGATAATCACTAAGTAGATGGTGGCATAGTTCATCAATGACAGCAAGAAATGATATTAAAAGGGGCGTAAATGGTCAGAAGGAATTACTATTTTCACAATATAGCCGTGAATTGTTTCATTTACAAGGAGCATGGGCGATGTTAAAAATACACAAAACCCTCAATGGAATCTAAATCTAGATGTTAAAGCTACACTATGCAAATACCATTTCAATTACAAGGCTCTCTCTAAACTCTACCACCAAAAAATTACAAATTCTCAAAATTCGACTTCCCAGAAAGGTTAAGCGCCTGCTTTCAGCTTTCACCGCTACTACGGAATGAAGCATCAAAAGCTGTATCCATATGATAATGAGAAATCACTTGATGAAGCCCAGCTGGTAGTCTTCTGGCAACCTCTGTTCATGGCTACCATAAAAAAAAACACCTGATTTCTACAGAGCATAAACAAAAACGAAATCAACTAGCCTGCTTAGATAGGATTATCACCTCAGCCCCCCAGGGGCACAGTGAACACCCACACCTGAACCAGGACTCAAGTTGCACAAAGCTTCAGAATTGCAATGTGTGATACTCGAATGAGAAACCTGAGAATTGGCTCCAGGGTGAATTGAAGATTCAGTATTCATCTGAAACCCATCAGCAATAGGGTTCTTGTCAACAGAAATAGAATTTTCTTTTGGGCTAGGGTCATCATTCAAAGTAGCCTCACAAGAGTCTGCCATGGCATCTGCAGACAAGCAAAGGCCACTGCTCATGGTAGGCTGACAATCAGGTTTTCCAGGGGTATCAGTGGAAGCCCCACCAGGGCAAACCTTATCAACTGCAGAGACTAGTTTATGAGCATTAAACCCATTGCCCTGACAAGAACTGATGTTACAGTCAGATAGTAAGGCACAACAAGAATTATCAACATTTTGTACTTTATGGAAGGTGGGTTGGGAAGTTTGGTTAATACTGCAAACTGATGATGCAGACGGACTCTGGGAAACAGCAAGGTTACTTTTCACTACATCAGTGTCAAGTATTCTTTCGCCTGACTCAGATGTGACCTGCAACTGCTGCAGACCATTAATAAACTTTGCATTGGGATCCATATGATTTGTAGCCTCTGAATCATGAGCGAAAACATTCTCACTAGAAGTTTTTAATCCCTGTAAAATGTCCAAGGGCTGATGTTCAGTAGTGTTGCTTGCAGTAGATTGATGTGCAAATGCCTGATCACAGGAACTGAGGTTGTGTTCAATGATGCTATTTTCTATTTTACCATCAGAAGCACTGCCTTCAGTAGTCAACGTAGAAGCATGGAGACACTGTCCACAATTACTGGTATCTTCAGTTCGTCCAACATCAGATGCAGAACCCAGAGGATTAATTACAGATTTATCATTCCCCTCCATTACATCATGAGTCACACCCAATTGGTCAGTACATTTTGTATCACTAGTGGATTCTGGGAAGTTGACAGTCTCACTCATCACACCAGACGTACCATGTGAGAATCCATCAAGAAGCTGCAAAGTGGATTCAGTGACAGATTCGTGAAGTTCTGTATCCTCACTACAAACATTCAAATCAAACAGATACGAACGTTTCCCATCAGAATTATGTGCCATCTCACCAACTGTTTGATGCTTCTTAAGTTCATCGGATTTCACACCTACAAAACATACATGGGTTATAAAATCCACAAATGCATAATATGAACTGAGACTAGAATGAGTTTGCGAGTGCGCGTTGGTGTTCTTTTATTGAATACCTTCAACAGGAATCATATTTTTCTCAATAAAATGATGTTTCAGCATTGGTTTCTGCAACAAATCTACACCAGGGAACACCAATAGATTCATGTTCTTCATTTTCTGCTTGCTTGACACTTCAAGGGGCTTGAAACCAAAAACTGAAGTCCATGTTTCTGTGAGTTCAGAGATTGCAGGAATGACTAACTTCTCAACATTTAGGGAGCAGAGAACCTGATAATATAAAAGAAAAAGTCGTATAAAGAGAAACAACAAATTTAAACCAGTAAATAGCAAGGTCAAAAAGATACAAAGTCTAATGAAATAAATGAAAATCTGCAGATACCCTCAAATACCAATAAAATGGCACTCCATGCACACTAAACACTAATATAGACATCTACATATCCTTCACTGTAGAGTTTTTTTTTTAAATTATATATATTTATAATAATTCTCTCATAAGGACGTCCTTTAATAAATTTTGTGAGCACCATGCTTCAATACCATTGGATTCATTTATAAAATATCATTTCAGTCTTATGATGATGAATCTAATGGTATTGAAACATGGCCCTCATCAAATTTACGTAAATATGTCCTTACTACAGAAATACTATATATATATACAGCAATTTTAAATAATTTCCACAAACTACATATTACTCAATGCATGAACATGATGAACATCTTATTAGCAAGCAGAAACAGATCAATGACATTTCTTTTCAAACAATTTTTGAATAAGGATGAATGCTTTTTGAGCAACTAAGATTGCATATATAAACAATTAATGCACCTTCAAAATAAAATTAAATGTGTCAAAATGGATGATCTAATGGTTCACAAGCATCCTATGTTGTGTTATAATAGAAGTCACTGATCCTAACCATTAATCATATTCAAACTGAGTCTGTAATTGAAGCAGATGAGAGCAGAAAAGATACTTGATTCTTTACATACAGATTCAATTCCATTTAAAAGCCGACGGCACATTCCTTGACGCCTATACATGTGGCGGGTCCCAATAAAGGGCATCTCTGCTAATTCATTTCCATGGATCCTATTTGACAAAGAAATAAATAATGGAATCATCAGTATTTAATTCTTGTCAAGGCCAAAGAAACACATTACGAACAAGCAACTTCAGCCTCGTGAGGTTACATAAATGGAAAAAAGGTGTTACTATGTATTCAATCAGGAGAAATGCCCAACATTCCACCATATATAATTCATATCACTTTGGCTGAACAACTATGATCCTAAGCGAAAATAATAGACAGATTATGCAAGAATATCCTAAAGTCCCAGGGTAACAGTTTTGCTGTGAAAAGTAATTTTTCCCTCTCCATCTCAGAGTACATGCATGTGTGTCTGTGTGAAATTGATTGTGAAACTATTTCTGAATTTACTTCAATGAAAAAAGGACAAAAAGGAATTACAGGCTCCGACATCAACAAAAAGTGCATGGCAATCAACATTAGCCCAATCAACATGATAACTGGTGCCTTTAGGTTTCAGAGGAAGTTCGAAAAGGCAATTACAAGACTAAAGAGAGCTTCAATCTTCCAATGGTGAAGGCTGATAAGCAATAACAAGAAAAATCACAATAGTCAGAAGCGGTTTGTTCCTACACATGACAATGCAATAAAAGAAGTTGACCTAAACAATAAATGCTGATTGATGATATAATCAAACTGGACAGAGTCTGTAGAGCTGCAACCTAATTGACAGTCAATTTTAAATGAATTGAACTAAATTAGAACAACAAATAAGGTAAAGTTCACAGAAAAGGAAAGAACACATTCCAAAAGCTGTGTATTTCCTGAAAGCTACAATTATTATACCATAGCCTTGATAATACCCAAAAATGAATTTGTTGATGTACATCACAAAGCAATTAAAGCAAAAAAAAAAAAAAAAATTACGCAGGCATATACCTAATGGATGCTGCAGAGATGATCTCATCATCTCTCTCTAGAATCGCTGTGTAAAAACCGCTATAATTTAGACGCTTAAAGTTTGACCTGAAAAATGAGATGAATGGTTGAATAGAATACAGAACAATTATAATTCAATTATAACAAATAATTTTCAATATTAATAGGAATCATCTGTTTTTACTTTTAGTATGGAAGATCACCAAACATAAAAATTAAATACGTGGCAATCTGTGTTCCAACACAAGCAGAAAGAAATATCAGAAATGTAAAGAATCCCAAAATTTTCCTTTCATAAGTTGCCTACATTAAATAAGGAAGTCCAGGGTTTTTAATTAAAAATTTTTTAAACTTCATATGACAGCTCAACAAAAAAGCAAGAAATAATAGCACTCAGATTCACACAGTGAATTACCAAAATTTCACTTGCATATATGCATACACCATGACAGTAATGCCAGCTAGGTGAACAATTAAATCTTTCATGAAAAATGGTTTATAATGTACACAAACATATAGTGCAACTGTGCTTACCCAAAATTATAGACAATATTATGAATCAGATTAACCCCACTCCTGTGGTCAGAAAGAGGCAAAAAGCATTCGTCCATAACAAATAA
Source organism: Pistacia integerrima (assembly GCA_026225825.1). Classification (NCBI taxonomy): domain Eukaryota; kingdom Viridiplantae; phylum Streptophyta; class Magnoliopsida; order Sapindales; family Anacardiaceae; genus Pistacia; species Pistacia integerrima. The sequence continues at coordinate 23,850,872 of CM047736.1, forward strand.
TGCAACAGCCAACTTGGCATTACATTCAACCTTCTGACACACATCAGTGCAATCAAGATCTAAACCAATATCAGACCGATGGATAAGAGAGCATGTATATCCATCTTCCAATTCATGTTTAACCCCGAGAAGCTTTTCTAGTCTCAGAAATATCTGCACAGCAAAAACATTTAAATCAATTTCCAAACAGAAATAAAGACAGATAAATTTCCCTAAGAAGAAAAATCTAATTCTTTTAAAAAATTAAAAGAAATACTAAAAACATTAATTTCAGCTGCATGCAACTGCCACCAATGTCTGAATACCATATCCAATCAAGCATACTTTTTTCTTCTTTAGGTCCACTGCAAGGCTACAAGGACCTACGAGCCATACATAGGCTATATCTCCCTTATCAATAAAAATGCTACCGTGGTCCAATGAAGTTCATTCCCAAGTCTCAAATGCTATATGCAAGAAACTATATAAAGCTTCAAATGACAATCCTCCACACAATAAATACTTCGAAATATAGCAAAGTGAAAATGACACCTGGTAGACAAATAGGTCAGGCAAAATGAAATATTACCTTTTGACATTTCTTTCCACAGAAGGTTAGACTACTAGGATCATCATTTATAGCATCATCAGCCTGACTACAGCTTTGATGATCTACAACAACCGAAAAAAAAAAAGAACAAAAAAAGGAAACAGTTAATGTTTTGTACTCTCTTCAGGAAATGCTGATAATAATAATGAGAACACTTATGATAATAACAAAGGAATATATGACAATACGGCAAATAAGAAGATAGAGTAAATACATTTTTCCTCACACAAACTGCATATTAGTAATGCCGATACAGCTGAATCCTTATCATCCATTTGGCAAGTATTATCATCAATTCTCCCACAAAATTTGCAAGAACAATATACACAGTGCCACTTTCCAGAAGGGAATTTCTGCAGTAAAGAAGAGGGGGTACAAAAGAAAAAAGCAGATTACTCATAAGCCCAATAAAACCTAAAATAAGTGTATTACCACATGCTAAAGCAAAAAAGATATGTCTAAAATTTGTAGTCATAACGCCATTCTTGCTTATTCAAAGAAATCTTGTTGTGTTTACTCCTGCATAAACTGTTAGACCATGCCTGGTAATGATAAACCAAGGCCATCAACCAAAAACATGACCAGGGCTGATAAATAACTGATTCTAGACTTTCAGACCAGGTCATAAAGAAAATATATAAGAAAATAACTAGAAAAAGTTTTGATGCACTCAAAGTGTAGCATTTTTATCTTCAGATTAAAAAGTAATTGTTCCAGCACTAAACTTGAGAAGAATTTTAATGTCAGTTTTCAAGACAGTCTCAGCAAGACACCAAATATAAAAGATTCTTTATGTTAACTATGTCATGGAAATTCCCTTTTCTTTTTTTATTTCAAGCTCATCAAAACCTATACAACATGCCACAGGATGAAAACAAATCACAAAACAACTTAAATTGTGTATGCTTCATATATTCATTTGCTGAGGTATACATACTATTATATCCAAGCAGCTTTGATGGAAAGTCGATGGGCAACCATCACAACAGACTAAGTCTCCACCATCTCCACATATACCACATGTATCATCATTTGGGTCTTCACCACCAAAATCAACAAAATGGAACCCCTTACGTTCAGACTCTTCTTGTTTATTCCATGAATCTAGCATGCACTGCAAGAGGGAAGTTCCAGACTCCAAGTAAAGATTTTGAAATGGATAACAGGGTTTGCTACTTGCATGAGCCTCAAATTTAGGAACAGAAAAGATTTCATCACAACAATCACAATATATGCCATCTTTTGTAAACTTGCCCTTTAGCATTTCTCGTGTCTTTCTGGGGTTCAAGTATTGCACCTTCCCATTAAGTGGCACAGTGCCCAATTCAATCATCCAAGCAAGCACAGTTCGTTTACCCTCATATAGTAAATAGCCATCACTATCAGACTCTAACCCCTCCACAGAGTTGCGAGCCAACAAAGCACATCGCTTCCTATTTTGTGTTTTTTGTTGCTTACGCTTCCTGGCTGTTACTAGTGTTCCTTTGTGTGACAGACCAACTGAATTGTCCTCACAGACTGAAGATTTCCTTTTGATTCCCCTTTTCAGTGACTTGCCACATGAACTGCCAGCAGAATTCAGTTTTGCTCTGGGCAGTTTTTGTTTTTTCCTGTTCTTTGTAGTAACGATATCATCATCTGTGTCCAAATCATTTGCCTTTTTCTGCAATCTTTTCTTATTCTTATCTGACCTGGTCTTATGAGTTTTTCTCTCAAGTATTTTGAGCTCGTCCTCTGCTATTGGAGTAAATGTGAAACCACTCCTGGTATTCAAATCTCCTTGTTCATAACTAGCTTTAAGTGACTTGTAAGCTTTGGTGACTGACCAATGAGTTTTCCCCTCAAGATTAACATATACCGCATCTTTGTATTCTCTACCATTCCTAGGCCGATACTCAATTGTCCAACCAGCAGCCAAAAGAAGTTCCACTATTTGGTCTCTTATCAACTGTTTTGCTTCACTTCTTACCAATGTTTCCTCTTGCTTAGCTTCAGCACTTTTCTTCTCACTCTGACTTTCAACTTTCAACACCCTTACTGCTTCTGATGTCAGCCTTGACGAAGTCTCACTGTCCTCTGTTTCACATTTAATCTTCTTAGTTGGTGCAAACCTCTTCGCATTTGATCCTTTCCCATTATCTCTCTGCTCTAACTCCCTTCTGCTTTTTCTAAAGACGTTTACCTTTATTCCCTTACCAAACTTGGGCTTCAAAATAGTATTACTAGCCTGCTCTATGCGGGGTCTCCCACGCTTTTTTTTCAGCCTCTTACTTCCCACATCAAAATCATCCTTGCGGGGTCTCCCACGCTTACGTTTCAAACACTTCCTTCCCTCACCATCAGCTTCCTCACAGTCTTGTGCCATTTTGTGGGGTCTACCACACTTATCTTTCACTACCTTCCTCTCCTCCCCATTGCATATATAAGTCTCCTGAACCTTAGATGGTCCCCTGCACTTAAATTCAGATTTATTTCTTCTCTCACCCTTAGCTTCATCACTCTTATGCAGTTTTGGGGGTCTCCCACGCTTAACTTTAACCTTCTTCCTCACTTCATCATCATTGGAATCATCACTAGCTTGCACATTAGGAGGTCTCCCACGCTTACCTTTCACCTTCGTCACCTCCTCGTGATAAATTTCATCACTGTCCAGAACTTTAGGGGGTCTCCCACGCTTACCTTTAACCTTCTTCCTCACCACACAATCATCAGATTCTTCACTCTTTCGAACTTTTGAGGGTCTCCCACGCATACCTTTCACCTTCTTCAACACCTCACTATCATCAGATTTATCACGCTCTTCCACGTTCACATTCACAACCCTTTCATTCTCAAATCCAACACTCAATATACTTCTATTCTTTTCCTTAATTTCTGCCTTATTACCTTTCTTCTCATTTCCACTATTCACCACAAACCTTGACCTCAAAACCCGAACAACATTCTGAACTTTGCTATCCTCCTTCACTCCATTCTTTATGATGTCATCATCTCCAGAGCCTTCACCATCTACTTTACTGCTCTTACTCTTGTTCAAATTTAACACATCCTCTTCACCATCTACTTTGCTCCTCTTACTCTCGTTCAAATTTAATCCACCATCTTCACCATCTACTTTACTCCTCTTACTCTCATTCAAATTTAATGCATCCACTTCACCATCTACTTTACACCTCTTACTGTCGTTCAAATTTAATCCATCATCTTCACCATCTACTTTACTCCTCTTATTCTTGTTCAAATTTAATCCATCATCTTCACATTCAACTTTCTTTGACCCATTTCTGTCGTCAACTTTTAATCCATCCTCTCCACATTCGACTTTCACTGATCCATCTCCATCATCAATTTTTAATCCATCCTCTCCACATTCAACTTTCTCTGACCCATATCCAGTGTCAATTTTTAATCCATCCTCTCCACATTCAACTTTCTCTGACCCATCTCCCTCTTCGATTTTTAATCCCTCCTCTCCACATTCAACTTTCTCTGACCCATCTCCCTCTTCGATTTTAAATCCCTCCTCTCCAAATTCAACTTTCTTTGACCCATCTCTCTCTTCAATTTCTAATACCTCCTCTCCACATTCAACTTTCTCTGACCCATTTCCCTCTTCGATTGTTGATCCCTCCTCTCCACATTCAACTTGCTTTGACCCATCTCTCTTTTCAAATTCTAATATCTCCTCTCCACATTCAACTTTCTCTGACCCATCTCCCTCTTCGATTTTTGATCCCTCCTCTCCACATTCAACTTTCTCTGACCCATCTCCCTCTTTGATTTTTAATTCATCCTCTCCACATTCACCTACCTCTGACCCATCTCCCTCTACAAGTTTTATACTTTCTTTCACAGAATCGGACCCATAAGTGGTTTTCGGGGTTACCTCATCATCTAAGGCAGAACGCTTATGCTTGTCATCATTCACTTCATCTTCTTCCTCCGGCAAAACCTTGTATTTCTCCACTTGCACGGAGCAATTTCCAGATCTCAAACCCTCTCTCATCCCTAATTTAAAAAAAAAAAAAAAAAAACGTATTTATTTTTCCTTCTGAAAATAACTTCAGTAGAATCAAACCAAAACACAAGTTAAAAACTTCCATTACTGTATATAAAGAGCTCAGTACGGAAGGAAAACGTACAGTGGATGATCTTAAACATTACAGAAACTTAAAAATTTAGAGAAATAACAAAATCAAGAAAAAAAAGAGACTCAACGAACGAATCACATAAAATGAAGAAAACCAGAAGCAATGACGATGTTTACTTACCAATGCGTCGATCGTACGAAGTCGTACAAGCGGTAAAAGCTTCTATTGAATGGGCATGGCGTTTCAGAATCTTAAAAAAATAATTAAAAAAAAATATTGCCTAGACTCCGAAAACGAAGAAGAAAAGAGTGAGACAGGCGAGAGAGATTTTGGGGATTTTATTATTATTTTTTTTAATTAAGGTTTTAGGGGTTTTATTTATTTAATTGGCACTGTGAGCTATAACGATAGTCTTATACTCTATAGTATGACAGTAGAGTACAAGATGGAGTGTAGGATATGGGCGGGATTGTCATTTTATATTGTCCCTTCTTTTCATTTTCCCTCCATTATCATTTTTGCCAAAATTAAAAAATCATACTTTCATCCTCCAACGGCGCCGTATCATTACTGGATTTAAACCTTTTCAAAATTATTAAAAGGTTTACTCCACTATAATAAATTAATAATAAAAGGTATACTCACCCATATTACATTTATTCTATTTTTAATTTATTTAGTTTATCTTTAATTTAAAATCATCTGATAAATTTAAAATACATTAGAATTTGTATAAAAAGTTTCTACTTATATTTTTAAATAATTTTTTATCCTTTTTTAATAAAATATTAAATTGCATTATTGTAATTAATTACGTTTCATTTTTAGTTATTTGTTCTTCCTCATGAAATAACTGGAATAACCCAAAAAGGCAAAAAGGGAAGGCTAACCTACGTCCAGTATTTTCCATTGTAAAAGACTTAATGGAATTAAACAGCCACATTCTGCAAGCTTTCGGCTTTCCAGGAGTTATTGTGCATTGGCATGGGAAGAGAATTACTTGGGAGGAAAGGAATTTCGCAACCATTTTTTTTTTTTTTTTGGTATCCGACGGTGTTCGAGCCACATACCTCAACTAGTTTCGCGGAACCTTGAAGTTAACGGATAAGCTTTTAATGACTATTCTTTATTAATAATCGTAAAGATTCGAATATAGGATAATACACACAATAATTGTAAGGACACGTCAAACTAACTAGGCATATTGAATTGACAAATCATATTGCCACCTTGAATAAAATAGCAAGTCAAATGAGAAATTTATTATCCTGGAAAACATGTTTTTTCACTACAAGAATAGCTATGGAAGAGAAATTGATAGCTAAGAAACAATAAATAAAAATTAATGGAGGAGAAAGGTGTAGACAAGAAGGAACTTGTGTTTAGGCATGGAAGAATCCTGAGAATCCCTCTAAAACTTCACTTTTTCTTTCCACTCTTAGTTTCACTAGCCTTGACCTGCACAATTGACAATTGCAGGAATTAAATTGTCAATCATTAATTATTAAATAAATAAGTAAAAAGGAGCCTAGAGGAAATTGATTCTCTACCTTCTTTACTCCACGTATCTTCTTAGCTCTGTTCTTCCTTTCCTTCATTTGCTTCCTTGATTTCTCTACCTTCTTGTCCATTCCGTTCTGCACAAATTATATTGAGAAAGAGTTTACTTGTATAAGTGTGTGCGCAATGCCTCATACGTACACATGCTATGCAAACTACGCACATTTTATGTAGCATTATCCTTTGACCCATGCTTTGACCTATATTTATAATCTGAAAATCTCCTGAATTCACTTTGCAAAGTCAAGTTCGTAATTGAAACTTGACTGAACCCTACAATCTTTGGCAAGTGAGAAACGATAGTCTTTAACCATGATCTTGTGGTAGTAAACCACAAATCTAATTGCTCGCCTAACCACTCATGGGTGTTAACCCAGTAATATCAATGATTTTATAGTTTTTTAGCAAAGTTCTAGAAAGATACCATCACTACACTTAGCCTAATCATAATGCTCAATTTTACATTTATTGCATCACATGAAGGAGAATTGCATTAGGGAAAAACATGGATGGGGCCTTAAGCCATGACCACCAGACTCATGCATCCAACAAAACACAAGCAACATAAGGTACTAATAAAGACAATCAGAATATATAAGAAAATCTGAAATTCTCATATGCAAAATCAAACACAATTTGAATCATCGAAGTGATGATACAATGAATTCATTCATTAGGTTGATGTTGATGCAGGAACAACACCAAAATCGAACTAGCTACACTTAATGAAGCCCAGGATTAAGAACTCAATATCATAATTAACAGTAAAAAAACTTACCCTGATTAGCCTATACTTTGGCTCATACTTTTTAGCATTCTCAACAGAATCATAAATCAAACCAAATCCAGTAGATTTCCCACCACCAAAATGGGTTCTGAACTTGAATACGAAAATGGCATTTGGATCCTTCACATCATACATCCTGGCCAACTTCTCCTTCAACTCTGCCTTTTGAATAAGTAATTCAAAAATAAAAAATAAAACAAACTCAGTACAGTGAATAATTCCACATACCAATCAAACAAAACCTGGAAAAACTTTCGACTGTGTTAAAACGAGTAGAGAAAAAGGGCAAACCTTTGAAACATTTGGTCTTCCCGGATGCAAAACATCAACGACCTACATTAACACAAAAGCCAAATGAAACCGAATCCATCAACAACAACACAGATTGAGAGAATTTGATGGTGGAAGAAGACTCACGAATTGTTTTCTTGAAAGAAGACGGTTCGTCATGAACTTTCTTGTACGTATTGTCACTGCCTTGCTATCTGCCATTGCTCTTTCAAAACGAAACAAAGATGAGAATGAGACGAAGATTAGAGATATAATAAGATCACAATAAAACACCGAAATAGTAAAGATAATGTGATGCTTACAGTTACACAGTATCTCACCCTCTCTAGCTTCGCTATCTTCTGTTGCTGCGCGAAAACCGAATGCAGTTAACGTGGGTGAGTAAGTTTTATAGGGTTCATAATTGAAATGGTCAGCAAAATTAAGTTAATCCAACATATATATATATATATATATATATATATATATATATATATATATATATATATATATATATATATATATATAAAACATCTTTTAATGTTTTAATTCAGATAATGATTTAGTTAATTTATAATTTATATCAAAAATGGATGAATAATTTTATGTAGTAGAATAATAATATATTAAATGAGTTTGTATTTGCATACTTTAATTTGAAAAATATTTTTTAAGAGTCTAAGATAAACCATGTAAATATTTTATCCGTTAATATCTGATTTTATAATTGTTGTATTGATTCAATTTAAATTATTGATAAGTATGTATTATTTGGATGAGGTAATGATAAATGTATTTCAGTTAAAAAAAAAAAAAAAAAAGCCTTCAGCTTCGGGATGTATCTTAGTTTGTGTTAACAACAATAATTGTAAACATTTGATTGAATAATAAAAAATTTTAAAATAACAAAAACCCTTCTAGGATAAGTTTAATATTTTAAAAATAAATAACATGTGAGACCTTATAAAAAAAAAAAAAAAATCGGATATGATAAGTATAATTTTATCACATGCTTGAATTATTTTGTTTCAAAATTCATCATTTATATCAAAATTGATATTTGTTCCTCGTTTTCATTTTTTTATTATCCGTTAATTATTATCATGCATTTCCTTAGTCAAAATCAAAGATGAGAGAATGATCGTGATTATAATTAAATACGGGTTCATAAATTATTGGTATAGAAAATTAAAATATTTGGCGAAATCAAAAGAAATACTAATGTTTTTTCCCCGGTTGTATATTGGTGTGAATATATGGACCTAATTAAAATAATAAAGAATTGAATCATATTAAATTCTTTTTTATTATTATTATTTTAACTTAGACTAGAGTTGAGCTGAATATTAAGAAATAAAATTTAAAGTTGTAATATAGATAAATTTTATGTAAAATAAATGAAAAAACATCAATTAAATTTTATTCATATGGCGGATAAATAATTACAAGCAAAATATAGGGAATTGGAAGGGGTGATCAACATGGTTTGAATTAAATAATCAAGGCTGGTGGGATTAGAATTACCATCAAGAATACTGGTTTCTTGTCAGTTCAGTTTCCGATGTGGAATTTCATCTGAAAAAGTGCATTTTACTTATACTTTAATGCTTAAACAATGACAAAGATTAAGTAAATAATTAAGGGTCTAAAGAAAACCTGAAGATGAATCATCAATTGATCCTCTCCGATTCCCCATAATTCATAGACATTAATTCTGGAAATGCCACAGGGTGCTGCATGCAGCTGATCTCTTTTTGAACTCAAAACTACTGCTTTCTTTAAACGTAAGTTGTTGGAGTAATAAAGAAGCACTACATGATTCTTTTACAGATAAAATATGAAATAAATATCAACAAATTTGCAGGCATGCCATGCGATGCATTGCAAGAAGGCAACCAAACAAAAGCATCATTAATGTCCTATATACGGGATATGACAAAATGATCTAGTTGCAGCAGATAGCAGAGAAGCTATTTAAGATGCAGAAGCTGGATTAATATCTAATCACAGCATAATGTAGTGAATATATAATAATATATATCTACAAAGAGGTAACATTGTAAATCTGGGTACGTTCATCATTTTAATGGCGATTGTCGAACATCAGCCGGATGTGACTCCACCAGTATTGACCACAAAACCTGTACATCTTCGCAGGGGCAAGCCTTTACATCCTTATAGAGGATATATATCCCACTACCTGCAAAACACAGATGATGACAAAAAAACTTTTATTGAATTAATAATTAAGCTTTTGAGGAAGATGATGATGATAATGGAGATGAGATTTATAAGATACGTTTACTGTGGGAGGAATGCAGGCGATCCCAGAGTTTCTTGAGAGGGGAGATGAGGGAGTGAAGCCACCCCATTTGGAGAAGAGTGCTTGGTTCATGGTAGGTGAAAGGTTGGAAGAAAATGGAGAGGGCGTTTAAACATAATTTGCTTAGAGACTTGTATCTTACTGTCCCTTCAATATTTTTTTTCTCTTTCAGGGCAATCATGCAAGATTAATTTCCTCTTGGTGCTATGTCTTTGTCACACTCTTTTCATCTCTTTAGTATCCCCAGTAGAATCACTTGTGCCTGAAGATTTATAAAGTTTCTTCACTACGCTACCAGTACTATTACTACTTGATTTCTCACCCACTTCAACGACAAATCAAGCAATAGGAAAATGAAACATATTTCTACAAATATATATATATATATATTACAAATTATTAACATTATCTGCTAGCTATTTCACTTGGGTACTTTACCTTTAAAAAGTAAGGTGGGTAGTCCTATAAATATTATTTTCTAAGTAGTTGGTTTAATTTTCTTTTTCTTGGATTGACCCTACATGTTAATATTTATTTAAAAGTTGGAAATTTTTTTTTTTGAGAAAATGTTGCATCAATCAAGTCCATATCATCTTTGGATATATATATATATACACCAAAGGATAATGATCGATCACTAGTTTTGATTTTGTATTTTGTGAACTTAAAACTAGGTGTTGATCTTTGGGTTGCATTTTAAATTTTAATGTACAACAAAAAGGATAATAATTGGGTAAGTGGTAGGACTAGACCTGGCAAAACTGGGCGGGTGGGACTGGGCAGGGCGGGTGGAGTGGGGCGGGTGAGGGCGGGTAAAGCAGTGCAGGGTAAAAGCAGTGCGGGTCTTATACGGGTGGATATATACGGGTCCAATATTTTGGACCCGTGCCCTACCCTATACGGGTACGGGTGGACCCGCGGGTGGACCGTTTTTTCTCTCTCCAGCTTTCGGTTTTGACAGTTTCACCCCTAACAGTTTTCAATTATGACAATTACACCCCCAAAATTCCTGCAGTTTTAATTTTTTACATTTACACCCCCTAAATCAACTACTCTAAATTCAATTCAATTCAGAATTATGACAAATCATTAAACTGTTTCAAACCCTTTCTGGTTGTTACAGAATCAGATTGATCGGTAAATGCTCCATTTCTTTTTAAGGCGGGAGATGAGATGAAGAGAGTCCCAGAGAATCATTTTGCAACTCATCGTGGTCAACCAATGCACGTCTTGGACCCATCTCGGGTGTACGAGGATCCCCATCATCACCCATAGCAAATGGGATTTGGTTGGGAAATGCTTCGCCATTGTTCGATGAGCTCAGCGGAGTGCCCCCGTTGCATGATCATATCTTTCACCAATGCACGTATGCCCCTGTAAAACTCTTCAACCAATTTCATAAGCTCAGCCGTTTCTTATAGTACATTTCGCCCTCCTTGCGAAGGAATCGCATCTTCTTCAATAACCTTGATCATTTGTTTGACTTTGGCATCCATATCTGCTTTCAAGTTGAGAATAATTTTTATATCAAATCACAAGCGGATTGATAGACAAAAAGAATTACATCAAGAGCGCCTTCCCGAGAGTCAACAAGCATATTTACTCTCAAACAAGTTGGATAAGATAACAAACTCATAGCATTGAAGTCTAGTGACAACATAATCCATCATCTATATTTTCAACTTGTTTCAAGAGTATTCAAAACTTTATATCTTTAGACTTCTTTTATCTCAAAGTACAATTATCTCATGCTATAACCTTTATAAAAAAATTATGAAACTTAAAATTATCTCATACTAAAAACTTCATAAGGCATTATGAAAAGAAAACTTAAATACCCATAAATTCAAGCTACAAGACTTAAGTGACATCTATCTCAAGATAAATGCAAATTAAACCCATAAGAAACAAGTAATACCCGTAAGATTCTCCTGAAGCCATTTGGAATTTTTTCGGGCTTATGTGGCTATCCCACCACCAAGAATACATTCGTCCTAGAATCCGCTGCGCCGCACTCTTTGCCATGATCCCAACCAATTCTAACTCGATCGACGAAAATGTGATCCTCAAAACAAGACCCACCAATTCGGGTAATAAACAATGGACCAAACTTGTTTGTGGATATGTATGATCACAAACGAGATAATTGAGCCGCCTAAGAACTTATAGATAGATAAAAAGCTTTCAATCTCTCACTTGTACCCGCAAAACAACACAAATTCAATGTCCAAATCAACCAAAACTACCAAAGATCAAACTCTCAACAACACAATTGAAAGATCACTCAATTACGACCAATAAACTTCAGGTCCAATTATCACACAACTACGAAAAAAAGTAAAAGCTACCCTCAAAATCAGCACAATTAACTCCGATCATCAAATACACAACATAATACACACGATCAAACAAAGAAACAAAGAAACGATCAACAAAAAAGAAAAAAAGATAAAATTCCACGGTGAATTATAAATTCACACATCTTTTCAATAGGTTACAAACAATTAAAACCACTAGATGAACGTTGAAATCCACAAAAAGTAACGAAACAAATCAAAAACTCAAAACAACCAAGTAACGAAAATTTACCAATTACTTGTAGAATCAAAACTAAAGTTTATAGTTCTCGACTACGGCTTAATGCTTTGGCTTTCCTCTCAACCCATGTTGGTTAGATCTCGAATGTAACTTTCTTCTCTCTTTTCTTTTTCTTTTTCTCTTGCTTTTTGCTTGCTTTTTATCTTGTCTTTGTCTGTCAAAAGAGAAATGGTTGTAGTGGATGAACAAAAAACAAAGAAAGGAAAGTGCCCTTGATTCTCTATTTAATTTTTAATTTTTAAAATGATATTTTTTTGTAATTATTGAAAAACTTTATTATTGCTGAGAATCTGAGAGTTAGAGTCTTAGAGATCAGAGATGAGATGAGACTATGAGAGTGAGAGATCAGAGATGTGGAGTTTGAGAGATCAGATCGAGATGAGATTGAGAGTATGAGGACCGAGAGAGAGAGCGAGGCGTGCGTGAGCTGCGTCTTTGCGTGAAAAAAATTAGGGATTCAAAAAAATTAAAAACGATTTCAGAAATACGGGTGCCCGCTGGGTTCACCTCATATAAACCATTTTTTTAGGGCCGGGCACGGTACGGGTCTAAAAAAATGGGTTTAATAAATTGGACCCGCACTCTATATTATTTACCCTGCACGGTCCAACCCTCATGGGTCCGCACTGCTTTTGCCGTGTCTAGGTAGGACAAATGTTGGGATGTGTGATTAAAGCACACGGATTTGAATCTCCTGACTCCCAAAGTTTAAATAAGAGGTCGTGACAGTGGATTGTTGCACTAATCTCTTCAGAGGATTAATCGAGATGTGCATAAGCTGGCTTGAACACCTTGATTTAAACAAAAATAATAATTATAATAATAATAATTGGTCACTACTCACTAGTTTTAAATATTTTTTGCATTGATACTTTTCATTAAGGATGAAGTAAATTAGATTAAGTTACATAGTTTTATGGCTAAATCTATCTTTTAAATAAGACGTTGACATTTTGGAAATTAAAATTAGTGAAGATGATATGCTGAAATTTCTTTATAATTGGTTTTTTAATCAATAAAACGTTAACATTTTGAGAATTAATTAAAATTAATATAAATGATTACATACTATAATTTATTTATAATTGGTTTGTTAACATGCATATCAGCCCTGTGAATCTATGATTGTGCAAGTTCAACTACAGGAAACAGCTAGCTTTTAGTGTTGGTGATTTGGTATTTTCAAGATGTAAATTTTTTGGAATGAAAACAAAGCTAGAACCAGACGGAAATTATCCATAAAGCAAATATACCAAAATGTTTTATATAAATGTTATGATATAATATACTTAATTAAGAAACATGCTTTGTGAGAAAATTATTGGGTAATTTGCATTCTGGAAATTGTAATTTAGCTTTTCTCATAAACTTAGGTTGAAAAAATATTTATATATAATTGAATTAGATGTGTTGTAATTTGGTAAAACGTTGCGTTTTTGGATCTGAAGTGGAGTTAAATGCATTTGCTTCAAGTTAATTTTTACTCAGTGGAAAAGAATGTTTCACCACACTGTTATTGTTAATTTATAAAGTTAATTCACCTAAGGTATGATAAATTAAAAAAATTCTCTAATCGTTAAGTTTTAGATGTTAAAAACTTAAAATAAACCATAGAGGGCAATTTTATAGTATTTACTAACTCATAATATTGTAAATTTTAAAGGTTCACTAATAATTCATTAATGTAAAGAGATTTTTGTTATTATAACATACGGGGTATAATATTTAACCCCAGTTTATAAGATAATATAATTACTCGTTACTCTTTGCTTTATATATAGATTTAGCATGTGTAAAATTGTCAACCATTAAAATGTTGTAATTAAGAGTCTAATATTTCTTCAAATGTTGATTTAGTGTTTAGATAATGGATTAATGCATTTAAGTAATTAATCTTAAATACTTAAATCTAATTAACTGTTTATGAGTTGTGCATAAGATAAGAGAAATGCATGTTTCCTCTTCTTTTTTATCTTTTAAACAGCATAAAGAAAAAGGTATTGCTAAGTACACCTGACATTTAACAATGACAATGGAAAGACTAGTGTCTACTGTATAAAAACAGTGGGTCTACTTAGAATATTAAGTACACCTATCTCGTCTGTCCAGAGTGCCTTTGGACTTATTGGGCCTTTCAGGCCCATATATTTTAAAATTTTGGTCTTCTTAAAAACAAAATAGTTGACCGACCCTCAACTTCGTGAACTGAATCAGGAGCATTCATAATTCCTCTGTTGGTTTAGCAATTTCGGAGCCAGCTATTGTCCAATTGGAGTCATGGACAATTCCGTCGATTACCGCCGCCGTTCCCGTTACCGCTCCAGTTCCCGTTCTCGTTCTCGCTCCCGCTCATATTCGCCAAAGTATCGTAGCTCTAGAAGAAGAAGAAGTCCCGAAGGCAACTACCAGCAAACCCTAAACTCCTTGCCGAAAAGATTTGGGAAGAGCAATCGGGATTATCGGAACGGATATGATTCGGCATCGGAATCTGATGAGGAATTGAAGGGGCTGAGCTACATGGAGTACCGATGGCAAAAGAGGCAGAAGATGCGTAAATCCATGAAACACTGTTTTTGGAGTGCGACGCCGAGTCCGCCGAGGAATGAGAATGATGATTTGGAGGATGAAAATCCTGACGAGATTTCTGATAAATTCGGAGGTAATGAAGAGAATGGGAAAATTGAGTCTGGAAAATCGGGTAGTTCTGAATCTGAATCCGACGATTTGCGGGCTAAGAAGAAGGGGAGAAAGAATAAATCCGAGGCTGAGGAATCGGAGAGCAGTGAGTTTGATTCTGATTCCAATTCTGAATCTGATGATTCAAGGTCTGGGAAGAAGAAGAGAAAGAGCAGGAGTTCGAGGCGTAAAAGTAGGAATTACAGTGAGTTGGAAGATGATGTCAGTGATTCTGAAGAGGAAGAAGATAGAAAAGGAAGGAAGAGACGAAATAGGCCACACAGGGGTAGTATGAGGGGAAGAAGCAGCAGTAAAAGAAATAGAAGTAGAAGAAAAAGGAAGTATAGTGATTCGGATGAGAGCAAGAGTGATAAGAGCAAAACTGATGAATCTGATGCCAGTCAGTCATCAGATGATGATAATGATAAATTAAAGAAGAAGCTTTCTTCGAGTTCAAGGTCGAAACGGAGTAAGAAAGAGCTGAAATCTGAAACTGAGAGTGATGAGAATTCAGATAAGGAGATAGTGGATGAGGCCAAGCAGGCTGAAATCAATGCTGAGGTACTTAAGTTTAAAGAAATGATCGAATCTCAGAAGAAACCTGCTTTAGACGACGAGGAACCAGTGGTTGGTCCAATGCCATTGCCTAGAGCTGAAGGGCATATTAGTTATGGTGGTGCGCTTAGGCCTGGAGAAGGTGATGCCATTGCTCAGTATGTACAGCAAGGGAAGCGTATTCCACGAAGAGGTGAAGTCGGTCTGTCTGCGGATGAAATTCAGAAGTTTGAGAGTCTTGGGTATGTGATGAGTGGTAGTAGGCACCAGAGGATGAATGCTATTCGTATTAGGAAGGAAAACCAGGTTTATAGTGCAGAGGACAAGCGAGCATTGGCCATGTTTAACTATGAGGAGAAGGCGAAACGTGAGCATAAGGTTATGGCTGATTTGCAGCGACTGGTGCAGCGTCACATTGGGCAGGATGTTGGTCCTACCCATGATCCTTTTGCTACAAAAGATGGTGAAGAAACTTGATGCGCATGTATGTTCTGTATTCACTCAGTTGTTGCTTTATTTCGTCCATGGCATGGATAGTGTTGAGATAATTTGATGCAAATTTTATAACTAGATAGATGGGCTTGTTAACCTTCATTTCTCTTTCAAATAAACATTTACTATCTCAGCTAGTTTATCTGGTGTGCATTTCTGTTGATTTTCATTTGTATTATATATAGCTCGGAGATGGCCTGACACTCTATTTGGAAAGCAGATTTCTAACTAAAACTTTTTTGTAAATGAAAAGTCAGAAAATGTCATTATGCCAAATAATATATAGGCACTTGCAGAGATTTTTCACTTTATAAAATCTTTTGTAGTTTATTTTTTTTGGGTAAGTAAATCTTTTGTAGTTTATTCAGCCATGAAATAAGAAATTGTGTAAGATGTATTGTGGGAGATAAAGCTCCTTTGTAATTCATTTAATGCAGAAATATAATTTTGAAGACACTACTGGGACCTTTATTTGTTCAGAGAAAGTGCTCTTAAGGCCCTTATAGTTAAAGAGAATTTTTTTGCTATTGTCTCTCTTTTTTCCATGGTTAGCTTATGGATGTGGTTGCTGAAGCATTTCGTAGTTGACTATTTGTTTTCGTAACTCTTACTGGGTGGGCAGGACCTTTAACTTAAACTTCTTTGGTTTTGGGAAATAGGAAAAATATGTTTGAACTGAAGTTGCTTGGCTGTGTAAAAAAGTAGTGAAGATAACCTATTGGACGAATAGATTATGGAAAATCCTTTTTCAGGATATTACTTGATGGTTAACCAATGTCAATGACAACTGTAGATCTTCATCAATGTTACTGTTATACCAAACAATTTCTGGTGGAAATGCAATTCTGGTGTAGTGTAGGTTATGTATTTGTTTGCTCATTGAATTTGTTGTATTTGGGAAATCCATTGGTTTCTGGTTTGAAATTGTACTTAGATACTGTGTTCTATGGGTCAAGTTTTGTTTGATCAAAGTGAGAGCTGGTTGTCTAGTAATTTATCATTTTTTTGCCAATAATATAGGGTCCTCTCATTTGTTGAATATATATATATATTTTTTTTTTGTTTAATTTCAAGGTCTTTGCTTGTGCGCATGTGTGTTCTTAACTCTTGTTGTTTCTGAAATTCCTATTATTCTACTGTGTAGGTTAGTAAACTTTTGATCTTTGAGCTAGATATTTTCCGTAAGAGCTAACCTCACTTCACCATTCCTTTTTCCGCTTGAGTCAAGGTTGAGGGACTTCTAAGAGAATAGTTGGTGATGGATTTGGTATAAAGTTAGAGCATAAAGTAGTGAATCTTTTATGCTTGTATTGGCTGATAATTTTGGTCAACCTCTGTTTATAGCATGAAACACTAGAATATCAGCCTCAGAGCTTACAGATAGCTTTTATAATGTTGAAAGTTTGTTTATTTACTTATTCATCTTTATGTTGCTTCGTCGGAACTTAGGAAGAATTTACGAATAATTAATAAGATTGTTTTGGCTTTGGGGAGAAGCTCAAAATTTGGCTCTGTCAGAGCTTTTTGAGGATTCTAATTTTTTAATCTTATTTAAAATGTCAAAATTATGCATGGTATTTTAGAAATTTTACTCTTTTTTTATTTATAATAAAACTCTTTTTGGTAAAGTTTTAGTAGAAAACTTTTTGCCATCTTCATAACCAAAGAACCACCAACTTGTTTTATAAAAATTCTTTTTTTCAACTTATATTTCACCACACTCTAATTCTATAAGCTTTAATTGAAGAAGTCATGCCAAAAAAAAAAATTTAGTCTCACATATATGTTTACTATTCACAATTTTTCTTAAAGATAACCTGCTCCTTGTGCAGCTGTCAGTGGGTAGTTACTTATTAAATAAATTATGTTACTTACGTGTAAACTTTTTCCTTTTGTCTAGTCAGTTACATGTTAAATGCATTTCAGGTTTCCTGCTGTGGACATGGTGATTATTGCTGGAAATGTAGATGTGTCATCTTAAATCATTTGGCACATTATATCACAACTTTATTTTGACCCAGAGGACAAGTTTAAGTAGACATTATCTTCATTTCATAGCAAGGTGATTGTTGTTATGTAATTTTGTTTCATATGGTTATTGTTGTTGATCAAATTGTTGAATGAAGTTTTTCCTCATTGCAGCTGTAACTTTGAACTACAAAAAGGAATAAAGACTCACTCTTTCGAAATCTTGTTTTATGTGGCTTTGTTGTTGGTTTCATCTGTTGGATTATATTACATTGTTAAAATTTCATTTAATCTTTATGAATATATCATAATCTTAATATTCTAGATTTTTATTAATTGAACACCGATAAACCCTTAGAATTCTTTAACCTTCATCCTTCATGTTTTGTATTTCTCTTGTACAGTATTGCTGTATGGTTTTTGTTTTTCCTTAACGCTGCTTTGTACAAGAGTCTCAATGTCTGCCTTAAACAAGTCAAACATTTGAACATCATTAATGTTATTGCTTCTTTGCCATTATGATCCCCTGCTCCGTTCCATGATTTTTTATCATCTCTGTTGCATCGGATGTGATAGTGTAAAACTAGAATTTCTGCTAGTATTTCTTTTCCCTCATTTTGATGTTTTATGTGATCAGTATACAACCCACAATAAACTTACGGACAACAGTGCTATTAAGTGACACATCATTATTGAAGTGCTAAATCTCAGAATTCCTTTGCTTCTGCATATCCATGTCTGCTATTTGCATAAAGAAAATGAATTCATGTTGCGCTTAGATTTTTGGCTGAGTCATACTGTGAACATGGGTGTGGTTTTTCGTAACTGTTGTGATGCAATTACAGTAATTTTCAGTACCTAGCTCTGGTTTTACAACTCGCCAATTGCTAAGTATAGGCTGTTCTCATATCATGCTTTCCTTGTAATGTAGGTCCAGATGACATTTGAATGTATTCCTATAATTCGGCTTTCACTTCGGTTGCTGTTCTTTTAATTTAAGTTGCCAGCACAAAGCAGAGCAAGCACAAAGGCGCATACTATATATCGTGACTCCAGAGAACCCCAGAGCCACAGTTGGGGGAGCTTTTGCATTATTTTCAGTTATGAATTTCTAAGTTGTCAAGTTTGCCCCAGCTAGCTACGGTTTAAGCTTTGCAAACTTGGGTATTTGAATTTCATGTTTCTATGATGAAAAGCGTAGGGGTTAAGACTTTTCAAAACCTTGTGAAATGAACTGCTATAGAATTGTTGCTCTCACTTTTACAACCATCGAATGATGATACTTTTGAAAACTAAGTATACTATAAATCCCAAAACCAATTATGTGTCTGAAATTTGTCTTTAACTTACGAATTTAGAAGTGCTAGTGCCCAAATAGGAAGCTTGTTCATCATTCAATCGACTATAACAAAGACAAAATGGCTATCAAAGGTTTCCGTATTCGTTGTTTCATTCGTAAAATCAAACTTGAAGGCATTATAGGCAAAATATCAAAGGATATGAGCTTTTCTCTGGGACAGTACCCAGATTGATACACCTTTCGTGTAGGAGACATTGTCCAGATTTATACACCATGTGATAGTTTCCCACTTTCCCTAAAACAACCCAAAAGATTATGTTAGATGTATGACATTGCCTTCATACAAGGTTGCAGTAGACAAAATTTAAGGGTTATTATTTGACATTGTTAAGATGGTTATTTTTGCTGCACAGGCCAGGCATTATAATATAAGAGATCTCACATGAGAGGATCTTTGAACTTTTTGACTTCCATTTTCTCCAATTGAGTAGAGCTATATGATGATGTTTCTCAAGACCATGACATGCTTTGAGAGGTATGATAATTGTTATATTTAGGTTTTGTTGCTCTCAGAAGCCAAAGATTGGAAGGACCCAAAGGAGGGTGAGAGTTCATTTCTTGTTTCTTTCATTTTCTCCTTTATGGGGGTTAATAATGATCATCTTAGATTACTTATAATAACATTTTGCTTCTAAACAAATTAACCCCATCTCAAAACTTGCTTAGAAAGAGGAAGATAAGAAAATCTTGTGCAAAAGTGAGAAACAATATTAATCACTTAGACTTAAAGAAGATGATTTAGGATTTGGTTTGTCAAATACATAACGTGTGTGATATGCATATTGATGTTAACATTAGCAGAGGCGTAGGGCATGTGCCCTTCTAAGACTTGGAGCTTTCAGCACATGGGAAGAAGGGTAACATGTTGGAAAAGGTTATTATCTTTAATCTGCCATTAATTATGATTTAGCAAAATGGGTTTGAAATCTATTTGTGCAATTGTCGAGATAAAAAACAAAGTCAAAAGCCATAAAGCTACTTTCCTTCATTGCATCAACACCCACCTCAAATCTTTTTACACTTTCACAGTATTTAGTAAATGGGATGAAGAAGAAGATTCTTGTGCTTTTGCTTTTCAGAATAGTCAGCATTCTTGCAACTTCATATAAATGTTAGGCCAGCCAGAACAGAAGGATCGGCAATACAGTTTCAACAGACTTCCTCGCCAAGACTGAAAAATTTTTATGGGTCCTCTGATCATCAATGATGTTTGCCATATAATTTAACTGTCATATTTGATATGGGAAATTCCTCATTTCTAAGTTTTTATTAGGCATTTATCTGGTAAGCCTGGAGAGTCAATAAAGCCAAACATGGGCTACAGGCAGGCCACTAAATGCTGAATGTGAAAATTACTTTTGACTGATTCGCACATATACAAAGTTTCAGGTACAACGACTTTAAGAATTTGAATGAGCTTTTGGTTATTTGCTCCCCACTATAGCCGCACCATCAAAGAGTCTGATTGTGCCTGCTGCCCGATTAAAGATGTTGATATGTGTACTTATCCTCTTTAGCCAAATTAGATGAGAAGTATCACGTCATCTATAACGTTTGTTATAATTTCTTATTAAATAAAAATATATTAGGATTGAGAAGAAAATCGTATAAATAAGTGGAAGTGGATATTGTGGTTTCAGGTCGGATGAAAATGAGTTAAGTATGAGATTTATAAAGATAAATAGATTAAGCGGAGATGAATGTTGTGATTCCACGTAAGATGAAAATAAGTTAAGTTTTGAGATTTTAAAGATAAGTAAATTATATTATTTAATAGATATTTTTTTTAGATAATTGACAAACGCTCAACCTCTAATTTGTGATACATCAAATCATCGTTAACCCTTCAAGATTAGATCCATAATTAGAGATGTTTGTATCCCAAATTCATTTTTCAACTGGGAAGTCTTCTATAATCTTCCTGATTCTGATTGATAAGTTTCAAATGCTATAATCATTCATTCACATGGCTATGCCTACTATAATGAATGATAAAAGAAAAATGGTAGCCAGAATTTTCAATTTTAGCTTAAACCCTAATCAAGAAATGCATCTTAATTAATTAAATCTAGAAAGTAGGGCCAAACACAACCCATTACAAGTTCAATTAATTAGTTAGCCATTGCATCTTGGTGGGGGCAAAGACGTTTAAATATAAAATAATAATAATAATAATAATAATGAATCAGAAATAGAAGATGATGGTCAATTCAAATAATAGGCTTTTTTGTGTGGGGGCACAAAGCTTTTGCCCACCAATTCGCAGCTGCCCAATTTGCTCCGGTGGACCAACCAGCCAACCAAACGGGTCCACCCATGAGGCATACCGCATGCTTACTCAATATTATGTTTTTTATCACTCAAACCCATTTCTAGTTTTCCCACTTAAAAGAAAAGTAAACAATCCTTTCCCACCCAAATAATGGCTTAATGATATTTTCTACCCACAGACTTTTAAAATACTACTTTATTACCTAAATTTATATTCTAACGGTAAACAAAGAGCAAACTTAGTCTAGGTTATTAGGGCTTTTGTAGAGAAGAGACTGAAACTCTTTTGGTGGTGGAATATTGGATTTTGGTGGTTGGGATTGATCGGAATTTGACTTGAGAGAGGGGGCTACGCAAACTCTAATCGCTCAATTGTTGGAGATTTGTGGGGTCAACGGGAGTAGTGTTTGAGGGGTTTTGGTGAGTGATGATTAGGAAAGAGAATGGTGGTGATGTGGGGTCGCAACGATGTCGATAACAGAAATAGAATATAAATTTAAATAATAAAGTGATATTTTAAAAGTTTGTGGGTGGGAAAGTGTTAATAAACCTTTATTTGGGTGGGAAAAACCTGAACTCTAATATAAATATCAAACAACACTTTTATTTTTAATTTCATCCCATGTGACTATATCATTTATATTTTCCCACTTTCACTTACCAATGTGGCTCGTTATAACTGATATTTATAAACGTAATATTTGTAAAATATATATATAGATCCTCTTTTCTTTAACATATTTACATATAATCAACTAATAAAAACATGCTACATTAGCGCTCGTTCTATGTCAAAAAACATTTTCCTTGCCTCTCATATTTGGGAATTGAATGAAAGACCCTGAAAATTGACTAATTTTGAAGCCCACGAGTTTCTCTTGAACAGCATAGACATGATTATCGTGAAACGTGTAAAGAAAAGTGCAGACAAATCACAACTCATGAATAATAAAAAGGATGAGTTAAAAACATTTTCCCACCAAGGATTAACGGAGGAGCAATGTTACCGTTATTAAAGAATGCGTATCAAATTTATGCATTGAATAATGTGATATCATTATATTTTTTTAAAAAAATTCATAATTAATTGACGATTAAGATGACATTACATCATTCGGTATATAAATTTGATATATATTATTCTAACTGTATTATTTTCTTTGAAGAAATAGCAAGGGTGCATCCTTCGTTTAATAAATTTAAGATTTTTATCATTAAATTAACATAAGATCATTAAATGTAGTAATTAAAAGATAAAATAATCATTTAACTGAAACCAGGGTTGAAAACTTGCTATCTTGCCAAACCTTGCGTGGGAACATGTCGTTTACTCTAATAGACTGAAAGACAAATTTGTTTTGGCAATTTGAACCAATAATATAAGTATATTTCACAATCACATTACAACATGGTCAAGAGTAGTATTTTTCATTTATTAATTAAAAAAAAAAAAAACAGAGAAAAATCTTTAGCGAACTGTTTTGATATGATGTGACAGACATAAAAACCATCATATTGTTTCATTCAACATTATCCTTTATCTTCATAATAATTATTGTTGTGTAATTTCCCATTTCTTAAACGAAGAGAAACGAAAACACCCCCTTTAGTTAATCATGTTAGATAATGAAATCTTGAAATGCAAATGAAAATAATGGCAGGAAACTGTTGCCATCTAGTGCGAGAAAAGCATGACAGATCTTACTTTGCCTTTTATTTTTCTCTTTAAATCGTTTTTCTTCTCCCTGTAATTATTATATTTGTCTCACTTAAATTTCATTACTGTTTAAGCTTTGGATTTTTGTGCTAATAGCATGTGTTAATGTCAGTTAAAGGTTAGCCCATAATGATTCTGCTAATTATGGACAAAAAAAAAAATATTTTTTTATGTGTGAGTGAGATACTCTTTTACTTTTTTTTAGTGTAACGTAGAATAAGAAACCAGCCTTTTTCCAGCTAATAATATTAATGATAATCGGTTATGGTTTTCTGGATATTTAGTCTCATCCATCTGTTCCGTCTTCACTTGCCCATGTGATTTCAGTTCTCTGTCTCTCTAAATCCTGTGACCAATTTTCCATTTCTTTCTGTTTCTGTAACATTATCTTTTGTTTTCTTGTTTTTTCTTTTTTAATGGTTTTTGGTTTGGTTGTTTTTGACATGGACATATAGCTCAGAGACATTGACAGTGAAGCAAATCTAAGCCCTCTCTTTTATTTCTCTGTCTTTTACTCTTTTTCATATGCAACTGTAAGGTTCAAAAGCCAGACACGACACAACCCAGGTCAGATTGAAGCATTGGGAAGCTGATCTTGAAGCACTTGGGTGATGGGTTCTTAATTTCATCTTCAATTGACTGAGGTAGAAGAGTGTTTATTGTTATTATTGTTCTCTGTATATCAAGTTTGTGGCTTTGTTCATTCTTTTGATCTGGTGAAGAAACGGTATCTTACCGGTCAGTAAAAAGGAAAAAAATTATACTTTTTGGTGTATCATGAGGGACTTTCCTTCTTGTTTTGGTGAAAATGGAGTTCAAGTTGCTGATTCATCATCATCAAGTGCAACAAAAGCTTCTCAAAATTTGGTTACTTGTGTTTATCAGTGTAAATTCCATGGTCGTTGTTTCTTGGTTACTGTAACATGGACGAAGAATCTCATGGGTCAAGGCCTTAGTGTTTCAATTGATGATTCAACCAATCAATGCCTCTGTAAAGTTGAGATAAAACCATGGTTGTTCTCCAAGAGAAAAGGGTCTAAAAATTTAGAGGTAGATTCTAGTAAAATTGATATATATTGGGACTTGTCTAGTGCTAGATTTGGTCCTGGGCCTGAGCCTTTAGAGGGATATTATTTAGCTGTTGCATATAACCAAGAAATGGTGTTACTTCTTGGAGATTTGAAAAAGGAAGCATACAGGAAGGTTGATACTGCCCCTGTTAATTTAAATTCCATTTTTATTGCCAAGAGAGAGCACATTTTTGGCAAGAAGTTTTATGGTGCCAAAGCTCAGTTTTGTGATAAGGGGCAGATGCATGATGTCACAATTGAGTGTGATACTATTGATGTTCAGGATCCTTGCCTTGTGATTCGCATTGATAGTAAGACGGTGATGCAAGTCAAGAGGCTGAAGTGGAAGTTCCGTGGTAATTACACTATTCTGGTTGATGGGCTCCCGGTTGAAGTATTTTGGGATGTCCACAATTGGCTATTTGGTAATGCCATGGGCAATGCAGTTTTCATGTTCCAAACTTGTCTTTCTGCTGAGAAGTTTTGGGCAAGCCAATCTATTTTTGATCCTTCTTTATTGACCTGGTCTTATTCTCAGCGACTTAGAGATAACCAATTACAAGGTCTTGGTTTTTCATTGTTGTTGTATGCTTGGAAGAATGAATAGAAATGTAATTTTCATTATTGATTGTCAACAAATACTTCCGGTGATTATTTTTATAAACAATGTGATTGAGTTATAGTACATGCAACTATAAGTTTACCAATTTGTTTTGCCTTATATCTTTTCTTAGTACTTTTGATGATGTAACGGATAACCCTTTTTCAATTTTCTATTGGAAACTGTTCATGGAGAATGTTTTGTAGCTGGGTTTGGAAAAATCTGCTTGCATTGGGATCCAACTAATGTTGTATTATTGCAAGGCATTACAGTAAGATCTCTTTTCCCGACAATGATTACTGTGATTGATTTTCAAGAAGTTGAGCCTTTTATCAACGAAAAAGATGGCCAGAATTAACGTGATCTAAAACTTTGTTGTTGCAGGCATTTGAAAAATTTTGACGAGGGGCGTATGCCACAGTTGTGACTGATTCAGGCATTTATACGTGAGCAATTGATCAGGTGTAGTAAATATGTCCCTTTAGTGTAATGAATTTGTCTTTGCATCTGTGTACACTGATTCATTGTTCTAGGATGTAAAATTTGTAATATGTTTACAAGATCAAAGAAAATAGTTTGTTGGTTTCATTTGGTATATGCTTGAAAGCTTGCAAGCTTTCATAAATAATCCTAAAGAACAGGTCAACGACTCAACATCATAGTACTCTGTAAGTAAAAAAGCCTCATCAGAAGTATCTCTATACTAATTGAAGCACCAAAATTGTAGAAATTTTCTGTGCTAGTGTTTTGTGTGCTAAATATTTTTCCTTAGCCTCTCTGACAAAATACCCTATTACTAGGTTGTGGTAGGCTTCCTAAATCACCTTAAAAACAAATAAATGCAGTAAACCGAATCCTCCATACTTACAAAATTTGATATATACTTCATGATAAAGATAAAGGTCATTCAGTTTAGGATTTTCAAACAGCTTGAGTCTTAAGGTGTTCAACCAATATCTTTATCATGATTCTCTTTAGTTGTCTCTCTTGCAATGATTGACCATTTGGCATTCCTTCTATGCCTCTTTCATTTGCTTCTTCTGTACCTGCATACAGAATCTGATTTATTTAAACCCAGAGGAAATTTCATTGCACATTTCAAGAGTGATAGTGAAATGCATATTTTGTACAATCTTATCACAATGTATTGCATATTATACATAGAATATTTACGGTTGCAGTTGGTTTATAATATGGAACACATAATTTTATGATTGACGATTTTAAGTCCAGAACTGAAGCAAGGTTGGTGCCTTGGAATTTAGTTTATCTTTTAAAACACTAGACAGAGAACTCTGCAATTATATTTGCAAACGATCTCGATGACCCTCCGAATTGTTTGCCGACTTAGTTATATGTTTGGTTGCGGAGTAGGTTCCATCAGAATCCAATCATCTCTCTCTTGGACAAAACACATGCTTATATCTGCTTTTATCAATTTGTTATCAGCATTTGGCTGGTTCAACTGATTGTTTAGTTGATGTATCGAAAACTGATAATTTACATTCTAAGTGCAAAGTTACCATAGTAGAAATGAGAATGTGTTAAATCATGCAAGTTCATATGCTTTCGAGTAGCTTGGAGCCCCCGCCAGCGCTCAGTTTTTTCTGACACAAGCAGTGGTTGGATAGACAAAATGTTTTAGAATTTTAAAACTAAATGCTCAGTGATACCAGCTTTTGGAGAAACAGAAAGCCAAATGATGGGGCTACGGAGAATTCGGAGTTAATAAAAGTTCTTTTCTGGTTTATAGCGTCAGAATTTTCATGTTTAACATCATTTTCTCATTGTAAGGTCAGGGTCAATTCATAGTCCTAAGGGAGATCCACTCACCAAGGACAAGCAGGAATATTATTTTCTTTTATCACGGGGGTTTCCGGGCTAGACGCAGGAAAATTCAGATTCTCTTATAAATTTTTTTTTTTTTTTTTTTGATGACCAGGGTGTCCGAGTCAGTTTGTGCGTCCTTTGTATTTCCTTGCATTTAATTTCATAATTTCATGTATAAGTGTGACAACATTTAATTTGAAGTATATTCTTACTTTTAGAAACCATAGAAAGATTATCTTTAATACATGTTTGTTAGTATAAGTATATATTATAGCAATGAAATGGTAAAATCATGAAATTCAAATATCCCATGAAAACTAAATCTGCACGTCGGCATTGAAACATATAAACCCAAGTTCAATATGGATCAATGATCATAACATCTGACATTTAATTAAAAAGAAAAAAACTGACAAATTGAAAGAAAAGAATTAGTGCCAATCATATCAAATGGAAAAATGAAAATTAGAAGCATTAAGTAAGGTACTAAAATATTGGAAATGTAGTAGGTTATGGTGATAAAAATTAAAAGATCAACTTGTGAGAAAACATTTTACCAAAGTAAAAAGTTCTTCAAGTTAATTATTGTTTTAATTGTATTTTATATGATTTTTTTTTTTCTAGTTTTCTACCTTTTCTGGTCGAATCAACTACAATAAGTACATTTATTCTCAAATATTGAAATTATTACTCCATTCATTAAGAAATTAAAAATGAATTTTTAAGATTGAGGTTGCCTTCATTGGACACACCACCATCAACAACAATGATATGAGTGTGCTACAAAAATGAATGGTATGTGTAAAGTGTTAGTGGATAATCCTCCCCTTGTGTTTTGGCCTAAATACAAAGCGGTACCTCACTTTGAAAAAGCATCAATGTTACACTTATTTTTTAATTTCAAATGTTAAACTTAACAGTTAAAAGGGCATTTAGTATACAAGTTAAATTTTTTTTCTTAACCTAAATAAACCTAAATCACTAACCTCTCACGGAACTCATAAACCTTTCCAATTAAACAAAAACCAATAAAAAAAAACTTTTTAGGTGGCCGGTTAATGGCCTTTGAGCCACACATGGCCAGGCTAGATCTAGACCGAGCTGCCCATGGTCAAGCCGGATCTTGGCCTGAGCCGCACGACTTGGATGATATGTCGGCCTATCAACAACCAAAGTCCATGGCCTTTCTCTTCCATGCCGTCCTCTGCACCATCATTTATCATGAAGATGAACTATTTGATTTTTGTATTTTTCTTTTTGTTGATGTAGTGATTTGCACCAACAAGAAGTACGTAGGATTCAGGAAGAATCTACATAGGAGTTCGTATGAAACCTAAAGAGTCGATGCTGGATCAATTGATGGATAATAAATGCAAATCGAAATAAGAAATCACACAAAGAAAAAGATTTTTAAAGTAGTTTGAATGCTCAATGTGCCTACAGTTTTTGAGCTTGAATTTCACGTCACTGTTTTTGTATTGCTCTCTTTGCTTTTTTGTGAACAAGTGTCACTTACAATAATGAATGATTATTCAGATCCCTAATTTGGGTAAAAAATATGTTTATATACTGTTACAATGACAAACTTATAAATAAAGTTAACCTAAAAGGATTGACATGTGGCGTA
This sequence comes from Pistacia integerrima, assembly GCA_026225825.1. Taxonomy (NCBI): domain Eukaryota; kingdom Viridiplantae; phylum Streptophyta; class Magnoliopsida; order Sapindales; family Anacardiaceae; genus Pistacia; species Pistacia integerrima. Next base: position 23,879,257 of record CM047736.1, read on the forward strand.
AATCTATGCCTCAGGAGTTTATCACACAACACTTTCCTTTACATGTGTCTTATAGTTTGTGCTTGTAATTTATATTTATATTTTTCTATTGCAGTTTTTCCTACGATTTGAGGCTGAGATGATGGAAGCTAAACTGTATGATGTTAGAAATTAGGGGAGTGATAATTTCCATTAAAGACTTTGTTTAATGGAAGACTTTTGGAAAATCTAGTTGCATGAAAGATTGAAATATGTAGAATCATACAAGATTTATGTAAAATCATTATGTATGAAAGAATTTTGTAACGAATTAGTAATTTTAACTTTCACGCCCTTTAATTAATATATGCTTCAGCACCTGCCTCAAATTAACAATTCTTAAAATCACTTGAGGAATTTTGAGGGACAGACATTGCCCGAGGGTGGAATGTTGATGGTTTTTCAAAATAAAAGAACAAGTTCATATTTTAACTAAACCTAGGGTGGGCACAAAAAAAAAAAAAAAAAAATGCAGTTAAGGACGTGCATTAGAAAGAATCCAGTGCACGACCCTTACACCAGGTTTGTACAAGGATTATGCATGAAATCCTAACTACTGCTCTGGCAACATATCATGAAAGTGATTAAAAACTTAATGATACAACAAATCGTATCCTAACTACTACTCTGCAACATATATGCTCTTGCAACATATCGTGAAAAGGATTAAAAAACAATGCACTTAATGACGTGCGTTAGTAAAAATGGCACGACCCTTGCACCAGGTAGGTACAGGGATGGCACGACCCTTACACCAGGTTTGTATAGGGATTCTAAAACTTAATAATGCAACATATCGTATCTTGACTATTGCTCTTGAAACATAACATGAAAGGGATTAAAAACTTAATGATGTGCGTTAGAAAAAAAATCTAGGGCACAACCCTTACACCAGGTCTATATAGCAATTCTAAAAATGGTGTCAAATATTGACATGAAATCTTGACTACTGCTCTTGCAATATATCATGAATGGGATTAAAAACTTAATGATGATCGACAAGAAAAAAATCTAGGGCATGACCCTTACACCAGGTCTATACAGGGATTCTAAAAATGGAAACAATGCATTTAATGGTATGTGTCAAAAAAAAAAAATATTTAGGGGACAACCCTTACACAAGGTATGTATCGCGATTCTATAAATGGTGTCAAACATTGACATAAAATCTTGACTACTGCTCTTGCAACATATCATGAAATTCGAGCTCAAAAACTATAGTTATTGACGCAAGGTTATTTTGTTCCTGTGGAACTTGCTGAAAAGCTATAGGGGCAAGGTTTTTATCTTCCAATTGAACCTCTTCTTCGTGTTGCTCCTAATTGATGATAAGAGATTCAGAAACCACTTGAAAGTTTGACATGAAATCCTGACTACTGCTCTTACAATATATCGTGAAAGGGATTAATAAATTTAGGCTCTTCTTCTTCATCTAGCACTACAAACATATTTTGAAACATTACTTGAAATTTGGGCTCAAAATCTACAGGCGCTTGCGTAGGGTTATTTTCCTATGGAACCTGTTGAAAAGCTACATGGGTAGGGTTATTATCTTTCAGTTGAACCTCTTCTTCGTGTTGCTCCTGATTGATGATAAAAGATTTAGAACCCACTTAAATGTCTTTGAAAGCTTCTTGTCGATGAATTTCTTGAGCTGGAATTGTATTGTGAACTATAGTACTGGTTTCACCTAGTGCTGAATTTGAAGACTCCCCAATATGAAACTCTGGACGAATCTCCTGAGCCTTGGTGGTGGTGCCCAACAAACATATTCTGAACTGCAGTATTTATTTCACTTGCTCCTGAAGTTGAAGTCTTCCTAATTAGAAACTTTGAAGCATTGGCCCTAAGATTGGTTTCTAAGTCTCAGTACCAATTTCATTATAACTTGAATTTAATGTCTCACCTGTCATACCACTCTATATAGGAGCTGTTCAAGCAGGTTGAATAAAAAACATACGAGCATCACACTCTGTCACTTCATAGTTGTTATTGTCTTTTACACAAACACTTCTACACATGGCATTCTCCAGGCAATATTTTCGAATGTTACTAGAAGACATGTGATGTCAAATAATGTAAATAAATTATTGATATATTATATTGGTACAGTATCGCATTAAATTTTTTTATGTCAAATCTATTACCTTTTAAAGGAATCAACCAGGAAAAATCTTCGAGAATTACCCTTGATAAGGTAATGTATATTTATTTTTTTAATCTTATCACAAATAACACGCTTAATGTCTACTCTGTCTTCAACAGTTGTTGTATAATCAAGCTGTGAAGTCTTATAAAAGTGAAAAAAAAGTTAAACTATGCAACTAAAACATCATTTAATTTTGCAACAAAGATATTAGTACTTTGTTACATTTGATTTGCAGAATCTATCAACAAACGTGGGTAATTGGTGTTTAGTAGTGTGGTTAGGGGTGAAACCGAGTCAAGTTAAGTATCTGGTAAATTGAACTCGACTTGAGTGCTACAGTACCAAATTTGAATTCGAGCCTGAGAAATCAAGTTCGAACTCGAACTCGGTACTTGAAATTGGAATCCGAGTTCAAACTTGAGTTCGTATAATCGATTTTTTTTGGAGTTTTAGTCGAGTTTTAATTGAGTTCAAGTTCGAACTTGATTTCAACAGGGGTGGATTTGCAAATTTTATAACTTTTAAATAACATATGACCAATATTACTTTAAAAACTATCAACTTAACCTTCGAGCTTGGAAATACTCGCAAACATTTCGAATCGAGTTTTATTGTGATTGAACTCTACCCGAACTACTCGAACTTGACTAATGCCGAGCTGAGTTCGAGCCAACATCGAGCAGTGCTTGAGCCGCTTGCAAGCGGCTCGACTTGATTTTCACTCCTAAGCATGGTTATCAAACCTTTGCAGGACAATCCTTGCAATGATAACATTCTCAGCTGTAATTCAACTAATAATTCAACATTCAATTTAATAATAGAAATAATATTGGTAAAAACCAATCACTTACCATTTGAAATACATTTGTCAAAAGGATGCCGTATGTGAAGCAGAACCACATTATAACAAGAAATTTGACTAGGTACAAATTAGGGGTGTAGCCGAACCTAGTTTTAAAAATCTTCACTTCACGATCCTAATTTATAAATGTTTTGTATTCCTCTTTTTCTTATTTTCTTTCTTCTATATTCCTCACCCTTACTTGTCTTCTCTGCTGATCCTCATTCTCTACAATTCATTTCTCTTCTCTCCATTAAATCTTCACTTAACAATCGTTATAATACTTTCCATGACTAGGAACCTTCTTCCTCCTTTAAGCATAATTTGCAAGACCCAGCTTGGTTTTCATGGTCTAGTATCAAATGCACCTCCAAAACTTCTCAAATCATTTCACCTGATCTCTCTTACTGTTCCCTTTTTGGTGTTATTTCTCCTTAAGTCAGCTACTTAACCAACTTAATCCACTTGAATTTGAGTGCAAATGAATTTGGTGGACCTCTCCATTCAGCGATTTTTGAGCTACTTGAGTTGAGAACAATCAATATTGATTAATGGGTTTAACGAAGAAAACTGTTTTTGTTGTTTGCAGATATGTTTTCATTGGCTTAACAAAGTAAACTTATTTCACTTTTAATTTCAAGGCATTTTAATAGATTTTATGTTTTGATTCAGACCTTGACCATTAATTTTTTTTTTTATTGTTTGCATATTATTTTCATTGGTCCGAAAATTTCTGGTTTTGGACATTTGAGCTAGGCCTTCCAAATCGAGCTTGAGCTCCATCCCGAGCTCGAATTCAAGCTTGAGCTCAAGCTCGAATATGGCTCGGCTAATAAACAACCCGAGCTTTAGCTTTTCATTCTTCCTCGAGCTCGATCTCGAGCCTAGGTTTCTAGAGCTCGCTAAACTTGAGCTCAGTAAATTTTTCATGAATCAAGCTCGAGCCTCGTGGTGTTCAACTCAGCTCATATAGAGCCCTAGGTACAATAGAGTTTTCAACCCAATTAAATGCAAGTTTGCAGCTATCTGAGGGTTTCTTCTTTTTGGTGTGAATTATGGTGGTGCCGTCAGATTTGGATATTGCTACTAGGTTCGAAGATGACCTATCTTTTAGCCATTAGGTAACGGTTGTTGATGAGGAGAATGGGCGAGATCCATCTGGTAGCCCTCCCTTGAGAAATGTCGGAGATGATAGTGGAGGAATGCCAAAATTGGGGTTCAGGGTAAGGCCTTGAGGAAGCTGACTGAAGAAAGGACCAGGTCCTGCTATCTCGGATCCAAGTATCCAAGTCAGGGAAAGCCTGCAATTTTTGGGTCGGGGCGTGTTATTCTTGGTGGGCTAGGCGAAAAAGGCAGATCATGAGCTTGCAAAGGGGCCCTTTGTTGCTAAAGAGCTCTTCTAAGTCTTTGGATGTGGGTGGAGGCTCGTTGGGCTCATCTTGCTTTGGGCTAGAAGGTGATGAAACCCATCAATGTGTTTTAAAGATGGCCTGGAGATTGGTTCTGGGCAAAAAGGATCGTCTTTGGCAGGGGGTTAATAAATCTGGTTCTCCTCCAATGCTGTCCGTTGAGCACACTCGTCTTTCTCTGGAGATTGTCAAGAATCGCTCATGGGCAAATGTTTCTTTGATTATTTGATTATAGGATGAGAGGTATTAGAATCTTAATAATCGAATCCATCTCAACCCGAATTATTTTGGGTAAATTAATAACATAAACAATCATAAGAAGACAAAATGAAAAATGCAAAAAAGTTGGAATTAAGCAATAACAATCAAATTATGTTTAATTCTGCATGGAAACTAGATTAATTCAAGAAATTGACTGGAAAGATTTGATTTATAAAGAATAAGATAAATATCTGATATACATTTGTCATAAAGAAGAATTGAATACAAACCTCAAACAAAAGTAATAACTTGTATTGTATATGTTGTGTATGATTTTTCCATTAAGATTGGAGAAGTCAGAATTCTACGAGGTTATAGTTCGACCTAGAATCAGCCCGGCTCAACACTTGTCCGACCAGCATAAGCTCTTCGAGATATAGCTCGACCTAGGATAAGCTACTTGTGACTAATCTCGACAGTTGTTCAAGAAAATCATAGATAATCTCAGATCCCAGATATTCCAAAAGAAATCAAATCAACAACAATAATGGCACGATCTTAGCGCTTAATCGCGAGAATATCAGAGTTGCATTTCAATCTTAATTGTAATTCCTTTAATTTCGCTCTTTCCTTTGTAAAAAACTTGTATATAAACCACTTCCAACTGAGGCTGTTAACGAGCCGAGCCGAGTTTTTGACTTAACGAGCTCGGCTAGTGAAAAAAAAAAAGAATTCGAGCCGATTTCGAGTTGAGCCGAGCCTCTAATTTCCTGACTCGGCTCGACTCGTAAAGAGAGAAAAAGATTTCGAGTCTGGCTTGCGAGCCAGCTTAATGAGCTGAGTTAGAGTCGACTCGCGAGCCGGTAAAATGCATACAATTTTATTTTTTAAAATTCGATGCAATTTTCTCTCTCACATTTATTACTATTTCTTTTCTCTCTCTCATTTGTTACTCTCTCTTTCACTTCTTTCCCCCCCTAATTTATTATTGATTTGCTTTCACTTCTTTTCTCTCTCCCCAAACTCCAATGGCTTATCGTTTCTCTTTTTTTTTTTTTCCCTTTCTTTCTTTCTCCCTGTTTCCTTTGCTCTCTCTAGTCTCCACCAACTCTGAAGTTATTCTCTTCCTTTTCTCTTTTGTTACTTATTACTCTTTGCTTTCTCTCTAATGATGACTGTTTCTCCTATTTTCTCTTTCTTTCCTTCTTTCTCCTTTTTTCCTATTTTCTCTTTCTTTCTTTCATTCTTTCTCCTTGTTTCCCCTACACTCTCCACCAACTCTGATTTCTTTCTTTCTTTCTCCTTGTTTCCCTGCACTCTCCACCAAATCTGACGCCGACAACTTGCCTAAAATCGTTTGGTTTGGTTTGGTTTTAGAGGAAAGGATTTTAGTCGCATTTTTAGGGATTTTAACATCGGGGTGTTCTTTGTTATTTTTGAAAACTTTTTGTTTTAAAAATTTTAGTTTAATCCCCTATACTTAATAAAACCCCTCAAACGCCCTTAATAATTCGAGCCTGGCTCGGCTCGCGAGCCTAACGAGCTGAGCCGAGCCGAGGTAAGCTCGAACTCAGCTCGTGCTCTCTCACTAATCGAGCTGAGCCGGCTCGATTCTAGATGAGGCAAGCCGTTAACGAGCTGTACTTGAGCCGAGCCAAGTCGGCTCGCGAGCGGCTCGCCTCGTTGAACAGCCCTACTTCCAACGATGGAAAATGGGTTAGCAAATTGTTCTAGGTATTATACTATTTTCTTGTAAGCTCTCTAAGCAAATAAGAAAAATAGTGGACGTAGGCTCAAGATTCAAACTTGCCGAACCACTTTAAAAACATTTTGTGTTCTTTATATCATTAGTCTTATATTTATATTGCATTGTTGGTTATTTTTAATCACGCACACATCAGTTTCGGTTCCACCAAGGTCAATCGAATCACTTTAGTTGGTGTAATTCTTGCTTCAACATTTTGGTGCTAGGAGGGCCTCCGCTTGCATTCAAAAGTTTCAAAAATCAATTTCAGAGACCTGATCACTTGAAATTCAAATGGCCTATTCTAGATCAAAAACCATCACTGGAAACCATGACAACATGGAAACCGCCAATCAGGAGGTGCATCAGACTACTCCTCCTAGTCGACCACCAATGTCACCAATGCAGCATGTCGTAAATCAGCAGGGGTAGGGACGTTGAATCTCGAGAATGGCCAGCTAATAGAGATGATAAGGACGATGGTTGCATAGGCGGTGCAACAAAATGTGGCTGAATTAAGGAATAAACAACCGGCCCACAGGACCTCGATCAGCCATGCTTCACAGAGGTTACTCCAATAGGTCACAATGGCTAAGCCGGTGACCAATCTGGCTCGTCGGCACTAAGGAGTGACCATCACCCTCGACACCACATGATGCATTCCGCTCATGAGCGTGAATCCAGTAGGCAAGTTAACACTAGACAAATAGCCTATGGGGGAGAATGAACCCTATGGTGGACAAAGAATGCTCGCCCTAATCAATGAAACAATCAACTCCAATGTGCCAGTTTTAACCCACAACAAAGGTGGGCTCAAACCTCGCAAGCTCGCGAGTTGAGTCGCACATGTCATTCGGGCAATGACCGACGTTCTGATTTTAACCAACGTTGTGAGTAGCGCACAGACGAGCATGATAGCACTTATCAACCCAACCATCATGACTTCATCTCGTGCACCAATGCGCACGATAGAGCAGACTCACAAGTAACTGATCTCCAAACTCACCTGCTCGAGGTAAGGCTGAACAGAGCCCGCAACCAGAATACTCCTCATGAAAAGGGTTTAGATTGGGTACAGAGAATGCTTGACGAACTAAGAGCTCGCTAGAATAATTCGGTGGAAGAGATATAAAGTTCTTCATTCACGAAGGAAGTTCGTTAGGCCTTGTTTCCTTAGGGATTCAGAGTGCCAGAGAGCAAGTTTGATGGGAAAGGGGATCCCAAAGACCACTTATACTCATTCAACAACTTGATGGAGCTACATCAAGTCTCTAACTTGGTAAAGTGTCGCTACTTCATGGTTACTCTAGTAGGGGATGTCAAGAGGTGGTATAAGAGGCTCAAGGCGAACTCAATATAGTCTTGGCAACAGTTCTCTTTGCTATACTTATAATAATTCTAAGCAAGAAGATAGTTTGCAATGCCGCTTAGCTATCTAAGCAATATTCGTCAGGAAAGAGACGAAACTCTGACCTCATAGTTAACGAGGTTCTAACATGAACAAGCAAATGTCGTGAATGCACCTAGGAAATCAATCTAGACTTTGCTAATAGCAGGTATAAGGCCGTAGACAGAGTTATGGAAGAGCTTCAAAGCGAAGGCCATATAAGCTAGGCCAAATTCTATCAAATGGCTGCTAAACACCGATGAGTAGAAAGTTCGCTGGCGGCCTTAGATAGAAGTTCACCTAGGAAAGCCCCTTATAGGTGACAAGATCGTTCAATAGACAAATGGAGGGGCTAAGATCGCAATGATAGGGACTGAAATAGGTTCCAAAATAGACAGAAAACAGAAAAACATGGAGAAAGGCAATCTTTTCTGCAATATGCAGAGTACACCCCTGACTCAAGATGCAGTTCACTGCTCACATCTATGAAGTCTCTTACAAGGCTAGGAAGCTATCTGCGCTAGAAAGAATGAGAGAAGGGGAGGGGGCGTCGGGGAAGAAGAGATCGCCAAAAATACTGTCGGTATAATTGAGACATCGGGCACAACACTAATGAATGTTGGGCTCTAAAAGTCGCCATTGAAGATTTAATCAGAAGAGGCCACTTGAAAGAATTTGTCAAGGAGGAGCCAGCTCGCGAAAATCTAAGAGAGCAAAATAATCAGATCGAATAGACCCAGTTAAACAACGATGTATTAGTGGATATGATCTACGAGAGCCTGACATTGTAGGGAGCTTCAAACGCTCTCATGAGCAATATGCACAGAAGGCCAGGACAGACTCAATCCTCAAGTAATGAGCTATGAACAAAAGCTGCTGAAGCGACCCAGGCAAGAAAACGAGGTGATAAGATTCACCAAAGAAGAATGTGAACAATCTCCTTGCCACAACGATGATGCGATTGTGATCGTAGTAAGGATCAGCAATGCATGAGTACTCAGGGTAATGGTCGACAATGGCAGCGCAACAAACATCATTGTCTTGGGAGCTTTACGAGAATTGAGATTCACAAAACAAGACTTGAGGGCATGTCTGCCACTGCTATACAGTTTTACTAAGGATAGCTTAGTCCCCAAGGGAACAACTGATTTGCCTGTGACTCTTGGGGAAGAGCATTAGATAAGGAAGTTGATGGCAGAGTTCTTAGTGGTCGACTGCCCGACCACCTATAATGTCATTATGGGGAGGCTGATCCTGGACGACCTAAGCACAATCACCTCATTGCTTTGCCAAACAATTAGATTCCCAACTCCAGGCTCGGTTGCAACAATTAGGAGTTGTAGGAAAAATTCTTAGGAGTGTTATAATCGGGTCATTCATGCTGTACAAAAATGACCGCTCCCGAGAACCATGGTCATTGTTGAGTCTGAGTCAAAGCCTGGACCACTGGAGGACACCATAGATCCTCGTATCCACAAAGAAGAGCCCACAGCAAGGCCTATAAAAGAGTTGCGAGAAGTACCTGTCAGCGAGGAAGACCTAACTCACATACTAAAAATTGGGAGCAATCTAAGCGACAAGCTGGCCAACAGTTTGGTAAGGTTCCTAAAGAAAAATCTCGACGTGTTCGCTTGGGTACATGTGGACATGGTAGGGATCAGCCCCGAAGTAATGTGCTACAGATTAAACGTCAACTCAGAAGGTCAACCAATAAGACAAAAGAGAAGATCTATGAATGCTAAGCGATCCAGAGCACTCAAGGATGAAGTTGATAAACACATAAACATCAACTTCATCCAAGAAGTAAAGTATCCAGATTGGCTCGCCAACCCAGTCTTGGTGAACAAGTAGAATGTCAAGTGGTGGACTTACGTCGACTACATTGATCTAAACGAGATTTATCCCAAGGACAACTTTCTGCTACGTCGGATTGATCAACTAGTAGATGCAACAGCCGGGAACGCACTATTAAGCTTCATGGATGCTTACTTAGGATATAACCAAATCCCAATGTATCAGCCCGATGAAAAACACACCTCATTTATTACTAACCGGGGTATCTATTGTTACAGGATTATGTCATTCAGCTTGAAGAACACTGGAGCGACCTATCAATGTTGGGTGAATTAAATGTTCGTTGAGCAAACTGGCAAAACCATGAAGGTGTACATTGACGACATGCTTGTCAAGTTAAAGGTCGTCGAAAGTCACATTGAGCACTTGGAGAAAATGTTCGGTATCCTTAAAAAATACCGAATGAGATTGAACCTTTTGAAGTAAGCTTTCGGGGTAAACTCAGGGAAGTTTTTAGGCTTCTTTGTAAATCAGCGAGGTGTTGAAGCAAACCCAAACAAGATTCAAGCTCTCCTGAACATGAAAAGTTTGACTAATATTAAGCAGGAGTTTGACATGGCGAATGGCCGCATTGAGCAGTTTGTTTCCCGAGCTATAGATAGGTGTTTGCCTTTCTTTGAAACCCTGAAGGGCAACAAGGGTTTCAAGTAGACACAAGAGTGTGAGAAAGCATTCCAGGAGTTGAAGAGGCATCTGGGGCAGACTTTGGCTGATTTCATCTCAGAATTCTCTTACCAAAGCCCCAAGGGGAAACAAGCCCGCCAGAAGCGAGCACCTCGGAAGAAAACAAGCCAATAGAGCCAAAACTTGACAATCTATGGGAGTGGACCTTGTACGTGGATGAGTCCTCGAATGAGAAGGGGGCAGGAGCTGAGCTCCGACTCAAAAGTTTTAAAGGGAACCCAATCCGAGCTATAGGCAGATTTGGGTTCGCTGCCTCGAACAATGAGGTAGAGTATGAAGCCATGCTCACGAGGATCTGTCTCGCCAAAAAAATAGGGGTAGAGTCAATTAAAATATACAGTGACTCTCAGCTCGTAGTCCACCAAATTTTCGGAGAGTATCAAGCAAAAGAGGACAAAATGGCGTCCTATCTCTAGAAGGTAAAATCCAAACTCGAGTAATTCAACACTTCTGCAATTCTATAGATCCCCAGAGAGAAGAATTCAGTGGCCAATGCTCTAGCTTGCCTGGCTTCAACAATGAGCAAAGAAGCGACTCATTTCATTCCTGTTATCCCAAGTCCAAGCATCCTCGCGTTGCAAGACTTTGCCCTCTGATGTGGCAAAGGTACAGCGGATGAATTCAATAACCGCAAGCATCTCGCAAGACTTTGTTTCGGTGACAGGGCAAAGGTACAGCTGGATGAATTCAATAACCGCGTATCTGAGAGATAGGACAGTGCACGAGGGAAGAAACAAAGCCAAAACCTTTTGAGCAAAATCAATTTGGTATACGCTTATCAACTACAAGTTGTATAAGCGAGGTTATAATTCCCCGCTCTTACGATATATTGATCACGAAGATTCAAAGTACATCTTGAAGGAAATCTACGAGGGTTTCTGTGGAAACCACGTCGGGGGCAGATCCTTGGCATATAAAGTACTCCGCCAGGGATACTAATGGTTGACTATCTTTAATGATGCGGCCAATTTCGTACAAAAATGCAATAATGTAAGAGGTTTTGTAGATATTCCGTGAGCTCCACCCCAAAAGTTGACCACTATAACAAGTCTATAGTCATTAGCGATCTGAGGGATTGATCTGATAGGCCCATTGCCTCAAGGAAAAGAATGTGTCTAGTTCGCAGTGGTTGTAGTTGATAACTTCACCAAGTGGGCAGAAGCCAAGCCTTTAGCCGCCATCACTTCAAACGATCTTAAGAATTTCGTCTACAAGAATATCATTTGTAGATTCAGAATCCCTCATACCATCGTAATCGATAATGGGAAACAGTTCAATTGCAAAGACCTCTAATTGTTCTGTGAAAGGCTCGAAATCAAGAAAAGCTTCTCCGCTGTCTACTGGCCCCAAGCCAATTGCCAATTAATAAAGTAATCAAGCACACCATCAAGAAGAAACTCGACTCTCTCAAAGGAAAATGGGCAGACAAATTGCGTGAGGCCCTATGGTCCTATAGGACAACTGCCAGAAGCTCAACAGAAGAAACCCTGTTCTCACTTTCTTACGGATGCGAGGCAATGGCCCCGGTAGAAGTGGGGATTAGTTTATTTCGAAGAGAGGTCTTTAATGAAGAAACAAATGAAGATCTTCTCCATCTAAGGCTAGATCTAATCGAAGAACATCGGGCTAAGTCTCAGCTAAGGGTTACTTCCTATCAACAGTGAGCCAAAAGATACTTTAACTCTAAGGTTAAAAATCAAAACTTCGGGGTGGGAGACCTGGTTTTCAGAAAGGTTGTCTCGAGTACACAAAACCCAAACTTGGGGGCACTTAGGCCCAAATGGGAAGGTCCTTTTAGGATCTCTGAAAAGCTCGCACCAAGAATTTTTCACTTGGAACACCTCAATGGTGAAGCTGTATTGTGAGCTTGGAATGCCGAGCATTTGCGAAGATACTACCAATAAGCAGCTCGGGTTTCAATTTTATTTTATCTTCTTTCTCTTAAAAAACAATGTAAGGTCTCTTATGGCCAACTTTTATTTATCAATAAAGAGATATTCTTCATAACTTTTATCTTTGTTTTATTATTATTTATCTATTGTTTCAAAATCGCGACCTAAGCGATCACATCTAAAAAACTCGGAGTCAAGAGTTCGAAAAAGGCAGGTTAGCTTTATAAGCCACGTCATAATTCAACTCATCAAGGGAGGAATTCCCTGACACGACGAAGTTAAAACTCGGGAAATGCTCGAGCAAAACATGTCGAAAGAAAATTAATCATAATCGGCAACCAAAACATAAGACGGGCAACTATTCCAAACTCAATGTTGTCGTAAGAAAGATTTTCTTTTTTATTTCGAAAAGTTCCCAAAGAAGTGAGCTACACATAACTTGGAGCAAATTCGAATTTTTTATGCTAACTTTGATTAGAACAACTAAAATGACTCGGTAGAAATAAAAAAATTGCTTGGCAAAAATGGGAAAAACCAGATTTCCATTAATTGAAAGAGTTTAGTTACAAACTAAACTAAAAAAGCAAAAGAAAAAGAGAAAGGCCTAAACAGCAAGGGTTGGAACATTGTTAGCAGCAAGAGTTTGGGCAACGTCTTTGAGAGCGAGAGCCAAGGCATCTTTGGGTGGCTCAACTGAGCGATGTCACCAGCATCAGCTGGCAGCGAGGCTAGCAGGGTCGTGTTTTTGACCTCTCGCTTGACCGCGACTTCTTCCTCTTCGTCACCTCCTTCCTCATTCTCGCTTTCGTCGGACTCGGAGCTATGGGAGTAAACAAACTCCAAGCCCTCTGCCTCAACTTTAAACCTCTCGATCTTCTTCTAGTAGACCATATAAAGGAAGGAGAAGTTAAGTGAAGGATGGGCCTCCCACAACTGCTGGACCAGGTAGACCGAGGTCTCCTACGCGTGGCTCTTTACTTCCGGCTTCAACCCCTTAACCTCTTTTTTGAGGTTAACGACTTCTGATTTGGCCTATTTGCGATCCTCACTCTTTTAGAAGAGTTGGCCTAAGGTGCTCACATATTTGGATTCCCAGTCCGACATAACCTTTTGAGCCACAACATGCTCGAAATTCAACTTCTTGTTGGCACCTCACTACTGTGCCAATCCTTCTCGGCCTTGGTCAAGTTCGCCTCAACCTTTGTCCAAGTAGCCTCACTTACCGAGAGTTTGTCGAGCAACTCTCTCTCCTTGACCTCGAAGGCCTTGGCCTGCACCCTCAGTGGCTCAAGCTCAGCCCGCAACGACTCTCGTTCCTTATCCACCACATCAGCCCTCATCAAGGCGTCTTCCTTCAACTTCTCTACTTCTTGCCATCCCACATGGTTACCTTCCAAGGTGAGATAGATTTCATCAAGGAGGAGCTCGGTCGCCACGCATGCCTGAAAAAGAAGAAGCAATTAGCAAAAAGTAAAGGAGAGAGCCTCTAAACAATGTGACAAAGGTGAACTACCAGTACCTTGGTGACATAGCTACAGCGCAAACAAGCTGCTCGTGAGGAGGAGCGGTCTTCAGAATCTCGTAGGTCCGCAACGAAATGGCCTCTCTGGCTGCCGAGGCTCCAACGCCTATGTGTTCTATGAGCCCGTCAATTGTTTCGTCGAGTGCGGCATGAGCTACCTCTTTTATTTTCCCTCTACCACGTCGCAAAGGCAAACTCTCCCTGCTTTCGACAGGGATGATAGGCTTGTTCGTCGGGACAAACTTCTTCTTGGTCGTGCTTTTGGCCAAGATGTTCTTTAGGTCACTAGCAACCTCGACAATCTTTTTTCTAGAGCTTGGCAACTGCTCGGTCATTTTCTGTTTTCCTGAGCCTCCTTGTTGCTCGATCGATTTCTTCTTGCCCAAACCCTCTTACTATTCGTTCACTTTCTTCTTCCTTGAGCCTCCAGCTTGCTTAGAGATTTTCTTCGCCAAGACCCTGCACTGTCAGGGGCACCTTCTCAGCCTGACCTCACCAGATTGCCAAGGAAGCAGGGGGCACCGCTGTTGCCAGAGCGGTCATGCTTCTTTGCACTTGGGCCCTCCCCAAGTTCATCGCCGCGATGTTTGAGGGCCAACAGTGAGACATCTTGCCCGGTTGCACTGACAGTCTCTACGGGCTACTTCTTCACCAAGATGATCAGCGGCTTCTTGGCAGCCCTGCGATGGTGCTTTCTTTTTCAAACCTTTTGGCTTATCGACCCACATATCTGCAAAGAAGGATACGCTATTAGCAACCTATCAAGATAAGGACATAAAGAGCGAGCTACCGAGCATTTACCTTTCTTAAAAATGGTGTAGAACTTTGTTGAGTCAGTGCAAAAGCAATACGCTATCAGCTGAGAGAGTGCAATGAGCTCGATAACGTCGCACTCACTGCTAGAAAGGTTGCTAAAACATTAAAGCCGCTCTAAGCTCACTTCAGGAAGTTTTGCTTGACGTTTTCTACAAAACAAAAGGAATGTAAGGTTAGTTCGCTTGCTGGACTAGGAAACCCTCTTTATTCGCACAAAGATCGGAGTCTTACTAGCTTCTGAGGCTAAAGTGCCGGCCTCCCCTACCTCATAGAAAAAATATTAGGAGTCCCAATTCGAAACCTTTTTTGGGACTCCCGACCAAACCGTTAAAGTGTACTTTCCTCGCCTTAGAGAGGTAGTACGTTTGGTCTTGACTCTTTTTCAACCTATATAGGTGGACGAGCTCTTTCACAGATAGCTTGCCCAACTCAGCTATCATGTACGCTATGTACATTCCTATTATGATTATATATGTCAATTGGAGGGGAGCAATGCTAAACCTATTTAAAACAATGGCAATAAAGTAATAAGGGGGAATGGACATCCCACACCTCAAGAGGGTATCTGAGATCGCCGCCCAATCTTCGGGGGGATTTTTCCGGTAAGTTGAGTCGCATAAACGTCTTTCATGCGCTCAATATTATCGACCCCAATCGAGGAACTTGGTTCCTTCTACAGCCTGTGAACTGGAGACCTCCTTGGTAGAGGAGTCTTCGCTGAACCATGGTCCGAGGAGCCTGTAGCGTCGTTGTTCAAACTTTTTACAATGAGGTCCTTGAAAACCTCTAGGACAACCTCCCCGCGAACAACCGAAGTTGTCGGGGAATCAAAAAGGCGATCTATGCTATGGCTACTAGATGAAGACATGGTGAAAGCACGCCTCTGGATACCTAAAACAGAAGCGACCAAGTGTCAAAGCTCGAAATTTCTGTGACCTATCCACATTTTGCTTTCAGTTCAAGCACCCAGGGTAGCTCACATCGATCGACAGATACAAGCGAGCTACCAAGATTCCGACAACCACCTTCTTAAACCCTTCTAAAACCCAAACCAGTGGAACTACTAAAAAAAACCCTAAAAAAGCTAATTTGGCCACGACAATGGCCACCCTCAACAACAAAGAAAGCTTGAAATACATAAGGAAGAAGACAAGAGTCTTACTAGAGTGTAAAAGTGTTAGGATTTTGCCAGAAAGTCGTCGTAAAAATGGAAAGAACAACAACGGAACAAAAGCAAATAAACTCTGAATATTTTTGCAAGTGTGCAATTCTTACGAAGGATGCCCATTTTTATAGTGGTGAGCATGGGAGATGAAGAGGTGGGATTCGACCTTGACCATCGATCTTCGAGGAATCTCAGCCCTTCATTTGTCGAGCAATCTTGACTGTTCGACGTGGCCATGTGTCGATCATCCACACAGGACGATCAATCGTCAGACTTCTGTAATCATAACCATCGAGGCACGTCACCTCGACTTTGCACGTGGACAAGTATAGTAGCCCACGCGTGACAAAAAGTAACTGCAAAAGTCGGCTACATTTAATGCGACACGACCGCGTGGAAATTACTCGCATGCCCCTCATTTCAAATTCTAGGTTTGTCTTGAATGTTACAGCAAAAAAAAAGGCTAAATCTTGTTCACGTCGACTGAAATTAAGTCTGACTCATGAAGCTCGGCCAAATCTGCATTTAACATACAACCTGTGAAGTTCGAGCTTAATATCAAATTGAGCAATTAGCCTTTGAAGCTCGAAATGAGCATCGAACACTAGGGGACAGATGTTGTGTGTGATTTTTCCATTAAGTTTGGAGAAGTCAGAATTCTGTGAGGTTATAGTTCGACCCAAAATCAGCTCGGTTCAACATCTGTCTGACCCAGCATAAGCTCATCGAGATATAGCTTGACCTAGTATAAGCTAGTCGCTACCAATCTCGATAGTTGTTCAAGCAAATCACAGATAAGCTCAGATATTAGATATTCCAGAAAAGATCAGATCAACAACAATAATGGCGTGATCTTAGCGTTCAATCACGAGAATATCGGAGTTGCATTTCAATCTTAATTGTAATTCCTTTAATTTCGCTCTTTCCTTTGTGAAAAACTTGTATATAAACTCATTCCAGCGATGGAAAAGGAGTTAACAAATTGTTCTAGGCATTATACTATTTTCTTGTAAACTCTCTAAGCAAATAAGAAGAACAGTGGACGTAGGCTCAAGATTCAAACTTGTCGAACCACTTTAAAAACCTTTCGTGTTCTTTACATTGTTGTATTCATATTGCATTGCTGGTTATCTTTAATCACGCACACATCAATTTCGGTTTCACCAAGGTCAATCGGATCACTCTAGTTGGTGTAATTCTTGCATCAACAGTATGCATAAAAAATTGATAAGATCATAAAAAAAATATATTAATACTCTGACATTCTATAACCAAGAAACAAAACTCTGACAATTCTTTCAAGTAAATTTATTTTTCCTCCATTTTTCGAAGAACCAAACAGAAAAAATAATAATCCAAAACACTCAACTATTCTCTACGAATTAACTAAAACAGAAATAAAGAAGAGAAAGAGAATAATTACGTACAAGAGTACAAGTGTTTGGGTCTTAGACGTAAAGGATTTGAATAATAATATACAAATGAATTTAATACATGTTTAATAAATATAAATAAATGAATAGTATTAGATACACAACTCAATCTCACAACTCACGACGTGGTAGTTCGCGATTGACCAGTTTGTAAATAGGTCTCGCCTATTTGCTATGGGTCTCGTTATATATTTACGAACTGACTAATTATGAACTATCACGTCGAATGTTATGAGATTGAGTTGTGAACCTAACATTAATGAATATAATATATATCATGTCTATATTAAATGATGCGTAATAAGTAACAAAACAATTGAAAACATCAAGGCGAGTTAAGGCATAACGACACCGTTTGAATCTCCCGCGAGCGAACCATCATCCTTCTTGCTTCCGGCTGCTTTAGCGTAGTTGAAAGTTCCTGATTTTTATTTTCTAGAAAAATGGGAAGTCTATCTATCTTGCCTCTCTCTTTCTCTTGTGCTCTGAGACCACGGAAACCCCATCTCTCAGACTCCATTTCATGGCCTCGTGCTTCTTCACAGTCCCTCAAAATGGCAAAAATTGGCACCAAAAGTGTCGTTTTTGGAGCAAATTCAAGTGACCCAAAAGAGTCCATGTTCATGGATGAAAAGGGTGTTATTGATGACATGGATGGCTATCTCAATTACCTCTCTCTCGAGTATGATTCTGTTTGGGACACCAAGCCTTCCTGGTCAGCATCTTTCTCACTATCACTTTCACTAATCCTTATCATTCTTTGATGTCAATTTTGAGTTTTTAGAGGTATTTGGAGTTTCAAATATTGGCCTTTACTTGTTTTTGAATTATAGCTTGGTGGGTTTTGATTGAAGTTATTTTCTTGTTTATGCAATTATACTTAACTGCAATTTATGTTTTAAGTGGCATCCTTGTAATGAACTAGAATTCCATCCATAAATGAACTTCTTAGCTTCATAATCAGTACTATGTATCACTTCAGAGAACAATAAGGGCATCCAATGAATATTCAGTATTTTTATTTTTTAGTTTTGGCGTAGGATTTAAATGTGAATTTTGAATCTTAAAAGGAGCTATTTTTTAAAGTGGTATGCAATGAATACCCCGTTATGGAAACCGAAACTTGCATATGTGACTTAACAAAAAGAAGACAGAAGATTTACGCAGTTCACCTAATTGGGGTACGTCTTCTATGATAATTATTTCATTATGCTCTCTTTCTATGGAGCCTCCCTCTGAGTTTAATCTCACAAAGTGTGTTTGATGTAACCCAGATTTCACTCTCTTATACACTTATATTTCTCTAAGGTTTAGGCTCCTATTTATAGTGGTCAATGGCATAAAAGCTTTTCTTTGTTTAGTACAACTTCTTGTAGGAAGAAATATACTTAAAACTCGAAGCATATTTTCATTAAAGATATCCTGCTTGCAACGATAAATTCTTCCTTGCTACAGGGAACTCAACCTTTGCTACAGCAATTGTCTGGCTTTTTACGGCAATCTTGTTTTGCATATACATGCTTGCTTCTTGCCGTAGCGAATCACTTATTGTTCATGATGTCAATATCGAGCCATTGTTACCACAAGTATTGTGGCAATTCAATGAAGTCATTCAACAGAGTTTGCACTGCCAATTTTGATACTAATTTTAATTTTCTTCAAAGTCCGAACCATGATGATAGATTCATGCGTAAAAACGGCATGTGCCTACATTTCACATAAGTGCTAAACATTTGAGGAATCTAGTTAAGGAAGATGGAATATAGTAAAACATAAAATGGTAATGCCATTTTAAGCTAGTCCATAAAGTTATAAGAATATGCTTACCTGGAGGTTAGAACCAAGATCAGTTAAAGGATTCATTCAGACCATGAGATCTTTTACAAGTTTTAATGATCAATTTTGTTTTCACGGGACAATCAGATGAATCCCAAACTGATTCGATGCGAAGTCTCATCAGTATAGAGATATAGCGATAGAAGATAGAACAGAAAATAGATGACTACTACCATCTACTTAGCACATGTCCATGGCAAGATAAATTAGTAAGCCCAAATCGGTTCTGAAGATTTGTCCTGTGCTGTCATGCTACATCAGTGAATATATCAATAAAACTTTACCACCATTTTTCTAAAAAAATTGTGTTATGTTTCATTTGTTTGCAGAGGAATCTTACATCTATTGAGAAAAGATTAATTGTTTTAGATCTGGAGTACTTATTCCGGTATTTCATATTTTAACAGTTAATGAGATTAGTTCTGTAGTGGCCAATATACACTGGTGGTGACTAGTGACCGTTAAACTAGGCAAACTGTTTTGTGAGGTATGTTTTAAGCAAAATAACTGTGTTACCATTGAGAGATTAACATATATATGGGATTTGTGGTCTAAAAACTGGAGACAGATAGTTCCTTTCAAGTATAAATCAAATTGCTCATTCATTCCACTCAAATTCCAGTAAAGATTATAGTTAAACCCTATTTTTTTTAACAATATATTCCCTTAAAAAATTACCATTTTTTATGTAACATTTTCATCTATGCTTGTTTTATTACATAATTTGATTTGATTTTCTTTTCTCATCTTTTTGTCACTAGGTGTCAACCATGGACGATAACATTGACTGGAGTATCAGCAATTGCTTGTAGCTGGCTAATTTTGCATTCACTCTTATTTACAACGATCATACTGTTATTAGTTTGCACTTGGTGGTACATATTTCTGTATTCTTATCCCAAGGTATGAGCTTCACCTAGCTGTCCTTTTTCCCTTTCTCTTGTACTTACCCAAGTCCCTTCTAATCGGTTCTTATAACTTATCCTGCCTAGTGTAGTTTCTGTGTTTTATATGGTTTGTTCTTGCATCTAAAATTTTCAAGACAGAAGGGTATACCGGGGCCTATTTTATCTTCCTGATGCAAGTGTTGTTAATAAACTGATTATTGAATTCTGCTTCTAACAATTGCCCCCTTCTTTCCAGTTAACCCACTCAGAAACATGCATGTTTTAATTTAGTGATAATTCATCTTCGATAAGGAAGTAAAAGTATTGAGCTGTTAAGGGATGGTCTCTTTATAAAATATCTCTTTCAAAGCGATAATGATTGACATGTAGTGCTTCATATCTTAGCAATGTGTTTGATGGCTGCGGAAGAATTATGAGTTCGAGTTTCCTTAATATCATTGCAGACAAAGCATTTGAAAGAAAAAATTTAGGGACAAATTAACTTTAAATATGGTAATTTAATTTCTCAGCTTGATTTTGACATATATGAAGTTGTTAAAAGATGGTGTACATCCATTTTTCTTTGAAGAAATGGAGACCTAAGTCTGTAGAAAGCCTATAGGTCATTAAATGTTGAATTCACTTGCTTTTAAGGGACGCCTACATGCATTAACTTAGTGTATTATTGGAATTTCTAGCTCAATATAGACTCATGTTCTCTGATATTTGAAAACCATTTGGGTTTGGAGCATGAGATATGATCACTATATTTTTCAAAGTAGAAGAAACACAACTGAATCTTAAGTTTTATGTTTGTTTGTCAGGCATATGTAGATATGATAGCCGAGCGAAGAAAGAGGGTGATGAATGGTGTTGAAGACACATTTGGTGCAGAGAAAAGCCAACTGTAAATCTCTTTTAATTAGATGCTCAGTGACACTCACAAATTGTCTGTAAGCAAATTAATTTTGAAAAGCAGTTTTCATTACCATCTTTGTTTTTAAAACTAAAACTTATTAATAGGAATCAATGTTGTACAGATTTTGGGGTCATTGGCATGATTGTATATGCTAAGAGGATTTAAGATAATATATTCAGGAACACCCACAGCCACAGGTTGATATAAAAAGGGCAAAGTAGAGAACAGTTCGAGCTTCGCAACTGTTACTCAATTATGCATGTATGTATAAAATTTGAAAATATTAAATATCTATTGGGAGATTATCATAACTATTTAGTTTTAATGCATGAACATATTTTTATTAATTATTTATTGAAAATCCTTTTACCGTATTTATTATTATTTTTAAATTCTTTAAATAAAATTAAATCCTTTAAAACATTATCGTAATTTTCTTAATTACATTTTCAAAAGAAATTATTCAACACATTACACATCAAATACTAAAAACGCTAAACTCAAGTTTCTTTTATTTACTGAATTTTTTTGTTTCTTTTACTTTTACACAAATTCAAAGGATTTCACTGCCCTTAGGTTACTTTATGCCCCATTAAGTCTTGTGACATTGGTTGACCCAACCCGCCATCAGAAATGGTAAAACTTATTACTTTCGGCATTCAGCTCATAGGGGTGAGCGATTCTGAATACCCTGCATTTTTCGGAGAAATTGAAACTAGAATCGCATAATACAGGTTCCCAAAAAAAGGAACCAGAATCGTAACCTTACAGTGCAAGTTCTTAAATTCAAGGAACCAGAACCTAAAATGCAGGTTCTGATTCCTTTCTCGGGTAATCCTGTAAAAAATCAATTACCCCCTATTAGTTTAAAAAATGACAAAAATACCTTAAAAGTTTACAAATACACCCCTAACAAATTTTGATTACTCATTCATTTGTGTCCAATATGACTCATTAATCCTCCAATCTCTAGGCAACACTTGAATTCAATCAATTTATCACAATTCACATAAAATTCTTCCATCAAAGCCAAAACACAAACAATTAATTGAACAATCATATTATAAATCTATAATTTAATATTATAATTAATTAAGTTTCTAATCATTTAATTAAGTATTGTACTAATGTTTATAATAGAATATTATAATTAATTAAGTAATCATACTATAAATCTATAATATAATTTTATAATAAATTAAATTTTTAATTATTTAATTAAGTAATGTACTAATATAGTGAATTACTAATATTTATAATGTAATGTTATAAATTTATAATTATTTAAATAATTTAACTATGTAATGTTATACTTAATTAAATGATTATAATATAATGTAATGTTGTAATTAATTAAGTAATTATTTAATTATAATGTAATATTTTAATTAATTAAATTTCTAATCATTTAATTAAATATTGTACTAATGTGTATAATAGAATGTTATAATTAATTAAGTAATCATACTATAAATTTATAATGTAATGTTATAAGTAATTAAATTTCTAATCATTTAATTAAGTATTATGCTAATATAGTAAATTACTAATGTTTATAATATAATGTCATAATTAATTAAATAATCATTTAATTATGTAATGTTATAATTAATTATGTGATTATACTATGATATAATGTTATAATAAATTAAGTAATCATACTATAAATCTTTGGTATAATATTATAATTAATTAAATTTCTAATAATTTAATTAAGTATTGTACTAATGTTTATAATGGAATGTTATAATTAATTTAATAATAATTTGTTTATAATGTAATGTTATAATTAATTAAGTAATCATCCTATAAATTTATAATGTAATATTATAATTAATTAAATTTCTAATCATTTAATTAAGTATTGTACTAATGTAATAAATTACTAATGTTTATAATATAATATCATAATTAATTAAGTAATCATTTAATTATGTAATGTTATAATTAATTATGTGATTATACAATAATGTAATGTTATAATAAATTAAGTAATCATCCTATAAATCTTTAATGTAATATTATAATTAATTAAATTTTTAATCATTTAATTAAGTAATCATCTGTTTATAATATAATATTATAATTAGTTAAGTAATTAATAATTATACTATAAATCTATAATGTAATGTTATAATTAATTAAATTTCTAATTATTTAATTAAGTAATGTACTAAATTATTAATGTAATGTTCTAAACTTATAATTAATTAAGTAATCATTTAACTATACTATAATATTATAATTAATTAAGTAATCATTTAACTATACTATAATATTATAATTGATTAAGTAATCATTTAACTAATAATATATTAATATTTATCAATTTATCATATATAATTCATTAATTACTAGAACTTAATAATTGAAATAAATAACTAAATATTATATTATTATTCAATCAAATATATTGTTTTATTAAAAAATAATTCTTTTAATAACATTAAAACACTTTTAATTGGTCCTAATTCTAATTATATACTTAATTAATCAAAAACTTTAATATTAATATATTATAATATATTAAAAAAATTTTATATGATGTAGTTGATATGTAACAAGTATAATTGTATATTTATTTAATTAGGTTATTGTAAAAATTTAACTTTTTCCATTTTAAATTTGTTTATATGTAAAATTACAATAGACCCCCCATTCTTCACATATATTTTATATTTCAACCCAAGTTACAAAACAGGTTCCACAACGGGTACCCGCTACAGGTTCCAAGTAGGTTCCAAGCTGAGTACCCACTACAAGTTCTTTTTTCCAGGTTTCTGCTTTGGTTTCTTGGTTTGCTTTCGCCTCGCTCCTCTACATGTAGGAACCGAAATCTAAACCGTAACCGCACAATGTCGGTTCCAAAAAATAGAATCGAAACCGCACAATATCGGTTCCAAAAAAAATGGAACCGGAACCTACCCGCACAATGTCGATTCCGAGTAGGTTCAGGTTCTGGTTCTGGTTCCGATTCTAATTCTACCCGTAGGTTCCAATTCTATCCGCTACCCGTGCTCACCCCTATCAGCCCATGTGACCAAAATAATTTGTGAGCCAATGGAAGGTCAGCGCGTCCAAGCAAACACACTGGTAATTACAATTGCGATAGATGATTAAAATTAATTCATTGTTGATCTCAGCTAGAAATTACACTAGAGAATCAACATCTCAAAAGTAAAGGAAGCAAAACGAGAAACCAAAGGGGTTACCGAAAAAAAAAAAAAATCCCCAAAGACTTTTACAAGTTGAGCGAAGAGTTCCCTACTTAATTGACCAACCTGGCAAAAAATTGCCGCAAGTGTGGCTTCTGAATCCGAAAACGGTTGGTATAAACTTTAATGGACAGTTAAGATACCCATTTATAACAAAGTCGATTTCACAACCACTCTTCGGTCCAGCTTCATTCTACAAAAAGCCTCCGTCCTGATATTAGATCATCAGAACACACTTTTAGGTAATACAGAAAGTGTTAGTATCATGTTATCATACCACAAATGTCTCCCCACAACAATAGGAAATAAGGAGGCTAATCAGTAATCACTCCTTATTTATTGAAAAAAGTGGTCATGTCCGCAAACAACTCGCTCATAGTGGTAATGGTATAATTAGCACCTCTCTACTCTTCTGTTTCTCAGTCAGTCATTAGTAGGACATATCTTTCATTTGTGCTGTGAGAAGATTGTAGAATAAATTTCAATGAATACTGGAATTTTGTACGACTGAAACATCAAAATTTAATACCACAACACTGAACAAATATCAGAACCTGACTGTTTTCTGATTTCCTAACAATGAGAGAAAGGGGAAGAAAGAATACCTAATTTATTGGGGGCCCAATTTTTGATACTGGGCATTGCTCTGGTGGTTCACCTAAAGAGCCAGAAAATCCACTTCGTCTGAGCTTTCCTCGAAAAATATATAACCAGAATCTTGACCCTCTTCATTGCCACTACCCTGATCACTATTATAGCTGCTTTCTGATGAACTCATAAGTAGTGAACCATCTGAGGTATGACTACTAAGTTGGGATGGCAGGCTGACCTCACTATGGAACTCGCTGTCGACCATATGGTCAATGTCAATGAAGCTGCAAAACCCAGAATCCCAAAAAACAGTGGCAAATGTAATTCCCATAACCAATCTTTCTTCTCCAATCTCCCATGGAGTAAGAGTTAAAAATGGAGTTTTAAGTTTCAACCATAAAACTTGAAGAATAAACGAACCTTCCTTCCGATGGAAACTCAGCTAGCAAACAGAGATCGGGCCTTTCTTTGGAGACCTCCTTTAAAGGAATGATTCTGCACACAGTATGCACCAAAACTTGATATTAAACAATGAAGTTATACAAGCAGGACCAATCCAGGAGGACAAAGATTACCTTGAGCTGAAGCACCTCATATACCAATCACCTTCAGAGGCTAAACCTTCTCTATTGGATACGTCCTACAAGAGGATCAAAACAGAAGTAAGAATCCAAGAAACTACGAATGCGATATGTAAACAATTTCTGTCTACCCACAATATGTCGGAGGAATTTGAAATCTCCTGAAAGAACTGCTGTCAAAAACCGAGCAACTTCCATCTGCATATCACAATTCAGAGTTTAGAAAGGGTAAAAAAAGGGGGCATACAGGGGAAGGGCTTGTCTTGTTTGTTGAGGAAGAGAGATTGAAAAACTTACTTCTTTAAGGTGCATGCAATCTCGTAAAATCAACACTTCTAGCAGATTCCCCCCAATTCCACTTCCAAGATTTCTAGGTTAACCAAAATTTGAATAAGAGGAGGTGAAAGTGAGTATGTTTTCATGCGAAGGAGACAAAAGGAGTCTTAGCAGACATAGTCTATATGAGATACACAGACCTCAAAAAGGTTCCAGTGATCGAGTATGATGTTGAAAAATCAACATATTTTAGCTTACGAAGTCCCTGAAAGAGTAACCAGAAAGATTGTCATTTCTAACTTGAGAAAATGAAGTTCACAACCCCCTTCCCCCCCCCCCAAAAAAAAAGGTAAGTTTTCGTATAATTCTCTACCCTTACAACCAGCTTTATATGCACATCATTCTGCCAACCAAATTACCCCCAGATCCAGTTGTATGAATGAAACTAAATATAAGTAGCTATACTGTAACTGTTGAGCATAATGCCTAAATGTATTTCAGCTAATTAATTTGTCAAAGCAAATACTTCATTTCTCAAACCTTTACCATCACTTTTGTTTGAATCAGGATAGTTGCCTACTTACAGCCAGTCAGAGACTAATGTTGAATGAAATATAATCAGATAAAATCAACATCCTTCTCAACATAAAAAATTAAGATCGTACATAAGAATTAGGAAAGTTGACAACCTGAATAGTAAAGTTAATATTTGACCTATTGATGCCAATACAAATGTGCCTAATATAGATAGAAAGCAGACATCTGTGTTTTTGTGGGTGAATCAATAGTGTATCACATGCTAATTCAATCTACAACAATATGAAGTTCAGATCACAAATCTATCATATGCATTGGGGACTTAACATTGTTAGTTAACATGAAGAGAGGTCTTGTCTTACAATCAAATATTAAAAAGAAGACTGAAGATAGAGCAAATTAACTAATGTGGATATTCAAGGCAATGAAATATATAATTTTGTTCACTATCAAACAACTGCAAAGCTGTTAAGGGATCTCCAGCTTTAGAGGGGTAGAATGGAACATGCCATATAAACCATGGCCGGCATATTGTAAATTCCATTTGTGGGGATTCCGAATCTCCCATAGAATTGTATTAACAGAGCTTAATAAAATAGAAATGCTCATCTTCAGAAGAAAGAAATAGGAAAAATTACTCCATCTGTATTCACTCATTTCTGTAGCATGTGGCATATGTCACAGACAATATCCAACCTTATAAACTTCATATAAAAGCAGATATGAAGTTTCTTGAGAAGACTGCATTTATGTTTTACCTTGAGTGGCATAATAACATTTAGCAAATTTAAAAGGGGTTGACAAAATCTTGATGTTACTAATAAGATAATAACACTTCATTTGCACAGGAAAATACCTTGACAAGTATGCGAACTTTATAGTCAGGCAGCTTAAAACCTCTAAGCGCCAAAGAAGTTAGATGTGGACAATTGTTCACGAAGTCAACACAGGTAGGCGATTTCAAACTGTCATCTCTTCCTAATATTGAAGAAATGCATTGTAAGTAGAAACTTTTGGACCATTAAGTCAGGAAATCCTCATGAAGAACACACTGCACCTGTTTTTGAAGACTCAAAGAACAAACGCTCTATCAAGGGGCAACTCACGCTCACTGACATCAACGTTTGCCTCAATTCAACATGACTGATAAAAAATTAGAAAAATAAATTATGTTACCCAAAGAAAAGAAAAGAGGGGGAAGGGAATTAAATTTTGTAGATACAAAGACTATTAAGGTAACAAATTTAGACATACAAAGTCCAGGAAACAGGAAAAATATTGATTCATTTAAATGGCACCATAAAGTTCACAAAATATCATCTTCTAATGAAACTCTTAAGGAATTCAGTAGACAGATTTGTTCAAAAAGAGGAAAACAAAAGCATCAACAAGTTGTCAAAATGAGAATTAAACAAATTTTCCTCAGATAAATCACAATAAAGCATATGTTTTCAATATCCATCACACTTACAAATATCTCATATTTACACACATATGGGAACAACATATACATATATGCATGCCATGGGCTATAATTACAATAGCTTCTAGAAAAAAAAAATTACCATCTTCTGGTCTCAAACATAAGAAAATGTGAAGCAGAACTCAGCTCAGAGCAACTTACAGGCCAACAATTTCCAGATCGAGGAGTGATGGGCAGGCTGATAATGCCATACAAAGTGATGTTTTATCCATTCTTTCAATGTTGTAAAGGTGCAACCTTCTCAAAAGTGACCTTACAATACAAAAAAGCAAATATTAAGAAAACAAAGTCACTGATAAATGACGATTTATGTACAAATCACCATACTCAGACATACCCAGGAGCACCACTTTCCCCACTTAATGGGTTTAGACAAGTCCTTGTGAGAATGAATGACTCTTTCCCCTGTCGGGTCTTTTTATCATTCCAAGAGAAACTTGATACATCTACAGAGTTCCTGATGGTGTAAACCAGTGACTGACAAGACCAAGGCGAGGCAGTTGGGCCTGGAACTATACCAAGCTGAAGAGACCTGTACAACCATTTAAGAGATTGAGGACTGGAAATCACAGAGAAGAAAAAACTGTATCTCAATCTATAGCAAAACGAAGACCTACATAAGGAGAAAACCAGCTACCTGTACAACTAAATACTTATTCGCGAATACAAAACTCAGTTGGACAACAGAATTGTTGGGTTTTTCAGAGCTAGCTTTACATGAATAAAATGAAATAAGTGATGTATAGATGATCTTTATGCAAGAAAATTGTCTCTATCATCACTATCATTTCCAAATCCTTGTGAACATAAGTTAAGTGACACAAGAATAAAATGTCTGGCTTTCTCTTCTTTCTTCTTTGCCCTCCTCTCATTTACGAAAGGAAAAGGTGACTGGTGGCAGAATTAAGTAATCTAATAACATTAGTTGCAATCTCGCAAGTAACCAAGTTCAACAGTCAAGGGATAAAAATTTAACAAAAAACTCCTCTGTACTTCCTTACTGTAAAGCAACAACCATCCTTTGTCGCTCTCCGTTCTATCCTATCAGCTAAACAGATCAAATTAACAATGATTCTCTTTTCCTCCTCCAACATAGTTTATGCTTATTTAAAGTGAAAGCTAGTGGAGAGACAAATCAAGAAACTAGCCACTATCAAGTAATAAATAAGGTTACCAGCTAGACTTATATTACTAATAACTTCATCACCTTAAATGTAGCAAGAAGATCCAATAAAGCCAGCAAACACAGAATTAAGAGATCAGTATTGAAAATAACTGGAATTTAACAAAGCCTAAAATAAAATTTTCTCCAACGCAAATTTAAAAAAAAATAAATAAATACTAAGGAAGTAGAAGAAGAAATCTCTTACTGGAGAGATCTTCCGGCTCGTTGGATCATTGTAGACACAACAGCATTGTTGACCCTAGGAACAATTGTCCTCAAGTCAATATTAGCATAGCACAGAGGATCCATAGCACACTTGTAGAACATCGAACACGTGGCCGCAGCATAGCACAAGCTCTGAGTATCAAGCATAGAAAACACCTGCACCCAAAAAAAAAAAAAAAAAAAAAAATTTAAAATCTCTCCAACTCAATTTAAACAATTCACGCTTCATTTACTAAATTAATAAAAAAAACAAAGATTAGTTACTTACTTTGATGGTAAGATCAGGAGGTAGGGCCCAGGCAAGTGAATTATGCTTGGAGGCGCGTTTCCGAGCCGACCGATTACCGGCTTCGAGAAGTAAGGAGCCTAATTTGAGAGCGCGATCGATGAGAAGCGACTGATCGGCGTCGCAAGGCGTGGAGTCGATGAGTCTATCGAAGGACAAGCCGATGGAGAGAGAAGGAGAGTCGGCCATATCGAGAAACGTTTCTAGAAGATCGTCCATTGAAGGATTCTGTTTGGTGCTGGCGTTGGCGTTAGGGGTTTGAGATGGGGCAGACGAAGGGCAAAGGCGCTTGGCCATTGATGGTGATGGTGATGGTGATGATGATGATGATGGTGATGGAGGTGAGGTGTGGTGGTGGAGGAGGGTATCCATAGTGGGTGGACGTGAGCGATTGGGTGGGGGAGTTTTTTGTGAGAGAGTGAAGGGAGTGAGGACAGAGTACGGACGATCATTTTCCTGACACGTGTCTGATTACGTGGTCCCGTTTGGGTTCGTCGAACACCACTGGGTGTTGCCGGCTTTCGTATTACTTAAGGTAAGGTTATTGCAGCCTTCTGCTTTTTAAGAAAAAATTTAAATTTATTTTTAAAAAGAACTTTCTTGGCTTGCGTCAAGAATCTATCACCATTTAAAAGTAATGAACAGTGAGTCTATCATTTTAAATAATTTAAATTATGAAATTCTTTCTTTAATATTCTGAAAATTGCAATATTATTATCACATAACCTAATTTAATTTATTAATTTCTTTTTCAATTTACATTAATTGATACACGTAATATTATTACAAAATTGTTAATAAATCTCTAACGTAATTGATTACTTTAAAAATGAGACTATTTTGATGTAGTTAGAGTCCATAATAAATCATAGGTTATGATATTTATGTAGTGATCCTCAGGTTTAATTGTGTTACCAATGCTTCATAAATATGCAAAAAGTGAAGGGTCCATCTTTTAATTTTTTGAATAATATCTCTATCCCTGTCCCCTTTCTATCAATACATTAATGTAGATTTCTTGAATAATTTCTTTTTTCCCAATTGCATTTATTTTAATTTCCTGAATAATTTTTGGAGAGGGTATTCATTCAATTTCTGCAATCTGGTATTTCGTTGGTATTCGTACAATTTCTGCAATCTGGTATTTCATTTTCCTTTCTTTTTGCATACTGATTTTCTTTGTTTTTTTATTATGGCTATTGAAAGAGACGATTCGCTTCAGTCTGTGAGTGTGAGGTTAGATGACAAGAATTATTCGTATTAAAGTTATGCGATGAGAAATTTTCTTAAGGGTAAAAAGATGTGGGGATATGTTAGTGGAACTTCTGTGAAACCTAAGAATACTGATGACGGTTATACTGCTTTGATAGATGCCTGGGAAGCAAACAATGCAAAAATTATTACTTGGATTAAAAATTCTGTTGAGCATTCCATAGGTACACAGTTAACGAAGTATGAGACAGCAAAAGAGGTTTGGGATCATCTGCAAAAGTTATTTACTCAATCAAATTTTACAAAGCAATATCAATTAGAGAATGACATACGAGCTCTTAAGCAAAAGAATATGAGTGTTCATGAGTTTTATTCTGCTATGACAGATCTTTGGGATCAATTGGCTCTTACAGAATCTGAAGAATTAAAGGCATGTGGTGCCTATATTGCTCGTAGAGAGCAAAGAACAGCTTGGTACAGTTTTTAACGGCACTTCGCAGTGATTTTGAAGGACTTAGAGGTTCAATTTTGCATCGTTTTCCACTTCCTTCTGTTGACTCAGTTGTCAGTGAGTTATTGGCTAAAGAAATACGCCTTAAGTCTTATTCTGAAAAGGGAATTCTTTCTACTTCTAATCCTTCTGTGTTAGCAGTACCATTTAAGCCACTCTTTAATAATCAGAATAAGCCTTACACAAGGGTTGCCTTCGACGAGTGTAGTTTCTATAAGCAAAAAGGTCATTGGAAGGCTCAGTGGCCTAAGTTGAGACAAAGCAGAATCAATCGCAGCAGCAATCTCAAGCTTGGAAGCTTGGCAACCAGTCACAATCTAATGCTCATAGCCACCTCGTGGTTACAAACCACCACAGTCCTAATCTAGCAATAGTTGTTTCATCAGGTCCTTTCACCGATCCTAATATTTTGGCTGAGCAATTTCAGAAGTTTCTCTCTTTACAGCCACAAGCTATGTTTCCTTCTTCTTTCGTAGGTCAGTTCCCTCATAGTTCTTCAGGTATATCACATTCTGTATGGGTCTTGGATTTTGGTGCTTCACATCATATGTCTCCAGATTCTTCATCTTTTCCTTATGTGTCTCTTTCGTTTTCTATTCTGTCATGACTGCTGATGGCACTCCTATGCCTTTAGCAGGTGTTGGTTCTGTTGTCACACCTCACTTGTCTCTCTCTAATGTTTATCATATTTCAAAACTTACATTAAATCTTGCTACTGTTGGTCAGTTATGTGATTCTAGTAATTTAGTCACCTTTTCCTCTTCTTCTTGTTATGTGCAGGATCTGCAATCTCGTAAGCTGATTGGGACAGGCCGTAGGAAGGGGGGACTATATATTTTGGATGAGTTAAAAGTGCCAGTTGCTGCTGCTACTAGTGTTGATGCTGCTGCTACTAGTGTTGATTTGTCTTCTTTTCGTTTGAGTCTTTCTTCTTCTAATTTTTATTTATGGCATTCTCGTTTAGGTCACGTTTCGTTTTCTCGTTTGAGATTTTTGGCCTCCACAAGGGCTTTAGGAAATTTGCAAACTTGTGATATTTCTAATTGTAGTGGATGTAAACTAGCAAAATTTTCAGCTTTACCTTTTAATCAAAGTATTTCTGTTTCTTCTTCTCCATTTGATTTGATTCATTTTGATGTATGGGGACCTTCTCCTGTTGCCACAAAAGGAGGGTCTCGATATTATGTTTCTTTTATTGATGATCATACTCGTTATTGTTGGGTTTATTTAATGAAACATCGTTCTGAATTCTTTGAGATATATACAGCTTTTCGAGCTCTTGTTAAAACTCAATATTCTGCTATTATCAAATGTTTTAGGTGTGATTTGGGTGGGGAATACACTTCTAATAAATTTTGTGAGTTGCTTGCATTAGATGGAACTGTTCACTAAACCTCGTGTACAGATACTCCTGAGCAAAATGGTGTTGCTGAAAGAAAACATAGGCACATTGTTGAAATTGCTCGTTCTCTCTTGTTGTCTGCTTCTGTTCCTAGTGTGTTTTGGGGGTGAAGCTGTTCTTGTTGTAGGTTTGATTAATACAATTCAATCTTCTCATATTTCAAGTTTTTCTCATTTCGAAAAGTTGTATGGGTATGCCCCTGATTATTCTTTCTTTAGAGTTTTTGGTTGTACTTGTTTCATTCTTCGTCCTCATGTAGAACGTAGCAAGTTGTCCTCTCGATCTGCTATTTGTGTCTTTCTTGGTTATGGTGAAGGTAAAAAGGGGTATCGTTGTTTTGATCCAATAACTTAGAAACTTTATGTGTCTCGTCATGTTGTTTTTCTTGAGCATATACCTTTCTTTTTTATTCCATCCACTACTCATAACTTGACTAGATCTGATCTTATTCGTATATTTCTGAGGATTCTGATAGTTTCTCATCTCAGGTTCCTAGTACTTCAAATACCCCTTCTCATGTTCTTACCCCGTTACCTTTACATTATACTCGACCAATTCGTACTGATCATTCTGCAGGTACTGACACTTTATTCTCCGGCACACTTAAAGCTCCCTCTTCTCCTATAGTCCCTCAAGCTCCGTCTGAGATTGTGGATCCACCTCTACGTCAATTCATACACATTCGTAAGTCCACAAAATTACCAGATTTTGCTTAGTTATTCTTCATCTTTTGCTTCATTTTTAGCCTCTATTCATTGTCTCTCTGAGCCTTCTTCCTATAAAGAGGCAATTATTGATCCTCTTTGGTAGCAAGCTATGGATGAGGAGATTGAAACTATAAAAACTAAAACCTGGAGAGAGAAAAAACAGGTACTCGCGAGTCCACCCGTACCTGCATAGGGCAGGGTACGGGTCCAATATTTTGGATCCGTATATTTTGACCCGTATTAGGCCCGTACCCATGATGACCCGACCCGTACCCGACCTACCCACCCGTTTTGCCAAGTCTAATAATGATGCACTACCAGCAGAATCTGGCCGGTAGTGTACCGATCTAACTTTTTTCGACCAAATCCACGGTGGATCTGGCCGGAAAAGGCCAGATCTACGGCCAAAGATCTGACCGTCAATGACCAGATCTTTGGCCGTAGCCAGTTGTCAACGACAACCAAG
Source organism: Pistacia integerrima (assembly GCA_026225825.1). Classification (NCBI taxonomy): domain Eukaryota; kingdom Viridiplantae; phylum Streptophyta; class Magnoliopsida; order Sapindales; family Anacardiaceae; genus Pistacia; species Pistacia integerrima. The sequence goes on from CM047736.1 coordinate 23,912,671, forward strand.
ATATGGTCATCGTTGACCATCAACGACGGCCGTATCTTTGGCCGTCGTTGACCACCAAATATGGCCAGATCTAGTTGTAGATCTGGCATTTTCCTGCCAGATCCACGGTGGATCGAACCTATCGCGCATGACCGGTAACAAGATCCGCCAAGGCATGCGCCGATCAGTCGATCTATCTCGACCACCTTGCCTTGACGGTGGTGGTCAATTATCCGTATTTAATGGGTGTGTTAGGGGTGTTTTTGTTAACTTTTAATATTTTATTATATGGGTGTTTAATAAATAAACAAAACTAGAAGATATTTTTGTTAATTTCTAAATCCTATATCGTAATACCCATCTAATTTAATTTTTTTCAAAATATTATTCTAAAAAATATCAGAATAATGAACAAACGATCATAATTATAAAATCTTAAAAAATAGATGGACAATCTTAAACCAAGATTACATCATCACAATCTCAATAAGCTTCCTCACAATATCTTACAAGTCATAAACTTGTTTTCCAGTAAACTTAACCTCAATGGGGCTGACATTCTTCCCAATTGATCTGTAATTTTGCCCCACCCCTTGACGTCCAGGGTTCACCTTCTCCGGATAAACTCCATCTTTCGGGTGAAGATATTGCACCTCACCATTAGGGAACACCCTGTAAAACTGATACTTGATCTTGTACTTTGATCTTAATCTCGTCCCGAGAGCCAAGCATTGTTCTTTCCTCGCCAACTTCAACAAGTTCGGTCCTTGTCTCATTATCGCCGCTCCTCCGGTGGGCATCTCAAAGATTTGTTCTTTGGGTGATTCCCATGTGATAACATAGAATTCTTCAACTTGGGCCTTTCTCAACAACCCTCCTGTGCTTCCTCCGAAGATCGGTGATGGGGTGTTGGGGTCTAGTTCCGGTGGGGTGAAGCCCACCGGAGCTTCCTTTGCGGGTGCTGCTGTTGCTGGGGCTTCTTCTGCAGCCGCGGCTCTGATTGTCCTCTGAGATGTGGACAGAGTGAGAGGTCTGGGAGTGGTGAATGAAAATGATGAGGCTGGTTTCCATGGGATCAGTGGAAGCTTGCTGTTTTTTGGGGTGGTGATTGTTGGGGTGAAGAGGCCTGCTTGAGTTGCCATGATGAAAAATGTAATTTTTTATTTTGAGTTGTGAAGATGGTGTTTAGGAAAATGGTAGCTGGAAATTGGGATTATAGAGAAAAGTTGGGAATTTAGATGGGTGGTGGCGTTTGGGTTTTGGATATTTGGATAAGGTGATATTGCTTGGACCAATAGGGTGCTTCATTTTGATTCATGGTCTTACCCACGCTAGTTTCTGACCCTACCTTTTTGTTTTGTTAAAATTAAAGAATAAAAAAAACTAAAAAAGCCTTTTCTTTTTGAATTCTTTCTTTCCCATCAATTTTATAAAAGATTCAACTCCAAGGGAGCATCTGATTTGAAAGAAGATGACTTTCAGATTTGTACCCTAAATTATACAACAATTGATCTAGTACTGCCAATAAAAAATCAATAGCTTATTAAAGAGATTAATTCTTCTTTAGTTCTCCAACAACCAAAAAGTGCCAAACTCTAAATGCTCACAGCTATCACATTATTGCTACAAATATTTGCAGTAAGTTCACAGCGAATTTATCAAGTCTAGCATGTGATGCCATTCTTTTGATACAAAGTCATTTTTCCCCTGGCACAGAATCATACAATAATAACACATGGTTGAAACGATATGGAGTTATCATTCAGGCAAAACATGAGTGAGTAGATTGAATACCGAAGAAATATAAAGATTATGACATGCTTAACGCCTAGTCCTTTGGTGCAGGCATTAGTCGTAACCTTTCCTCCGAGGGTTGTTGAACTCCCTCTTCTGCTAGCAGAGACTGTAAGTCACTGCCATTCGCCAGGCTGTTGAACTCAACTGCTTTTGAAGGCATCGCTGGGTAGCGTCGTTGACAAAAGGTCATCAATCTCTTAACTGATTGCAGATACTTGCGAGTTGTCTCATCGTTCATAATATGAGCCACACTATTGGTGTAAATTTTCTCACGGGCTGAACGTTCATGGATACCAACCATAGTGACACCAATTGGCCAGGGTGCATTTCCAATAGCGAGCTTGATATAATGGTCCATTGCAGCTAGGTAGTCTCGCTTCAAGCAGCAATTAACCACAATCATTAATGCTTGACGGATGTCATCGGGAAGAACCTGAAAATAACATACAATGAACCATGCTTTATATAGATCCAAAATTATGTTTATTATAATCAGTAAGATCAGAAAGAAAAAGGAAAAAGGAGGGAGTGCAAAAGTAATAACAACGTATCAAAGCAGAAATTCTTAGAGGAAATTGTCGGTTCCTTATGAAGAAAAGCACTCAATTCAAATATCTAGCAACACTAGACGTACGTATATCATTTCTAGAAGGTACATTCACAGATTTAAGCTTCATTCTCACGCTAAGAACTTTCCAGTTTCCAACCACACAGGAGAGCTGAAGTAGAACCACAATTTGCAAAGGATAAAGAGTTCTTAGTTCCTCGTTTTTTCAAATAGATCAAGATCAGCCCATAATATGTATGTAACATTCAAAATACTGATCCGAATCAGTCCAAAGGAACATCAAACCTAGTTGTTGGATATTAAGGTTTCTTAAAAGCAGTACATGTCGTCTATCCTTCTCTTCATCTAGATGACTTCGTAGATGTTCAACCACACAAAAACTAAGGCTCACAGCATATCATTAAACTAACAACCAAGAAAAGAAAGTATGAAAACCAAGTGATAAGGTTACACATAATACCAGTTCATTTCTAAGTGAATACTCAAACAAACAGAAAAATATACTTCATTTCATTACATAGGCCTATATCTATAAAAACTACCATAAATTCAAACAGCAGCTTTCAAACAAACTTGTAACAAAGTCAAAAGATAGGAACACAGTCATGTAATAAAACAATCACTAGCAGGTTGTTTCATAAGTGCGGGAAGTAATCGAACAAGGAACTTGCTTTGGCTGGAAATCAAATTAAAAGGTGTACTAATGATCAAGTAGTAGGAGAGTGAACTTTTCAACTTTGATGAAGGTTTTCAGCCTTGACTGCTTTTGGCCCCAAAAGTGCACTTAACAAGCAGTTTTTGGGTACGCAAGCTCTCAATGGAAAATATGAAATAAATATATCAATACAAAGGGTTGATTGGAAATCATTTCTGAACACCTAAACACCATGCTTTATCATGCAATTTCTACAATTACATGGATGTCACAATTGAATGTATCCATAATACAAAAACTGAGATCATTCAGAGACAGATAACGAGATCAGCAGAAACTATAAATTCTGATTATAAACATTCAGGTACACTGTATACTGAGGATCATTGGACCTAGGGTATGCAATATGTTATGTTGCAACAGCATTAAAGAATACCACTGTTAATCATTATTATTCAAGATTTACTGATGAGCAACTTCAAGAAATTAATGTCAAGAAATGACCGAGTAAAAATTAGGCATAACTTGTAAACTCCAACCCAATAATTCATTGTATTAACAGGCCTGGAAGACTGGAGATAATTAGGTTGTCAGGATCTTGTTCAGTAAAACTGTGATGTTAGATCCTCATTCAAATTAATGTTTGGTGTTTACTTAAAAAAAGGCTCATAAAGTATGGATCAATTAATAACCGAAGTTAAATATAGCAGGCATATATCATGATCTTATACGAATACAGTTTAAATGGCTTTAAGCAACATACACTAAGGCAACATTTTGTTTGACATTTTCCACATTACTTAACAAGCAAATTCACTTAAGGCTCCTATAAGGTTATACCATTCCCTAACAGATGGTCCACTACTACACCTTAACAACCTCTTAACAACCTAACCCAAATATGATATAAGAATGAATACCCATATGTATAGAAACACCCCAAAAGGTTTTAAATGATACACTTCCTAGATTTGATACCTTGCTCAGTTCACCCAACACCCAGCTATTCTCCAATATATAGATTTACCAATAATAAAAATACCATAAACATTACAACAAAGCTTGTGTAATTAAAAATTTCCATCAATCATACCTTCTTTCTACAAAACTTGAACAAAGGATTCAAGTACCTCGCACATTGCTTAAAAGTAGCCACCATAGACTTCCCTTTAGCTGTCCTTTTCTCAGCTTCAGGCATTTCATCCAACTCCTGATTCCACTCATTCAACAACCTCTTAAAAAACACAAGAATCTTATCCTCCTCACACAGCTCATCAAAATTAGCTTTCATTCTCTTCAAATCTTTATCCATATCAACCCCACTTGAACCACCATCACCACTCAACTCTTCATCTCCACCTCCTCCTTCTCCATCCTCTTTCCCCTCTTCCCTATCTTTTCTCTTCCTCTCGCTTAAAATCCCTGTCTTCTGCCGCTTTCTTAACTCCGCAATATCGCGTAGAAAATCGTTCGTTTGTCCTTCAGTCATGTCACTATCCACCTCAAAAAGTCCCGCTTTTAAAACGTATTTTAACCGCTCGAGCCGTGCGTCATCGTCTTCGCCGAAAAGAGTGATCGGTTGTTTCAGTAACCGGAGCCGCCGAATGACTTCTTGCTTCGGCAAAACTAGGTTATCGATGTTTTGCTCGTTGGTTAGGGATTTGGAAGTGGTGGCGGCGGAGGTGGTCGTACTGGTCGCGGAGGTTGTCGTGGAGGTAGAGAGAGTGTTCGATTTAGTCGGGGCACTGTTAGAGGTGGAGGTGGCGGCGTTTTGGCGGAGGAGTTTGGCTTCTTGTTCACGTTTTTCCTGCTCGCGTAGCTTTTGGATTTGTTTCTGCTCGATTTCGGAGCGCTTGAAGAAACGTTTTCCGCCGGAGTCTTCGGCTAGGGATTTCCGTTTCTTTAGGAGTTCTTGCTGGAGGAGATCCATCTTAGGGTTTAATTTGATTCTGGATTTTCAATTTCAAAACAATCGTTGATTGTTGAAGATCGGGACTCGGGAGAGACTACTCGATGTATGATGAATAAAGATAGGAAGGGGTACACTTGGATCCCGAGCCAAGTCGGGTAAGTTAGTGGTTGGATTTGAGCCTTTTCGGATTACTTAGCCCAAATTGTATAACCCAACCCAACTCTTACAAGGGTTGATATTTTTTTTCCTACCTTTATTAAAGAAAAAAAAAAAATAAGATATAAATTTATAGTAATTTTTTATAATTTACACCAAATATTATAATTTTAACTATTATTAGGTGATTAGATGATAAAAGAACAAAAATGTTTAACATAGATTCTTGAATTCGAATTCTTATAAACCTAGTGATCACTGAAAATATTTAGATTAAAAAAATAAAAATTCATTTTGTCAAAAGTAAAAGAAAATATTATTGGCGATTTTAGCTCGCTGAAATGGTCATTTGCGCCAAAACCCTCGAGTGAAATTTGCATAAATAGGTATTGAATTTAAATTATTTTAAACACAACCGACCCGAACCCGCTTATCCGGCTTCTCTTTTAACTCTACCTTGAACAATCCAGGATTCCATTTACGAACTTCACCTACCTTGAAGATGACGACGATTCGCAGATTTTGCTGCAACGATCTTCTCCGATTCACTTCTGTTAATCTTGACCATCTTACTGAAACCGTAAATTCTTTTTTTTTTTCTTTTATTCTTTCTGAAACTCGTAATCATCGTGGTGATGATGACACTGATTCTCGTTCTTTCTTGAAATACGCATGATGTTACAGTTCAATATGTCATTCTATATGACCTACTTGGCGAGATGGCCCGACTATTTTCACGTCGCTGAAGGCCCCGGTAACCGAATCATGGGTTACAGTACGCACTTTCCCTCTCACTCTTCCTTCAAACTTTTTGTTTATTTATTATTTTAGGGTTAATTTTGGATTATTACATCTCTAACTTTGTACTTCTGCTTACACGATATTGCCTGTGATTGGGTTGCCATGTAGAATTTATTTATTTATTTATTTTTGTATCTTGGGTTTTTAATTTCTTAAATTTATTGTACAATGTTCATCTGTATTGACATTGTTGAAGTGTCACCTGCGTTCAGTATCTTTTTGGGATTTCAAAAAATTTAGTGAACAGTGGAATATTGTTGCCTTTAGACCAGGGATTAAGGGATAAATTGTGTTTGGTTACTCTGCTAAGAGTCAGCCTTTTGCCAATTTTTCTAGCGTGTTTAGAATTCAATTCTGTGGTCAAGCGTTCAAACGAAGGATTGGATGATTGTTTATGGCTGATGGAGTGTTGGTCGCAGGGCTCATTCTGTTCTATTTGGGTTCGCTGATATGTAATTTGGACTTTTAGAATTTTGTGAGAAGTTGTTTGCATTTTGGTACCTGTTGTAGGCCAAGGGGTTTTTTTTCTTGTTCACCTGGAATAATAGTCTTAACTAAATTTTTGCTAGCTTCAGAACTGATGGTTATACAAGAACGTGTAATGGATAGCATCTGAATTTCCCCTGTTCTTGTTAGTTTTGTTTGTTATGTCTCTTTGCTTTGTATTTTCTGTTTCGGTAGGTTCCTGTGAATTGATGAAAGTTTGCCTAATGCATTAAATATGATTTTAGTTATGGGAAAAGTTGAAGGACAAGGCGAGTCTTGGCATGGTCATGTTACTGCAGTAACTGTTGCTCCAGAATACCGCAGGCAGCAACTGGCTAAGAAACTGATGAATCTGCTGGAAGACGTCAGTGACAAGATGTAAGGATTCTTTACCCTAGATAAAGTCAAACCTGCTTTTCTATGTTAAGTCCACCTATTTTTAAGCTTCACTGGCTCATTTGCTATTTTCAGTGACCATTTAAAACCTATTCATATATTGTGATACTGTTTCTACCTGACAGCGATAATGAGAAAATTTCTATGTATCAAATTTGGATGCTTTGTTGACTCCTGCTCAATTGTATTCATGCTAGAACTTATAATACGTAGGTGTTGACCTGTACTGTTAGGTATAACTTTGATAGCGCTTTTGATACCTTATGCCAGAGGTTATATATTAGACTGGTTGTGAATCACAACTATCGTAATCACAAATCATGTAGTTGAAATCATCTCTTTTGTGTATATTTATATTTATATGCCTATGAGCACTTATATGATGTTTTTGGGGTGCTTATAACTATCCCTTCCCTAATGCACAGAAGAAAAATTAAAGGGCAGAGATGCTTAGGTATAAAATAATTGAAGTTCAAGGACAGAATATTGATTTTAATGTAATTTTTGCAAATTATCTTTTTCTTTTCCTCTCTCTCTCTTTGTTTTGGTGTTCTGTTGATTCCAAGGTTCTGAAAATTGAACCGGATTGGCCGGTCGGACTGGTCCAACCAGTGACTGGCACCCTCTCCAAACTATTCACCAAATCCCTAATGTGATCGCCGGTGAACGAGGGGCTATCAAGTGTTGGGGTTAGAGGGCATTTGTAGAGTGGAGGCCGGTGGTTCAGGTGGAAGTGTCGGATTGAATTTTGGACGTTGGAATCAGCCGGAATTTGGCTGGAAAAATCAACCCAATTGCGGCGTTGTTCGCGAGTCACGGCTGGCAAACGGTGGGCTATTAAGTTTCGGATTTAGGGGGGTTTTGTACAGTGGAGGACGGTGGTTCAGGTGGTGGTGTCGGATTGAATTTTGGCTGTCAGAATCAGCTGGAAAAATCAATTTAGGGTCAGATTGCAGTGGTGTATTTGATAGATTTCAAACCTGCGGGGACTGCTTCGTATTTTTCAGGGGTGTGTTTGCAAGATTTCAAACTTTCTGGACCCCTGTAGACTGCCGGTTTACCGGTGGGACCGGGCAAACCGGGACCCAACCCCTTGGCCGGGTGACATCCTGGGTCGGGTTCAGAACCTGGGTTGGTTCTATGATTATTCATGTAGTCAGGAGGTTTGTCTCACTTTCTGATATTCATCACTTTTTCGCATGTCTTTATACTTTGTTATTTGAGTTTTAAGTTGACACGGAGATTTTAATAAATACATAGGTGGACATGAAATTGCGAGAATGACATCGTGCTTATTGTATTGTTGACTTACCTTTACTGAACAAGAAGTCTGGGGTTTTTTTTTTTTGTCTTTTTTCCCTGCAAGCTGTGAATTTAGGTTGAACTATTTAATTGATGAGTGCACCGAGCAAGTCAACTATGTGCTGTCATGTGCATCTCTGGTTACTGTGTTAGCATTTTCCATTCACCACTGCACTATTGTATTGGAGTAGTGATTTTGGAGAAAATAGATTACCGCTTTCCTTTGGCTTTTCTTTAAAAAATGTTACTGTTCTATGATATGGCAATGTTTGAAATTGGCATTGTTCCGCTTATGCTGCAAAGTGTACTCGATATTATTTCTCTTGCAAAACTATGGTTTGCTAACTTGTACTGGTACCTTGACTAAATTTACAAGCCTTCCTTTGTAACATCTTCTTTTCTTCTGTTACTTATTGGTGTGGCAGTTGCTGGTTTAGTTTTCATGGTTCTTATTGTTGTTTTTAGTTGTTTTTATTTTAATACCAGCTTTCTTATCAATAAGAACTTTATCTTGGCAGCGATAATGCTTATTTTGTGGATCTTTTTGTGAGAGCTTCAAACACACCAGCCATAAAGATGTATGAAAAAGTAAGAATCTTTTGAACTTCTCTTTCAGTTTTGGATGTGTGATTAAATATGTGCTTAGTTGCTATATCGTCTATTTCCATTATTTCTAAGCTACAGCCATTTGATTCAGATATGTCCCAATTGCTGGAATGATTTTTTTTTTTTCCCTTCCAATATAGCATTATCTTTTTCCTATCACCAACCTTTTGTGCTTTAGATTCTAGTCTTAACCCTTGTTCAAGATTTTGAAGTTAGTTTTTCCACAAATAAGAGTTAAATGCCATTGTTATTCAAATTCATAAGAGTACTAGTAAGTTTATTTCTGCCAATTATGTGCCATATGAGATTGGAATTGAGGTCGACATGATTCTTATATCCACTTTATTGATGGATAAATGCTATTGATATGGTTACCAAGTCCAGTTGCCCTCCTTGTGAACAGCATTGTCAAATTGTTATTACTGAAGTAGCATGTTTTGAGTGCTCTACATCAACTCCATACGGATGCATGATCTACTAGTTATTCCCATAAATGTGCATTTGTAGGATGGTAGCTACTGTCTTGTGAGGAGGCACTGTGTCATTATTTCCTTCTCTCTCTGTCCCTAAAAATTTATGGTAACTTTGGGCACCCTTTCATCTATCTTGACCCCAACACCTCCTGACTCTCATAAACAGTCTTCTGCTTTCTTCTAACAGAGGATCTATGAGGACATGCTCAACAGTTGAGGGTGTAGGAACTATGCTATGAACTTGGACTCTCTTCAGATGTCTAAGGCTACTTATTTTTTTTAATAGGAAACAAGTTCAATTAATAAAGAACTACAAAAGTGGACCAGCTGTCCACAGTTACTAATAACACTTGAGGGACAAAAGCTATAAAACTTTGTGTGAGTGAATCTTATGTAACAATTAGCCCATGGAGCGATGTGACTAATCCTTACTACAAAACCACCCCCAAGAAACTAATCATCAAATAACATCTCCCTAATTAAGCTGAGTGAAGAAGAAAAAAGAATTTTGAAATTCTTTAAAAACCGAAGCCCATAAAGATGCTAGACGAATGAAGGAAAACCGGTGTGGCTTGTAAAAGAATTTATATTTCTGGTTGGTTGGTTGACAATACGGTAGACTGTGTTATCAACTTGTGAAAAATGGCCAATTCACCACTTGTCTTGCTACTTAATTCATGTGTGAACAAGAAGGATGCTGTGGAAAACAATAACATGATTATTCTCTTGAACTAACCCAACATATGTTGTGTGTGATGACATGATGATGCTCATTTTATCCTTTGTTATTTAAACAGCTTGGCTATGTAATATATAGACGGGTTCTACGCTATTACTCAGGGGAGGAAGATGGTTTAGGTGAGCAGTTTTGTCTAATGCTGACATCGTTATTTTGTTTTATCATTGTGTCGTTTTTCATCTTTTATCACTTTATGGTCTATTTTCAGACATGAGGAAAGCGTTATCTCGTGACACTGAAAAGAAATCCATCATCCCCCTCAAAAGGCCAGTTACACCTGATGAATTGGAGTATGATTAGCTGCGCTACCCATGATGATTTTGCCTTCTGAACTTGATGATGCTTTAGCATGTGCTTGTGACTTATGGAGATGCGGAGGTTAGGCATATTGTAGACTCTAAAGTTTGTGCATGTCAAATGTGAGATTTGAGGTTGTATTTTTTCACAATGACTTGCAACACCAAGATATGTTCCTATTTTCTAATGGTTTCAAAGTTAATCCTGCTTTGTTTGAAAGTTTGGTTTTTTTTCTTCGGTAGAATTCTTGGGTGACATGCATATTCTTTGCTGTACTATATGAAATTTTCTTTTGGCACTTAAGTTTTCCATTATTGCACAAAAAATTATCTGTGTGGTACTTGATGAATTTTATTATATGTCATACAAACGTGAACAGTTACCTTTTTCTTTAAGATTAAGTGGTGATATGAGGAGCTTTCAGGATTAGAGAATGATCCTGGCTTGAACTTCTGTCTGAGCATGTTAAAAGTTTATAATTTCATGGAAATACACTGCATTTTAACGTTTCATTATGCTTTGTGTCTAAAAGTAGAGCGACCTTATTAGTTGAAACAAGTCATTTAGTTGAGTATGCACTAGTCGTTAGTTGGACCGAATCTCAAAGTGATATCAGCTGAATTGGAGAAGCGGACACCATAATCTGAAGTGGGCTCAAGTCATATTGGACATATCCATAAAATTACGCTAGCATATATTTTCTTTTTTCGAGTTGAAACAATGCCTAGCATCAAACCGTATAAGTAAAGAAGAGTAGGCCTTAATGGACCGAGTGTTTCTTGTCTGCGACAAGGGTGGACAGCTTCTCAAATTTAGGATTTTGAGATGCTTTATCAACATTGCTGTACATGTACGTATCTGTTTGATTTTATGTTTAACACAAGTAATTGAGAGAGGAAATGCCGATTCAATCACCGAAAGTTTTAACTTGGGAACAAGAATATCAGGTTCATTTGAGTAAGCAGGACAGGATATACAAACATGGGATATTGACCCTTTGTTTGGAACCACAAACACAGGTATTGTTTTTATTTATATTTATTTTGGGTGGTTGATGATTATTGATAGCATATGGTGAGATGGTCCCATGTGATTTGCATGTCCGCCGCTTGCAGGGCAAAGGAACAAGGTAGAAGAGGAGGGGTCCTGACGTGCCCTTTTCCTAATTCAGAAAAGAACCGAACTCCAAAGTAGCAAAGAGGTGATGGAGGTTGGAGGTGCATTACTAAAATAAGTTTCTGTCCAAATGAATCGTCCATTTTGCTTTGGTACTCTTTCTGAAACTTCCATCACTCTTTTAACCTTTTCATTGGAATTCTCCATCATGTCTTTTTACCTTCTGACATACCTTGCAAAAGCAAGATTCTACCTCTCATTTGCTTTTATGCTATACCCTTTTCATCATTTTGTCATCTCAAATAATGCCAAACTATGATGCCAACCGTAAGCTCTCTCTCTCCCCCTCTGCTTTTTAATACGATCTTTGTGTTTGATTTGGGAATTCAAATGATGCCCATTTTAAATTGCATTTGAACAAATTAGTGTAATTTTTGGTTTGGGTTTTTCCTTTCCTAGCTCCCTTAAGTGTATGATTTTTAGGTGTCTATTTCACCTAATGGCCACCAAAGTGATCCATTTTTATGGCACGATGAAGAAAATGAAACCCATAATAAGGTGATTTGTCATCATTTTATGGCCTTAGTCAATTGATGATAAAAGGGCAGTTTTCTTCTGGATAGGAAAAAAGGAAAAAGTTGGGTTACGATGAAGAGGTGGGAGAAACACGAGACACTTAACAAGTGGATGCAATGAAAGACTTGGCCATTGCTCGTTTACCAAATCTCTTGATGTGGGATTTGGTGAACGTCCACTTTGAAGTTGAATAGAATGATATTCAACCTCGTCACGTGTTCTTGTATTTCACTGTCTGCCATTTTTCTTCACCATTCATTTAGGAGGAAACCACCTCACCAACACCTTCAAAAGAGCCCCTCTTGCTTAGCAAAACAATTCAATGTGGTGTACCATTTCATTTCCACTTTCTTTGTTTGCACAAATCCGTCATGGGAACTTTGCTTTTTCAAAGATATTCAACGATCTTCTTTTGTTTTATTTACCCTTTTATTTTTTCCGCAATGTAATTAAGCAAAATATGCACATGCAGAGATGGCATTGAATTATACATATACATTGATCACTCCACTCTTTGAAAGAGTAGGGTGTCAATGTGATAATTGATAGTTTCATGATCACAATATGCAGTGTAGTAAAAACTCTTAGCAACTGTGAGAAATGTCTGCTTAATATCCGAGTCGATGTCATCTGAAGACTGTTGGAGCACTATCTGCACAAGTTCTTGCATATCGGACTCTATTTGGAGGCTTGCGATGCCAACACTGTCAGCATTTTCATTTACCTGAAAAAAAATAATAAAAAAATTCCAAGATTAATTAAGAAATTTTATGCCCTAAGGAAATTAAAAACTAGAATTGGATTTGTTTCTTGATGAGTCTGACATTACTGACCTTTTGGTTTTGGAAATGAGCAAGTTTATGGCAAATTGTGTTGGTGAGGTGGGAGAGTCTCAAGTATTGAGGATGAGACAATAGCTCCTCCGAGATCCAACGGCCAGAAGTTAAATTAATTGTTTGTATAATTAACTCTGCTTCTCCTTGGTGCCTATCTCCTTCTGCTTCCCACTTCATCAGCCATTTTTCCCACTGCATATTGTGTCCGAGAAACCAAACCAAACAAAACAAAACAAAACCCCATTAACTCAATTCTTTGGATTCATTCGTTTCTTTGGTTATCGGCAAAAATTGGTTTCTGTTACTCTTTCCAAGGAAATTAAGTTGGTCTTCTCTTAATTAAAGCTTTAATTTTGCACATGTTTAATTAAAAAATATACTTACAGCTAGTCGTAAATGGTGGCTATTGTCTCGTCCTTGTGTTACCAATGCGTCTAGTGAAATTTGGTTCATCGTTCCAAGCAATGCCCTAATAAATCCCTGTCTTATTTTGTCTGATTCCAACCTTCTGTAACACAAATCACATGCAATATTAATTTTAAACCTATTTAATAATAATAAAAGAATTAAAAAGAGCTACGTATGTAAATACATATATATACCTTCCATTAATATTGATGTAGTCTTGTGCATTAATGTAGTGTCTGAACTGATTCACAAAGGCTCTTCTCAGCTTACCGGAATCATTCCGGTTGTCGAAATAAGATGTGATTGTCTCCACCAGAACGGCGGTCTTCGCCCAAGCCATTCTCTTTTGCCACCTTTCTGGTTCAAATATACTAGCTGATGCCACAAAATATGCTAACAGAAGGCGTCCGACGCTGATTCCAAATCTCTCAAGTTTACACTCAGAGTACCACCTGAAAATATATTAGTTTATGAGTTCATATCATTAGAAAAATGATGTAAATATACACAATTAATCAAATGAATCACTCACTTTTTCATGGAGTCCCATTCGCTCAGATGTATAGCTTGGCAATTGTTGTAGTCTAATTTCGCAAGTTCAAGATAAATCTCATTGTTTACGCAGGGCATCCTGGGGTTAAAAATTAAATTAATATAATATAATACAAAGTTTTCTGGAAACTTTGATCTTAATTGTGTTCTCGAACACGTGAGTCGGGAAGACTTGCATGCAGATAATTAAAATTAAAATTTAAATGAATTATTACTAACAGACATGTCTAAATACAACAATGATAATTGATAAAGATGGAAGCCTGCTACGCTTTGTATTGTAGCAAACACTGAATAGCTTTAATCAGGTCGTGGACTGAGTTGACTGGACGTATCTGGAACTGGGGTTCGTCAAATACAAAGATTCTTGTTTGAAAATTCATATAAATGCATTTAAAAAAGCACAAACAAACGATCAATTCGTATACCTGTAAAGGGTTTTGCCAATCCAAATGTCGTCTTCGCCGCCATATTGTTCTATGTATAGTCTCGTTTCGATTCTAGGCAAACTTGCGTACCAGGGAAGCTCCAAAGCGAAACCCACCTGTCAAAATCACCACTTTCTTAATTCATCTGTCATTTTCCTGTATAGTTTATTATTTACGCTGATGACTCATCAGATGCCAATGGCGATTTGCTTCCAGCCAAAATAGCTGTTCTAATTAAGGCTTTTTGAGTAATTTTTCGTGTAGTTGTAATTTGACTAATTTCATTTCACTTTTTTGGATGGTCTGTCAGTGGCCACTCCCCAATGTTAAAGCTCAACATCAAATCATTAACAGTGATGAATACAGTTGTTTATGAATAATCAGATTTTTTTAATGAGATTGGTTAGATAATCCAGCTCCACTTTGTGCCAACAGTGAAAAGATATTAAATGTTTGAAGATCTTTTTTGGTCATACCTCGCCGGGTAAGTCTTTCGTTATGATCCATTTATCCAGAAGCTCGTTGGCAGCTTGTTTTTCTCTTAAAAACTTTGCTGAAAACTGCTTGGCATTGTCCAGGATTTTCTCTCCGGGGAACAGAGTTTGAGAAGCTCTATACAGATTGTATATTCCGGTTACCGCCTGATTCGATTGCCCGGCGAAGCAGAAGAACTCGCCGCCTTTCTCAAAATGCTGAAACACGTCTGTGATACACATCGAAAAAGGAAGATCACGAAAATATAAATATGCAGAAGAAAAATCATACAATTTTAGGGATTGATTTTTTTTCTGAACTTACCTGCAGAAACGTCAAAACCATGTAATCTTAATAGCCTAAATCCCATGGCTGTGTCATCAATGTCATGAACCCGAGTATTTCTTGCCCAGCAAATACCTTCTTCAGTCCAATATCTGAAATTTAATTAATTAATAACACTTTTAATAATCTTATTACTGTGATTAATAAATTATGTAGTTGGTTATATTATTATTTATTATATATCATACCTGTAAACATAATCCATAGATTGAGTAATCTCCGCCTGGAAAAATCTTGAAATTCCGAGGCGCTGCAAGCGATCCACCGCCCATAGACGTTGGAACATGTCAACCGGATACACATTCGGGACTAAATCAAAATACATTGATACAAAATTAGAAAAAAAAAACTAAGTGAAAATGGGAATTTTTAGTAAAATTAAATTAAAGGAGGTTAATTTGTATACATGTACCTCCACCATTGAATCTTTGGACAGTTCTTTTTAAATATTTCAAGCATTTATCATCCTTAGTTTGCATGAGCGCATAGGCAGTGGAGGATGGAGAGAACAAGAAGGAGCCATCTTGGCACTGTAATTTCAGAAGCTTATTCCAATCGAGGTCTGGCATTCCTTCCAAACTGTGGAGTAATGTTGTGGGCATATTGTGCATTATGTCTCTTGGTATCCTATCCCACACGCATAATAATTACATTAGATCCACGTTATCAGATAACAAAAGGGGCCTAGCTATTTCTTTAAAGATAAGGAAACTCTTTTCTCCATTTTAATAATGTCTTACAATAAAAATTGAATAGTAATAATAATAAAAGTAACCAACATAATTATGATGGAAGCTTGAGAGTTCTCAATGAAATCTAACCTTGTGAGCTTTAAATTTCTCTTTGTATAGATCTTTTGCAGCACTGCTGAATTACCTGTCACTTCAATCTCTAAACTGCGGGCTATCTCTAGAAGAGAAGGGAAAGCAACTTCAAATCCGATTGGCATGTGCTCATCATTCTCATTGTCAATCTTCGATATGTTTTCATTAAAAAATCTCATTCCTAGTATCATGATAAAAGGTAAAAATTTAGAATATTATTATACTTAGAGACTAAGCTAATCTAAGTTAATTTTTTTTCTTTCTTAATTTCAATACCTTTCTCACACTTATCCTCATGGATATTCCATGATTTTAGTGCTACAACACAGGCTAATGTGTTGATCAACCGATCATGTGCTGAAAATATTTTATCGTCGCCCCACGAGCCATCGGGAAGTTGATTTTTGGCGATCCATTGAAGGCTACATGGGAATTGAGGAGCTCTACTGCCATTGACATCTTCAACAAGAGCAACCCATGCTGTGTCATAAGCCGAAATGGTTATTTCTCCATCATCCATGGAGTCCAACATCGATCTAATGGTATGGACGCATTCCTTGATCTCATTTGGTAAAGAAACCTATATATTTAATTAAACAAATCACATCATAACTACCATAAAGTTCCATTTCCTTTTATTGCATATCTTATATCACAAAAAAGTTAAAAAATAAAAGTCTTTTTTGTTGAAAGAACCTCAAGATCTTCCTCTTCTATGTCATCTTCCACAATCTCTGGCCACTTTATCACTTGAAGACTAGTCTGAAACACGTCCGCATATTCTGTATGCAAATTTTGATAATTAACATTATTTGTACGTACATGAGTATGTATAAGTGTATGGATCCAATATTTATTTAAAAAAAATATAAAATCAAAACTATCATCGTACCTTGGATTCGAGGTCTTGATAGAGCACTGCTACTACTGCATCTTGGAATAATATCAAAGATAACTCGTTTGTCTTTGGCCCCAAACGGCCAAACACCTGTAAGAAGAAGATAAAATTCAAATTAATTTATTTTTCTTGGCTGGTAATTAAAAATTGACATATAATTTAAAAAGCAAACCAGGTTTATGGAAAACACAAAGAATACAAACATGGCCTGCTTGTTTGGGAAATATACTGCTATCAAGTAATACCAATGGCTTTTTCAACAGTAGTACAAAATATAAAAGTAGAAACCAAAAAGCATTAAGAAAAAGGATTTCTTTTTCTTTTTCACTGGAAATTAAAAATGAACACATTTTTAAACTCACTGAAAGTGGCCACCTTAGAACTTAATGGAACATATCTTAATCTATATTTATAAGAATTCTAATTACTTCTAATTTCTTTTTCAAATGTGTTTTCTCAAACCTCAAACCAAATGTTTCAGAAAAAAGATCTGATTAACAGACATGACATTCTGGATAATTATCAAGTTGAAATGAGAAAAAGAAAAAGATTAGCAAATAGTTACTGTTTTGCTTCTGGTTCAATCAGCGAATTGCTGACATATGAGGCCTCTGTTTATATGCGTATTGAAACGGATTCCAAAGAGAAAAGTAAAGAAATATAAAAGTAAGAAAAGGTAGAGAAACTTACTAGAGAAAAGGAGAAATCGCTGATGGTGATTATTATGATAATTGTTGGAGAAAGAAGAAGAAGATCGTGGGGTGCCGGGAACCACAACAGGAGAGAGAGCAAAGGTGGAATGAGAAGACATGATGTATTTTGTTTTGCAGTGAAGAAGAAGATAGCCAAAAGACTTAAGTATTTAAAAGAGAAGAGAGGGAGGCAACCGGACAGAATCGACTTCCCAAGAGATTCCCGCTATTAGCTGCATGGGATCATCCAAAACTATGGAATTGAGGTCCTGTCCTTTTCCTTCTTCTCTTCTATTTCTCTCTCTCTCTCTCTCTCTTTTTTTCTTTGAACTTTTTATTTTTCAAGGTTTTATCTCAGCTAGTGGTGAGCAATGATGCCTCTGATACTGTTACTCAATTTTTGTTCCTGCTATTTATATGGGACTTATCATAATATAATCTGAAACCCATGACAACAACCTTCGCTGTGATATTAAAATATTAAATGTTATTCCTTTTTTGTTATAAAATCTACAGATATATATGTTTTATAGGGAGAATGGCAAGACAACCCTTGAGGTTTGTAGATTTATATTTCAAATGACAACTTTTGCACGTACCCTCATAATTTGAAAATTGTATCATAGATACCCTTTTGTCCTAACTAAGTTATGTTGTCATTTGTGGGAGATGGGTGAAATAATAACTTTGGTCTTATAAAAATGTGTTTTAGACAATATAACGAAGTTAGAGCCAAGGGGTATCTATGATAAAGTTTTTAAACTTTGAGGGCTAATTTGACAAAAAATGTATAATTAGCAATTAACATTCTCCCATTATTTATAATAATATATAAATAGCAATTAACATTCGCCCATTTTTTATAATAATATATAAATAGCAATTAAGCCAGATAATCATTTTAAGAAGTCATTAATTTTCATTTTTTTAATATTTGCAAATGTCTGCGTTTACAATAAATTATTTTAAGTCATAATTGGTAATGTAATTCAATGTCTATGCTGTCTTTAATCTTATCATAAGAATATCAAAAACCTTGCATGGTTGACAGACTTCCATATTTAGTGGCCACCTAGTTAAGTTATTAATTAAAACCTTTAATTAATTTCTTAAATACAGAGAATCTGGTAAAAGAATTATAAATATGCTTGTTAATAAAACCTTTGGATTCATTATAGAAAGCCTAGCCCATCATCCGATTCGTGCCTTTCTATAAATATGCTTGTTAATAAAACCTTAGGCTTCATTTGATACACTCCTCTAAATGTTTTTCTGGTTTTTTTAATAAAGTTAAAACTCAAAAATACATTTGTTTCAATATTCTTAAAATTAATAATTATATTTCTCATAAACATAACCTAATTTTACTTTTTTTTAAATATTATTCTATCATAATAATGAATCAAATGGACCATAAATATTTACATTTTAGTTGTGAAATCTTAATTAATGTACGTGCTTAATTTAAAACCTTCCATTAAATTAAGCACGTACATTTTGACTTTACTCACATAATTTATTAATTTAATAAGATTAATTAAAAATGTCACATTTTGATTTAATTTTAATTAATCTTAATAATAAATGTATCACCACATATTTCTCTTTAATAAATGATTGTTATTAATTGGTGAGTTTTAATGTGTTAGTCCAATATTTGACTCTTTATATAATAAAAATATAAATTACGCCGCAATTCCCATATATATATATACTTAATATTAATCATTGGTGTTAAGACAGACCCCTGAATTTATGTAAGAAGAGACACTTA
Organism: Pistacia integerrima; assembly: GCA_026225825.1. Taxonomy (NCBI): domain Eukaryota; kingdom Viridiplantae; phylum Streptophyta; class Magnoliopsida; order Sapindales; family Anacardiaceae; genus Pistacia; species Pistacia integerrima. The sequence continues at coordinate 23,931,761 of CM047736.1, forward strand.
AGTTAGTTATATATATATACATATCAACTTAATATTAATCATTGGTGTTAGGACAGACCCCTGAATTTATGTGAAGAGACACTTAAGTTATATACATATCAACTTAATATTAATCATTGGTGTTAGGACAGACCCCTGAATTTATGTAAGAAGAGACCCTTGAGTTAATGATTTCAAACGATGTTACAGGTACTACAATTATTTCATTATCAATGAGATAAAAATATAATCTAAATTTTATGTGTTGATATAATCTAAATTTTATGTGTTGATATAGTAATTTGCACCAATTAGAGTGATCTAATGGGCATTGATGGGATCAAAACTAGTGTGTGTGAGATTACGGATAACTAACCATGGATGAATAATAAATACAATAAAGTAAATGATAAAAAGATTTTTAAAGTGGGTTGACAAGTTAGAACTTGAACGTATGTCCACTGTTATCTTATTACTTTTGAGAACTTATAAAGAATAGTATAGTTTCTAGAAAAAGTTGCTTAAAACAATTGCCCAGCCCCCCCTAAAAGCAAGTTATGATGGGTTTATATAACACCCATTTACATGATAGAATTGAGATAAGATTCAAATACGGAGAATTAAGAAGTTACATGATCTTCAGCTACCTTAGTTGGAGTCTAAGTCAATCTGAATATCTTCCTTCTAAATTGAGTCAATCTAAATATCTTCTCTCTTAATATGAAATTATCCTCTTTAGATTGACTGCACAACAATAGCCCTCTAGTTTTTGGAGTGCGTAATCGCGCTTAAAAAACTCATGTCTTTGATCTGGATGGCTGTCGCACTATAGGTTACAGTCTCAAACTGAAAAACTTGAGTTATGCCTTGCGCGATCTAAGAGATCTGAGAGATCTTGAACATGTGATCTCAAGCGAATGAGCGAGCTTATGAGCTTAATTAGGGAGCATAAAGAGCTCAATCTGAGAACATAAAGAGCTCGATCAGAGAGCATAAAGAGCTCAGTCTGAGAGTCCAAAGAGTTCGATTAGAAAGCGTGGAGAGCTTGATTTGAGAGCATAGCTCGATCAGAAAGCATGAAGAGCTTGATCTGAGAGTATAGCTCGATCAGAAAGCATGGAAAGTTTAATCTGAAAGCATTGCTCGATCAGAAAGCATGGAAAGCTTGATCTGAGAGCATAGTTTGATCAGAAAGCATGGAAAACTTGATTTGAGAGCATAGCTCGATCAGAAAGCAAAAAGAGCTTGATCTGAGAGCATATCTCGATTAGAAAGCATGAAGAGCTTGATCTGAGAGTATTGCTCGATCAGAAAGCATGGAAAGCTTGATCTGAGAGCATTGCTCATCATAAAGCATGGAGAGCTTGATCTAAGAGCATTGCTTGATCAGAAAACATGGAGAGCTTGATTTGAGAGCATAAGGTTAGTGATTTGAGCGCTCGGAAGCGCGATCTGGATGCTCGGAAGCACAATCTGTATGCTCGGTAGCACGATCTGGCCGCTCGAAAGAGCGATCTGAATGATATAAACACGTGATCTTAATGATCTTGAACGCGTATTCTCATCGATCTTGAATGTGTAATCTCAACGATATTGAACGCATGCCCTCAATGACCTTGAACGCTCGATCTCAACGATCTTGAATGTGTGATCTGAGCACTCTGGGAGCTAGAGAGCTATTTTGAGAGCTCGATAGCTCGATATCTTGGGAGTTATAGAGCTAGCTTGAGAGCTAGAGAACTAACTTGAGAGCTCGATAGCTTGGCAGCTTAAGAGCTTGAGAGCTTAAGAGTTAGAGAGCCAGCGAGATCTTTCTAATCTAAGAGATTTGAGCGATCTGGTCATGCGATCTGAAGTTGAAGATCATAGTGATCTGAGCGATTTGGCCACGCTATCTGAGAGCTTTGATTTGGAATATGCTTCAGTATTTTGACAATAACTTGAGCTATAGACCTCATATTTGGATGATTCTTAGACCATCGGAAATCTAACTCGAAGGGCTACAATTCTTGTGTTTACCGCTTAGCCAAATTCAGACTTTATCCTACTCAGATTTTCACATTTGATAACGTGATTCTAGAAAAAGAAGCTAGGATTTGCTGAAGATGTTGAGACTTGCTGGAAAAACATGGAGAGCTGATGTGAATCAGACCCTCCTTCTAATGGCAAAATGTTAATACAAAAATCTGTATCAACTAGAGTGATTTGATCGACCTTGACGGGATCAGAACTGGTATGTATGTGATTACGGATAACTAACAGTGGATGAATAATAAATGCAATAACGTAAATGACAAAGAGATTTTTAAAGTGGTTCAACAAGTTAAAACTTGAGCCTATGTCCACTGTTATCTTATTGCTTTTAAGAGCTTACAAAGAACAGTATAATTCTTAAGAAAATTTGCTTAAAACAATTGCCTAGCCCCCCTAAAAACAAGTTATGATGAGTTTATATAACACCTATTTATATAATAGAGTTATGATAAGATTCAAATACTTTGAATTAGGAAGTTGCATGATCTTATATATATATATATATATATATATATATATATATATATATATATATATATATATATATATATATATATATATATATATATAACTGTTGTCGACAACAATAATTATCGTGAGATAGACCGAAGTCATACGACTCTAATGACAACAGTGGTAAAAGTGATGAGCAAACACTTATTAAGCCACACGCAAGCTAATTTATTTTCAATTTAAAGTTATTAAATTATATTAATAGACAATAGTTTACATAACTCATGACTGAGTTTGCATAAAAAAATGTGTATATATAGTAGTAGTATTCTTATATGTGTAATATGTATGGAAATTTGAATTTTTTTTTTTTTTTTTTTTCATTTAGGTGAAAACCCCAAGTACAACTGGGTTAATTTGTGCCAGCCATAACCCATAAGACAATAACATGTTTTGAGTCTTCTTCTACTTTCAATTTACTCATCTCCGCCACCTTTGCTTTGTTATTGCCAGGCAAATCGGAGCATCACTCAGGGACGGAGCCACTAAGGGCTGAGTGGGTTCATATATATATATAGCAAAATTTCTATGGTTGTTGACCTGTAATTTCATAGCGAACTTGAGATGAAGTTTATTTCGAATTACAGGACATCAATATCAAAAATATTTTAGCAGATTTTTAGATAATGTAAGGGCAAACCTAAGTGGCCCATCATATATTTCAAATTTTTTGTCAAATTTGGTGGATAATATTAAGATATGACCTTTTTTGATTGAACCTGTTGGGCGGTTTGTTAACACTTTTTTTTTTTTTCTCTATTATTGGGAAATTAATTAAAGTGACCTCAATGTGCCCTTTGAATCCACTTAGTTAATCTCAACTCCAAGTTTAGATACATAAAAAGGTTTACTAAATGACTGATTGATTTGCCACTCGCATTCAAGTCTCAATCATCAACCTTATTTTATGTATTTTTAAGCCCAGAGGAAGGCCCTGGAACTCAATTTTATATTACTAGTCTTAGCATAAAGATCATTAAGAAAGTTTGATTAAAATTAATTATGACTGCACAAATCTCACTGGCTGCAGCCTGCTGGTGGAATAGAATAGTCAAAGATGCTATTTGTTACAAAAATCAAACTAAGCTACTGTAAAACTGTCTTTACGTACAGTAGAATTCATGCAATTGTCTAATCAATTTGAAGAAGTCCCACCAATTGATAAGAGGCAATGACTGGTTTAATCACCGATCCTTCAATTCATGTCCAATTATGCTTGCTAACATTATTTGCTCTGTCAAATTGGATTTTGAAATGCTGGACGGGACTAGAGATCCCCAAAATCAATCTGAATAATCGTAAATCTTCCAACAGTCTGTCCTTGTCGTGTTTGTAAGTTGAGTTAATTGCATTTACCATATGGGGTCTAGTTCCATTAATCCTTTCAATAACCGATTATATAAACATTTAGTAAATTCAAAGACAAAAATCTTAATATTTTAAAGAGCAAACGACTTTATCACACCCAAGGTTTGCCTTAATGACACTTTCCTAACCAAAAAATTTTAAAATACCACTTTTCTATTCAAAATTAATGTCCTGTTATTACCCAAAACTGATTTCAACAGAGAAAATTCTCTTCATCATTACCATTTGAACATTTGGTCTCTCTCTATAAAATCTTTCATACACTTGATTTTTTATTAATTGTCAACTACTTCAAAACTAGGATTTTTTGTTTTTAACTGATTTCCAGCTGATTTCAACGGTGAATATTCAATCGATCACCACCATTCGATCCACCGGCTCCCACTCTACAAAACTCCTCCTATTTTAGTTCCTGATAACTCGTCGAATGCCGGCTAAAACAGTGAGATATATTTTAGATATTAACATAATATAAACTTTGGATGGAAAAGTGGTATTTTAAAACTTTGTGGGTGAAAAAATGCCATTAAGGCAAACCTTGGGTGAGAAAAAGTCGTTTACTCTATTTTAAAATCATAGATCCTAGACTAGTGTACCAAAACTTCAAGGTGGATGAAGTTTCCACTTGTTACCGCAATGCCTTAGTTGAAGCTTTCAGGGTTGGTATCAACATCAATTTTTATTCGTCAGCCTCTTCAAAATAAATATATTGAGCTCTATAATAGCTTACCACTAATCTCGAAACATTGTTAAAATATCCCAAAATCATTTTATTTTAGACGAATATTCTATCAAATCAAAAAGTGACGAACTGCGAAGTAAATGTTAAAGCTGATGCGTAGATCAATACCCGACACTAAATATTGGGAAGAGTTCAAAGATTTAATTTGAAAAATAAAATCATGGTTAAGCTTTGCCTCTGACAATGCCTTTTAATTTTAAAACTAACAAAACCAGTTGAGAATATTGTGTTGTGTGTGTTTTTTTCTAACAAGGAATCTCTCATCCTCTCTAGCCATGATGCTTCTACAATATATTTTCATGCATGCATGTATAAAATATATATATATGCGTCATCCTTTGAGTGGTTGAAAAATTTTATATTTATGTGGCTACAAAAAAAAAAAAAACAAAAGAAAACGTGTGTACCTGTCGATATAAACTTGAGAGATGTCATCCACTATACAGAATGACACACGTTTGTTTGCAATATTTTTAAATAACATGTTTATTTACAAACACATTAGGTAAAAAGATGTTAATTTATAATTAATTTCAGTTAATATTTTTAATCAAGTGAAAGTTACAATAACATGTTTTACGTGATATCTTTGAATAAAGAGTCAATGGAGTGGTTAAGTTAAAAGAGCCCTCGGTTCACTCACCTAACCTAAAATATGTTTCAGTTAACGTTCTGTTTGTTGGCAGAAAGCATATACTCTATTTGTTTCTTAAGTCCTAGATTCTTAATTAGCTTCTTCTGTTCTGCTACAAAATGTATTTGGCACTAAATAACAGAAAATTTGATTGTGATCTTCACTAGATGTCAAAGTAAGAGTCATCCAAATAATGCAAACTGGATTTGTCGGCATTGAGTTAATGTTGTGTTCAGTCAGATGACATATTAACACCACAACAAAATGTTTATATTCGTACCTCAACGCACTCTTGTGTCGCTAACCATATGATCTCTCCTCCAAAAAAGGCGCTTCTGCAAACATTATATTGTGAATTTGTGATACAATACTCTCCTCACAATACAACACGTAGACTAGGTCCTTGGTGACGCATGTGTCCTATATACCGAGACATTGGGGCGTTGGATTATTTCTATGGAGATCCAAAACCAAAATAATGGCATATTCCATCCTCAAGTCTGAACAAACCAACTTGTCATTCCACCTCTTTCTATTTCATTCTCACATAGGGCAGAGCGACAGGATGATAAATTCCGCGGAGCTTTGGTAAGAACAAGCATTTCTGAATCGCATCAACATAATCCCCACCCACAGGATTTCATTTACCCACAACATTAATCCATGCGAATCACCATAGTAGACAAATGATATTATGTTATTGTGATTCAATTTATACATTTATATAAGTATTTAATATATACACGTAAATGTTAATATCATGGTTGTTAGCATCCTACGATACGCGATACGTATCCTCTGATACTATTCGATATGGGTCGCCAATTATACGTATTAGAGAGTGTATCCTAAACCTTTCGATACGTTGATATGTATCATCCGATACGATACATATCCGTTTATATCCTTAAAAATATCGATATGACTTTATTAATTTAGGCCAAAGGTCCAAAAAAAAATTCAGGTCAAATCCGGGTCACCCAACTCGGCTCACTAAAACCTGTCCAAATTTACCCATTTTGCATGGAGAAAATGAAAAGGAAGATGTGTTGCCCATTTTGCATGATAATAATAACACAAGTGGAGTTATAGATATTCACATTGATTTTAGAAATGATATGAATGGTTGAGAGGAAATGATATAGATTCTTAATTTTGTGATTAATTTTGATTATGTAATACCATAATTTAAAGCCAATAATACCACAAAATTTGTTAATTAATCATAGGGATGATATTAATTTTTAGAAATTTTTTATTATTTTATTAATTTTTTTGAAATATATATATATATATATTCTTGCAAATACAAAATTTGGGTCCAAAAATAAAGTGTAAAATAAAACCATAATCATACAATCCTTTGATTCTCTCGGGATGGGCTGGGGGATTTCCCTACATCCCCATCTCGGGGACGAGCAAGGCTTGGGGAATCCCCTTGGGCTCTCGGGCCAGGCTCGGAGATAGGTATCCTTGGCTTTGACCCGGCCCGTGCCCATCCCTAGTTCTTATAGTAGCCTTCCTCCATCATCAAAGCAGTTGCGTCCATTTATTTTGTATCAATGGCATGGATGCGTCCCTGACCTGGTGTATATTAGAATTGATGATGACGAAATTTGCATTCAGTTGGTGTAAAATATAAAATAATAATTTCTTGTATATATGGAAACACAAACGAGTATATTCACTACGCATATACATTTTTTCGATCACTAGTTTCACAAACATTATGTTAAAGTAACAAGAGTCTATACAATAGAAAAAACAAAAAGTTGGTTTTTATCTATGAGATATATGGATTTAATATAGGAAGAGGATCATGGTTAACTTATTAGCTTAATTATGAGATTCTCACCATGGAAGTGCTTTCATTGAGTTGTAACTTCTCATTAGACCTTTTTCTTTACAGCTTAATTTAATGATGGAGCTGTCATCATGGAAGTGCTTTTTTTATTTTATTTTTTATTTTTATTGTTTTAACTGCTGCCGACTCTGAGATTATTTCCTGAGCATTCTGGTTTTTGCATTTCTAGAGAAATTTACTTTTGAGGGAGGAAGCAGGGCCAGCTTGTTACAGTTTTAATGGGCTTAGTTCATACCCACAATCAGACTCCAAAACCAATTAAAACCTTTACGGTCCAACTTTGCCTCTGTTTTCTTTCTAGTATTTCTCCTCGCTTTTTAAAGCAGGAGTGGGAATACTTGGAACTATTTGGAGTTGTTTTAGAAACACTTTACATCAATCAGGTGTACACCGAGGCCCAAACACAGAATTAACAATTAGGCTTACATTAACATCTCACAAATCAACCGAGAATAAAGAGTTTTTTTTTGTTTTTGTTTCTTTTACTGATTTTTGGTTGGCACATGAAAATTTGCTTCCAATTGATGCATTACATATCTCAAATAATATTTAAAAAATTTCATTTATTTTTAAGTGATGTTAGCATTAACACTTGTTGCAATTATTATAAATAGCCTTATTTCCATGGGAGAATTGAAAAATAGCCTATTTTAAAAAGTTTTACACTCTATAACTTTCTTTTTATTCTATTAGCGATTTTAAACTAAAGATAAATATCTATCCAAACACAAGTTTTCTCTCTAAACATCAACTCTTTGAATACATAAACGACAAATCAATCAATTATCACTCATTCAACATTAAACTAAAGATATTTATCTCATTCTTTCATCTGTTGTAAGCTATAAAATATAGGTTTTTTCATGTATGAGATAATTTAGGTATGAGTTGATTATTATTAAGTGTTAAAACTTAGTTAAAAAGCTGAGTCATCATTGTTTGTTAGTTTTGTAAAAACTAAACTTGAGTCAGTCTGAAAAGAAGCAGCAACACTAAGCTAAATGTCAGAAATTAAAGATGAAGAAGAAGCAAAGAAGAAGAAGGCAAGAGTAGCAGGGTGTCTGCCAGAGAATGCCTTAAGAAAGGAGAGAAGAAATGCAGAAATAATTCTGTATACAGTAATACTGTATTTACCGACCCAAATACCGATTTTTATATACCGATCCAATTACTCAACAACCCAAATCTCAAAATTTAACTTAATTCACATGAGTCAGTATGTCAAATCGGTCACTAGATCGGTAAGCCTAGCATTACTGTTCCGTATATTGTACTTGTATATTTCATATGCTTTGTACAAGGTCTATTTATACATGAGGACTAATCTGTAAAGAGTAATATTACACCTACAAAGTCCTCATACAAAGATATATGTACAAAATGATGTGTCATACCATGATTGAGACAATGAATTTGACTTTAGTTAAAAAGTTGATTTTACAAATTCACTCTCCCAATCATAGTATGTCACATAACGTTATACACATATCTTTGTATGAGGACTTTGTAAGTATAGTATTATTCATCTGTAAAAGGCAATGCACATATTCTACCTTAATATCATAATCTCATACAATTGTGGATGTAATGTGCAGTAAATTAGCAATGTAATCAAAACATAATATTTGACATTAAAGTCAAATATTAGTTTTCCTAATTCAGTAATTCATATATCTACACGAGTAATGCTATGCTTACTCACGAACTTACTAACCGTTTTACTTACCTTTGTTAAAATTACATATGGTACCGGTACTATGCTTTATATTTACACACGTCAGTAAGATCGTGAGTAAGCATAGTATTATTGTATCTACACTCCCTCTTAAGCTTATGATTTGTATATGTCATAAATGCAATGTCGGTTGGCTACTCCGAAGTTCGAATGTGCATTGTTTTGATAATCCCTTCTTGAATTTTTCCTCCCATGAAGTAGCAATCAATCTCTATATGTTTTGTTTTCTCATGGAAAACTGAATTTGCTGTAATATCATTTGTTGCCTTATTATTAGAGTACAACTGAACATGCCTTTTGACTTGTACCTACAAATCTCCTAATAATCCAAAGATCCAAGTGATCTCACATGTAGTTTTAGCCATAAATCTTTCACCCAAGTGGCATAATTCTCAAATCCTGTCAAAACTTACTTGATGAGAATGAAGGGATTTGAACCCGGTTGAGAATCTTGACTCGGTGTGGGACCCAGAAATCCAAATGGGTATGGAAAGTAGTTGGGTTAAGGTGTTGGGTTTGGGCCGGCTTGATTTGTTGGGATTGGCCCGATTTGGCCCACGATGGGGTTTGATGTATTTGAGCCGTGAGGGGGTTGGTCCGTGGGGTTTGAAAGTGAAAGTGATGTTTGATGCCCGTGATGTTTAGCGTTTGAGGTTTGATCAGGGGTTTGAGGTCAAAGTGTGATGTTTGTCCAATTTGATCATCTGCCATTTTGTTGAACCAAAAAGATAAAAAGTAACCAAGTTTTCTGTTTGAATTTCAAGGACAGAAAAGAGAGATTGATTGAGTAGAAGCTTAAAAGAAGAGCTCTGATACCATGTTAGAAATTAAAGAAGAAGAAGTAAAGAAGAAAAAGGCAAGAGTAGTAGAGTACAAGGTCTATTTATACACAAGGAACAATCTGTAAAAGACAATGCACACATTCTGCCTTAATATCATAATCCCATACAATCAGGGATGTGTAGTAAATCAGCGATGTAATGAAAACATAATATTTGACGTTAAAGTCAAATATTAGTTTTCCTAATTCAGTAATTCATATCTCCACACTAAAGTTCAGTGAGCTGGAGTTAGTAGAAGTTTGCGGCAGTTTAGGATATTTTAGATACTATTAATAGCTCCTGATTTCACAACAATAATTTCAATGACATTAACTCCTCAGTGTCTTCAAGTTACATTTTCTTTATTCAAATTTTCTTTCTAAAATTCATATAGTATCATAACTAAAGGTCTAAAGTTTGACTTTCCACATTCAATTACATAAAAGGAAAAAAATACCAAAATTTCATAACAAGGAACTATCTCACATAATATTCTCAAATTTTCATTCATTTTATGTGATATTATCATTACAACTCGAATAAATTGAATAATTGCTAATCTTTTTTCTTTATTTCTTTCACGGACAATAATATTATACAGATTCAGGTTACTCTCTGAAAAAGCACTTTGACTATGTGAAAGTTGATAGTCTGAGTATCACAGTAAGCAGTGTAGTAAAAACTCTTTGCCACTGTTAGAAATGTCTGCTTAACATTAAAGTCAATGTCGTTTGAAGAATTTTGAAGAACTAACTGCACAAGTTCTTGCATCTCAGACTCTACTTGGAAGGTTGTGATGCTATCACTATTAGCGTTATTGCTACCATTGTCATGTACCTGAAACAAAATTAAAAGATTATTAAATTTGAATAAAGATTAATGGTGAGGGGGCTTATTCGAATAATGAGACTACACAGAAAATTTACCCCAACCTACAGTATTAGCTAGGTATCAGTTTAAGCTTTCCAAATAATAGGTTATATAGATGTCTCTCAGACTGACCTTTTGCTTCTGGTAATTACCAAGTTTGCTGCAAATTCTGTTGGTGAGGTCTGAGAGTCGCTTATACTGAGGATGATGCAACAGCTTATCTGAGAACCAATGCCCAGCAAATAGATTTATTGTGTATACAAGTAACTCTGCTTCTCCTTCATGCCTATCTCCTTCCTCTTGCCACTTCATCAGCCATTTTCCCCACTACATAAATTTTCAGAGATAAGAAACAGAGAAGTTAAACACATTGGGCAGATCTATTATTCTGGCTTTGGAAGTTGAATGAAATTTGATTCGGTTCTAGAAAAATAATCGGTCCTTGTTATATTCTTGGCAACAGCTTCCATTCGGATTATACAGAAACAAATAATTCAGTCTGATTGAATGCTTTGAATGTGTTTTATGAATTACTTACAGCCTGATGTATATGGTGGCTCATGTCTCGACCTTGAGCCGCAAGTGTGTTCGATGAAAGGTGGTTCAGCGTCCCGAGCAAGATCTGAGTTAATCCGTGCTCTATTTTGTCTGATCCCAACCTCCTGTATGCCACAAAACACATTTTTTTAACGTACCCAAAAAAAAAAAAAAAAAAATGATGCCTGTTATTCTTAGTTTATTGAATATTGTAATTACTATTCATATTATTCGATATTGATGAACATGAACATTAATTCCGATAATTACTTACAGCTGGAATAAGTTGTTGATAGCTCTTCCATTTTTATAATTGCTTCTATTAGTACAATTTCTAAATTCATCAACGAAGGCTTTCCTCTGCTCTCTGGAATGTTTTGTTTTGTGAAAATGAGAAGTGATTGTCTCCACCAAGACTGAAGTCTTAGCCCAAGCAATTCGCTCTAACCATTTCTCTGGCTCATATATACTGGCGGATGCTAGAAAGTACGCTAATAGAAGGGCCCTTCTGCTCATTCCAAAATTTTCAAGCGTACATTCTGTGTACCACCTGTATATCATAGCATTTTTCTTGAGGAAAAATAACATGATTTGAGTTGTTGGAAGAAAAGGATATCTGTTGTATAATACCTTTGCATACTGTTCCATTCAGTTTGATGTAAAGCTTGGCAATTGTTGTAGTCTAACTTGGCAAGCTCAAGATAGATTTTAGTGTTTACATTCAGCATCCTGTAGGGGTACTTATATAGCCATTAGAATATAATTGAATCAATAAAATTAATCGAAATGTGTTAGAGTGCATCTAGTCATTGTGCACTCATTCAATAATACTATAACAAAACATGTATTTACTTTAGTTTCTTGATTTGTGGATTTGTGGACTAATAAGTTCACTGCTTTTGATATTTCAGATTATCAAGACAAATATTCTTGATTGAAATCATAACAAAGAATTAAGGAATATACAAATAACAGCATACCTGTACAAGACTTTGCCTATCCAAATGTCATCTTCGCCGCCATATTGCTCTATGTACAGTCTTGTCTCAACTCTAGGGAACCTTGCGTACCATGGGACCTCCAATGCAAAGCTCACCTGTCATCGTAATTGTTATTGGTTTAATTATTATAATTGATCTGTTTTACTTTTTAAATATAACAAGAGAAATGAAAGTTTCTAGATATATTGCCCCCGTACCTCACCAGGCAAGTCCTTAGCTATAAGCCACTTATCTAGGAGCTCATTAGCGGCATGTTTTTCTCGTAAAAATTTTTCTGAAAATTTCTTAGCATTCTCAAGGATCTTCTCTCCAGGGAATAGCACCTGAGATGCCCGATACAAGTTGAATATAACAGTAACGCCCTCGGTAGATTGCCCAGGAAAGCAAAAGAACTCACCGCCATCCTCAAAATGCCGGAAAATATCTGTACAGCAAAAAACAACTAGCAAGATCGGAATCATTTGTGTATTAATTGTGCAAAACAATTAATAATATACTAATTTCAGAGATTTTTTTAATAATTTCCCAAACTTACCAGCTGAAACCTCATAACCATGTAATCTGAGTAGTCTAAATCCCATGGCTGTGTCGTCAAGATCAGGAATCCTGCCTTGTCTTTGAAAAGGAATACCCTCTTCGGTCACATATCTGAAATTTAATTAATCAATTAGGACCCTTTAGCAAGAGGAAACTACTTTTCATATATAGGCTGCATGGTAAACTTTTTTTTTTTAAAAAAAAAATTGTGAATATATAATATTATGTACCTGTAAACATAATCCATACATTCGTTAAATTCTGGTTGAAAATATCTTGAAATTCCGAGGCGCAGCAAGCGATCCACAACCCAAATATGTTCATACACGTCAACTGGGTATAAGGTAGGCACTAAATTGGAGTACATCGATAAAAAACAATTAGAAACCGCTAATAATTGAGAATTGCCAGTCAAAATTTTACAAAGGCGCTTAATATATATACCTCCGGTATTGAATTTTTGGACAACTTTTGTTAAAAATTTCAAGCAATTTTCATTTTTAGTTTGCATGAAGGCATAGGCGGTGGAGGATAAGGAGGAGAAGAATGAGCCATCTTGGAATTGCAATTTTAGAAGCTTTTCCCAGTTCAGGTCTTGCATTCCTTCCAAGCTACCAAGTAATGTTGTCGGTACACTGTGCAATTTGTCCTTTGGTATCCTATTTACCGGTACACCATTAATGAAATGTGGATGATTGCTCCAATATAATGTTAAATAACAATTAGCAAGCCTCTAGATGAGCAGAAAATTAACAGTAATAAACCAAATTCTAGACAGAATTTATAATATCACAAGATATCACAAGCCAATTATTATATGACACATAGATTTTCAATTTAGGGTTTATTTTATTTTCCCCTATAAGATCGCTTAGTATTAGGGTTTGTTTGGTATGGTTTCTTCGATTAGAACTTTTGGAAGAATAGCATACTAGAGTAAAGTTTATATGAGTAAAGCTTTTATGAGAAATTTGTTAATTGTTTGTTAGGAAAATGTAAGAGAGTTTTCGGGTACTAATTTACCAAAAAATGTGTTATTATAAGAATAAATCAAGTTAAATTAATAAAATAAAGAAATATTTCTATATATAACCATCTTTACTAATTTTAATTCCTAAAATATCAAGAAATTGTTTAAAGGATAGATTTAGTCATAAATTCACATGACTTAACTTAATTGCCATTAATGAAAAATATCAAGGACAAAAATAGCCGAAATGCTTTAGACTACCAAGTCTAGTATAGTCTAGTATGGTTTAACATGCTTTAATTAGACTCTTAAATCATAATTTTAAATGCTAGACTGAGTTAGACTATTGAATCTTGTATAGTCTAACGTTATATATCAATTCTTGTTTTATTAAGGGTATAATTGGTAAGTTATTAGATTTTATGATTGGGCTTATACTTTAAATAAAACCTGCGCATTTTGGGAATTGTATTTATTGAGTTGGCTATATATATCCAAATCCCCAAAATAAAAATAAGGATACTTTTTAAATTTCAACACTTTAAATAAGCTTAAAAAGAGTTTATGGGAATAGCTCAAAATTTGAGCTTCTCCTATAAACTATAAAATAGTTTACTTAAAATCCTTGAAGAATTTTTTAAATGTAACAAAACAACATAAAAATATTTTAGAAATGCTTATAGCTTTAAATAAGCTCTTTTAGCTAGTAGATAAGTCTAACAAAACAAGTTCTTAAACACATCCGCTTGGTTAAGAAAATATAAAATTCTCCTTTTAAGAGGTTTTTGATAAATTTATAAGGGGGTGTTTGATATTTTAATGGAGTATTTTGATAGGTTTTGAACGAACCGGTTGAGTAAATTCTAAGTGATCACAGGGAAAAAAAAAAGAAATAAACCCTTTCAATTTAAAACCCGAAATCATATTAATTGAAAAAATAAAAAAGGAAAAAATATTTGAAGTAAAATAAATTCATTCGCTCATTATTTGTATTGTGATTGATGTGGTATTCATGTTGAACAAAGAACTATTGAAAATTGTTAGGATGATCAACAAGCCAGAGTTTGTACCTTGAGAGCTTGAAATTTCTCTTCGCATATATATCTTGCAAGGCAGGAGAATGATCAGGTACTTCAATTTCTAAACTGCGAGCTTTATCTAGAAGTGCAGGGAAGATAATTTCAAAGCCGCAAGGCATGTGCTCATCACTCTCTTTTTCAAGCTTGGATATGTTTTCTTTGAAAAATGACAACCCTAAAGCCACAACAAAAGGTTGACGAGATATATGTTAGTCTTAAAAAGCAGAGAGAGATCATATATATGTATGTTGTTTATTTTGGCTTCTTTTACTGGAGATACCTTTTTCACACCTATCTTGATGGATATTCCATCTCTTTAGTGCTACAACACAAGCTATGGTGCTAATTAAGCGATCATAAGCTGAAAATATTTTATCTTCACCCCATGAACCATCTGGGAGTTGATTGTCGGCAATCCATTGAAGGGCTGATGGGAATTGAGAAGCACCACTGCCTTCAATATCTTCAATTAGAGCAACCCATGCCGTGTCATATGCCGATACACTTATTCCTCCATCGTTTAGGGAACTCAACATGGATCTTATAGTATGTACGCGGTCCTGGATCTCGTTTGGTAAAGACGGCTTGGGAAACAAAACAAATTCAATTAATTAGTATTATATTAACAAATTTTTTTCTTTTTTTAGATTTCATCTAAGAAGAACTTGTTTTGTGTTCAAATAACCTTATTCGCTTCCTCGTCAATGTCAGCCTCCACAATCTCAATCTCATGACGCTTTATCATTTGTTGTAGGTCATTGTGCAACACGTCTGCATATAGGTTGAACAGAAAATTTTACTAAATAGACAATAATTAAAACTTGTACAATTTGAAAAATATTATACTGAAATATAAATCAAAATAAAGTTATGATATATTGCTTAATTTATATTTAATTTGATTTGTCTTTATTTTTTTATTTTCGTTTAATTTAATGAGGATATATTTAAGTTAGATTTTTAAAGACATTAGTTGTGTATCCCTAGCTAGCTACCAAGTACTAATTATGTGATGCAGAGAATTATACGACTTTAAATAAAACTAAATGTTATTCTATTGTTTTGTTTGTATTCTTGTGACTTGTGACGTTTCGTGATTTAATTTTTTTTACTATAATAATTAATTATTATAAAACAGTAGATTTTTCATTTGAAAATCAAATATATTATTATACACAAAAAGTTGACAGGGAAGAGATGAGAGAAGTGCTTTCAACATCTTACCAAGGATGCGATTTTCCGATGTAGAACTGCTGTTACTACACCGTGGGCAAATGCTGAGGTTAACTCGTTTGTCTTCAAGGCGGGACGGCCAAACACCTAAAATACATAAATGAGAAACAAATTATCAATTCTTGAAAAGGAAGTACACTGCGCTGCCATCAACATGAAATATACAGCATGGCTACCCTGGAAGTGAGTACTCCTCATAATAGTAAAAGAGAAAATGAAAAACTCAATATATAAGGCGTATATATATCAATATATGTTTCCTTCTTCATTCTTTTGGTTTTACGTGTACTGTATTCTTTACCCTCCATTGTTATATGTTCATGCATCAAGATATTAATCATCAGAAGAACTTACTCGAGAAAAAGAGAGATTTATTCGGTTGATATTTGACGTTAGAGAAAGTTGAAGATCGTGGTGTGGCGCGAAGCACAGGCGAAAGGCCAAGAAAGAGATTGGTGGATTGGGAAGCCATGTTGATATGTTCACTTTTGTTTTGCAGAGGAAAATATATTCAGGGCCAAAGTATATATAGAGTTATCCTTTTCTACAACAAGATATAAAAAATCAATGATTTCGTAGTACATAAATTTTATTTCGATAAAATTATTAATTACCGTTTATTTCAATGTTTTATGCGAGAACATAAGATTCTTTGAGTTTGGGCGGTGGCGTCCGCGTTATTTTACTAATTCAAATTTCTGGATGAAATTTTAAAATAAATCTCAAATATTTAAGAAGGAATTGATTTTACCTTATTTTTATAATGAGATTGTGTTCAAACTTCAAACTATATTATTTGAAGTTTTTGAAATTAATTTTTGCTTCCTTATTAATTTATCATTTTTATACAAGTTTTTTCATACAAATAGATGTTAAAAAGTAAATGGATGTATACATGTAAAATGTAGAATTAATAAATGTTCAATAAATATAGATGAATAATATATAAATAATGATATGAAAACTCGTAATATTAATTAAGTGCCATTATCTGTGATTAATGCATGCAGAAATTGAAGTTATCAGCTATAAAAAGAACTCCGGTCATGCTAACGAAGCAATAGAATCTAACCAACTCTCTATTTAATTATTGTAATAAATTTTTTATCAACAAATTTGTCTTTATATTCCAAATGAGTAAAATTCAAACTTATTCAATGCATATAATCCTGCAGTCTGATCTGGTACAAATAATCTAATTTCTAGTGGCATCATTACTTCAATTTAATATTGGATTACTGTAATTGTATATTCCATTTTCCAAGGGCTGCTTATACAACAAATTGTGCTTGTCTTATGTGTAAGTTGTATGCTGTCTTTTTAGATTTTTTTAAATTCTGGACTTTAATAAAATGGTCTTACATTCTGTGCTGCTTGTAACTTTCATGATTCCACTTCCCAAGGGATGCTTATACAACAAATGGTGCTTGTCTTATGCGTAAGTTGTATACTGTCTTTTAGATTTTTTTAAATTCTGGACTTTAACAAAATGGTCTTACAGTCTGTGCTGCTTGTAACTTTCATGAATCTTTGAGAATTGGGAACAACATAAAAATTTAAGGCATGCAGATCCATCGGGCTTCTATATATATATGCGTATTTGATGCATGCAAAAGTTGAAGTTATCAGCTGTAAATGAAACTCATGCTAACGAAGCAATATAATCTAACCAACTAGTTCATTATTGTTATAAATATTTGATAGTCGAATTTGACTTTATATTCTAATGCACTCATTAAATGCATATATAATCCAGTCTAATCTTGTCTTACATGAAATACAAGACGTAAACATTAATATCCATTAATCTAATGCACTACCCACTGGCTGCTTATAGTTTATATTATATATACAGGGGACCCAGCCCCTTAGAGGGTAGGTCTGACATTTTTTTTTTTTTTTAAATTGTTCATATAGGCCCCATGAAATTTTTTTTATTAATATATATAATCAGACCAACCTTCAAATTACCAAAACAAAAAAAAAAAAAAAAAAAAAAAAAAAAGAGAAATATTTTGCATATATCCAAACTAATAAAAAATTTGCTATTGATATATATATATTCCATACCTATATCATTTATTAAAAGTTTAAAACTCTTTTTACTTTTTTTACGTTTACTTATTTTTTATGATTTTATCCCTAAAATTATTTACTCTCCTATTCTCTCTTCCACTTTCTCTATGTTATTGGTTATTAAAACTTTTGAAGACTAAAATTGTTAAAGCTTTCACTAATCAAGGTGTCACAATTAGATTCGTTTTCTATTTTATCAGTTTTAGGTATATGTATTGCTCATTTCATCTTAGTTTATTTTAGGGTTGAATCATGCTTATTTTTTTGAGGTTTTTTATTCTAATTTGATGAAAAAAGGCATAAATATTGTGAGTTTGTTTTGTGTTTAAGAATGTTCATGCTTTCCCAAATTAAACATTAACTATATTTTACTGAACGTTATTCTTTACCTTTCACCCACCATTTTCCTACATTTTAAATGTCACCGTTTAGTTGCTCAAAATTATTAAAGAAATTTGAGTTATTATCTATGTTTATACTAAGAAAATTTCTTTTTTTTTTTTATTAATTTATATTAAAAGTCAAGTCAACGTTAACTTAATTTATGTTTTGGTTGACTTTAGCTTAGGCTAAACCTGATCAAAATTATGAAAATTTATATTATAATCTTTGAAAGCAAAATAAAATAAAAATAAAAAATAAAAAATTTGTGTAAAACATCTTTGATGGATTGTGATTGTTATAAACTTTTTTAACTATATTGCATTTAAATGTATCGTTAGATTTCCGTGGTTTTTTGTTCTCTTTAATTGAAGAGGTTTTTCTACGTAAAAATTTTCTTGTGTTTCCTCATGAATTGAATGTTATTTTTAACATAATTTGTTCAAGGTTTTGTTTCTCATAAATTTATTAAGTGATAAAGTATTATATTATTGTATTATTTTCTTTTAGATTATTGATATTGTAATATTTTCTCCAGATTTAATAATTTTCTTAAAGTTTTTACTTCTTGTATAAACAAACAACGGGGACGATATGGTATTGTGTGTGTCCGTTTCTGGCAAGGAATCTCTCACCCTCTTTGTTCCTGACGATGATTTCAGCTTTCTGTCATATTCGTCCATATGCATGGAAAATAATTATTGTATATCTGTCAACCTTTGATTTCTAATATATTAAACTTCATGGGTTACGCATACTTATCTTTACTCATTAAGTAAAGGTTTTTTATTTTTTAATGTAACAAGTTTAACTTTATAATTAATAGTAGTCAATTAATTTGTTGAATCCAGAATAGAATTAATCGAGTGGCAGTTAAATGCTACTTACCTAAATTCAATTTGTTTCAATTAAATATGCGCAATTTTTTTTTCCTCTTATATTTATGTTACATTTTGTACTATCGTTTTTCCTTTATTTGGTTTACTTAAATTAATTTCCATTTAAGTAATCATTGAAAAATATAAAAAGAGGTAAAATTAATTAGAATAAAATCATCAATCACAAGTAGAATAATCCTTTATTGAGACTTGCTTAAGATTTGGAGACAAGGAACCCTACAGTGTTTGAACTCAAAAGTCATGTATAGATGCTTTCTTCCAACTATAAAATGTTCTTCCCACTAAGCAACAAAAAATTTTGTTGTGATCTTCATTAATTTTTAAAACCCAATTTCTGCCCTTCGTCAGTTTCTTTTGAGAAATAATTGAATGGTCCATATTACCTGTGCACTTGGGCTGTGTCTCGTTCTCAGCTCTCAACTTGAACAACAATCGATGTATACCTTAATCCGAGAGAAAGCCACGCATGTGCATATATATGATTTAAAATTGGAAGAGGATCATGGTTAACTTATAATTAGCTTAATTATGAGATTCTGGGCAAGGAAGTGCTTTTAAATATTGTGATTGTTGTAACTTTTCATTACATCTTTATGTCAGCTTCAGTAACGATTAGACTTTAGTAATGTAGGTGCTTTTTTTATTTATTATTTTAACTTACATAGTAGGAGGTAGGATACAGTGTACCAGAAATTTTTGAAATGGTGGGACTCTCATAATCAGTTGTCCAGATCTGAGGTTAGGTTTAGCAAGTACTGCATCGTGTGGGAACAACCGGAACTGGATCAAGGTATCTAGGAGGAGAAACTGCAGGAGGCGATTCTGCCAGAGAATCATCAAGGACTGTTGTGTCAGTATCTGAATCGGAAGTAATGTTAGCCTGAGGAACCTAAGGAGCAGGTATCAAATCATATAAGGGATCTAGTGGAGTAGGTTCATCAGTTGTAGGAGACCACCAAGGAGATGGAGAGGAGACTATGTCTTTGGTGGCAAACGAAAAGATGTCTTCATGAAACACAACATCTCTAGAAATCAGGAACCTGTTTGCAAGCAGATCACAACTTTTAACGCTTTTGGAGCATCGGATATCCCATGAAAATATAGCAAGTGGCTCTGGGTTCCAAACTTGTCATGTGACCCAAGAGTAGCAGCATAACAAAGACATCAAAAAACTCAAAGGTGACCAATGGTGGGTTGATTCTTGAATAATACCTCATAAGGGGTTTTTCCATGAAGAACTTTGATTGGCATGTGGTTGATCAGGTATATAGCTGTGATCACACATTCACCCCAAAAAGAGATAGGGATATTGGCTTGGTGTTTAAGTACACAGGCGACTTCTAGTAAATGGTGATGTTTCGTTTCAAAAACCCTGTTTTGCTGTGGGGTATATATGCAAGAACTTTCATGCAAGATGCCAAGCGATAAGAAAAGAGAAGAACAATTATGATTAAAAAAATCTCTAGTATTGTCAGTTCTAACCTTTTGGACAGAGGTATGAAATTGGGTGGTGACCATGTATAGAAAGTTTTTTATGTGGGTAAGTGTTTGGCTTTTGGATTGCATGAGGAATGTACATTTACCCCAGGAGAAGTCATCAACAATAGTGAGAAAAAATCTAGATCCATTATGATTTGGGGTGTGATATGGTCCTCAAATGTCAAGATGGATTAAGGCAAATGGTTGAGTGGTGGTGGAGGTGCTTTGTGTAAAGGTGATGCATGCTTGTTAGCTAATGGACAAATTGGACACTAAGGTTGAAGGATAGTGGCACTGTGACCTAATCTTTGATGATGAATAAAAGAAGTTTTATTAATCATTGTATTACAATTGGAAACTTTATTGTTTGTAATACAAGTAGAAAAATTATTAAAAGATTTAGCAAGTGCCTAGCAGTATAGACCTCTATTGCCTCTACCCAAGCCTATCAATTTCCTAGTCAAAGGGTCCTGAAATTCACATGTATTTGGACAAAACTTCACAGTGCACTTATTGTCCTCGCAAATTTTGGATGCTAAAATAAGGTTGAAGTGGAATGCAGGAGCACATAGTACATTCCTAAGTGTTAAATATGCAGATAATTGGGCAATCCTTATATGAGTGGCTAAGGTTATGCATTCGTTCGGCATGCGAACAAAAGTTGATAATGTGGTGGAAATGGTGGTAAAAAAATTTGGGTGGCAAATAATGCGATCACTAGCTCCTGAATCAATAATCTACATATCGGTTGTAATAAAATTTAAGCAGTAAGAAGTACCTGCATAGGACTTTGTGGGGGCATTTGTCATGTTATTCAACATTTGAAGCAACTAATTGTACTGATTCGGGTTGAGAGTGGGAGCTGGTTGATTTCCAAAGTTAAGAGTATCAACTTGAAATGATGAGGAATTACCATTTTTGTCCTTGGTAGAATTGGGACGACCATTTAATTTTCAACAGTGGTCCTGATCATGGTTCCTCATTTTGCAATAGTCATAATATAGCTGCCCTTTTCCAGATTTTGAACTTCCTGGCCCGTTTGACCCATTTCTAGAACCATTAGACCAAGAGTTTGATCTAGTTGACCAGCCTGTTG
Organism: Pistacia integerrima; assembly: GCA_026225825.1. Lineage (NCBI taxonomy): Eukaryota > Viridiplantae > Streptophyta > Magnoliopsida > Sapindales > Anacardiaceae > Pistacia > Pistacia integerrima. The sequence goes on from CM047736.1 coordinate 23,953,609, forward strand.
ACTAGTTTGTTGACCTGTTTGACCTAGACCTTGATGTGGCATTGTTTGAGCCGTTAGATGCGTTTAAAAACGTGATCAGTTTTTGGCCGACAAATCGCGTCAATGAACTTGAGCCCTTGATCTTTTTTCCCCTTCATATTAATTGGCCCCTTTTGCTATTTCAGTTTGCCTTAACCCTAGCCGCCTTTCTTCGCCATTGCCTCTAATCCCTGCAAACACCATGGACTCACCAGTTGAACAATCTGTGTTTAGCTAGTGTTGACTCTCATCTTGTATCGCCGATTGGAAACTTTGGTGGAGAGTGGGTGGCGGTGAAGTAGCCAAGATCTGAGTTGTAAAGGCCAAAAAATTCATTCAGGCCAAGCAAGAAGTGCGACAATCTATTGCGATCTTTGATCCTCTAATATTGCTAGAGAGTCACCGGTTATCCTTCAAGAGTCTCTTCGGCAGCACCTAACTCATTCCAAACGGCCGAAAGCCGATTGAAATAAGTGGTGACATTTTGGTTCCCCTATTTGAGTTCGACAAGGCGTTGTCGGAGGATGAAAGCCTTGGCCAAGTCCAGTTTAACATATATCTCCCTAATATTTGCCCAGATCTCAACAGCCATTTCTATTGGTGGGAGCCCTGCCACCACTTTTGGTGAAAGGCAATTGCTTATCCATGATTAGACCAGCATATTGCATTGGCTCCAATGGCATTGAACATGTGGTTGAGGTGGCGATTGGAATGGTCCATCGAGAAAATGGTCCTTGTCATTTGCGATGAGGGCTTGCCGGAAATCTCATGACCAAAAGGCATAGTTGTCAGAGCCCGTGAGAACTTGCTTGATGAGGACTAGTTCTGGTCCATCTGCAACCGGCGAGAATAGCACATCGCCTGGTTCAAGGCAATTGTTGCCGACCGCTGGTACAAGGTGAAATGGGTATGGGTAAGGATTCGTGTTTGGATCTTGGCCCAGTTGAGGCAAAAGACCCGGTTGTAACCTGGTTAAGGAAAATAGCCTGGGAGTAAGGCTGGGTCAAGCCTTGAACCGGTAAAGGAACCTAGGTTATAACCCGACATTCCAAATGGGTAAAGGGCTGAGTCAGGCCTGGATTTGTGGGCTGGATCAGGCCTTGATTGTGTGTTTGGGGCATGAGTGGTGATTGGGCTTTCTGTACTGGGTGGGCTTTGTGTAGTGATTGGACCGTCAGTGGTGATTGGGTTTTTTGTGTTTGGATTGGTTTCCATTTTGGAATCTGATAGTTTGTGATGGTTAAAAAAAACAAACTCTAATTGAGTATCTGTTTGATTTCAGAGACATAAAAGAGAGGTTAGGTTGATATGGCACGCGGAAGTTGGTTAGTAGTGCTCTGATACCATGTCAGAGATTGAAGATAAAGAGAGAAGATGTAAGAGAAGCAGACTCACTACCAGAGAATGCTAAGAATGAGAGCAATTGAAATAGAGAGAAAGAATCTCTATATTGCTTGTAAGCCTGTACAATGGCATATATATACAATTCTTCTAAGTGTAAAATAGGAAAGACAATGAATTACAAATCCGTATTAATTCAATCAATCCCAAGGATTAAGGTGATTGATTGAAACTGTAATCATCCTTGATCTCAGCATGCAAAGATTGAAGAAAAGCTGTATAGTAAATTCATATCTCATCGCAAACAATACACTTTGAAATTTTTCCAGATTCCAGAACATAAAATAGAGAACTTAAACACCAGCTGAACCAGATTCCAGAACTAAGAACACAACAGTAGCAGAATCCAGAACAGAAAACACACCTGCAGCTGAACCAGATTCCAGAACAGAAAACAGAGAACTTCAACAGAAAAATAGCTGAAATAAACCAGAGGAAGCATGAACATGAAACTTTTGATCTCTTTTCTGCTTAGTGGCTGCTGACTACGTAACAGAAAAGCGCCACTCACCTTATTTTATTCCATTTATTCAACACATTCAGTGTGAATGCTTGGAGCAAGTCCAACTATGCCTTTGCTCGCAACGGTCCATCCATTTCTAAGTATATATGCTGCTTTCTAGTTTTTTCCCGCTCTCTTCAATGCATAATTGGTTATACTTGGAACTATTTAGAGTGCTTCGGGAAATACTTTATATCAATCTTACGTATCAGAGACCCATCTCAACTATCCCAGCCCACCAACAGAATTAACAATTAGGCGGACGTTCATTTAACGTGTGCAAAATTCATTTGTCAATCTCAAACAGAGAACATTTATATTATCGCAAGGGTACCACTGAGGTCAGAGAACACCGATATTTTCATCCCAAAGATATAAGTCACGATGTTCTTAGAAAATAAAAGCAAGTTTCATTTTGACAAGATATAAGTACATATTCGATTTACTCTTTCAAAGAGTACTTTGTCAATGTGAAATACAGATTTAATTCACTCTCTCAAAGAGTACTTTGTCAATGTGAAAGTTAATAGTCTCAGTATCACAATAAGCAATATAGTAAAAACTCTTTGCCACTGTCAGAAATGTATGCTTGACATTAGAGTCGATATCATCTGAGGAATGTTGGAGCACTAACTGCACAAGCTCTTGCATTTCAGACTCTATTTGTAAGTTCGTGATGCTATCACTGTTGTCATTATGGCTACCATTGTCACGTACCTGAAACAAAATTATAAGATAAATAAATTTGATTGAAGAACGAGGAGGTGTAAATTGAATGTAATTTATCACAACCGACTCTTTTGATATTCTAGGTGATGACAACATGATCAGCTATCGGTTTAAGCTTTCTAATAAATCTAAGAGCCATTTTAAAAATCCTGGAGAAGGAGTTTCTGATTATGTTTGAGTCACATCAATTTATATGACTACTTGTATACAAGTAATATAGTTAAATTAAATTAATCACATTAAGGAAGGTCCAAGAATCATTTGAATTTTCCTATATTATCCTAAAAGATTGCCCCTCTGATCAGTAGATTAAATTGAAAAAATATCAGATTTAGGAATTGGGAGTAACCAAAGAACAATTCAACACAGGAGCACTTTTAAGATTTGTGTATGGCTAATTTTTGAGTGGAAAAAGGGGCAAAGATTAACTGAATGATTTGAGAATGTTTTCGGGTCTATCAGATGAGACATACTGTGCTATTAGGTACAAGCAAACCGTCCTTGGACATAGAGGCAATGAAAACGCTAAATAGAAATTATGTACGAGTGTAACAAAAGAGATGACTAATCAACATTTTGTCCTTGTTTAGGTTATTATATTGATGTCTCTCAAACTGACCTTTTGCTTCTGATAATTACCAAGTTTGTAGCAAATTCTGTTGGTGAGTTCTGTGAGTCGCCTGTACTGAGGATGATGCAACAGCTCATCTGAGAACGGATGGCCACCAATTAGATGTATTGTGTGTACAAGTAACTCTGCTTCTTCTTGATGTCTATCTCCTTCCTCTTGCCACTTCAACAGCCATTTTTCCCACTATATTAAATTTCGAAGAAAAGAAACAAAAAAAGTTAGCACATCGAAATGAGTTTTCTGGGTTGTGGGCAGAATCCTTTGCTTTGGTTTTGGCGGCTGAATGAAATTTAGTTTGTTTCAAGAAAAGTAACTCTTCATGTTTTATTCATGGTACTAGCTTGAAATCAGGATAATACACCACGTTAATAACTCAGCCTGATTTTGAACATCAAATTGTGCATTTTTTTAATTACTTACAGCTTGATGTAAATGGTGGCTAATGTCTCGACCTTGCACCGCCAGAGCGTCCTTTGAAAGGTGTTTCAGCGTCCCAAGAAAGATTCGAGTGAGTCCCTGTTCTATTTTGCCTGATCCCCACCTCCTGTATGCATGCCACAAAGCACATTTTAGTTAAGCCTTTTATTCTTAATTTATTGGAAACTTGTATATGCGGCACAAATCTTAAACTTGCATTTGGAGTTGAATACTTTTACTAATAACTATTCATGTTAATCCTAATGACTACTTACGGCTGGAATAAGTTGTTGACAGATCTTTCTTTTATATAGTTGCTTGCATTAATAGAGTGTCTAAATTCATCAACGAAGGTTCTCCTCTGCTCTCTAGAATGTTTTGTATTGTGAAAATAAGACGTGATTGTTTCCAACAAGACTGCAGTCTTAGCCCAACCAATTCGCTCCTGACATCTTTCTGGCTCATATATACTGGCTGCTGCTACAAAGTACGCTAAGAGAAGGGCTCTTCTGCTCACTCCTAAATTGTCAATCTTACATTCTGTGTACCACCTGTGTATCATAGCATGTTTCTTGAGGAAAATTAACATGATTTGAGTTGTTGGAAAAAAAAGGAATGTCAGATGTATATATATACCTTTGCATATTGTCCCATTCGGTCTGATGTAAAGCTTGGCAATTGTTGTAGTCTAATTTTGCAAGCTCAAGATAGATGTTATTGTTTACATACAACATCCTGTAGGGGTAATTACATAGCCATTAGAATATAAATCGAATCAATGAATTACTCGAGATGTTTAAGATTGTGTACGAGTACTGCACTAAGTCATTTGTGCACCCATTCACTAGTACTATTACACGTGTATTACCTTTAAAACTAATTAAATATGATTATGATTAATTAGAAGATAGAAAAATGAAATGCATCATATTGTGATCAGTGATCACACAAATGAACTAAGGAATGAACAAATAAAAGCATAACTATACAAGACTTTGGCTAATCATGATAAACAAAAGGTCTACTAAAAAAATAAGAGGATGGCATATCGCTGTGTGTTGTAGCTAATCTATAACATTTTGAGCATGGTAGATTCGTGAACTAATAAGTTGGTTGCTTCTAATATTTCAGTTTATCGAAAACAAGGACTCTTGGTTGAAATCATGACAAATGAACTAAGGAATGAACAACCAAAACCATACCTGTACAAGACTTTGGCTATCCAAACGTCATCTCCGGCGCCATATTGTTCAGTGTACAGCCTCGCCTCAACTCTAGCCAAGCTTGCGTACCATGGAACCTCCAATGCGAACCTCACCTGTATTGTAATTGTTATTACATTAATTATTAATCCTTCCTTTTTTTTTTTTTTTTTTTTACATATCCACAATTGATAGAATTCAGATGTCCATAAGGTCAAATTATCTACCATGGTTTTAGATGAAATAAATGACTTTTTCCAACCCAAGGTTTGTCTTAATGACACTTTCCCACCCAAAAAGTTTTAAAATACCATTATCCCACCCAATTTTTATATTTCGTTACTACCAAAAGCCGATTTCTACCGATTCCGATGACAAATTCTCTCTGTCACCACCATTGAACCATTGATCTTCTCTCTACAAAGCCCCTCTCAGTCCGACATCTCATTTCTCGCCGATTGCCAACTATCGCAAAACTAGGGTTTCTTGTTCTTCGTTGATTCTTAGCTGATTTCAATAATGAATATTCAATCGGTCATCACTATTTGATCCATGCATCCACTCTACAAAAAGTCTCTTATCCTAACTCCTAGTAACTCGTTGAACGTTGGCTAAGAAAGTGAAGTGTATTTTTGCTATTAACAGAATACAAACATTGGGTGGGAAAGTGACATTTTTAAACTTTTTGGGTGGAAATGTGTCATTAAGGAAAACCTTGGGTGGAAAAAAGTCGTTTACTCTTTTAGATATTATATCAATTCTATTAATTAGAAAGGTTATTTTATCTCTGGGATCTTAATGTGGGTGTGTGTGTATATATATATATGAAGTGTAATTTGTAAGAGAGTGAGTTATATAATCTTTAAATAGTGTTTGTATAATGTTATTAAATAGTGCTAAGGTATCATGCAGCGCCCTAATTACAAAAGCAAGCAGTAAAAAATAACATGTGTTTTGTAAGGGTTAATATTTCTCAATACCCTTCCAATTAGAAAAAATACCAGACGGCGTGGATGGTCAATTAATAAAATCAATATATGCATTTCAATAACAAAAATAACTTAAGCTTCACTTTTATATGGGTTAAACTTTCTCAATACCCTCCAGTTTAGAAATAAATAGTGGTGGATTGACAATTAAGGGTAAATTAATAAAATCATTATATGCCTCTTAATAACAAAAATAGCTGTAGCCTTCAAATTTTTTTTTTTTAATAAATAGAGAAAAGAAAGTTTATAGACATTGCGCCCGTACCTCACCAGGCAAGTCCTTAGCTATAATCCATTTATCTAGGAGCTTATTAGCCACCAGTTTCTCTCTTAAAAATTTTGCTGAAAATTGCTTGGCATTCTCAAGGATCTTCTCTCCAGGGAATTGCACCTGAGACGCCCGATACAAGTTGTATATAGGTGTAACAGCCTCGGTAGATTGCCCATAATAGCAGAAGAACTCACCGCCCTTCTCAAAATGCTGAAAAACATCTGTACAGCGAAAAAATAACAGGATCACCATAATTTATGCAACAAAATAACGTACTGATGTCAGAGATTTTTAAATTGAGTTCCTTAAACTGACCAGCAGAAACCTCATAACCATGTAATCTTAATAGTCTAAAGCCCATGGATGTATCATCAATATCATGAACCCTGCCATTTCTTCCCGAAGAAATACCCTCTTCGGTCCAATATCTGAAATTTAATTAATGAATTAGTACTCTTTAGGAGAAGAAAATTAAACTCCTTTTCATAGATGGGCTGTTTAATAAACTTTAAAAAGAATAAAATTGTAAATAATACGTACCTATAAACATATTCCGTACATTCTTTAAATTGTCGCTGGAAATATCTTGAAATTCCGAGGCGCTGCAAGCGATCCACAACCCAAAGACGTTCGAACAGGTCAACTGGGTATACGTTTGGTACTAAATTGGAGTAAATCCATAAAAATTCTTTAGAACCGCTAATTAATGGAAATTGAAGGAGAAATTGAGAATTTCTAGTCGAGAATTGACAAAGGCGCGCTCTTTATATATACCTCCAGACTTGAATCTTTGAACAACTTTTGTTAAAAATTTCAAGCAATTTTCATCTTTAGTTTGCATGAACGCATAGGCAGTGGAGGATAAAGAGAAGAAGAATGCCCCATCTTGGAATTGCAATTTTAGAAGCTTTTCCCAGTTGAGACTAAGGTATGGCATTCCTTCCAAGCTATGAAGTAATATTGTCGGTACATTGTGCATTATGTCCTTGGGTATCCTATTTCACACGTACACGATTGGTTTAATAACCACAAATTACAGTATAATGGTAAAAATAAATAAAAAATAAAAAATTCAGAACTAAGATAAATTCATTAACTTATTGACTCTTATTATGATTGATGTGCCATCCTCAGTCATCACTTGAGAAGAAAAAAGAACAAAAAAAAAAAAAAAAAAATTGAAAAATTGTTAAGATGAACGTTTGAAAGTTTTATACCTTTTGAGCTTTAATTTCTTCTTCGCATAGATATCTTGCAAGACTGGAGAGTGATCGGGTACTTCAATTTCTAAACTGCGAGCTTTTTCTAGAAGTGAAGGTAAAACAATTTCAAAGCCGCTAGGCATGTGCTCATCATTCTCATTTTCGAGCTTGGATATGTTTTCCTTGAAAAATGACAACCCTAGAGCCATGACAAAAGGTTGACGTGATTCATGTAAGTCTTTAGGAAGAGATCCTTTAGACTAAGTAATATAAATATATAATGCTTGTTTCTATATACCTTTTTCACACTTATCGTGATGTATATTCCATGTCTTTAGTGCTACAACACAAGCTAAGGTGCTGATTAAGCGATCATAAGCTGAAAATATATCAGCATCACCCCATGAACCATCTGGGAGTTGATTATTTGCAATCCATTGAAGGGTTGATGGGAATTGAGGGGCACCACTGCCTTGAATATCTTCAATAAGAGCAACCCACGCAGTGTCATAAGCGGATATGCTTATTTCTCCATCGTTCAGGGAACTTAACATGGATCTTATAATATGGACGCGTTTCTTGATCTCATTTGGTAGAGAAGCCTTGGAGAAAAAACATATCAAATTAATATTTCCCACAAGTGATGGCTGATGGTGCAATGGAAATGGGTTTGTGATGGAGATGAGTTCTAGGTTGTATGAGTTTTTTTTCTTTTTGCTGTAATTTGTTAAACAAAGTGAAAGTGATTATATATATATATCCTAGCATTTGATTTAAATCATTAACTTCTATTAACATGAATAAATCCAAAGATAAATCCTAGCAATTGATTAAAATGTTGATTGTCGTGTGAGACGTTTGTGGTAATTATGGGTAGGCCGTTTTTCCTTTTATTGGTGGCTTGAGTCAAACAATATTATCCTTCAAAAAGCATAGATTTGGAATTTCACTACCATTAATATTTTATATGAAGTTTTAGTCTTTTAGATGTTATAATTGAAAATTCCACTGACTCTATACTCTGATCCACCTTATTAGCAAATTTATTAAAGAGCCAACCTTCTTTCTAAGGCCAGGATTTCCAAGTTCTAAGGCTAATATACTTTGATGGTGGCAGATTTTCACTTGTAACTGGGAGCAGCTAATCATTAAATTTCATATATATATATATATATATATATATCATCTAAGAAAAACTTGTTTTGTGTTCAAATAACCTTATTCGCTTCCTCGTTAATGTCAGCCTCCACAATCTCAATCTCATGACGCTTTATCATTTGTTGTAGGTCATTGTGCAACACGTCTGCATATAGGTTGAACAGAAAATTTTACTAAATAGACAATAATTAAAACTTGTACAATTTGAAAAATATTATACTGAAATATAAATCAAAATAAAGTTATGATATATTGCTTAATTTATATTCAATTTGATTTGTCTTTATTTTTTTATTTTCGTTTAATTTAATGAGGATATATTTAAGTTAGATTTTTAAAGACATTAGTTGTGTATCCCTAGCTCGCTACCAAGTACTAATTATGTGATGCAGAGAATTATACGACTTTAAATAAAACTAAATGTTATTCTATTGTTTTGTTTGTATTCTTGTGACTTGTGACGTTTCGTGATTTAATTTTTTTTACTATAATAATTAATTATTATAAACAGTAGATTTTTCATTTGAAAATCAAATATATTATTATACACAAAAAGTTGACACGGAAGAGATGAGAGAAGTGCTTTCAACATCTTACCTAGGATGCGATTTTCCGATGTAGAACTGCTGTTACTACACCGTGGGCAAATGCTGAGGTTAACTCGTTTGTCTTCAAGGCGGGACGGCCAAACACCTAAAATACATAAAATTAGAAACAAGTTATCAATTCTTGAAAAAGAAGTACACTGCGCTGCCATCAACATGAAATATACAGCATGGCTACCCTGGAAGTGAGTACTCCTCATAATAGTAAAAGTGAAAATGAAAAACTCAAAATATAAGGCGTATATATATCAATATATGTTTCCTTCTTCATTCTTTTGGTTTTACGTGTACTGTATTCTTTACTCTCCATTGTTATATGTTCATGCATCAAGATATTAATCATAAGAAGAACTTACTCGAGAAAAAGGGAGATTTATTCGGATGATATTTGACGTTAGAGAAAGTCGAAGATCGTGGTGTGGCGCGAACCACAGGGGAAAGGCCAAGAAAGAGATTGGTGGATTGGGAAGCCATGTTGATATGTTCACTTTTGTTTTGCAGAGGAAAATATATTCGGGGCCAAAGTATATATAGAGTTATCCTGGTCTACAACAAGATATAAAAAATCAATGATTTCGTAGTACATAAATTTTATTTCGATAAAATTATTAATTACTGTTTATTTCAATGTTTTACCATAGCATATGTCCGACACTAATCATAAGATATATACCACATTTCATATAAAAGCAAATCATGCCAAAACGTATGAAATTCCATGCAAAATGGGGTAGAATGTAAGTTTTAAAACATACTTTCAAAACTGACAGAATGTAACCCCTTCTCTTTTTTTTTTTTTTTTTTTTGAGTAATACTAGCCTTATAAAGAGGTATACAAAGACCCATACAAAGAGTCAAATCCAGCCCTTGAAATTCATGATTACCTCTTTCTCTCTCTCTTTTTCCCTTCTTTCAAGAGCTGGATTTGACTCTTTGTATGAGTCTTTGTATGCCTCTTTGTAAGGCTAGTATTACTTATTCATGCATTTCAACACTTCCAATTGAATCTACCAGCCAATTTGAAGTCAATTCCACCAACAGCACATTTAACTCAATAGTTTAGTAAAATAATTTAAAACAAAACGTTCTAGAATTTGGCATACAACGCGTATCGCATGCTAATTAAAATTATTCACCCGAATTTTAACATACAAGCCTTAACCTTCAACATTTGCTGCCTTTATATATATTTTTCTTCATCTCTCTTCACACAACATCAACCACAACTCATTTCTACCAAATAAAACAACATTTCAATTATTCAATTCACACAAAATTTCCAAGTGATTGTAAGGCAATAACTTAAAAGTAACATGCAAGCTTAAAAACTCAATCTTTAGTAAAGGATTTGGTGCAATCCCCACTCAGTCTTTGATTAGCAAACTATCTCCAAATTAAGCCAGCAGCCCATTTTTGAAGAACAAAACACCAAATGCACCTTTATACACCTATATGTGTATATAAATAAAGAAAAGAGTTAATTATATGATAAAGTCTCATTCTAAATAAATATATATTCCATTCAACAATTTAATAAAGCCAACACCAACATTTCCGTTACCAAAACTCTGCACAATATAAATTTTCTCCACCCTTCAACATAAGCCGAACCCAACTCCTCTCTATAGTAAACTCATTACTTTGGAACAAGATCTAATTCATTATCACCCAAAAATTTGCTCAGCCGAAACATGCAAGATAAGGTTTAGCAAATAAAATACTTAACTCAAGATTTTGTACCCAAAACATTATAATAGAAATAGATAACTTGATATGCAAACAGGAAATTAAGTTTTTAAAACACTTTTTGGTTAATCCACTCACCATTCAGCTCAACCAAACTTCCAGCAAGCTTCAAACAATTTTTTTTTCCAATCCCGAGCTTAGATCTGGGTTAATTTTGCTCGGTTTTTGCTCTCCTCCACCGATTCCAGATCACTTTCACTCCTCTCGGCTGAACCTCACACTCTCTTCTCTTTTTTTTTTTTTTTCTTTTCTCTCTTCTTCCCCTCTGTGTTTCTTCTCTCCCAGTCTCCTTCTTCCTTCATCTGGGCGAAAATCAGCCTTTTTATATTTTTAATCTTTCTATAATTATGCTTCTGCCCCTAGATTACAGATAATTCCAGTAAACCCCTGCCACATCAGCTTTTCCTTCCAAAAAAACCTCAGATTTTGTCCCTTGTTACATGCAAACCCAGCAGCTTCCTTTTCTTGCAATTTCATTCCCAATAAACTTTTAAAAACTAACAGAAATCCCCTACCATAAAAATAAAATCACAAAGAATATGTAATATATATTAGGATTTAAAAAAACGGGGTTTCACAAACCAACTAGTTCATTATTGTTATAAATATTTGATAGTCGAATTAAACTTTATATTCTAACGCACTCATTAAATGCATATATAATCCAGTCTAATCTTGTCTTACATGAAATACAAGACATTAACATTAATATCCATTAATCTAATGCACTTCCCACTGGCTGCTTATACGTTTATATTATATATACAGCGGACCCAGCCCGTTAGAGGGTAGGCCTGGCATTTTCTTAAAAAAAATTGTTCATATAGGTCCCATGAATTTTTTTTATTAATATCCATTAATCTAATGCACTTCCCACTGGCTGCTTAGACCTTTATATTATATATACAGCGGACCCAGCCCGTTAGAGGGTAGGCCTGGCATTTTCTTAAAAAAAATTGTTCATATAGGTCCATGAATTTTTTTTATTAATATATATCCAAACCAACCTTCAAATTTAAAAAAAAAAATGAGAAATATTATACATATATCCAGACTCATAAAAAATATATTATTAATATATGTATTTCATGCCTACATCATATTAAAAATTTAAAACTCTTTCCACTCTTTTTTACGTCCACCTGTTTTTTATAATTTTATCCCCAAAATTATTTATTCCGTTTGGTTCATTATTCTGATAGTTTTTATAATAATCTTTTGAAAAAAGTTAAATTGGGCTGATATTACGATGTAGGATTTGAAAATTAACAAAAATATCTCCTATGTTTGTTTATTTACTAACCACCCCTATAATAAAATATTAAAAGTTAACAAAAATACTCCCAACCCACCCATTAAATACGGACAGCCGGCCACCACCACCAAAGGGTGGCTAGAGTGTTTTTGCAATTTCTAAAAAAAATATTTGAGGGTGTTTAGTTAAATTAACAAATTAGGAGGTTTAAAAGAAATTGAAAAATATAGAATAATATTTTGGGAATAATGACATTTTACTGTTTAACTTTTTTGGGAATACTAATAATAGTATTCCCAAAAACGAAACAAACGAAGACTCTCTCATTCTCTCTTTCACTTTCTCTATGTTATTCGTTATTAAAACTTTTGAAGACTGAAATTGTTAAAGCTTTCACTAATCAAGGTGTCACAATTAGATTAGTTTTCTGTTTTATCAGTTTTAGGTATATGTATTGCTCATTTCCTTTTAGTTTATTTTAAGGTTGAATCATACTTATTTTTTGGAGGTTTTTTATTTTAATTTGATGGAAAAAGACATAGATCTGGTGAGTTTGTTTTGTGTTTAAGAATGTTCATGCTTTCTCAAATTAAACATTAACTATATTTTACTGAACGTTATTCTTTACTCTTCACCCATCACTTTCCTATATTTCAAATGTCATCGTTTAGTTGCTCAAAATTATTAAAGAAGTTTGAGTTGTTATCTATGGTTATATTAAAAAAAATTCCATTTTTTTTATTAATTCATATTAAAAATCAAGGCAACGTTGACTTAATTTAAGTTTTGGTTGACTTTAACTTGAGTTAGGTATGATCCAAGTCATAAAAATTTATATTATAATCTTTGAGAGCCAAAAAAAAAAAAAAAAATTGTGTAGACCATTTTTGGTAGATTGTAATTGTTGTAAATTCTTTTAATTATATTGGATTTAAGTGGATCGTTAGATTCCCGTAGTCTTTTGCTCTCTTTAATTGAAGAGGTTTTTCCACGTAAAAATTTTTTTGTGTTTTCTCGTAAATTGAATATTATTTCAACATAATTTGCTCAAGGTTTTGCTTCTCATAAATTTATTCAAGTGATAAAGTATTGTGTTATTGCATTATTTTCTTTCAAATTATTGATATTATAATATTTTCTTTACTTAAGGCTCGATGATTTTCTTAAAGTTTTATGGGTTGTTTGACAAATAATGGTATGCATGATACTTGTATCATGGTATATGAGTATATGACTATATTCTGATTAAATGTCAGTTTCAAAAATTAATCAATTTTTAAATTAGCCGAATGTAAATATATTGTAGGAAGAGTTCGGCTTTGCCTGTGACACAGCCTGTAATTGTAAACCAACAGTTGACGATATACGGATATAGTATTGTGTCTGTCCGTTTCTGGCAAGGAATCTCTCACCCTCTTTATTCCTGACGATGATTTCAGCTTTCGGTCATATTCGTCCATATGCATGGAAAATAATTATTGAATGCCTGTCAACCTTTGATTTCTAATACATTAAATTTCACGGGATACGCATACTGATCTTTTGTAATTAAGTAAAGGTCGTTTATTTTTTAATGCAACAAGTTTAACTTTATAATTAATATTAGCCAATTAATTTGTTGAATCCAGAATAGAATAAATCGAGTGGCAGTTAAATGCTACTTACCTAAATTCAATTTGTTTCAATTAAATATGCGCAATTTTTTTCTCTTATATTTATATTTATATTACATTTTGTACTATCGTTTTTCCTTTATTTGGTTTACTTAAATTAATTTCCATTTAAGTAATCATTGAAAAATATAAAAAGAGGTAAAATTAATTAAAATAAAATCATTAATCACAAGTAGAATAATCATTTATTGAGACTTGCTTAAGATTTGGAAACAAGGAACCCTAAAATGTTTGAACTCAAAAGTCATATACAGATGCTTTCTTCCAACTATAAAATGTTTGAACTCAAAAGTCATATACAGATGCTTTCTTCCAACTATAAAATGTTCTTCCCACTAACCAACAAAAAATTTTGTTGTGATCTTCATTAATTTTTAAAACCCAATTTCTGCCCTTCGTCAGTTTCTTTTGAGAAATAATTGAATGGTCCATATTACCTGTGCACTTGGGCTGTGTCTCGTTCTCAGCTCTCAACTTGAACAACAATCAATGCATACCTTAATCCGAGAGAAAGCCACGCATGTGCATATATATGATTTAAAATTGGAAGAGGATCATGGTTAACTTATAATTAGCTGAATTATGAGATTCTGAGCAAGGAAGTGCTTTTAAATATTGTGATTGTTGTAACTTTTCATTACACCTTTATGTCAGCTTCAGTAACGATTAGACTTTAGTAATGTAGGTGCTTTTTTTATTTATTATTTTAACTCACATAGTTGGAGGTAGATACAGTGTACCAGAAGATTCTGAAATGGTGGGACTCTCATAATCAGTTGTCCAGATCGGAGGTCAAGTTTAGCAAGTACTGCATCGTGTGGGAACAACCGGTACTGGATCAAGGCATCTGGGAGGAGAAATTGCAGGAGGCGATTCTGCCAGAGAATCATCAAAGACTGTTGTGTCAGTATCGAATCGGAAGTAATGTCAGGTTGAGGAACCTAAGGAGCAAGTATCAAATCAAATAAGGGATCCAGTGGAGTAGGTTCATCAGTTGTAGGAGACCACCAAGGAGATGGAGAGGAGACCATGTCTTTGGTGGCAAACGAAAAGATGTCTTCATGAAACACATCTCTAGAAATCAGGAATTTGTTTGTAAGCAGATCATAACTTTTAACCCTTCTGGAGTATCGGATATCCCATGAAAATACAGCAAGTGGCTCGGGTTCCAAACTTGTCATGTGACCCAAGAGTAGCAGCATAACAAAGACATCAAAAAACTCGAAGGTGACCAATGGTGGGTTGATTCTTGAATAATACCTCATAAGGGGTTTTTCCATGAAGAACTTTAATTGGCATGTGGTTGATCAGGTATGTAGCTGTGATCACAAATTCACCCCAAAAAGAGATAGGGATATTAGCTTGGTGTTTGAGTGCACGGGCGACTTCTAGTAAATGGCGGTGTTTTGTTTCGAAAACCCTGTTTTGTTGTGGGGTATATGTGCAAGAACTATCATGCAAGATGCCAAGTGATAAGAAAAGAGAAGAACAATTATGATTAAAAAAATCTCTAGCATTGTCAGTTCTAACCTTTTGGACAGAGGTATGAAATTGGGTGGTGACCATGTATAGAAAGTTTTTTATGTGGGTAAGTGTTTGCCTTTTGGATTGCATGAGGAATGTCCATGTACCCCGGGAGAAGTCATCGACAATAGTGAGAAAAATCTGGATCCATCATGATTCGGGGTGTGATATGGTCCCCAAATGTCAAGATGGATTAAGTTGAGTGGTGGTGGAGGTGCTTTGTTTATAGGTGATGCAGGCTTGTTCAGCTAATGGACAAATTGGACATTGAGGTTGCAGGATAGTGGCACTGTGACCTAATCTTTGACGATGAATAAAAGAAGTTTTATTAATCATTGTATTACAATTGGAAACTTTATTGTTTGTAATATAAGTAGAAAAATTATTAAAAGATTTAGCAGGTTCCTAGTAGTATAGACCTCCATTGCCTCTACCCAAGCCTATCAGTTTCCTAGTCAAAGGGTCCTGAAATTCACATGTATTAGGACAAAACTTCACAGTGCACCTATTGTCCTCACAAATTTTGGATGCTAAAATGAGGTTGAAGTGGAATGCAGGAGCACATAGTACATTCCTAAGTGTTAAATATGTAGATAATTGGGCAATCCCTATATGAGTGGGTGGGGTTATGCTTTCGTTCGGCATGCGAACAGGAGTTGATAATGTGGTGGAAATAGTGGTAAAAAATTTGGGTGGCAAATAATGCGATCACTAGCTCCTGAATCAATAATCTACATATCGGTTGTAATAAAATTTAAGCAGTAAGAAGTCCTGCATAGGATGTTGTAAGGGCATTTGTCATGTTATTCAGCATTTGAAGCAACTAATTGTACTGATCCGGGTTGAGAGTGGGAGCTGGTTGATTTCCAGAGTTAAGAGTATCAACTTGAAATGATGAGGAATTGCCATTTTTGTCCTTGGTAGAATCGGGACAACCATTTAATTTTCAACAGTGGTCCGATCATGGTTCCTACTTTTGCAATAGTCACAATGTAGCTGCCCTTTTCCAGATTTTGAATTTCCTGTCCCGTTTGACCTATTTCCAGAACCATTAGACTAAGAGTTTGACCTAGTTGAATAGCCTGTTGACCTGTTTGACCCAGACCTTGATGTGGCATTGTTTGAGCCGTTAGATGCGTTTAAAAACACGATCAGTTTTTGGTAGTCAAATCGCGTCAATGAATCAGAGCCCTTGATCTTTTTTCCCCTTCATATT
Organism: Pistacia integerrima; assembly: GCA_026225825.1. Lineage (NCBI taxonomy): Eukaryota > Viridiplantae > Streptophyta > Magnoliopsida > Sapindales > Anacardiaceae > Pistacia > Pistacia integerrima. Next base: position 23,970,148 of record CM047736.1, read on the forward strand.
AATTGGCCCTTTTGTGATTTCAGTTTGCCCTAACCCTAGCCGCCCTTCTTCGCCATTGCCTCTAATCCCTGCAAACACCATCGACTCACTAGTTGAACGATATGTGTTTAGCTAGTGTTGACTCTCATCTTGTATCACCAATTAGAAACTTCGGTGGAGAGTGGGTGGCGGTGAAGTAGCCAAGATCTGAGTTCTAAAGGCCAAAAAAATTTTATTCAGGCCAAGCAAGAAGTGCGACAATCTGTCGTGATCTCTGATCCCCTAATATTGCTAGAGAGTCACCAGTGATCCTTCAGGAGTCTCTTCGGCGGCACCCAACTCATTCCAAATGGTAGAAAGCCGATTAAAATAAGTGGTGACATTTTGGTTCCCCTATTTGAGTTCGACAAGTCATTGTCAGAGGATGAAAGCCTTGGCCAAGTCCAGTTTAACATACATCTCCCTAATATTTGCCCAGATCTCGACGGCCATTTCTATTGGTGGGAGCCCTGCCGCCACTTCCGGTGAAAGGCAATTGCTTATCCATGATTAGACCAGCATATTGCATTGGCTCTAATGGCGTTGAAGGTGTGGTTGAGGTGGCGATTGGAAGGTTCCATCGAGAAAATGGTCATTGTCATTTGCGATGAGGGCTCGCCAGAAATCTCATGACCAGGAGGCATAGGATTCAGAGCCCGTGAGAACTTGCTTGATGAGGACTAGTTCTGGTCCATCTGCAACTGGCGAGAATAACACATCGCCTGGTTCAAGGCAATTGCTACCGACCACTGGTACAAGGTGATATGGGTATGAGTAGGGATTCGTGTTTGGATCTTGGCCCAGTTGAGGCAAAAGACCTAGTTGTAACCTGGTTGAGGAAAATAACCTGGGAGTAAGGCTGGGTCAAGCCTTGAACCGATAAAGGAACTCGGGTTATAACCCGACATTCCAAATGGGTAAAAGGTGGAGGGTCGCCTCGGATCGTAGGTGGATCGAGCCTTGATTGTGTGTTTGGGGCATGAGTGGTGATTGGGCTTTGTGTAGTGATTGGACCGTCTATGGTGATTGGGTTTTTTGTGTTTGGATTGGTTTTTGTTTTGGAATCTGATAGTTTGTGATGGTTAAAAAAAAAACAAACTCTAATCGAGTATCTGCTTGATTTCAGGGACATAAAAGAGAGGTTAGGTTGATATGGCACGCGGAAGTTGGTTAGTAGTACTCTGATACCATGTCAGAGATTGAAGATAAAGAGACAAGATGTAAGAGAAGCAGATTCACTACTAGAGAATGCTAAGAATGAGAACAATTGAAATAGAGAGAAAGAATCTGTATATTACTGGTAAGCCTGTACAATGGCATATATATACAATTCTTCTAAGTGTAAAATAGGAAAGACAATTGTTGATGCGTGATTTTTACACCAACGAAACACACGTGTGAAATGTTGACTTGGCCCAAAAGACACACGTGAATGTAAAGGAAAATGACAGTAAATGCAATGAGGACAGTTTTTAAAGTGGTTCGGATGCTAAGGTAGCAAGTCCTACGTCCACTGATGCTTATATTGATGATAAGGGTCAGGTCGCTTTTAGTTGACTGACTTTACAATGATATTACAAGGTATCAAATGATAAAAATTCTAGAGAGAGAGAGTAGCTAATCCAGTGTAAAAATGTGCCAATCCCCTTAATGAGAGAGGAGCTCCCAATTTATAGTGGGATGCATTGAGGTAATGATCACTAAATATGTAAGTTGGTGGGATTATCCATGCAAATCCTTCTTTATGTCACATTGCCCACCTTCCAGAGTGATTTGCGCGATTTAGAATAGGGATTGGACACGTGGGATTATCACAGCTTCTGGCTGGCCTGACGTGCACCCACTATTCTGACGGAAGCAGGTTGTGGGTGTACCCATGATCTGACTCCTATAGGCTGACCGGACCTTACGTCAGCCCTTATATTTTTAGGCATAACAGAAGTCCCCTAGTTTTTAAGGTTCGAGGGTCGAACCTTGGAAACTACATGTCATGTCGCAATTGGATGATTCTCGAAAATTCTGGCCTGTTTGAAAGTAGGTCGGGATGGCACTTCTTGTGAACACGACCTCGCATGATCATTGTTTGCAGGGGACGAGCAACCTGATTTCGTCATACGTCACCTGTTGTTCTTTTGATATGGGTGCATTTAATGAAGTAGTCTCTACGCTGACAGATGTGCCCTGTGCGTGATAAGTGCCAGCCAGACGCATTAAATGTGTTGTATGCTGATACAATACGCTTTATCAGAACATTAAATGCGAGGCATGTTGGAACGACGCCCCTTACCAGAGCATTAAATGTAGATTGAGGCGCAATTAATGCTCTGAGAGAGAGATGGCCGTCGTTTGAGCTTTTCAACGGGAAAGATGAAGGTTTGACTTTCTTCAGTTGTGACACTCACTCTTCCCCGCTGATGTGCGACACGTGGCCATGATCAACGGTGAGAAATCTTTGCTGCCCAAACGCCGTTTCGATTCCGAGAAATCCAAACATCAGTTCATGCGCTATAAAAACTCAAATCTTTCTCACGCAATGTCACCAGAGTCTTTTTCATAGAGAGCAAAAGATTTTCGCAAACCTGGAACCTTTGCCTTCCAAACCTACCTTTTTTCGGTATTCGAAGCAGAAGTTGTTCTCATACTCCGTGAGGTAAGAACCTTTCTCTGTTATTGTTTCATTATTTTCCATGATTAAATGGCATCAGCCTTCCGGTAACCTATCGGAGACAAGACACTTATGCGAGTTCGAGCCATGAATGGCGGCTTAGGGATTTAGGGAGTTTGTTTCATCCCAAGTCATTGTATGAAATAGCGTACGACGGCTGAATGACCCTTCTGCTTGTCGCTTTTGCAGACCGGCAAAATAGACCCCTCAACAACCAGATCCGAGCAGGGAACCGATTCGTCCTCGCAGGGTGCTCTGAGTATCCCTCTCGAGGTCTTCTCGGTACTTACCGGGGATGAGCTCGAGAGGGTAATAAAACAGTATGGTATCGAGGTGGACGTTTTCCTCTACGTGACACACTCATCGCAATACCCGTTAAGTGGTCTGGCCGTGATCTCCGAGGAGATCATCAAGGGTGGGGGAGGGGGTGGGGATCCCCTTCCAGGGTGATCCCCTTCCACCCTTTCATCAGGTCGTTATGGATCACTTCGGGATTGCGCCGATGCAACTCACTCTGAATGCGTATGTCATTGCCGTTGCAATGTACATCGCTTGTCGCGAGAACGGGCTGGGCGAGCTGACCGCGATGGAGCTTGGCTGCTCATATTTTTTGAAAAAGAGCAAGGACAAGGATTCTTATTACTTGTCCAGGCGACCTACTATCGTCGAGGGGATACACAGTTACTCGAGCAACGCGAGGGCCTATGAAACGAAGTTTTTTTTCTTTCACTATGACGACCATTGCCGCTTCCAGGAACCGAGTAGGCCTCTTTTTCTTCTCTTTTTTTTTTTTTTTTTTTTGACAAATTCATTACATTCGAAATGTGCTTTTTCTAACGACCTGATTCCTTTCTGACAGTTAACAAGACGATTGACTTAAGGCTGCTCTTCGATAGAAATAGGATCGTGAATTTTGGCCCCCTACCCAAGGACAAGCGCGACGCGAAGAAACTCGTGACGACCGCGAATTTACGAAAATATGGTTTCTTCAACGCAAACGCGTCGTTAGAGCCCTCATTGAGTAAGTCCTGCTAACTGGTCCTTTTCTGGTCGTGAAATGAAATATCTTTGCTAACGATGCTTTGCATGCAGCAACCATGCCTCCGAAGGAGTTAGAACAGCCGCGACGAAGGCCGTTCAATTTTCCTCGGACGAGAAAAGCCAAGGTGACCGATGCTGCTCCGATCGTTCCCCCGACTGAAGGTGCAACATCGGGCCAACCGGCACAACCTGTTGGAACTTCTCAACCACAACCGTCAGAAGACGCACCAATCCGAACCACGAAGGTCTCCCAGCCGTCGCCTGCTTGCCCGAGGCTAAAGACAATGGCTCAGAGAAAGAAGAAGAGGCAGATTCAGGTCGAAGAGTCAGAGACCGAATCTGAGGGCGATCAACCCAAGAGGTCGCGGTCGGACGTAAAGAGGTCGGGTAAGGAACCGATTGACGACACAACCACTACTGAAGGCGCGAAGAAGGATACTCCTGTGTTGGACTCACTAGGGAACCTGCTGGAGTACCTGCAGCCGGTGGTCTACACTTTATTGGAATGCGGACTCTCGGAATCATTTGAGCAGTTCGCAGACTCCAGCGACGTGGACCTAATGTCCATATCGGTCCAACACTTAAGCAAGGTGAACGGACTGTCCTTGGCGAGGACTACCCTTAGCTCATTTTGATTAGTTAACTCTATCTTTCTTTGTTTGCAGGCCCTTCTTTCCATGCGAATGTCCCTGGAGAAGGTTCGACTGGGAGCCGCAAAGGGGGAGGTTGCTCTGAAGGAAGAGAACGCAACGCTCAAGCGAAGCCTGGAAGCCACCGAAACAAAGAGAAACCTGTCTTCTGAGTCGGCAAACCGGTATCTGAATGAAAGAGATGCTGCTCTTTGCACGGTGGACTTCCAAAAAGCACAGCACGAGAAGCATGGAGAGGAAATAAAGGAGCTACAAATGACCATAGCCAGACTCTTCAAGGAGGCCGGGGAGAAGGACCAGGAGCTCAAAGTAACCTCTCTGCAGGCCTTGCGAACAGAACAAGAGAGGGACGCCTCCGAGAAGCGAAGGCAAGCTCTCAAAGTTGAACTTAAGGCAAGTCAGGGAAAAGTTGCTTCCTTGACAGAAGAGATGCAGAATCAGGCAGCGGAGATCGAGGAGAAGGCTGTCGAATGGGCGATCGAGTCTATCTTTGCCTTGCGATCGAAGAATCCGCGACTTGATATGTCCGACCTCCCGGAGGACTCTTGGGATACACTTATGTCCATGGCGCGGGAGGACGATGAAGCGACGGCCTCCCGAGCAAGAGGTTCGGGACATGCCTCGGATAAACCCTCAGCTGACTAGCCCTAGGACGACGAGGTTGGTCCTCTAGGAGCCAGATTAGGGCTTATAGTCATGCCATTTTGCCTGTTGTACTCCTCATTAATGAAATACATTTTAGCTTTTACAATTTCTGTTCGCTTTATTATACATAAGTACTTCCTAATTGCTTACATTTTTTGGAACAAGTGTGATAACATAACACATTTACACGAACAAGATTACATGCGAAGATTGTTACAAGCACATAAAATAACACTTTACAAGGAAATGATTTACAAAAAATCAGAAATTAATTTACAAGGAAAACTGAGTTCAAAATTACTGATAGTACGGTCGAAGGTGCTCAGCATTCCAAGCTCGGGGTACTTTGGAACCGTTCAGCCTTTTGAGATGATAAGTCCTCGGTCTTACTACTTTGTCGATGCGGTATAGACCTTCCTAATTCGATCCTAACACTCCCACACTTGGTTCCCTGGTACCGAGAAGAACTTCCTTTAATACAAGGTCGCCGAACTGGAAGTCTCTTCGCCTGACCTTTGAATCGAAAAACCTCTTCGCGCGTTGTTGATAGGTTGCCATCCTTAGGAAAGCCTTACTGCGATATTCTTCAACAAGGTCTAGGCTTGCTCTCATAAGTACTTCGTTGTCAGCCTCATTGTACAAGTCCCTCCAAAGTGAACCAGTTCCTACCTCTACAGGGATCATCGCTTCGCATCCGTATGTCAGCGAAAAAGGTGTTTCTGAGGTGGAGGTTCTTGGAGTTGTTTTGTATGCCCATAGGACTTCGAGGAGGTCGTCAGCCCAATTCCCTTTGGCTGCACCAAGTTTGGCCTTCAGAGTGTGCTTGATGGTTTTGTTGACAGCTTCAACTTGGCCATTTGCTTGCGGTCTTGCGACTGAGGCGAATTTTTTATGGATGCCCAGCTCGTCGCAAAACTGCTTGAATTCCTCGTTGTCAACTGTTTCCCATTATCCGAGATGAGGGTATGAGGAATTCCGAAGCGGCATACAATATTCTTGAAAACGAAGTCTTTGAGCTTTCTGGTCGTGATCGCGGCTAGTGGTTCGGCTTCTACCCATTTCGTGAAGTAATCTACCGCGACCACGACATATTTGACTCCCCCTTTCCTGACTAGCATAGGACCGATGAGATCGATCCCTCACATGGAAAAAGGCCAGGGGCTAGTCATGGTTATCAGTTCGTGGGAGGGAACTCGTGGTATGTTCACGAACCATTGACACTTACCACACCTCTTGACAAAGTTGTAGGCGTCATCTTGAATTCGGGGCCAATAGTACCCTTGACGAACAATCTTGTTCGCAAGAGATCGTGCGGTGGTGTGATTACCGTAGATCCCTTTATGAATTTTCCTTATGATGTATTCTGCTTCTTCGCTGGTTACACATCGAAGGAGAGGGGTACTAAATCCTCTCCTGTATAGCTGGTCCCCGATGAGGGTGTAACGAGCAAATCTTGTTCACAGAACCCTTGCCTCGACCTTGTCGTCAGGCAAGATCCCATCCTTGAGGTACTGGAAAATGGGAGTCATCCAGGAATCTGATTCTGTCACATTCACGACCTGTCCTATCGGGCTGATACTTGGGGCCTCGACAAATCGAACAGGAATGTCATCCGGTGCTTCTGAGTCCAACGATGAGGCTATTCTTGCAGGGCGTCCACCACAGAGTTGCTATCTCTGGGAATCTGAGTGATTATGAAGTGCTTGAACGGCTCGAGTGTGGCCTTAGCTTCTTTCAGATAACGGATCATGTTTTCTTCCTTGGCTTGGTATTCCCCCAAAATCTGGTTAACGACCAACATGGAGTCGCTGTTGACACTGATCGCGGTTGCACCCATTTCTTTGGCCAACCACAATCCAGCGAGTAGAGCTTCATACTCGGCCTCATTGTTGGTTGTCTTGAATCTGAACCGAAGAATGTCATGAACACGAGCCCCTTTGGGGCTCAAAAAGAGAAGACCTTCACCAGCCCTCTTTCTATTTGATGATCCATCGACGTAGAGGCTCCAGGTCGACAGATTCTGAGCGGTTTCCTGGATGGCTTCGCTAGGCTGTTGCTCGACTCGTTTGGAAGATAGGAGAATTCTGAAATGAAGTCGGCAACAGCCTGTCCTTTGATAGTCGATCTTGGCTTGTACTTCAGATCGAACTGACTCAATTCCATGGCTCATTTAAGCAATTTACCTGATGCCTCTGGCTTCTGGAGGACCTACCTGAGGGGGTAATTAGTGTTAGACCAGTCGTCACGGTCACAAAATTAAACCTAAATACCGTAGTTAGCGGTAAGCATGGTCGAATCCACAGAGAGCAAGACTAACGACCTAATGTATATTTGAGTTAATGAAAAAGAAATTGGCAAAATGATTGATTAAAACTAAGGAAACTAATTACTTGCAGGAAATTAAAAGCATTAAATAAATTGCTAACTAAAACACAATATTAAAAGCGTTGTCGCTACGGGTTCGGTTTGACTCGAGACCAGCTCTCACAATTCCTTTCCTCGCTCTTCAATTTCCTAATCCTACAAGGCTAGGCAAATCAATAGAAATATCTCCCGGCAATCTAGACATAATCTATCATGTCTCCCCGTCGTCTTAGTTACAAATCGATTGGTTAAAGACTATCATTGATTAACCAAAAAATGCTAAACCCTTAAACACCACTAGTTGGTACAACGTTAACAAGTACAACCTATCAACCTGCATCATCCAATCAACTAATTACACAATAAATGCATTCCTAGTAGAAATGATATTAAACGCTACTACAACTTAATTGCAATCAGTACCGAAGCAATTTAAAGTCATAATCAACATTCAATAATCTCAAACCGACATTCAATTATGCGAAAAGTTATATATCAATAAACGTTCTCAATGGACATTATCAATTCAACACGTCGAGCATCAGAATAATATTAAAGTATCGCAAACAAACTGAAACGAAAACAAATATAATATGAATACAAGAAACTTAACCAAATATCCAACATTCGGGCTCATCCAACTAGTCGAGAGCCGATGAGGAGATCAGTGGAGTCAATCTCGATCTCGCCTACACCGTAACGAACAACCGAAAACTTAGCCGCTCATGGTGGTGATGACGGAGGCCGAAACGGTGGAAACGAAGTTGACCATGGCAGATAGGAGGTAACCGACAGCGATATGATGCGAAGAAGAGGCAAAAACGACCAACGGATAGCCCGGAATACAAACAGCTGCACTTCACCGGAAAACGTTAATTTTCCGGCGGGTCTTCTAGAAAACGGTAGCGAAAATGGGATCCGAAGGTACCGATGGAAAGCTCTGGTGATGGAGAGTTCAGATCAGGTCTTGGGGAGGTGAGAAGTCGCCAGAAATGAGCAGGATCTGGGCTGGAAGATGAAGAGGCGCGACGGCAAAATCGAGGATTCTGGCGGTTTTCGCGGCGACTGAAGCTAGGGAAGTGTAGATCCGGCCATGGGGAAAGGAGATCGACCCTTGGGAAGTTGAGACGTCACTGAAAAACAGAGAAATCTCGCCTGGAAGACGAAAAGTCGCGGTAGGAAGATGAAACGTCGCGGTGGCGATATGGTTCTCACAGTGGTGTTGACGGGATGATGATGAGCTGAGAACGAGGGAGACGAAACGTCGTCGGCAAACCTCGCCGAAGCTTGATCGGAGAAGGTGAAAGGTTTGGTGGGCGGCAGCCACCGTTCCTGCGAACTTGCACTGGAGTTTTATACAAAATTTGACAAATTTCCATTTGGTCCCTGCATAATTGAAACATGATAGAATCAGCCCCTTGAAACATGACATTTTACCCCCTAAACAGCATAAATGAGACAAAATCACCCTTAATCCATAAACCACAACCCAATATCAACTCATATACTTTCCAAAATCATTCCAAATACGTTAAATTCATAAGAAAAATATTAGGAAGTGATTTTTGTGAATAAATTCATAAATTTTTTAATTGTCTCAATATACTTCAATTTAATCACACATAGGGTATTTTTATCACCAAAATAGAGTCACTTTCATGACTCTAATAATTAGTCATCACATGGATAGTATGGGCGTGGAAGTAAGGTCGTAGCTTTCTGGAAGCAATCAGTAGGGCATAGGCTAATCGCTCCATTTTTGGATACCGCATCTCGGCATCTGTCAGACGCTTACTCGCATAGTACACTGGCTATTGGACCTTTTCCTCTTCCTGAACTAGGGTTGCATTGACTGCGAACTGAGAGACGGACAGATATAGGAGCAGGATCTCTTGCGGAAGAGGCTTGGACAGGAGAAGTGGTTTCCCAAGGTGTTCTTTTATACTTTGGAACACTTGTTCACACTCGGGAGTCCACTCGAACTTCTTATTGGCCTTCAGAACATTGAAGAACAGTAAGCAGCAATATGTTAACCTTGATATGAAGCGACTTAGTGCCGCTATTCGCCCATTAAGACTCATGACCTATTTTTTACTGGTCGGGCTTTCCATATCGAGCAAAGCTTGAATTTTCTTGAGGTTAATTTCTATTCCCCGTTGGTTAACCACATATCCTAGGAATTTACCTGACGATACTCCGAATGAACACTTGAGAGGATTCAGTTTCATTCTGTACAGTCGGAGGATATCAAACATCTCAGCGAGATGCGCTATATGATCTGAAGCGACATGGGATTTGACCAGCATGTCATCCACATAGACCTCTATTGACTTATTGATCTGGTCGGAGAACATCCGGTTAACCAATTGCTGATAGGTCACGCCAGGGTTCTTGAGGCCGAAGGGCATAATTTTGTAGCAATACAGCCCATGATCTGTAATAAAAGATGTATGCTCTTCGTCTGGCCCATGCATCGGAATTTGATTATATCCCGAGTACTCGTCCATAAAACTTAGCAGCTCGTGCCACGAGGTGGCATCCACGAGTTGGTCAATTCTTGGCAGGGGGTTGCTGTCTTTAGGATAGGCCTTATTGAGGTCATTGAAGTCGGCACAGATTCGCCACTTGCCATTAGGCTTCTTTACCAGAACTGGATTGGCAACCCAAGTCGGGTAGAGTGCCTCTCGGATTGACCCGTTTCGGAGGAGGTTGTCCACCTCTAATTTTAAGGCGGCATATCGCTCCGGATCCATTGCTCTTTTTTTTTAGCGAACTGGCTTGGCTTGGCTGTCGATGTTTAACGCATGGCAAATGATGTTTGAGCTGATCCCGACCATATCTGCGTGAGACTGTTAGACCGGTCGTCACGGTCACAAAATTAAACCTAAGTACCGTAGTTAGTGGTAAACAGGGTCGAATCCACAGAGAGCAAGACTAACGACCTAATGTATATTTGAGTTACCGAAAGAGAAATTGGCAAAATGATTGATTAAAACTAAGGAAACTAATTACTTGCAGGAAATTAAAAGCATTAAATAAATTGCTAACTAAAACACAATATTAAAAGCGTTGTCGCTACGGGTTCGGTTTGACTCAAGACCAACTCTCACAATTCCTCTCCTCGCTCTTCAATTTCCTAATCCTACAAGGCTAGGCAAATCAATGAAATGGTTTCCCGACACTCTAGGTATAATCTATCCTGTCTCACCCGATCACTCAAGTTCGATTGGTTAAAGACTATCATTGAACGTCGATAAACGCTACAAGGCAATACCACTAGTTGGTACGCGATTAACAAATACAATTTGTCAACACGTAAAATCCAATCAACCAACTTCACAATAAACGCAACAATAGTAGAAATTAAATTAAATTCGAACACAACTCGATTACAATCGATGCTAAGTAATGAAAAGCAATATTCATCATTTAATTATTCCAAACCAACGTTTATCATTCAGCAAGTTCTATGAAAACATTAAATCATAATGGACAACAATATTCAGCACAAATTATGCTCAAATCATATTAAAGTATCGAAATCAATCATGAAACGAAAACAAATATAATCTGAAGCACAATACTACCAAATGTCCAACATTCGGGCTCATCCAATTAGTCGAGAGCTGATGAGGAGATCAGTGGAGTCAATCTCGATCTCGCCTACACCGTAACGGACAACCGGGAACTCAGCCGCTCATGGTAGTGATGACGGAGGCCGAAATGGTGGAAACGGAGCTGACCATGGCGGAGAGGAGGTAACCGACAGCGATATGATGCGAAAAAGGGGCAAAAACGACCAACGGACAGCCCGGAATACGAACAGCCGCGGTTCGCCGGAAAACGTTAATTTTCCGGCGGGTCTCCGAAAAACGGTGGCGAAAATGGGATCCGAAGGTACCGATGGAAAGCTCTGGTGATGGGGAGTTCAGATCAGGTCCTCGGGAGGTGAGAAGTCGCGGAAATGAGCAGGATCTGGCCTAGAAGATGAAGAGTCGCAGCAGGCTAAATCACGGATTCCGCGGGGGCCTTTCGCGGCTACGGAGCAAGGGAAGTGTAGATCCAGATGTGGGGAATGAAGATCTACCGTTGGGGAGCTGGAACGTCGTTGGAAAACGGCCAAAACTGGCCGGGAAGACGAAACAACGCGGTGGTGGGAAGTCGTATCGTCGCGGTGTTGTGTGGCGGCTTGCGGTGGCTGATGGTGGATCGATGCTTGGGAAGATGGATCGTCGCCGGAGAAGACGAAGGGTCGCCGGAGGGAGACGAAGGGTCGCCGAAAAACTGCGTGAACAGCCTCCCCGGTTCGCGATCTGCACTTTTTCTTTTATAGAACATATTATAAAATTTCAGTTTAGTCCCTACACAATTGAAAAGTGACAAAATCAGCCCCTTAAAACATGACATTTTACCCCCTAAACAGCATAAATGAGACAAAATCACCCTTAATCCATAAACCACAACCCAATATCAACTCATATATTTTCCAAAATCATTCTAAACACGTTAAATTCATAAGAAAAATATTAGAAAGCGATTTTCGTGAATAAATTCATAAATTCTTTAATTGTCTCAATATACTTCAATTTAATCACACATGGGGTATTTTTATCACCAAAATAGAGTCACTTTCATGACTCTAACAGCGACCAGGCGAACACATCGATATTTTCTTTTAAGAAGCTGATCAGCTCGGAAGCGAGGCGGGGTTGAGCTGCTCCCGAATCCAATGTCTGGCTCAGGCTCCTTTAGGTCGACCGACACTTTGGACAAATCCTAAACTAGGCCGCTGGAAGGGCTTTCTTGAATTCGAGGATCCATATTATCCTCTGTTGGGCCAGGCCGTAGCCCGATCCGACTGATCACCATGGCCTGTCGGGGAATACGACGTGAGACACCCTTTCCTCTACACGCCATCTGCACCGTTTTTATGTAGCAGTCGCGAGATACGCTCTACGATCCGCTAACTTCCCCTATCCCCGTCGGGGTGGGGAACTTCATCTTGAGATGGTATATGGAAGTGACTGCCTTGAAGCTTCTCAGTAGAGGTCGCCCCAAGATTCCATTGAAGCTGGTAGATGGGAAATCCACGACCAAGAATTCAGTAACCTTATCACTTCGTCATAGTCACCCAGAGTGACCGGAAGTTAAATCGTTCCTTTGGGGATCAAGTGGTCCCCTGTAAAGCCGTAAAAAGGGATCGAGGCAGGCTTCAGGTCGACCTCGTCTAAGTTCATTCTTTCGAAAGTGGTCTAGAACAGGATGTTCACAGCACTTCCATTGTCCACTAGCATTCTGCGGACGTTATGGTGCCCTATGAGGGGCTTGATCACAAGAGCGTTATCATGAAGATGATGCAAATGGGCTGCCTCCTTCTCGGAGAAGGTGATCGGCTCCTCCTTGCGAACCTTTTGTGGTCGCTGCCATGTGTTCATCACCTTGATCGGGTCGTGATGAGCCTCGCGAGCATATCTTTCTTGGGCACCACGCGTGTTCCCTGCGAGGTGCGGCCCTCCAAAGATTATGTTAACACTACTATACCCTTTGCGACCACGAAGCTTTTTCCCTTGCTCCCCTTGACTCTTCTCTTGCGCGGGAGCGGAGTCGTCAATATACTCCTTGAAGTGCCCTTTCTTGATGAGCTCTTCGATTGCTTGCTTTAGAGCTCGGCACTCATCGGTGTGATGTCCGTTGTCCCGATGGAAGAGACAGTATTTTTTATTATTTCTGGCTATCGCGGGAGGTTTCTCGGGCTTGGGCTCTCCGAGCAGACTGGCTTCCTCGAATTTATCAAGAATGGCCGATACAGACGCATTCAGTGGAGTATATTGGTTTATGTCGTGATCGCGACGAGGGACAGGAGCATAAGACTTTTTGTGCTCGTAGCGAGGTTTCTTCCTTTTTCGCTGATCGTCAGCGCCCCTTCTGCGATTAGCTCTTCTACTTTTGCCCCGACCAGATGTACTGCCCGAAGTGCCAGGGTCGCAACAGAGGAGTACCGCCAATGAATTTTCTATCCAGAGGTACTTCTCCACAAGGTTATAGAATCCTGTGAGGGAAACATCGTCCTCAGCCTGTAATTCTTTCCACAGGTCGGTTTGTAGATGAACTCCGGCTATGATGAGAGTCCGAACAGACTCTTCGGGAGTATGAGCTACCTTGTTGAGTTCTCTGTGGAAACGGTCAATGTAGGACTAAAGGGATTCATCTCTTTCTTGCCTTATATTGTTGAGGTAGCTCAAAGGCATCAAGAACTTTCGATTTGCTTGAAAATGCCTTAGGAACGTCGCGCTCATCTGAGGCCACGAACTGATTGATCCCGCTGGGAGCGACCTGAACCATTGTTTGGCATAGGAGGTCAAAGTCACTGCCAAACAACGGCATTTTGCTAAATCTGAGACCTTGTAAAGCTCCATCAGTCGTTAAATTCATATAAATGATCCTACGGATCGAAATTTCCATCAAACGTCCGCATGTCGGGTATCCTGAATCATGGTGGGAGTGGAGCGGCTAACACTTCGGGAGAGAAGGGGGACGTAGATACGACCTACCCTCGCTCATTTTGCCGAGACTAGTCTATCTAGAGTTTCGCGTACGGATCGAAATTTCCATCAAGCGTCCGCATGTCGGGTATCTGAATCATGGTGGGAGTGGGAGGCGGCTAACTTGGGAGAGAAGGGGGCGTGATCACCGACCCTGTTCATTTTCTTTGAGCTCTTAGTCTATCTAGAGCTCGCTGCAGCTCCTCAATTTGCGGCAATGGAGTCGCTTGGGGATTACTTTCACCCATGCGAGTTCGACCTCGCGGTTACTATTGAGGAAAGTCCAGAGGTTGGGTTCCTCTTCGCCTCGGCCGACGGTTCTGGCCACTCTCGACACACACTGGCTAGAGGCGTGTGATGGCGATGAAAGGTGTGGGGTATTTTCACGACCTTTGCGGTGGTAAGAACTGCCCCACGAAGTGTGGGACCCTCTTGCACGGTGACGATCAGGATTGTTTTGCTGGCGGTGATAAGAATCGCCCCGTCCAACACTTTTATGGGTGTGTACTTGCGACGTGGCATGGGACAGCTCGAGCTGCGTCTTTTCACCGAGTCTCAATGAGACTGGTATTCTATTTGGGACACGGTCGGTGTTTGCTGGCCCTTTGGAGCCTGTGGGCTTGTTCTTTGCCACTTGCTTACCCTTTTGTCTACGCGCTGCAGTGCTCGCGGCACGGGTTATTTCCCTTTGTCGTGCTTTTGTGCGACCTGCAGGCGTTTTTAGCGGTTGCACCGCCGCAGCTGACTTGGATGGCATGCCTTGGTCCAAACGGTCCAACCTTCGGTTGACCGTCTGGAGAGTATTATCAAACCTCTCCAGGTAGCTTCTAATAGCGGGGTCAAGCTGTGAACTAGACGGGATATCTCCTGCAGCATTTTGCGGGGCTGAAGGCTTTTTGGAAGAAGTGTCCCCCTAGACTTGGGGGTGCCCCTCAACGCCCTAGTTGGTTTACTCAGGTTCTGGTTGGCGGGCCATTTGTTGTGGTAGGACCGATAAGTTGGAGATTCTCCTGATGAAGGATGAACACTAAATCAAGGCCCTCCTTCTAGTGCCAAACTGTTGATGCGTGATTTTAACACCAACGAAACACACGTGTGAAATGTTGAGCTGACCCAAAAGACACACGTGAATGTAAAGGAAAATAACAGTAAATGCAATGGGGACAGTTTTTAAAGTGGTTCGGATGCTAAGGTAGCAAGTCCTACGTCCACTGATGCTTATATTGATGATAAGGGTCAGGTCGCTTTTAGTTGACTGACTTTACAATGATATTACAAGGTATCAAATGCTAAAAATTCTAGAGAGAGAGAGAGAGTAGCTAATCCAGTGTAAAAATGTGCCAATCCCCTTAATGAGAGGAACTCCCAATTTATAGTGGGATGCATTGAGGTAATGATCACTAAATCTATAAGTTGCGGGATTATCCGTGCAAATCCTTCTTTATGTCACATTGCCCACCTTCTAGAGTGATTTGCACGATTTAGAGCAGGGATTGAATACGTAGGATCATCACAGCTTTTGGCTGGCCTGACGTACACCCACTATTCTGACGGAAGCAGGCTGTGGGTGTACCCATGATTTGACTCTTGCGGGCTGACTGGACCTTACGTCAGCCTTATATTTTTAGGCATAACAACAATGAATTTCAAATCCGTATTAATTCAATCAATCCCAAGGATTAAGGTGATTGGTTGAAACTGTAATCATCCTTGATCTCAGCATGCAAAGATTAAGGAAAAGCTATATAGTAAATTCATATCTCGTCACAAACAATACACTTTGAAATTTTTCCAGATTCGAGAACATAAAATAGAGAACTTAAACACCAGCTGAACCAGATTCCAGAACTAAGAACACAACAGTAGCAGAATCCAGAACAGAAAACACACCTGCAGCTGAACCAGATTCCAGAACGGAAAACAGAAAACTTGAACAGAAAAACAGCTGAAATAAACCAGAGGAAGCATAAACATGAAAGTTTTGATCCCTTTTCTGCTTAGTGGCTGCTGACTACGTAACAGAAAAGCACCACTCACCTTCTTTTATTCCACTTAGTAGCCACTTATTGACTAATTTATTCAACACATTCAGTGTGAATGCTTGGAGCAAGTCCAACTATGCCTTTGCTCGCAACGGTCCATCCATTTCTAAGTATGTTGCTTTCTAGTTTTTTCCCGCTCTCTTCAATGCATAATTGCTTATACTTGGAACTATTTAGAGTGCTTCGGGAAATACTTTATATCAATCTTATGCATCAAAGACCCATCTCAACTATCCCAGCCCACAAACAGAATTAACAATTAGGCCGACGTTCATTTAACGTGTGCAAAATTCATTTGTCAATCTCAAACAGAGAACATTTATATTATCGCAAGGGTACCACTGAGGTCAGAGAACGCCGATATTTTCATCCCAAAGATATAAGTCACGATGTTCTTAGAAAATAAAAGCAAGTTTCATTTTGACAAGATATAAGTACATATTCGATTTACTCTCTCAAAGAGTACTTTGTCAATGTGAAATACAGATTTAATTCACTCTCTCAAAGAGTACTTTGTCAATGTGAAAGTTAATAGTTTCAGGATCACAATAAGCAATATAGTAAAAACTCTTTGCCACTGTCAGAAATGTATGCTTGACATTAGAGTCGATATCATCTGAGGAATGTTGGAGCACTAACTGCACAAGCTCTTGCATTTCGGACTCTATTTGTAAGTTCGTGATGCTATCACTGTTGTCATTATGGCTACCACTGTCACGTACCTGAAACAAAATTATAAAATAAATAAATTTGAATGAAGAACGAGGAGGTGTAAATCGAATGTACTTTATCATAACCGAGTCTTTTGATATTCTAGTTGATGACAACATGATCAGCTGTCAGTTTAAGCTTTCTAATAAATCTGAGAGCCATTTTAAAAATCCTGGAGAAGGAGTTTCTGATTATGTTTGAGTCACATCAATTTATATGACTACTTGTATACAAGTAATATAGTTAAATTAAATTAATCACATTAAGGAAGGTCCAAGAATCATTTGAATTTTCCTATATTAGCCTAAAAGATTGCCCCTCTGATCAGTAGATTAAATTGAAAAAATATCAGATTTAGGAATTGGGAGTAACCAAAGAACAATTCAACACAGGAGAACTTTTAAGATTTGTGTATGGCTAATTTTTGAGTGGAAAAAGGGGCAAAGATTAATTGAATGATTTGAGAATGTTTTCGGGTCTGTCAGATGAGACACACTGTGCTATTAGGTACAAGCAAATCTTCCTTGGAAATAGAGGCAATGAAACGCAAAATAGAAATTACGTACGAGTGTAACAAAAGAGACGACGAATTAGCATTTTGTCCTTATTTAGGTTATTATATTGATGTCTCTCAAACTGACCTTTTGCTTCTGGTAATTACCAAGTTTGTAGCAAATTCTTTTGGTGAGTTCTGTGAGTCGCCTGTACTGAGGATGATGCAATAGCTCATCTGAGAACGGATGGCCACCAATTAGATTTATTGTGTGTACAATTAACTCAGCTTCTTCTTGATGTCTATCTCCTTCCTCTTGCCACCTCAACAGCCATTTTTCCCACTATATTAAATTTCGAAGAAAAGAACCAAAAAAAGTTAGCACGTCGAAATGAGTTTCTGGGTTGTGGGCAGAATCCTTTGCTTTGGTTTTGGCGGCTGAATGAAATTTAGTTTGTTTCATGTTTTATTCATGGTACTAGCTTAAAATCAGGATAATACACCACGTTAATAGCGCAGCCTGATTTTGAACTTCAAATTGTGAATTTTTTGAATTACTTACAGCTTGATGTAAATGGTGGCTAATGTCTCGACCTTGTGCCGCCAGAGAGTCCATTGAAAGGTGTTTCAGCGTCCCAAGAAAGATTCGAGTGAGTCCCTGTTCTATTTTGCCTGATCCCCACCTCCTGTATGCATGCCACAAAGCACATTTTAATTAAACCTTTTACTCTTAATTTATTGGAAACTTGTATATGCGGCACAAATCTTAAACTTGCATTTGGAGTTGAATACTTTTACTAAGAACTATTCACGTTAATCCTAATGACTACTTACGGCTGGAATAAGTTGTTGATAGATCTTTCTTTTATATAGTTGCTTGCATTAATAGAGTGTCTGAATTCATCAACGAAGGTCCTCTTCTGCTCTCTAGAATGTTTTGCATTGTGAAAATAAGACGTGATTGTCTCCAATAAGACTGCAGTCTTAGCCCAACCAATTCGCTCCTGACATCTTTCTGGCTCATATATACTGGCTGCTGCTACAAAGTACGCTAAGAGAAGGGCTCTTCTGCTCACTCCTAAATTGTCAATCTTACATTCTGTGTACCACCTGTGTATCATAGCATGTTTCTTGAGGAAAATTAACATGATTTGAGTTGTTGGAAAAAAAGGAATGTCAGATGTATATATATACCTTTGCATATTGTCCCATTCGGTCTGATGTAAAGCTTGGCAATTGTTGTAGTCTAATTTTGCAAGCTCAAGATAGATGTTATTGTTTACATACAACATCCTGTAGGGGTAATTACATAGCCATTAGAATATAAATCGAATCAATGAATTAATCGAGATGTTTAAGATTGTGTACGAGTACCGCACTAAGTCATTTGTGCACCCATTCAATAGTACTATTACAGGTGTATTACCTTTAAAACTAATTAAATATGATTCTGATTAATTAGAAGATAGAAAAATGAAATGCATCATATTGTGATCACACAAATGAACTAAAGAATGAACAAATAAAAGCATACCTATACAAGACTTTGGCTAATCATGATAAACAATTAAAAGGTCTACAAAAAAATAAAAGGATGGCATATTGCTGTGTGTTGTAGCTAATCTATAACATTTTGAGCATGGTAGATTCGTGAACTAATAAGTTAGTTGCTTCTAATATTTCAGTTTATCGAAAACAAGGACTCTTGGTTGAAATCGTGACAAATAAACTAAGGAATGAACAAATAAAAGCATACATATACAAGACTTTGGCTATCCGAACGTCATCTCCGGCGCCATATTGTTCAGTGTATAGCCTCGCCTCAACTCTAGGCAAGCTTGCGTACCATGGAACCTCCAATGCGAACCTCACCTGTATTGTAATTGTTATTACATTAATTATTAATCCTTCTTATACATATATATATCTCACAATTGATAGAATTCAGATGTCCATAAGGTCAAATTATCTACCATGGTTTTAGATGAAGTAAACGACTTTTTCCAACCCAAGGTTTGTCTTAATGACACTTTCCCACCCAAAAAGTTTCAAAATACCATTTTCCCACCCAATTTTTATATTTCGTTACTATCAAAAGCCGATTTTGGCCGATTTCGGTAACAAATTCTCTCTGTCACCACTATTTGAACCATTGGTCTCCTCTCTATAGAACCCCTCTCAGCCCGACATCTGATTTTTCGCTGATTGTTGACTATCACAAAATTAGGGTTTCTTGTTCTTCATTGATTCTCGGCTGATTTCGGCAATGAATACTCAATTGGTCATCATCATTCGATCCATGCATCCACTCTACAAAAACTCTCTTATCCCAGCTCCTAGTAACTCACTGAACATTGGCTAAAAAAGTGAAGTGTATTTTTGGTATTAACGGAATACAAACGTTGGGTGGGAAAATGGCATTTTGAAACTTTTTGGGTGAGAAAGTGTTATTAAGGCAAACCTTGGGTGGAAAAAAGTCGTTTACTCTTTTAGATATTATATCAATTCTATTAATTAGAAATGTTATTTTATCTCAGGGATCTTAATGTGTGTGTGTGTGTGTGAAGTGTAATTTGTAAGAGAGTGAGTTATATAATCTTTAAGTGTTTGTATAATGTTATTAAATAGTGCTAAGGTATCATGCAGCGCCCTAATTACAAAAGCAAGCAGTCAAAAATAACATGTATTTTGTAAGGGTTAATAATTCTTAATACCCTTCCAATTAGAAAAAATACCAGACGGCGTGGATGGTAAATTAATAAAATCAATGTATGCATTTCAATAACAAAAATAACTTAAGCTTCACTTTTATATGGGTTAAACTTTCTCAATACCCTCCAGTTTAGAAATAAATAGTGGTGGATTGACAATTAAGGGTAAATTAATAAAATCATTATATGCATCTTAATAACAAAAATAGCTGAAGCCTTCAAACTTTTTTTTTTTTTTTTTTTAATAAATAGAGAAAGGAAAGTTTATAGACATTGTCTCCGTACCTCACCAGGCAAGTCCTTAGCTATAATCCATTTACCGAGGAGCTTATTAGCCACCAGTTTTTCTCTTAAAAATTTTGCTGAAAATTGCTTGGCATTCTCAAGGATCTTCTCTCCAGGGAATAGCACATGAGACGCCCGATACAAGTTGTATATAGGTTTAACAGCCTCGGTAGATTGCCCATAATAGCAGAAGAACTCACCGCCCTTCTCAAAATGTTGAAAAACATCTGTACAGCGAAAAAATAACAGGATCACCATAATTTATGCAACAAAATAACGTACTGATGTCAGAGATTTTTAAATTGAGTTCCTTAAACTGACCAGCAGAAACCTCATAACCATGTAATCTTAATAGTCTAAAGCCCATGGATGTATCATCAATATCATGAACCCTGCCATTTCTTCCCGAAGAAATACCCTCTTCGGTCAAATATCTTAAATTTAATTAATGAATTAGTACTCTTTAGGAGAAGAAAATTAAACTCCTTTTCATAGATGGGCTGTTTAGTAAACTTTAAAAAGAATAAAATTGTAAATAATACGTACCTATAAACATATTCCGTACATTCTTTAAATTGTCGTTGGAAATATCTTGAAATTCCGAGGCGCTGCAAGCGATCCACAACCCAAAGACGTTCGAACAGGTCAACTGGGTATACGTTTGGTACTAAATTGGAGCAAATCCATAAAAATTCTTTAGAACCGCTAATTAATGGAAATTGAAGGAGAAATTGAGAATTTCTAGTCGAGAATTGACAAAGGCGCGCTCTTTATATATACCTCCAGACTTGAATCTTTGAACAACTTTTGTTAAAAATTTCAAGCAATTTTCATCTTTAGTTTGCATGAACGCATAGGCAGTGGAGGATAAAGAGAAGAAGAATGCCCCATCTTGGAATTGCAATTTTAGAAGCTTTTCCCAGTTGAGACTAAGGTCTGGCATTCCTTCCAAGCTATGAAGTAATATTGTCGGTACATTGTGCATTATGTCCTTGGGTATCCTATTTCACGCGTACACGATTGGTTTAATAACCACAAATTACAGTATAATGGTAAAAATAAATAAAAAATAAAAAATTCAGAACTAAGATAAATTCATTAACTTATTGACTCTTATTATGATTGATGTGGTATCCTCAGTCCTCACTTGAGAAGAAAAAAGAACAAAAAAAAAAAAAAAAAAAAATTGTTAAGATGAACGTTTGAAAGTTTTATACCTTTTGAGCTTTAATTTCTTCTTCGCGTAGATATCTTGCAAGACAGGAGAGTGATCGGGTACTTCAATTTCTAAACTGCGAGCTTTTTCTAGAAGTGAAGGTAAAACAATTTCAAAGCCGCTAGGCATGTGCTCATCATTCTCATTTTCGAGCTTGGATATGTTTTCCTTGAAAAATGACAACCCTAGAGCCATGACAAACGGTTGACGTGATTCATGTAAGTCTTTAGGAAGAGATCCTTTAGACTAAGTAATATAAATATATAATGCTTGTTTCTATATACCTTTTTCACACTTATCGTGATGTATATTCCATGTCTTTAGTGCTACAACACAAGCTAAGGTGCTGATTAAGCGATCATAAGCTGAAAATATATCAGCATCACCCCATGAACCATCTGGGAGTTGATTATTTGCAATCCATTGAAGGGTTGATGGGAATTGAGGGGCACCACTGCCTTGAATATCTTCAATAAGAGCAACCCACGCAGTGTCATAAGCGGATATGCTTATTTCTCCATCGTTCAGGGAACTTAACATGGATCTTATAATATGGACGCGTTCCTTGATCTCATTTGGTAGAGAAGCCTTGGAGAAAAAACAAATCAAATTAATATTTCCCACAAGTGATGGCTGATGGTGCAATGGAAATGGGTTTGTGATGGAGATGAGTTCTAGGTTGTATGAGTTTTTTTTCTTTTTGCTGTAATTTGTTAAACAAAGTGAAAGTGATTATATATATATATATATATATATATCCTAGCATTTGATTTAAATCATTAACTTCTATTAACATGAATAAATCCAAAGATAAATCCTAGCATTTGATTAAAATGTTGATTGTCGTGTGAGACGTTTGTGGTAATTATGGGTAGGCCGTTTTTCCTTTTATTGGTGGCTTGAGTCAAACAATATTATCCTTCAAAAAGCATAGATTTGGAATTTCACTACCATTAATATTTTATATGAAGTTTTAGTCTTTTAGATGTTATAATTGAAAATTCCACTGACTCTACTCTGATCCACCTTATTAACAAATTTATTAAAGAGCCAACCTTCTTTCTAAGGCCAGGATTTCCAAGTTCTAAGGCTAATATACTTTGATGGTGGCAGATTTTCACTTGTAACTGGGAGCAGCTAATTAATTGAATTTCATATATATAATTATAGCAACTAAATGCAGTTGTATTAACACACAAGAATTGAAACAAAAAGCAATAAACCATATTTTTCAGTTTTTTTTTTTTTTTTAAGTTCACGATGAAAAAAAAAAATTGTCGTACTCAAATAACCTTAAGAGCGTCCTCTTCAATGTCAGCCACTGGTAGTTGGTCATTGTGCAACACATCTGCATATTCTTGTTGAAGAGAAAATTTTATTAAATATACAATAATACTTGTACTATCTGAGAAATATGTTGTCAATGTATTTATGCAGTATTAATGAACTTCGATGTAAGATCCGTTACTACATCTTACCTTGGATGTGATTTTCCGATGAAGAACTACTGTTACTGCATCTTGGGCAAACGTCGGAGTGAGCTCGTTTGCCTTCAAGGTGGGACGGCCAAACACCTACAATAGATAAAAATGAGACACAGATTATCAATTGTTTAGAAGGAATACACAACGCCGCCATCATCATGAAATATAAAGCATGATAGTAAAAGCGAAAATGAAAACTCAAAATAAGATATATATATATATATATATATATATGTGTGTGTGTGTGTATTCTTTCTTTCCTTCTTCTTCTTTGATTTTACGTGTGTGTATTCTTTACTCTCCACTGTTGTATGTCCATGCATCAAGGCATCGGTGGAAAAGGAAACAAAAAGGATCAACAGAAGAACTTACTCGAGAAAAAGAGAGGCTTTGAGGGATGATATTTGACGTTAGAGAGAGTTGAAGATCGCGGTGTGCCGCGAACGACTGGAGGAAGGCCAATTAAGAGATTGGAGAATTGGGAAGCCATGTTGAAATATACGTTTTCTTTTGCTTTGTAGAGGAAAATATATTCACAGGCCAAGGCATATATAGAGTGTATATATGTTGGTGATAGGGATAGAAATATTAAACCAAACGCACCCTTAATTTAATTTGAAAAAGAAAATTAATTACTGTTTATTTAACCAAAATATATTGGTCATATCATTAATTTAATTATCAAATACGTGTTTGAGGCATGCAGTAATTGAATTTATCAGCTGTAAATAAAACTCATGCTGGTTCATTATTGTAATAGATATCTGATGGTCAAATTAGATAAAAAAAAAAAATTTATTGTGTTTGTTTTATTATTCAAATTACTATCCTATCTAATCCTATTCAAAATACATATTTGTTTCAATATTTTCAAAATCCAATCATATTCTATTCAACTCAAAATATTTAGATTTTTTTAATCTCCTAAGTTTGTTAATTAACTAAACACCCCTAATAATAAAAGTTTATAAATTGACAAAAACACATCCACCCACATATTCTCGATAGCCGACTACCACCATCGGAAGGTGGCTAAAATTTGCTAAAATGGCGCACGACTGGCTGGATGTGGCTAGTCATGCGTCGATCTGGTCTTTTCTGGCCAGATCTAGCCGAAAAAAGGTCAAATCTCCAACCAAAGATCTAGCTATTGATGGCCATATCTGATCACATTTGGTCGTCAACGACGGCCATGCAACAGCCAAGATATAGCCGTCGTCAACGACTAGATGAAAAGGCTAGATCGGCACACTACTGACGGCACACTACTGACCAAATCCAATCGCTTGTGTGCCATTCTGGCGACTTTCGGTCACCGTTCGACAGTGGTGGCTGGCTGCCGACATTTAATGGGTGGATGGAGATGTTTTTGTTAATTTTAAAACTTTTCTTTTATAAGGGATGTTTAGTTAAATTAACAAATGTAGAGGATTAAAAATAATCTAAATATTTTCAAAAAAAAATTTCCAAAAATTTATATAACACATTTTCAAATTAAATCATATTCTCACAATAACAACTCAACTCAACCTTTTCAAAAATACTATTATAAATACTCTATCAAAGCCTAAACTTTAATTATTCAATACAAGTTAAAGAGCCCTCAGTCATAATTTTCAATTAATAATGCGTTGGTTGGCAAAAAATAATAATAATAAATAAAGCATTATTTATTTGTTTTAATTAACGATGAGATGGTTTCATATTTTAAACAAGAACCCATACTGTATTTGAACTCAGAAGTCATAGATGCTTTCTTCCAACGACAAAATTGTTCTTCGCAATAATCAACAGAAGATTTGATTCTGTTCTTGAAATTAATTTTCTCACTTAGCCAACAAAAAAATAATAATAATAATTTACTCCAAACCTGATTTCTGGCAACACTAAACGATTAGCTTATCTGCTACTCTGCTTAATGACGAGATTCTCAACACAAAAGGTGCTTTAATTAGAAACACTTTATATCAATTACATGTATCATATATGCTGAGGCCCATCTCAACCACCAACCAAAATAATCATTAAAAAGTGATTTTTAGCCCTACCAAATTTATCGTATCTCCTACTTTTAGATCAATATGTTTAACTTTCACTTCATTATGATTCCAATTCCCGCTCTTATCACGACCACGTTATTTTTATTTTCATTGTTTTAGTGTGAATAATGAACAAGCACATGAAATTTTGCATCACAGCTTAATTAATTAATGACGGACTATCATCATGTAAGTGCTTTTCCTTTTTACTGTTTTAACTTCTGCCGACTTTGAGATAATTTCCTATTTCCTAATTAAGCAATTGGAATGTTGCATTTGATACTTTTACTATTAAATTTTGTGGGAGGAATCAAGAACCGACCTGTTTCAGGAACACTTCATTATGGTATCCAATTCCCATTTGTCTTGGCCCAAAAATAATCCAGGAACATTAAGTTGTTAGAGCGATAATCCCATCAAAGGAAGTCAATGGTTTGATCTCGAAGATATACTCACTGTGTTACTATAAATGAAAGCAAGTTTCAATACTATTTCCCTTTCACATTAATTTTGACAGAAGTGTAGACAGATTCAATCCACTCTCTCAAACAGTACTTTGTTAATGTGAAGGTTAATAGTCTCGGTATTACAGTAAGCAGTATAATAAAAACTCTTTGCCACTATCAGAAATGTATGCTTAACATTAGAGTCAATGTCGTCTGAGGAAAGTTTGAGCACTAACTGCAGAAGTTCTTGCATTTCAGACTCTATCTGTAACATTCTGATGCTATCGTTATTATCATTATTGCTACCATTGTCATGTGCCTGAAACAAAATGAGAAGCTAATTAAATTTTAATAGAGAAAGAGGAGGTCTTAATAGATTTAATGCTATTATGTACAAGCAAACCTTACTAATAAATGGATGCAATGAAAGGCTAAATAGAAAATATAAGAGTGCAACAAAATCTTGCAAGAGATGGCGAATTAGCAATTTGTCCTTATTTAGTTTATATTGATGTCTCTAAGACTGACCTTTTGCTTCTGGTAATGAACAAGTTTGCTGCAAATTCGGTTGGTGAGGTCTGAGAGTTGCCTATACTGAGGATGATGCAACAGCTCATCTAAGAACCAGCTTTCAGCAATTATATTTATTGTGTTAACAAGTAATTCTGCTTCTCCTTGATGCATATCCCCATTCTGATCTTGCCACTTTATCAGCCACTTTTCCCACTGTATATATATATATATAGAGAGAGAGAGAGATAAGAAACAGAAGAGTTAACACATTAGGATGAGTTTCTGGGTAGTGGGCAGAACCGATTACATTGGTTTTGGCGGTTGAATAAACTTTGGTTCGTTTCAAGAAAAACGTTTGTTCATGTTTTAAGCTTCAATTCAAGATCATAAAGAATCTAAGAATTCAGAGTGATTGAAAATTTTGAACATCAAATTGTGCAATAAATGAATTACTTACAGCCTGATGTAAATGGTGGCTAATGTCTCGACCTTGATCCACTAGTGCGTCCAATGAAAGGTGGTCAAGCGTCCCAAGCAAGATCCGAGTGAACCTCTGTTCTATTATATCCGATTCCAACCTCCTGTATGTCAGAAATCACATTTCAAGCAACTTTCAATGTAAATTTATTGAAAATTGTATAGGGACACAAATCTTAAACCCGCATTAGGAGTAAATTCTCTTTAATAATTGCTAATCACGAATTTTAGTGAAATCTTAAATCTAAATAGTTCATCACGTTAATTCCAATGATTACTTACAGCTGGGACAAGTTGTTGATAGAAATACAGTTTCTAAATTCATCAACGAAGGCTTCCCTCTTTTCTCTAGAATGTTTTGTATTGTGAAAATAAGAAGTGATTGTCTCCAACAAGACTGCAGTCTTAGCCCAACCAATTCGCGCTTGCCATTTTTCTGGCTCATATATACTGGCTGCTGCTACAAAGTACGCCAAGAGAATGGCTCTTCGGCTAGTTCCGAAATTGTCAAGCTTCCATTCTGTGTACCACCTGTATATCATAGCATGTTTTTTTGGGGAAAATTAACATGATTTGAGTTGTTGGAAGAAAGGAATATCATATGTATATATATACCTTTGCATACTGTCCCATTCAATCTGATGTCGTGCTTGGCAATTGTTGTAGTCTAATTTCGCAAGCTCAAGATAGATGTTATTGTTGACGTAGGGCATCCTGTAGGGTAATCATATAGCCGTTAGTATATAAATTAAATCATTGAATTAATCAGGATGCATCCTCTCAATAATACTATCGCACATATGCATTAACAAATAAAGATTCTCGGTTAAAATCAAGACAAATGAAATAAGGGATAAAGAAATAAAAGAATAGACCTGTAAAAGGTCTTGCCAATCCAAATGTCATCTTCACCGCCATATTGTTCTATGTAAAGTCTTGCCTCGACTCTAGGCAAGCTTGCATACCATGGAACCTTCAATGCAAAGTTCACCTGTTATTATCAATTATTAAATGGTCTGATATACATATATATAATTGATAGAATTAATTAATATCCATAAGGTGTCAAATAATCTGTCATGATATGAGATATTATATAAATTATGTTAATTAAAATGGATTAAGTTAATTAAATTAGTAATATATTTTTAAAGTAATTAAGTGTAACGATACGAAAACATTACCCTTAATTAACAAAAATAGTTTAAGGCTACGCTTCTAAATATAACTAAAAAAATGAAAGTTGACGTACATATTGCCTCCGCACGTACCTCACCAGGCAAGTCCTTGGTTATAATCCATTTATCTAGGAGCTCATTAGCTGCCAGTTTTTCTCTTAAAAATTTTGCTGAAAACTGCTTGGCGTTCTCAAGGATTTTCTCTCCAGGGAATAGCACCTGAGAAGCCCGAAACAGGTTGAATATTCCAGTAACAGCCTGGGTAGATTGCCCACCAAAGCAGAAGAACTCACCGCCCTTCTCAAAATTTTGAAAAACATCTGTTCAATGAAAGAACAATAAGACCACGATAATCTATGCAACACAATATTGTACTAATTTCAGAGAACTTTTTATTTAACTTCCTAAACTTACCAGCAGAAACCTCATAGCCATGTAATCTTAGCAGTCTAAATCCCATGGCTGTGTCATCAATATCTTGAACCCTGCTATTTCTTGCCCAGGAAATACCCTCTTCAGTCCAATATCTGAAATTTAATTAAGTACCCTTTAGAAGAAGGAATTTCCTTTTCATAGATGGGTTGCAATGATAGTAAAAGAATTACTTTTTTTTACGAATAATATGTACCTGTAAATATAATCCATACATTCTTTCAACTCCGGTTGGAAATATCTTAAAATTCCTAGTCGCTGCAAGCGATCCACCACCCATAGATGTTCGAACAAGTCAATTGGGTATGTGCTTGGTACTAAATTAAAGTACATCGATCAAAATTACATAGAAACCAGACATATATGGAAAGTAATTTCAAGTCAATAATTGACAAAGGACTTTTCTATACCTCCGGTATTGAATCTTTGGACAACTTTTGTTAAAAATTTCAAGCAATTTTCATTTTTAGTTTGCATGAATGCATAGGCAGTGGAGGATAAAGAGAACAAAAATGAACCATCTTGGAATTGCAATTTTAGAAGCTTTTCCCAGTTCAGGTCTTGCATTCCTTCCAAGCTATGCAATAGTGTTGTCGGTACATTGTGCATTGTGTCCTTTGGTATCCTATTTCACATGTAAGTGATATAAGGATGATTGCCCGATTATAATCTTAAATAACAAGCCATTTGGTGACTTAAATTATTAAACAACAACCCTGTTGACGAAAACTACTAAAAAATTGTCACTCAAAATGAAAGTATTTAGTTAGAATCTAACCTTGTGAGCTTTAAATTTCTCTTCGCATGGATGTCTTGCAAGACAGGAGAGTGTTCAGGTACTTCAATTCCTAAACCGCGAGCTATTTCTAGAAGGGAAGGGAAAGCAATTTCAAAGCCGATAGGGATGTGCTCATCATTCTCATTTTCAAGCTTGGATATGTTGTCTTTGAAAAATGACAATCCTAAAACCATGATAAAGGTGACATATCGATATACTGTTAGTCTAACCATCAAGTATTTAAAAAAAAAAAAACAAATCGCTTCTTTTTCTAGATACCTTTTTGACACTTTTCATGATCGATATTCCATGATTTTAGAGCTACAACACAAGCCAAGGTGTTGATTAAGCGATCATGAGCCGAAAATATTTTAGCATCACCCCATGACCCATCCGGGAGTTGATTATTGACAATCCATTGAAGGGCAGATGGGAATTGAGAAGCACCACTGCCTTGAGTATCTTCAATAAGAGCAACCCAGGCTGTGTCATAAGCCGAAATGTTTATTTCTCCATTGTTCATGGAACCCAACATGGATCTAACAATATGGATTCGTCCCTTGATCTCATTTGGTAAAGAAGCCTTTTCGCACAAAAAGAAGAGTAATCACATCAGTACATTATTTTTTAGTCTTTTTTTTTTTAATTTTACTAAAAAAGAAAAAAAAAAAGTTTGTTTTGTGCTTAAATAACATTAACTGCTTCCTCTTCAATGTCATCTTCCAAAATCTCAATCTCAAACACTTTATCACTGGTACTAGTGTTATATACATATTTGAGAAATATAACAATACATAAAGATTAATGCATAAATTTTTTGTGTATATATACAATAGTAATTTATAATTGCATGAAATAATAACTATTAACATCGTACCTTGGACGCGACCGATTTAGAACTACTGTTACTGCATCTTGGACGAATGTAAAAATTAATTCTGATCTTACCTTCAAGCTCGGATGGCCGAACTCCTATATAATAATTAAAATAGACACAGAAATTAATCTTATCAACTACTCTCTGTTTCCTTAGTTTCTTGGTAAATATCAACACTTATATATATATATAATCAATAAAATTTTATTAGATATATACATAATAAAATGATGATTTCTTCATCTTCACCGATAGTGATCAAAGCAGATTTTTTTTCTTTTCTTGTCTTTTCTTCATGATGCATTTCTTCATCTTCCAAATTGCTAGATTTTGATCAATTCAATTCTGTTAATTAGATTTATTTTGAATATTTTAATGTTGTAGAGCTAGGGATGGGAAGATAGGGTTGTTGTCTTGTCGATGATGAAAAGGAACTGTAGTAATGTAAAAAATTATTGGTCAACATTAAATCAAGGTCTTCAAAGAATAATATTACACATACATCATTCTTATACAACATTATGTGGTAAGATATGATTGGATAAAAGTTTCATTTTAACTTTAAATTAGCCAATCATATCTTACCACATAATGTTGTATGAAAAATATTGTATGAAAATTATGTATGTACAGTATTACTCGTCTTTAAATCATTAACTTCTATTGACATGATTAAATCCAAAAATAAATCCTAGCATTTGATTAAAATGTTGATTGTCGTGTGAGACGTTTGTGGTAATGGTTGGGCCGTTTTTCCTTTACTGATGGCTTGAGTCTAACAATATTGCCATTCCAAAAACTATACACTTTTTTTAATAATATTCTATTTTGAATATGATAAGGTTGGATTCTGAGAATATATTTGGTACATTTTTTTAAAACATTTTCTGAAAATATTTAGATTATTTTTAACTCTCTACATTTGTTAATTTAGCTTAACAGCCCCCATAATAAAAGTTTATAAAATAACAAAAACACTCTCACCTACTCAACTGATTGTCGGTAGCCAACCACCACCGCCGGACGATGGCCAGAAGTCGCTAGAATGGCACATGATCTACTGGATCAAACCGGTTATGTGCCGATCTAACCGAAAATAGTCAAATCTACGGCCAAAGATCTCGTCGTTGACAACGACAATATCTTAGGACCAAAAGATGTGGCCATCGTCAACGTGGATAGATTGGCGCATAATCGACTAGATCCAGTCGATCGTGTATCGTTTCAACACCAACAGAAGGCGGTATTTGTTGGCGGGCGACTATTGCTTGGGTCGGTGGAGGTGTTTTTGTTAATTTATAAACTTTTGTTGAGAAAGGTAATTGTTAAATGTTTCGACTTAGATAGAATATGATTGAATTTTGAACAATATTAAAACAAACATGTTTTTCATTTTTTAGGATAGGATAGTAGAATAAAATATGGTTGGAAAAGTTAAACAAACAGAGGGCTAGGTTTGGAATTTCACTACCATTAATATTTTATATAAAGTTTTAGATGATATAATTGAAAATTCCACTGCCTCTACTTTGACCCACTGTATTTAAAAAGCCAACCATCTTTCTAAGGACAGGATTTCTAAGTTCTAAGGCTCATATACCTTGATGGTGGAAGATTTTTATTTGTAAGTGGGAGCAGCTAATTAATTAAATTTCATATATGTAATTATAGCAACTAAATGCAGTTGTATTAACACACAAGAATTGAAACAAAAAGCAATAAACCATATTTTTCAGTTTTTTATTTAAGTTCACAACGAAAAAAAAAAATTGTTTTACTCAAATAACCTTAAGAGCGTCCTCTTCAATGTCAGCCACTGGTAGTAGGTCATTGTGCAACACATCTGCATATTCTTGTTGAAGAGAAAATTTTATTAAATAGACAATAATACTTGTACTATCTGAGAAATATGTTATCAATGTATTTATGCAGTATTAATGAACTTCGATGTAAGATCCGTTACTACATCTTACCTTGGATGTGATTTTCCGATGAAGAACTGCTGTTACTGCATCTTGGGCAAACGTCGGAGTGAACTCGTTTGCCTTCAAGGCGGGACGGCCAAACACCTACAATAGATAAAAATGAGACACAGATTATCAATTGTTTAGAAGGAATACACAACGCCGCCATCATCATGAAATATAAAGCATGATTGTAAAAGCGAAAATGAAAACTTAAACTAAGATATATATATATATCTGTGTGTGTGTGTGTGTATTCTTTCTTTCCTTCTTCTTCTTTGATTTTACGTGTGTGTATTCTTTACTCTCCACTGTTGTATGTCCATGCATCAAGGCATCGGTGGAAAAGGAAACAAAAAGGATCAACAGAAGAACTTACTCGAGAAAAAGAGAGGCTTTGAGGGATGATATTTGACGTTAGAGACAGTTGAAGATCGCGGTGTGCTGCGAACGACTGGAGAAAGGCGAAGTAAGAGATTGGAGAATTGGGAAGCCATGTTGAAATATATTGCAGAGGAAAATATATTCACAGGCCAAAGCATATATAGAGTGTATATATGTTGGTGATACAGTGAATCAATGATTTCATATTATGTAAAATTTAATTTGAAAAAGAAAATTAATTACTGTTTATTTAACCAAAATATATTGGTCATAACATTAATTTAATTATCATATACGTGTTTGAGGCATGCAGTAATTGAAGTTATCAGCTGTAAATAAAACTCATGCTGGTTCATTATTGTAATAGATGTCTGATAGTCAAATTAGATTAAAAAAAAAATCATTTCTAAATGCTATTTCTTTTCTATTATTCATTAAATCATTTTTCTAAATTTAGGAAAAGACAGATACTGAACGATTGCTTCTCTCTTTTGGGAAATAAAAGTTATAAATTGACACAAGCTAGAATTTACTGGGTAGCCGACAGGATACACAAGTAATATGTGGATGGGAATGAAGACTTCATGGAGTGTGATGTGAGCCACTGCAATTTCACAGGACAATTAATAGTACACGTACTATAATCGAAACCACATAAATGGAACCGGCAATGTTCCACGTTTTCTGGTATATTAATTTCATTTCACTACTTCGAATCAATTCATTGAACATAATGTAATTGGACATGTGATTCCAAGAAGACAAATTAAGTTCACATAAACATATAAACTTTTTACCAAATATGGGTGCCGGGGACTGGAAGAAGAAATAGATATTGAGAATGTGTTATGTGTGCTTGAGAACAGTGTTCTAGGCTAAGCATTTTAAAGAGGATCTACGAAAGATCTTACATGAATCTGAAAAGTTTCCTTCTTTAGGTATTTATACTTGGAAGTTACACCATGTCAAATAGTAATATTTATTGGAGATTAAACTAAGCTTATTTAGTTTTATTAAGAGTCTAATTTAATTTGTTAGTCTCCTTAAAATAGGATTTGTCATAGTTTGTGATAAGTTTAGTATTATAATTTTTAGTTCAAGTAGATTAATTAAGATTTCACTCCTAGTGTACTTGTCAAGGGTTTGGCTGGTATAAAATTAAAAGTAATGTACGTTTTATTTGGGAGAGACTAAAATAGTGTTTGTTTTATTATTCAAATTATTATCTTATCTAATCCTATTTAAAATATATATTTTTTTTAATATTCTCAAAATTTAATCATATTTTATTTAACTCAAAATATTTTAATGTTTTTAACCCCCTAAGCTTATTAATTAACTAAACAACCTCAATAACAAAAGTTTATAAATGTACACAAGCTAGAATTTATTGAGTAGCCGACAGGATACAAATAATATGTGGATGGGAAGGGAGAACGACTTACACGTACCCAAGGTTTGTCGTAACGACAAGTTGGTACTTAAAAGGTTTTAAAATGACAAATAGGTACTTTCCGTCATATTCTGTTAGTAATTTATGTTTATTACTGTTTATTAATAGTGAAAAGACTAAAATACCCTTAAAAGTTTGAATTTTAGTTTTTTATAAATTTAAAAATTTCTAAAAAACCCCCTAAATTTACAAATTTAACTAAATACCCCAATATATAAAAATTTTGTAAAATAACAAAAACACCCCTGCCACCCACAGCTGCATTCCGCCACCACCACCGAATCGTCGGAAAAGTTATGCTACGCACTGCACTGCTGGATCTATGTCGTAACGCGTCGATCCTCGGAAAAGGCCGATCTACGGCTAGATCTGGCCGCCGACGCCGCAAAACTCCATCTACGGCAGCGACGGCCAGACTGTCGCCGCTTCAAAGGCCGGTACGTAGACGTCGACGGCACGCATCCGACGGGGATCTCGTGTCGATGTAGCGGCCGGCGTATTCGACGGACAGGCCTTAATCGCACTAGGGATGGTGGGGGTATTTTTGTCATTTAACAAACTTTTTATATATAGGGGTGTTTAATTAAATTAGCAAACCTAGGGGGTTTTTTAGAAATTTTTAAATTTATAAAAAACTAAAATTGAAACTTTGAAGGGCATTTTAGTCTTTTCACTATTAATAAACAAAAATCACTAACAGAATATGACGGAAGGTACTTATTTATCATTTCAAAACCTTTTGGGTACCAACTTATCGTTATGATAAATCTTGGGTATGCACAAGTCGTTCGGCCGGATGGGAATAAAGACTTTATGGAGTGTGATGTGAGCCAGCCATCACACTGCAATTTCACAGGACAATTAATAGTGCACGTACTATAATCAAAACCACATAAATGGAACCAGCAATGTTCCACGTTTTCTGGTATATTAATTTCATTTCACTACTTTGAATCAATTCATTGAACATAATGTAATTAGTCATGTGACAGCCCCGAATGAGAAGACTAAATCAGCGCACTACCAACAAGATCATATTAGTTAACATTCGACGATGATAGTTGGTTGTCGATATTTAATGAGTGGGTAAGAGTGTTTTTGTTAATTTTAAGACTTTTTTTTTGTAAAGGGTGTCTAGCTAAATTAACAAATGTTGGGGATTAAAAATAATCTAAAAATTTTCTAAAAATTTATAAAACATATTTTCAAATTCAAATCATATTCTCGTAATAACAACTCAACTCAATTTTTTCAAAAATACAATTCTAAATACTCTACCAAAGCCTAAGCTTTAATTATTCAATACAAGTTAAAGAGCCCTCAGTCATAATTTTCAATTAATAATGCGTTTGTTGGCTAAAAAAAAAATAATAATAATAAAGCATAATTTATTTGTTTTAATTAACAATGAGATGGTTTCATATTTTAAACAA
Organism: Pistacia integerrima; assembly: GCA_026225825.1. NCBI lineage: Eukaryota > Viridiplantae > Streptophyta > Magnoliopsida > Sapindales > Anacardiaceae > Pistacia > Pistacia integerrima. The sequence goes on from CM047736.1 coordinate 24,004,989, forward strand.
GAACCCATACTCTATGTGAACTCAGAAGTCATAGATGCTTTCTTACAACGACAAAATTGTTCTTCGCAATAATCAACAGAAAATTTGATTGTGTTCTTGAAATTAATTTACTCACTTAGCCAAAAAAAAAAAAAAAGAAATTAATTTACTCCAAACCTGATTTCTGGCAACACCAAACGATTAGCTTATCTGCTATTCTGCTTAATGACGAGATTCTCAACACAAGAGGTGCTTTAATTAGAAACACTTTTTATCAGTTACATGTATCATGTATGCTGAGGCCCATCTCAACCATCAACCAAATTAATAATTAAAAAGTTTTTAGCCCTACCAAATTCACCGTGTCTCCTATTTTTAGATATTTTTAACTCCCACCAAATTGATCAATATGTTTAACTTCCACTTCATTATGATTCCAATTCCCGCTCTTATCATGACCACATTATTTTTATTTTCATTGTTTTAGTGTGATTAGTGAACACTATCATCATTGTTTTGTAATATATATAACAAGGATTGAGAAAATATAACATAAGTAATAAAAATATAAATGCATATAAGGGTTATTTTGAGATGGTTTATGATGGTGAATCTGATTTACTGGATTAGTGAAATGTTGGTTCTTGGACAATTGCAGGGTCTGCAGTGCTTGAAGTGTAGGATCTGCAGTATTTGAAGATGGTTTATGATGGGTCTGCAGTGGTTGAAGTGCAGCCTCTGCAGTATTTTGAGATGGTTTATGATGGTGAATCTGAGTTACTGGAGTAGTGATATGTTGGTTGTTGGACAATTGCAAGGTCTGCAGTGCTTGAAGTGTAGTATCTACAGTATTTGAAGATGGTTTATGATGGGTCTGCAGTGGTTGAAGTGCAGCATCTGCAGTATTTTAAGATGGTTTATGATGGTGAATCTCTGTTGTGTCTGATGCTGTAAGTATTTTTGGTGGTGTCTTTCTTATAGTCTAAGTTGAAATGTTGAGAGGTGTCATTGCATTGGTTTGCAATGACTGGTGTATTGAAGTGTTGATCTGCAGTTTTGCAATGATTGAAGTACTGGAGTGTTGATTAAACAAAATATGTAGTTTGGTTTATGGGGGAATGTTAGTGTTATAGAAGTTTGAACAAGAATGGAGAAAATGATTCACTGACTTTTCTATTAAAAGAGGACGTATAAATACAGATTTGAGAAACTTAAATTACTCCTAAACTTATGATAACGTATAACAACATATGTGTAAATGTAGGAAAGTATGAGCTGTACAGATTTCCTAAACTAGCTGATCAAAAAACAATTAAAGGTGTCAGATGCAGTTACGAATTCTGGTGCTGATTTTCTGCATGAATAATAGCTGTCCTTATATGCCCCCTCAAGATGGAGGTGCAATCTGCAACGCCAATCTTGGATCTTAATGGTTGAAAGCGCTGACGTGGTAGGGATTTTGTAAGGAGATCAGCTAGTTGATCAATTGTATGGATGTGATGCACACGAATGGTTCCCTTCTTGACAAGATCGCGGACAAAGAAGAGATCGATTTCAATGTGTTTCATCCGTGTGTGTTGGACTGGATTTAGACTGAAGTGATTGGCGCCAATATTATCACAAAACAGTTGAGTTGCTTCTTTGAGATTGAGACCAAGTTCTTTGATAAGGGAATGAAGCCAAACTGTTTCTGATGTGGCAGTTGCTAGTGCCCAAAATTCTGCTTCTGTGGATGATCTTGAGACTGCCCGTTGCTTGCGTGCAGACCATGAGATTGGATTAGGACCAATGAAGGTGATGAAAGCAGTGGTTGAAACCCGAGTGTCCGTATTTGATGCCCAGTCCGCATCACTGTAAGTCTTGAGTTGGAATTGATCATGCTTTTGTAGGAGAAGGCCATGAAACATGGTCTGTTTGAGATACCTGAGAAGCCGTTTTGCTGCAGTCCAGTGATTTGTTGTTGGCTTCTGCATGAACTGGGATAATCTGTTGACTGCAAAGGCAATATCTGGGCGAGTGAGTCCCAAATACTGAAGTGCTCCAATGGTCTTGCGATACTCAGTGCTGTCAACATACTCTGAATTATCGTGAACCGTAAGCTTAGCTGTAGTGGACATTGGAGTGAGTGTGTCTTTAGCATTGTCCATGGAGGTTCGGGAAAGGAGGTCCCGAATGTACTTATGTTGGGACAGAAAGAGTCCTTGTGGCGTTGGAATCACTTCTACTCCCAAGAAAAAATGCAAGGGGGCCATGTCTTTGACTGAGAATGTAGAGCCAAGCTTTTTGATAATGTCATTCACAAAGCTTAGTGTGTTGCCTGTGACAATTATGTCATCAACATAAACAAGGCAATAGCATAAGATATCATGAGACTTGTAAATGAACAAAGAAGTGTCAGTGGCCTTGTTGATCACAGTATTGACACTTGGGAGGATACTTGTATTGTTTGGACTGTCGAGGCTTTGATTTGGAGTCAGTCTTCGATGGTAGATAATTTGATGAAGACTGAGTCCTCGAGAAGCGTGAATCCCTGCGTTGAGTGGTATTGGCAGTAAGGACCAAGGATTGGGTAGTGGAGTCAAGCCGTCGAAGATAAGCCTCATGACCAAGTAGCAGATCATGTAATTCTTCAAATGAGAGAGAAGACTCTCGGGCTCGAATCGGGGCAACAATGTCGCGAAAATCAGATCCTAAGCCATGAAGAACATACAGGGTGATGTCATCTTGGGATAACGGTGCATCAATAAGGGCAAGCTGATCGGCAATAGTTTTAACAGAGTGTAGGTACTCTGTAATGCTGCGATTTCCACGCTGCATGAGGGTGAGATCCTCTTTGAGCTGCATGACGCGAGTCCTGGATCGACTAGCATAAAGTTTTGTTAGTTTACTCCAGGCTTGATGTGACGTCTTGGAGGTTGCTATGAGTGGTATCACAGCTGGGGACACTGAAGTCAGAATGGCACTTAGGATAAGGTTGTCCTGACGGAACCAAAGGTGATGAGCTGTAGTGGCAGCTGCATCAGTCGACGTCGACGGCGGTAGAGGTGGGCATGTATGAGTGCCATCGACATAACCAAAGAGATTATAGCCGAGAAGGAGAGACTCGAATTGAGCATGCCATGAAGGGAAGTTGGTTGGTGTGAGACGTGCAGTAATTTGCTGGGTGGCATTGATGGCTATTGGAACACTGTCAGAGGAAGAAGTGGCCATGGCGGAAGCAAGAAAGACAGGAAATACTCGTTGGAGTTTTTGAGGCTTAATCTGATACCATATAGAAGTTTGAACAAGAATGGAGAAAATGATTCACTGACTTTTCTATTAAAAGAGGACGTATAAATACAGATTTGAGAAACTTAAATTACTCCTAAACTTATGATAACGTATAACAACATATGTGTAAATGTAGGAAAGTATGAGCTGTACAGATTTCCTAAACTAGCTGATCAAAAACAATTAAAGGTGTCAGATGCAGTTACGAATTCTGGTGCTGATTTTCTGCATGAATAATAGCTGTCCTTATAAGTGTAAGGTTGTTAAATGTGTAGTTTGGTTTACGGAGGAATGTCAGAGTAAGGTATTTTTCTTCCTATTTTCTCTCTGTTTCTCACTGAATTTTTCCCAACTTTCTCTGGATTTTTCACATTTGATAATTTTACTATTAAATTTTGCGGGAGGAATCAAGAAGCGACCTGTTTCGGGAACACTTCATTATGGTACCCAATTCCCATTTGTCTTGGCCCAAAAATAATCCAGGGAACATTAAGTTAAGTTAGAGCGACAATCCCATCAAAGGAAGTCAATGGTTTGATCTCGAAGATATACTCACTGTGTTACTATAAATGAAAGCAAGTTTCAATATTATTTCCCTTTCACATTAATTTTGACAGAAGTGTAGACAGAGATTCAATCCACTCTCTCAAACAGTACTTTGTCAATGTGAAGGTTAATAGTCTCGGTATTACAGTAAGCAGTATAATAAAAACTCTTTGCCACTATCAGAAATGTGTGCTTAACATTAGAGTCAATGTCGTCTGAGGAAAGTTTGAGCACTAACTGCAGAAGTTCTTGCATTTCAGACTCTATCTGTAACATTCTGATGCTATCGTTATTATCATTATTGCTACCATTGTCATGTACCTGAAACAAAATTAGAAGCTAATTAAATTTTAATAGAGAAAGAGGAGGTCTTAATAGATTTAATGCTATTATGTACAAGCAAACCTTACTAAGAAATGGATGCAATGAAAGGCTAAATAGAAAATATAAGAGTGCAACAAAATCTTGTAAGAGATGGCGAATTAGCAATTTGTCCTTATTTAGTTTATATTGATGTCTCTAAGACTGACCTTTTGCTTCTGGTAATGACCAAGTTTGCTGCAAATTCGGTTGGTGAGGTCTGAGAGTTGCCTATACTGAGGATGATGCAACAGCTCATCTAAGAACCAGCGTTCAGCAATTATATTTATTGTGTTAACAAGTAATTCTGCTTCTCCTTGATGCATATCCCCATTCTGATCTTGCCACTTTATCAGCCACTTTTCCCACTGTATATATATATATAGAGAGAGAGAGAGAGAGAGATAAGAAACAGAAGAGTTAACACATTAGGATGAGTTTCTGGGTAGTGGGCAGAACCGATTACATTGGTTTTGGCGGTTGAATAAACTTTGGTTCGTTTCAAGAAAAATGTTTGTTCATGTTTTAAGCTTCAATTCAAGATCATAAAGAATCTAAGAATTCAGAGTGAATGAAAATTTTGAACATCAAATTGTGCAATAAATGAATTACTTACAGCCTGATGTAAATGGTGGCTAATGTCTCGACCTTGATTCACTAGTGCGTCCAATGAAAGGTGGTCAAGCGTCCCAAGCAAGATCCGAGTGAACCTCTGTTCTATTATATCCGATTCCAACCTCCTGTATGTCAGAAATCACATTTCAAGCAACTTTCAATGTAAATTTATTGAAAATTGTATAGGGACACAAATCTTAAACCCGCATTAGGAGTAAATTCTCTTTAATAATTGCTAATCACGAATTTTAGTGAAATCTTAAATCTAAATAGTTCATCACGTTAATTCCAATGATTACTTACAGCTGGGACAAGTTGTTGATAGAAATACAGTTTCTAAATTCATCAACGAAGGCTTCCCTCTTTTCTCTAGAATGTTTTGTATTGTGAAAATAAGAAGTGATTGTCTCCAACAAGACTGCAGTCTTAGCCCAACCAATTCGCGCTTGCCATTTTTCTGGCTCATATATACTGGCTGCTGCTACAAAGTACGCCAAGAGAAGGGCTCTTCGGCTAGTTCCGAAATTGTCAAGCTTCCATTCTGTGTACCACCTGTATACCATAGCATGTTTTTCTGAGGAAAATTAACATGATTTGAGTTGTTGGAAGAAAGGAATATCATATGTATATATATGCCTTTGCATACTGTCCCATTCAATCTGATGTCGTGCTTGGCAATTGTTGTAGTCTAATTTCGCAAGCTCAAGATAGATGCTATTGTTGACGTAGGGCATCCTGTAGGACAATCATATAGCCATTAGTATATAAATTAAATCATTGAATTAATCAGGATGCATCCTCTCAATAATATTATCGCACATATGCATTAACAAATAAAGATTCTCGGTTAAAATCAAGACAAATGAAATAAGGGATAAAGAAATAAAAGAATAAACCTGTAAAAAGTCTTGCCAATCCAAATGTCATCTTCACCGCCATATTGTTCTATGTAAAGTCTCGCCTCCACTCTAGGCAAGCTTGCATACCATGGAACCTTCAATGCGAAGTTCACCTGTTATTATCAATTATTAAATGGTCTGATATACATATATACAATTGACAGAATTAATTAATATCCGTAAAGTATCAAATAATTTGTCATGATATGAGATATTATATAAATTATGTTAATTAAAATGGATTAAGTTAATTAAATTAGTAATATATTTTTAAAGTAATTAAGTGTATTGATACGAAAACATTACCCTTTAATAACAAAAATAGTTTAAGGCTGCACTTCTAAATATAACAGAAAAAATGAAAGTTTACATACAAATTGCCTCCGCACGTACCTCACCAGGCAAGTCCTTGGTTATAATCCATTTATCTAGGAGCTCATTAGCTGCCAGTTTTTCTCTTAAAAATTTTGTTGAAAACTGCTTGGCGTTCTCAAGGATTTTCTCTCCAGGGAATAGCACCTGAGAAGCCCGAAACAGGTTGAATATTCCAGTAACAGCCTGGGTAGATTGCCCACCAAAGCAGAAGAACTCACCGCCCGTCTCAAAATTTTGAAAAACATCTGTTCAATGAAAGAACAATAAGACCACGATAATCTATGCAACACAATATTGTACTAATTTCAGAGAACTTTTTATTTAACTTCCTAAACTTACCAGCAGAAACCTCATAGCCATGTAATCTTAGCAGTCTAAATCCCATGGCTGTGTCATCAATATCTTGAACCCTGCTATTTCTTGCCCAGGAAATACCCTCTTCAGTCCAATATCTGAAATTTAATTAAGTACCCTTTAGAAGAAGGAATTTCCTTTTCATAGATGGGTTGCAATTATAGTAAAAGAATTACTTTTTTTTACGAATAATATGTACCTGTAAATATAATCCATACATTCTTTCAACTCCGGTTGGAAATATCTTAAAATTCCTAGTCGCTGCAAGCGATCCACCACCCATAGATGTTCGAACAAGTCAATTGGGTATGTGCTTGGTACTAAATTAAAGTACATCGATCAAAATTACATAGAAACCAGACATATATGGAAAGTAATTTCAAGTCAATAATTGACAAAGGACTTTTCTATACCTCCGGTATTGAATCTTTGGACAACTTTTGTTAAAAATTTCAAGCAATTTTCATTTTTAGTTTGCATGAATGCATAGGCAGTGGAGGATAAAGAGAACAAAAATGAACCATCTTGGAATTGCAATTTTAGAAGCTTTTCCCAGTTCAGGTCTTGCATTCCTTCCAAGCTATGCAATAGTGTTGTCGGTACATTGTGCATTGTGTCCTTTGGTATCCTATTTCACATGTAAGTGATATAAGGATGACTGCCCGATTATAATCTTAAATAACAAGCCATTTGGTGACTTAAATTATTAAACAACAACCCTGTTGACGAAAACTACTAAAAAATTGTCACTCAAAATGAAAGTATTTAGTTAGAATCTAACCTTGTGAGCTTTAAATTTCTCTTCGCATGGATGTCTTGCAAGACAGGAGAGTGTTCAGGTACTTCAATTCCTAAACCGCGAGCTATTTCTAGAAGGGAAGGGAAAGCAATTTCAAAGCCGATAGGGATGTGCTCATCATTCTCATTTTCAAGCTTGGATATGTTGTCTTTGAAAAATGACAATCCTAAAACCATGATAAAGGTGACATATCGATATATTGTTAGTCTAACCATCAAGTATTTAAAAAAAAAATACAAATCGCTTCTTTTTCTAGATACCTTTTTGACACTTTTCATGATCGATATTCCATGATTTTAGAGCTACAACACAAGCCAAGGTGTTGATTAAGCGATCATGAGCCGAAAATATTTTAGCATCACCCCATGAGCCATCCGGGAGTTGATTATTGACAATCCATTGAAGGGCAGATGGGAATTGAGAAGCACCACTGCCTTGAGTATCTTCAATAAGAGCAACCCAGGCTGTGTCATAAGCCGAAATGCTTATTTCTCCATTGTTCATGGAACCCAACATGGATCTAACAATATGGATTCGTTCCTTGATCTCATTTGGTAAAGAAGCCTTTTCGCACAAAAAGAAGAGTAATCACATCAGTACATTATTTTTTAGTCTTTTTTTTTTTTAATTTTACTAAAAAAGAAAAAAAAAGTTAGTTTTGTGCTTAAATAACCTTAACTGCTTCCTCTTCAATGTCATCTTCCAAAATCTCAGTCTCATGCCACTTTATCACTGGTACTAAGCCATCTTGGATGAATATATATACATAATAGTAATTTATAATTGCATGAATTAATAACTATCAACATTGTACCTTGGATGCGACCGGATTTAGAACTATTATTGTTACTGCATCTTGGACAAATGTAAATATTAATTCTGATCTTGTCTTCAAGCTCGGACGGCCGAACTCCTGTATAATAATTAAAATAGACACAAAAATTAATCTTATCAACTACTTTCTGTTTCTTTAGTTTCTTGGTAAATATCGGCACATTAAAAACTACAAAGAGAACAAAAGATATGGCATTCTTCATAAGGACACACACAATGTCCCTACTCACCAAAGTTTACCTAGAGACATATATATATATATATATAAGTAAAATCAATAAAATTTCATTATATACATAGATAATTATTTAAAAATTATATACATTGATAATTAAGATTGATGAATAAGAAATAATGTATGCATATTGTATATATATATATATATATATTGATTTGATATATGAATAATATGATATACACAATACATTATAGACTTTGTCCAATCTCTTTATGAAACTTACCACTTCTTTATTAAACTAACGTCCCATCTAAAACTAGAGTGTTACATAAAACATATGATTATTACCAAAAATCCTAAAATCAGAATATCAAATATATTCAAAAATTAAGATTAAAATATAAAAGAAATAAATGAATCTCAAATTATTTGCATTTAATTATTAAGTTATTATAAATATTTTACTAAAAATTTATTAAAATATCCTTAATTAACGATTAAATGTAGTCTTGATTAACAAACTATTGAAAATATTTAAATGAATTTGACAAATTAATAATCCGATCATAAAAGCTTGAACGATATTAATGAGTAGTGAAACTACAAAAACTGTTGCTAAATATATTTTTCTTTTAATTAATTAGTTTCTTTTTTATCTTTCTTTTCCAGTTTGATTTATACATAATTGTTTCAATAGAATGAAACACTTTACCAATGATTTTTTACAAATTGTTCGAGGGTTTTCTTTAAAAAAAAAAAAAAAAAAAAAAGCATTTTTTTTTATCTTAAAAAATGATTTTATAGAAATATTACAAAGACACCCCTATAATAAACTTATAAAGTCCACCTTTAAAATGATATTTATTATTTCTTTAAAAAAAAAATTCCCCAAATAAACGATTGTATATAGCAATTTTCTTATGTTCTTCAGTGGATTAATTTTTATTATGTAATTATAAAGTACAGTAGTTTTGTGATGGATTCTGAAAATGGTATCAAAATTATCTCTTTTGCACGATCTATCTACCATTAAAACTTTTAAAAAGCCTATTATTATTTTAGATTTAATTTTTTTTTCATATTTTAATTATTATCTTTCTTCCTCATTCTCTTGATTTATAAATGACAAAACATTTTATTTTTATTTTTCCTGGTGTATTCATACCCTTGTATTCTATTTATCTAAACTTTCTTCGAATTTATACCTCACTCATATCTTAATTTAATTTGATTTTTTAGACAAGCATTAGATTACTTTTTTCTTCTTCTTCTTCTTCGATTTTACCTGTGCATCTGTGTATACACTTTACTCATGCATATCAAAAATATCGTTTAACCATGTAAAAGAAAAATAGAAATACATTATACATATATATATATATATATATATAAACAATCAACATACAGAAGAACTTACTCGAGAAAAGGAGAGGTTTTGGGGGAAGATAATTGACGTTAAAAAAATGAGATTGTGGCGCCACTGGAGAGAAGCCAACAAAAAGATTAGTAGAACCAGAAGCCATATTGATGTTTAATTTATTTTTGCTGTGGACAGAAAAATTAAAATAAATACATAGCCAAAGCTCCTATGTAAATATTTATATACAACCGACGAAGTGAACATTAGCTGCATGGAATGGAATCAGTCAAACTCTGGATCGTTGTCCCATGCATGCTTTGCCTCTATTTCTCTCTCGCTCTTTCTTTTTCAATCTATTTTTAATTAACGATTATTTCAAGGTTGCAGGCAAGAACAATGATTCATAAAATAATTATTTGTGACTTTCTATTTACCCATTTTTTATTGTATTATATCAAAGATTGAAAACTTGTCTTAACATTTTAAATTAAAAAAATAAAAATAAAAAACTATATTGATATCTAACCATTTATTAATGGGATTGGATATTTAAACCTAAATATTTTACTTAAATTATTGATATAAATTTTAAACCGTTAATGGGGTGACAATAAAAATAACTATCTCCAACTTCGATCTCATATCCGTTATATTGTAATAAATTTATAACCATGAATTTATATTTCAATTTAAATCATCACTTTATGTAAAAGGATCTAATTTCGTTTGAAGCTTACAAATATCACTCTATGAAGTGTTATTTTGCAATTTTAGCCGAAGGCCGGGCCCAACCCAAGCTCCACGGCCCACCACAAAGATACATATTACTGTCACGTGCATTCCACGTGACACATTCATACTATATAATACCCAACTTATTACATTAATTTACGATAACAAAGGAAAAAAAAAAAAGAAGCATTTTTCTAATTTCGATGGTTTCACTGAGGTTTCCATTCTTGTTTTCTCAACCCACAAATCACCAATACACCACCAACCCAACACATGGAACTTCCCGCCCTATCTCCGTCGCCGTCGCTACCGCCTCCGCCACTGCCGCAGTGGCTGGCATCGCCGCCTACCGAAACCATAAACACCCATTTGTCGAGAACGCCCTGAATTTTCTCTTTGCCAATCCTTCCTCCTCCCACCTCTGGGCTGCTCTCTCTTTTGCTGACAGTTCTTCAGCTACAGTTGTTGACTCCAAAACCGGCGTCTCGTTTCCTTCCGAACTCGGCGGTTCTCGGAAACTTCTCGGAATCGGGTTGAGGAAAAAAAGAATCTTGGGATTGAAGAACATTGATGTCTATGCATTTGGTAACAATTTTTTCTTTCATTTTTTAGTTTCTTCAATTCTATTAATGCACAATGCAGACTTCAATTTTATAAAAAGATTTAATTTTTTGAGTTTGATTGTTCAGCATCATTGTGAAATTATGTATTTGTAAATTGTACAGGTGTATATGCTGATCATGGTGATGTGAAGAAATTGCTGAGGGAGAAATATGGGAATTTATCCATTTCTGAACTGAAGGAAAACAAGGAGTTTAATGATGATATTTTGGAAGCTGATATAAGCATGACTGTTAGACTTCAAATTATTTACAGTAAATTAAGCATAGGTTCTGTTCGAAGTGCTTTTGAAGAGTCTGTTGGAACCAGACTCCAGAAGTTTGGGGGATCAGATAATAAAGAATTGCTTCAAAGGTGTGAAATAGCATTCTTCAATGCTTCACTGGTGATTCCATCAAAAAAAGTGTTAATGTTGTTCAGATTAATCTGATGGCGCATTTGATTGCAGGTTCACTTCTCAGTTTAAAGATGAATACAAAATACCACGGGGATCTGTCATAGATCTTTCAAAGGAACCAGGCCATGTACTTCGGACAACAAGTAAAGTGTATTCGTGTTTTCTATGATTGAGCTTAGATAATAAAGCTAATAGACTGTTTATTTTCTTTCATTGGTCCTGTGGTTTTTCGTTCATATTGGAATGTTGAGACAACTGCCATGGAATTTGGACTAACATTATATTACACCAAATTTTGATTGAGGATGACCTCTCATGATGTTTCTTTTGGCTTAGAAGCTGAGTGATAGGATTTATTTAAGGTTCAGGCTTAATATAAGAAGTGGGTTGTTTTCTTTGGCACATGAAATTTTAGTTTTAAGGATTAACATTTGCTAGACTAGAAGGGAAGAGTTTGTTTTATTCTTGACCCTTGTCTATTTATGCTAGGAATAAAACAATCAAATGCTAATTTGAAATTCAAATTTGTATAAATTCTGCAGTTGATGGTAAGGAGGTGGGAAGTATCCAGAGCAAACTCTTGTGTCGCTCAATAATGGATCTGTATTTCGGGGAGGATCCATTTGATAAGAAAGCCAAAGAGGACATTGAGCTCAATCTTGCATCTCTCGTTCAGAAGTAAATAAGTTTTCTTTTTCTTTTTTAAATCTTCTCATCTTTTAACTGTACGGTTTAGAACTTGTATCTCTTGACTTTGAGTAATTGCTTTTATAATATAGTATATCGCAATACATACGTCAGATAACATCAATTATAGTATCCTACATCAATGAAGGACCACAGGTGCTTACAAAATATTCATTGAAAGAAACTTTTCAAATTCATATTAGGGATGCAGTGTATGAGTTTCAATCAAATAAATCGTTGCTTTGGTTTCGTTCTCGGGGTGATATAAGATTAATCATGTAATCTTTGTTTAATTTTCAAGATTCTCTCGTTTAGTTGTTAAATAATAAAATATTACGTAATCTTTTATTGCAAATAGTGTTTACTGTTGGTAATATTAAGGGTAATCAAATTACCTTCCTAAGGGGTGTTAATATAAGATTACTGAGGTAATCTTAATTTTGACTCTATTTTGTCCTTAATCTTTTATCATTTTAGACACATTTGCCCTTCTATGTCTACCAAATAACAATTTGCCCAGACCACCTACATTTGAGAATTTAGCTAAAACACATTAGCCACAAAAAAGTGTAAAAATTAACAAAATACCCCCGACCACCCAAGACTACCATCGACCGTTAGCCACCATTGTTGGCCGTCGGCGAAAGTCGTCATATAAGCACAAGAGTGGTAGGATCTTACCGGTCGTATGCTGGTAAGGACGTTTTCGGCCATGGATTTGTGATTCATGGTCGAAAACGACCAGATCTGGCCGTGAAATGGCCACTGTTTCATGGCTACATCTTTGGCAATGAAACGACCATATTCACAGCCAAATCTAGCCATTTTTAGCCATTGATCAAAGATTCATGGCTAGATTAGGCCTTACCGGCGCACGAGCAGTCAGATCCAATCGGTCGTGTGCCATTATGGTGGCTGTCGACAGTGGTGGCTGACTACTAGCAATGGCTTGGGGTGAGTGAGGGTGATTTTGCTATAAATTAAAGTTTTATATGGCTAGCATGTTTTAGCAAAATTTCAAATATAAGGGCTTAAAATAAATAATTTAAAAAATAATATAAGAAAATAATAATATTATTATCGTTATTTAAAACCGGAGGACAATTCTTTAATAATCTATCTTTTCAGTAATATAACATTATCCAATAATACAATATTAAAGAGACCCTTTAAGAAATCTATAGTCAACAGTTTGAAATGATGAAGTACACTGAAGCAGTCAGGCGTGTGGCTTGCTCCCACATGCACTGGGTTCAGAATTGGAATCATGCCTTCAGTGGATTCTACTTCATCTGTTATTCTTCAGGCCCAGGTCATCCAGTTGGGTCGACCATAATTTCCCAAGATAGAGAGAGACAGAATTTCAGTAAATGGAAGAGCAATGAGAGTTCATTCCGTTGTGATTTGGTTCCCTGGTGTGAAGTACAGAACAGAGGCATTCTGGGCCGACTACTTTGATTACATGCACATCTATTGCAGTAGCTTGGAATAAAATCCTTGACAATCTTCGGAAGTTCTAAACAATGTACTGATCAAAGGTTGTAGAGGCGAACTGCTGTACAGTCAGCCACGCCACGCTGACCCCGAGCAATCTTCTTTTAGTCGCAGGGCGAAATCCAGCAGCCAATTGCTAGCTTTAAATAAACAACTCAGTAAGAAGTTCAATTTTAAGATTGTAGGGTTCAATAGTAACTCCAGGTTTAAAATCGCGTTTGGAAAGTGAGATAGGAGTTTTACCATATTAAAATAATTAAATATAACTTTTTTATTTCACCTGGTGATAGAAGAAGATATCTTTCATGGGCTATGTTCCTTCAGGCTAGGTTGTAACTCCAATTTTTTGGTGGTGGAATCTTTACCGACCAATCAATGTGGTATTTAAACCTTTTTATCCACCCAGGAATCTGCATGTCCTTGATATATATATATATATCATCTCACGTGAGAAAAAAGTAAAAGTGATTTAACCCAAGATATTGAATTTGTCTCCACCAACTAAATGCTCTGCATTTGAATAAAGAATTCTCTTTAAAATTGCTTTATTTTTCCCATGAACAATTCACAAAATCAAAGGTAATAAGCATCATGGTTTGCTCCCAGAATCAGCAATGGCAAAAATATCAGCCTCCACTTGCACTGGTGGAGTGGCAAAGCTTTTTAAGAACTTTAAGACACCGGGACCCATGGGTTGCTATCAGTACAACTAAAATTTCACTCTTGATATGATTCTTGGGGGAAGATAATGAAGAAGAAGAACCCACCATGTGCTTACTACAAAACTAGCATCCAAAAAGTCAGGCACAAGATTTCACACCTCAGAAAGAGATGCCAGGATGCCTGTGGTTGAAGTTGAACTTGCTCAGTATAGTTTGAAACAACTATAATAAGTTGAAGAGTTTATTACAATTTTTCCCCTAAGGTTTCATAAGATAACACATTTCCCCCTCAGGCATTTAAAGTAACAATTTATTTTTTATAGTCAACTGTTTGGCTAGTGTTGTTTCCAATTCATCATCTGACTAATACATTTGACACTAAATCCATTGTAATAAAGTGTAAGTTGAATGAATATAGGAGCGAATTCTTTTTGTGGGTTGGGTATTGCGTGGCTTGAATGCAAAGCAAGTTGGTCCCAAAAATCGGATAAAGCAAAGGTAGGTACAAGAGATAAGAAAACAGAAACAAGATTAGACCAATAAGATCAATCGCTTCTAGCTTTCAACAATTCTACTATCTTCAAGATTTTCTTCTCTATTTTGACTTTAACAATATGCCAAACAAAGGGTCCATTCAATAATCCCAAAATGAAAAGGGAAAGATTAGTTTAAGATACTAATATAATAATAATAATAATAATAATAATGAATTAGAACAATTAGTTTCTAATTTCTATGCAAAAGATTAAAAATTATATACATATTAGTATCAAATCAGGCCAACCATAATCCCCTTAAATATTGCCAGGTCCCCAGTCTCCACTTTAAATTCTGTACCAGTACGATCTTGTCAGAAGATGACTGACTCTCCCTGAATCTTTATCTTATTGCAACTGTAATTTTACTTGGTGCTCATTCTTTCTTTTCCACCTCTTCTGGTATGTCTGCAAGAAACCCACGTGTGGGCAGTCAAAAATGTGCAGGAGACTAAAATGGTGGCATTCTGGACAAAATTTTGGGCCTGCATTCTTGCTGCATCTAGGTTTTAGTACTTGAGTTCAGAGATGTGGCTGGGGCACGTGCTCAAGATGGATGGTACATTTCTTCCACAAACAGGGGAATTTTTCTGGCCAGAGCTAGCTGAAGAATTCTCAGTTTGCTGTGGTTGCAAAGATGGAATTGATGAGCCAGCTTTGCTGCTGGTGGAACTAGTTCTCAGGTTTCCGGCACTTGGCGAAGATCCAGCTACTAGGGGAGATGGAGACTGGCTGTTAGTGGGTATTTGTTGCCCTTGGGGTGCCAAGCCAGACTTGGAATTTCTTTCGAAAGATATCTGGGTACGGCCTTGTGGGGATCTCACTTGCTGCTGCTGGGAAACATTCTTCAGAGTTGGGGAGTTGGATGATCCCAGTGATGTTGGAGGAACTTGAGAAGTTTGGGTTCTTGTTGAGTTCTTCCATTGGGGTGATTGACCAGAACTGTTGCTTTGGACTACAGTTTGTGGGAACATAGGAGCACTATTCGAGAGCTTGGTGCCAATGGAAGATGAAGACAGGTTGGTTGACGGAGCTTTACTTCGAGCTGCTGCTGCAGATTGTTGCTGATGTTGCAACATTTGCTGCTTATGGAGCTGAAGCAGTTGCTGTTGCTGGAAATTTTGAGAATTAGCAGCGACAGAGGCATTTGTGGTTATTGTAGTCGCAGTAATGGGACGTGAGGACCAATTTCCCGTAACTGGGGATGAAACAAAGTTCAGAGTTCTAGGTGATTGGTCAAAAACAAGTGTCTGTCCATTTGAAGCAGGTGACTTCCCGAAACTTGCTTTTTTTCCATCATCATTATTCGATGAACCTCCTCCACTCTTCACCTCAGATATATGGTGATTTTTCTGCTGTACAGCCTGAGCTGCGGGTGAAACCTGGTACCCTTGCCGGGCCATATCTGGAAGGCTCTGAAAGATTGCAGGATTTTGGCCCATAGATGAGAAATTAAGGTTTGAAGCAGAATTGTTTCCACCAAAGGATGCAAATGACATGGCGAATGCCTGAGGAGGGATGAGCTCAACTCCACCCTTTAAACTCTTCTGCTGTGATTGTTGCTGCTTCTCACCATGATTACCAGGACCTGCACCGCCAACAATTTGTGATGGCATCAAGGCAAAGTTTAGGGGCTGAAGTGGCATTGTGAAGTTTTGACCATACACACTCGTTTGATTGTGAGAGGCACGGCTATCAGCAAGTGAGGGGGCATTCTCCCCACTCATCTCAGGCTCAAGCTTGCGATTTTGATTGGATGGTGGCACGTGCTGTTTTTGCTGCTGATGTGGTAGCATGCTTGTTGAGCTCAATAAGTTACCACTAACTGGCCCCCCACGTGGCTGCTGAGACTGCGTTTGCTTGTGAGATGATGATGAGGCACTTGAAGTGGTTGTATTTTGATAGGCTGCTTGTATTAAAGGTTGTGAGGGAGGTTGCTGTTGCTGCTGAATTTGAGAAGGATGAAAAATCTGAGATGAATAGAAAGACCCATTAAAGTAAGGCAATGGTTGAGCATGGCCTCTAACTGCTGGTGGGGTTCCAATAGGGGTGGGGACAGGAAATGGAAACCCTTCATTCTGTACTATGGTCAAGTAAGGTGTTCCATTGGCTGCCATATTTGGGTAATTATAACTCACAGCTGCAGCTACTGCTGGTAATGCTGTAGAGCTTACCGGAATTGCAGCTGTTGAATTACCAGAGAATGATGCACTTTTTGCCAAGGCAGCAGATTTGGAAGGCCCAGATTGATTTGCTGCTGCTTGTTGTTGGCTTACAGGGAAGATGAAAGCAGGGGCATGCTACAGATCAAAGTAAAAAGTTTCAAAATAACAATTTGAAATTTTACAGAAATTTTGAAGCTCGCAAAATTATCATGACCAAAAATGTAAGGGAAAGAACATACCAGAAAGTTACCAGCTGGGGCAGGATGTGGAGCTTGTTGAAGCACTAGCTGCTTTCTCTGTGCTGGGTCCATTAAACTTGCATTCTCAGAGCTTTTATCTTTCTGAGTAAGACCTGGAAAGTTGGTCGTACCCTGCCCTTTGTCCTGCACAGAATTGAGGTTCACAACCGGAAAGCTTCCTTGCAATTGGTTTCCATGAATTAAGTTTTCAGTGGAGGGAATAACATTGAGACTGTTGGATTTGGCCCCAATTAAAGAAGTAGAACTAGCTCCGGCTGGCCATAAGTGGTTCATCTTTGCAAACTGCTGATTCAAGTATATATTTCGAGCAATATAATGGTGGGTAGCACACCTCTTTGGCCGAGGTTGAGAGAGCATAAACTGGGGAGGCTGAATGTTTCAATTATTCAATGCCAAATCCAATATCAACAGTTACCAAAAATGAACCAAGAAAAAAATATTATGAAAAGCTTAACTTTGAATGACACAATGACATACCTGCTGAGTTGGGGCAGATCTGGCACTTCCATCCATGGACATAATTGTTTGAAATGGAGGCATGTATCTGGTCATAAATTTGCTTCTTAATAATGGAGCAATATTTACTGCACGATATTAAACCCAAAAAAAAAAAAAAAAATTACAGATACATAACGAGGGAATAGATGACTCACCCCAGAGGTGGAAGACCATTTGGCCAGCCAGCTACAGCAACATGAAAAGGCACTGAACCAGATTGACCTGAAACAAAACACAAGATAGCATCAATGAATCTATTGAATCATAACTCAAGTCAATTCATATTAACAGGGAAGACCAAAATCGTCAAATTACCTGTTTTTTCCACTTTAGGAACTCCAGATTTAGGTGGTTGTTCCTGTTTTTGACTCTGCTGTTGTAATTTACAGGCATTATCTCTTCCATCATCTTGATTTGGCTTTTCAAAATCAAACTTCGATTTGCTCTTCCCTTCAATAGGCTCAATCTTCTTTTCTTCGACTTCCTGTAGTGCTGTTTCCTTCTTCACAAACCTCTCTGCCTTTTCTTCGTCCTTAACCAAAGATTTCTACACAATAAAAAGAAGAAAAAAAAGCATTGATTATTAAATTACCAGAAAGCAAAAAAAAATATATATATATATATATATATATATATCAACAAAGATTATTAAAGAGTGAGTCACTGATTCTACTCACCATATTGATATCTTGGGCCGTACTTGTAGGATATGAGGCGAAATCATTGAAGCCATCCAGTTCAGGAGATAATACCATAGGAGGAGGAGCCTGTTGAAAGGCACTATTCTTCTTCAGAAATCTGACAGCAAAATAGCAACGATAATCTAATCCGGAATGCGACAAGAAGGTACCTCACCATCAGATCAATCTTGAACTTCTCAACGTTTAGGCTCCCAGTCTCCAGTACAGTTGAACTCCTGAGAATTTACAGGAGAAAAAAGATTTAAGGAAAAAAGTTGAAAAATATCATATTCTCAAAGAAAAAAGAGAGAAAAAGCAAATATTCTTTAATGCTCACGCTTGTGTCACTGTCGAATCCATTTTACAGCAGGTAGCAGAAGAATCTTTATCAGCCGAAATCGGTTTTTTCTGTGTCACAGGACCGTTTGGGCAATCTGATCCTTCAATTGATAGTTTTACATCACGTCGCCTGGCTAGCTCTTCCTGTGGCTCCACCATCACAAATGCAACTTTAGGAGCATCTATTTCATTAGAAGCCTCACAAGATGCCACATTCAATTGAGATGTTTTCTCCGATTTCGGTGTAGATATTTCCGATTTCGGTGTAGATATTTCCGATTTTGTCGGTAGCTGCTCGCTTTCAAACATAACTACGGAACCAACTGGGTTTGAAGAATTATCAACCTCGACTTTCTTCTTCTTCGTGGCTGCAGACGCGATAGTTAAGGGAAAAAGAAAACATAAACACATGCGGGGTAGAAAAACAAAATATTGATATTGGATTAAAAGCTTAAATGCAATAATACCCACCGCCACCAAGATCTGATGAAGCGCTGTCTTTCTGAGCCAAAACTGAAACAGATGGTTTTGTGTCTTGATTGTTACTAATACCATCTTTCGATTCAAGATTTTGCGCTGTCTTTCCCATGCTATCATCTTCCTTCTTCGAGTTATGGGATTGCTTCTTCAGCCCAAACAAAACCTCAGCAATCTCAATCTCGATATCATCTTGTTGAACTGAGCTAGAAGATTTCGCCACCTTTGGAAGACGAGTCTTAGGTCCATTTGGTTTCTGCAACATCCATCACAAAGCTCAAAAAGTCAACCTTCCAATTTCTCCTCCAGAAAACAATAATCAAATTCAAAAAACAACACTAACCATCTTTTTCCTCACTGAAACATTAGAAGATGAAGGTGAATTAGCCTCAATGCTCCGACTCGAAGTGGAAGCTCTATGGTCTTCCCGAAATCCACCATTTCCAGAAGCCCAATTCTCATGCGACCTTTTCACGGAAGCTACAAAACCATACACAAACGCCCATCAGACCAAGTCTCCAATAAAATAAAATAAAATAAATAAATAAAATCCACATTTCTTGTACCAGAGCGGGCCTTCCTTGGGACCTTGACTCCACTCATCTCATCGGCGGCCTTCAAAGCCGGCGGCGTTGGCCGGCCGTGTCTAGTCGGAGGTAGGGATTTTCTACTATTTTGATTGGACAAAGACGAAGAAGAATATGAAGTGGTGTTGTGAGAAATTATGTGAGCTACTCTTCTTTCCTCAATTTCATACTCTTCTTCATCCGCTACACTTTCTTCTGTACTTTCTTCTTCTCCTTGGGTTAAACTATCGCCTCTCCGACGCTTGTGGTGACTCTTATGATTCGAAAAATCTCGATCTCTATATCTTTCTCTATCTCTATCCCTATCCCTATCCCTATCTCTTCTGTTAGCACGATCTCTTAACCTCACTGTATCCTGCAACTCCATCTCTTCGTCGTCTTCTGCAAAAAAAAATCAAAAAAATCGTCAGAACACCGATTCGGTATGCCTTAACTAGAAAAAAAAAGAAACATAGGATAGAGAGATAGTTATCAACCGTGTGAATCTCGAAGACTGCTTGTTCTTTGCCGACGTCTCGACAATCCGTTCGTTGCCGCCATGTTTGATCTTCTAGCTTCTCTGCTTCTGTCCATAAGCTTCAACCAATTTACTTAAAAGTCACAAACACCAATTCACCATAACCTTACTGTTTTCAGATTCAATCTTTTCAGAGCATCAACCCCTCTCTCTCTCTCTCTCTCTCTCTCTTCTGTTGCGTCTCTTCTTTTCACCTGGTTTTGGTGTTCTTTTCTGCTGAAATCTCATCTCTTTCTTTTTGTATGCTCTCATTCACTCACGCGAAACCTACTCCAACAACAGTCGACGGCTCAGATGCTTCGATTAGTCTTAAACACGATCTTATCCGTTGGATGGAAAGTTGATCTGACGGTCATATCTGGCAGGTGCCAACATGGCAGAAACGTCAATGTCTGATGGAATATAGCCATAGCGCACTTAATGGCAACGTGGCACATTATATTAATATGTGAAGATATCTTCTTTATCCGCATTCTCTCCACGCGGTATACGCGCGTGAGACAGATCCCAGTCACGGGGCTTTATGACATGCCAGGTTCATTCACTATCAGTAGATCCCACCTAAGGTTCACACCTGTCGTATCCTGATTCGTCGCAGCGACAAAAAGTAAGTACATTTTCCCACTCGTTCATCACCAGTCGCACGTAAAGCCGTTTGCCCGCCAATCAAAAGAGGGCAAGGTAAAGTCCACAAAAAGCATAGAATAATCACGTGAGACTTGAAGACCCAAATCCACCTGCTCCAGCGGGTCAAATTTCAGTTTTTTTTTTTTTCAAAAATTCCAAATGGGACCCATCAAAAAAGTTGGACGGATAAAAAATGATCCTTTCGAGATAGAAGAATTTGTACCGTCAGATTGAAAATCCGACGTGGACGGAAAGCGAGTCCTACCTGGCAACCCATCCACCTACCATCACATATAATTGAACAAAATCGGACGGCCGAGGATCATTTGGCAGAGAACAGGAGTCACAATCAGAATCACAATCACAATCACTGAAGTTGCGGGAGAACAAGTGGGCCCAAGATGGTTTCTAATCACAACACGTCCTTTGTTAAATTTGCTGACGTCAACAGTTACCTCTTTCATTACTGCTGGATGCCAAGTAAAGTTAACTATAAGAGGGGGAGATGATAGGGTGCGTGCGGGTGCAGGAGTATCTAAAATAAGTAACAAGGGAGGGTGGGGCCAGGAAGATAGTTGTTGACACATGGGGGATATTATAAGTTAGAAACACCACGTGGAGGGCAGGCCACGATCCAAGGCAGCAATCACTGAGGGGGGTGGGGCCGTGATTGTGTTGTTGTTTAGCAACTACTCGTGGCCTTGGATCTCGTTTAGTTAATGCCACCCCGGCTCCACTTGCTCATATTTTTTTATTAATTTTTATTTTCTTAAATTTTAAGATTTAAATTTTATTTATTCTTTTTCAAATCTTTGCACATTAGAGAATCAAATTATAAGTTAATCTCTCCGGAGTGGGAAAATAATAATTCTTTAGATGCCGAATGATTTTTTAACGCCCAATCTATCGTGAAAGACCCTTTCCCCTTGATTTCATGAAAATCCAACATGACCCCCACTATTTGAATTCAAGCATTAAAACTTAATAGTAAAAGGAAAATTTTGTTTATTAGACCTTACATATTTAACATTATGGAGATAAAATAAATAAATAAACCTAATCTAATATTATGAATTGATAAGATCGTCCTTTTACAATTAAATGTTAACACTGGAATTCGAAAAATGAGGTTAATATTAAGTATTTTCGAAACCAAAAGGTAAAAATTGTCATGTTACGATAGATTAGGGATCAAAATATAATTCACTCTTTCTTAGAAGTGTAATACTAAACATACAATATTTTTATACAACATTATGTAGTAAAATATGATTGGCTGATTTTAAATTAAAATTAACTTTCACCCAATCATCTTTTTAGAAACGTTATCATCCCTATTATTGACATTGTAATCCTCAAGTATACTAATGATATGTACTAAAATGTCACTGATAAAGATTAAAGTGTTACTAAAATATTTTATTGGATTAAAAGTTATTGAGTTAAATATTAGGGATGGCATTGTTATTGTCCCTTCTAGAGAAGGCAAAGGTAGTTTTCAAAAAACATGTTGCTTGTAACTGCAAGAAAGGTCAATCAACTAAACCAAATTGGCTTTCTTTAACCCTCGACATCAGTTTCAAATCAGTCAAATTAATTATGATTAATTTGATTTTGATATTAATCATAAGATTATCAATATTTTATTCTATTATCAAAAAATCTTCAAGTGACAGATGTGCCACTTTTTTCTAAGTTTATGAGATTTTTTTTTTTTTTTAGCACAAGGATGGTTTTGAAAATTATTATTAAATTTTATTAAACAGCTAATTTAATACATTATCCAATCATTATTCTAATGTTTTTCTTCCGATGATTATCAACTTGAAGGGATAAAATTGGTTTATTATCATAAACATATAAATAAAAATTTTGTTTAGTGTATAATCGATCCATTACGATGATCATGCTAATCTCAATAATAGAGATATAGTTAAATCTCGATAAATTAATAACATCTATTAAATAACATTTTTTGTTGGTTATTCGCTAAATTTATAAGATAATACATTTAAAAAGAACACACACATATACACTCCTTGATATATAAATTAATAATCTCTTTATACAACAAAAATAAATACAGTATGATATTTCCAAAGAGAAAACAATTTCCTATAGATTAATTCCTATATCATATTAACTATGAGCTAGTCCTTATATCATATTAACTCCTTATTATAAGCACATTAACTAAATACAATATGTTCATGTATTATGTTAAGTGCTTTGGAAAAAAGTAAATAAATAATGTCTCGATAAATTAATAATTTATTAATTTATACGGTTAAATAATATATCAATTAATTAATAAATTTTCTATGGCACATTAACTAAATACAATATGTACATGTATTAAGTTAAGTGTTTTGGAAAAAAGTAAACAAAGAATGTCTCGATAAATTAATAATTTATTAATTTATACGGTTAAATAATATATCGATTAATTAATAAATTTTCATGGTCCCAAGAATATTAATTTATTGAAATTTAACTATATTTGATAATTTGCTTGGACATAAGAGTGTGTAAAATTAACCCATGATTTAAATACATAAAATGACAGTGGAAATAAATTAAGCTCATTAAAAAAAAAGGATTAGGAAGTGGCTACAGTTTGATTCCTTAATTAAATAAACATTGCTTTAAAAATATTGAAACACATAATGACTCTTTGTATATTCATAATAATATTATATTAATTTTGTAATTGCTATAGAGATATCATTGATTTAATTTTACACAACTTATATTATAAAAATTTTATATGGAAAAAAAAAAGGACCCATTAACTCAATAAGAAAAAAGGGACTATTGAAATTGGATTAATTTAGTGTATTAATTAACCAATTTAAAAAGTTTGAAAATAATGGCCTATAAAATATGCATGAAGATATGTTATTATAGTTGCAAATATACCTCGAATGCCATTTGTTAGTTTTCACATTAATTTAATTATTCTTTAATTTAACATATAGTACTTTGTACTCTCTTTGGCAAAAATCAATAAAATAAAATAAAGTTGATGACCCCCCATTAATTTAATTTATGTAAGAAAGATGCAAATCAAAGCAAGCATTATTTAATTCAAAAGACATATAATCATATATTTAAATTAATATTTTTCCATTATAAAGTGACTAAAGCATGC
Organism: Pistacia integerrima; assembly: GCA_026225825.1. Taxonomy (NCBI): domain Eukaryota; kingdom Viridiplantae; phylum Streptophyta; class Magnoliopsida; order Sapindales; family Anacardiaceae; genus Pistacia; species Pistacia integerrima. Next base: position 24,028,988 of record CM047736.1, read on the forward strand.
GTCTTATAAGTTTAGGCTGCCCAACTTTCGAGTCTTATTATATTAAAAAATATATATATTATACTAATAATAATTAAAGGAATCAAACCTCACTCCAACTTTCTATATACAAAAACCAATAAATTAAATAATATTAAAAAAAATACCTTAAAATCAAAGAAGCTATGATTAATTAATTTTTAATTAATCCAATTTGACTTTAGATTTGTTATTAATAATTGTTTAAGTACGTGCACAACCAAAAAAATTATATTATATGATAGTGGGTTAAGACAACCTCATCGAGGCTTAATAATTAAGTAATTAAAATAATAAAATACAGATTAAAGATTAATTAAAGCATCTGATGCAAGTTGGGTTTTAATTAATTAATATACTATTGACAAAAGTAGAAAACATATTTTTGTCTTGACGGACTTATCAATGCTTTAATTAATTAATTAATTAATTGTTTGATTAAGCTTAATTAATTAAGCATTGCAGAGGCACTCAAAAGAGGTTTTAGGAAGGTGCAATGCAAAAGCTTTTTTCCAGCTGTATTATATTAATAATTTAATATAATTAGTTAGGTCTCTTGTTCTTGTTCAATAAATAATTATAAAACACGTGGTCAAACGAGAAGGTACCTTGAACATCACAATATAATTAAATTAAGTATGTTCATATTTAAATTTATAAAATTTGAAATAATAGAATATTTAAAATGAGTAAACAGCATTTTATCACCCAAATAATGATTTAATGACACCGATAAATTTTTAAAATACTATTTTACTACCTAAATTTATATTTTGTTTCTGATTCCGGCATCGTTGCGATTCCACACCACCATCATTCTCTTCCCCGGTCATCACTCACAAAAACTCCTTAAATCTTACTCTTGTTAACCCTGTTAATCATCGGTAATCGAGCGATTAGGGTTTACACAATCATCCCTCTCAAGTCCAATTTCGATCAATTACAACCATCAAAATCTAATATTTTGTCAACAAAAGACTCATCGGTTTCCCCTTCTCAAAAACTCTAATAACTTAGACTGAGTTTGCTCTTTGTTCACCATCTAAAATATAAAATTTAGATGGTAAAATGATATTTTAACGTCTATAGGTGAAAATATATCGTTAAGCCACTATTTGGATGGAAAAAATCGTTAACTTTATTTAAAATAGGTAAAAAAATTATATTTATCACAATAAATAATTTTTCATTTTCAAATAGCTGTATTTAATACAATGACAATATGCAAAGCACGTGACAGTGACACACATCTTAAAGATACATAAGATAAGTTGAAGAATAGAGATGGTCAAAGCTAGAGATGAGATAAGTTCTTTTAAATTTTATTTTTTTAATATATTATTGAGAATATAAGGGGTGGATGGTGGGCCTTTTTCTGACCAAATGACCTAGCAATAACATGGGTTTTTTTTTATTTATATCAATTGGGGTCCATGGCCTAACATTGGAATTAATTTCATGCATCAATGTCATGCCTTAAATCTAATGGGCTCCAGTGAATAATATTTTATTTTTCTTTTCTTTTAAATTCATTATGGGGATAAGTCAATCATACATTTATATACAAAATTATATCCAATTAAAATAATTAATAAAAATATGTGTGGACCTCAGCCCTCAGGATGGTACAATATTGTAGATTAGGTAAATACATTATACATATAGCAAGCTTTACGTTTCTTAATGTTTTAGGGTAACATTATTTCATTAATATATTGAACATTGAATTGATCTAATGGTCAATAGTATTTGTTATAGATATATAATATATGGATAAAGACACGCATATATGTTATATATTTATGTGATTTATTATTGTTGACTTGTTATATGTATATCTGTCATTTAAAAAATAGAGAAAATCTATGGTATCATAGAAGTATTGTTGACGTCGTACAATAAGTTTTAATAATCATTTACCACAAAACGAATATAAATATAGATGAGAGAAAAAAAAAAACAAAAAAACAGAGGTGATACAAATTGACTGAATGAATGTGATAACGATAGTATTCTAGATGTTTTTTTGGTGTATTTTAAATATGATAATTAGGTAAACAACCATTCAAAATAAATAAAATATTTGGAAGGAAACCTTAAAATTTATGGTTTAGGTTGTAGAAACATTGACAGGGTGATGATTAAGAATGTAGGGTAGGTATAAATAATTGAAACTGGGCCGGAACATATTTGAACAAATCTAGAGTTGGGTCTTTCAAATCTTGTTCACATGATAGACTTGAGATGACTTAAAAGCAATGAAGTTGATGATGAATGGAATCAAAATCAAATACACTTTTTTTTTTTTTTTTTTGGGTTTAAGAATTTAAAAGAATGGCTTATAATAATCCACCTTTAAAATTAAACAAATACCCAAAAAGCAGCAGCTGCTTATCTTGATTTTACCAGAGACGTCTCACCTCTGCTGTCCACTAATTTCAAAAACTAACTTCATTTAAAAGGAACATATGCACACAAATTGAACCAAACACGGTGGTGGTGGACCTCAGATTGAACATATTTTTGGTTATTGGAAGTTTCCGAGAAATCTTTTATTTCAACTTTAACTTGGATGAAAAGAATTAATCAGATGCCAAAGGAAATGTACTGGAAGCATCATAATTATATCGACAACTAAACATCCTGGACCCAGAGAGATGCCTATGAACAATACTTCCACAGAATATTGAGATAAAACTCCTGGGAAATCATGGAACTTCTAATAGACTCACAATCGGATAAGCTATTTTATGTTACAAATACATTTTTATTCCTAATCCAATACTAAAACATCCAACAACATTCGCATCTCAAAAGATTGAGCCACTTGGAGCAGCATTCTAACATAAAGCTATCTTTTAACCACAGGAAATATGAGACCTGGCAACAAAATATAACAAATAACTACAGATTCAGTCTCTAAAAAACTATTTGAGCTATTTCCTGTTACTCTACCCAAAATTAACATATTCAAGGGGGTGTGAATGGGTTAGGCAATGCATGTGCTTTATTTAGCAGGCTCTAATGAACTTACAGCTAGATTGCTCAAATAATACAGGAATTAATTGTACCATCAAGTACTTTTGCAATATATAGCAGCCTTTCTGTCAAGGCTCGGTTAAGGCAGGAATGGAGTGATTTATGTCTTTGTTGTGGGATCTGGCGCGGTACAGACTCCTCGTGCATTTTGTACGGTAAACTATAAGCAGAACAGTATGATTGGAAGTTAAACCTCACACATCACTAGATGTAATCCAGATCGAGATAAAAGCATAGGTCATAGAAATGTCTCACTTCAAAGGAAAAGAGAAACTGAATGGGGCCTGGCATTGTTTGTTGTTAAACAGTAAGCATCACAGTTATTTGTGAGACAACCGTCTAAAACAGTCCTACTCATACCTTGGTCACCTTTCAATGTTCACAGGAAATAAGTGCATAAATTGCTATACAAAACAACTTTTACCAAAAGCTTATGAGAACAGATTTCCACCTTTCATTTTAAAGCAAAAGTATCATTGTATCACATTAGCATCAAAAATGCCATTCTAGGGGAATAGACAATATACACCATAAACTCACCCAAAAAAGAAAGCTAATTGTACGATTCACTGAAGACATAGCTCACCCATTTACATCTGTGTGCAAACAATCATTAAACCTTCAGCAACTCCTGAAAGAAAACAAAAAATACATGTTGTGTCAACCACCATACTATGGGAATCATCAAGTAAATTAATATACCGAAAATCTATAGCAGCAAACTGCAAGTCCAAAACTAAAGTTCATTAACATGATTGGCCAGACATATGGGTAGTTCCGTTTTGAAGATTGAATTGCCTGAAAAGCCCTTGAACTTCACTAACTAAGAGCTCTCTTGAATTGACTAAACGGCTCTTAAACTTCAACAACTATGAAAGCTTGACTTGTTTGTCAGCCTTCGGGATTTTAAGTTTTGCTTCCTCAGACACTTGGGCTGCTTTGAGGAAGAATGAAGTTATCCAAGGATGAAGTATCTTCTTGCAATCTGACAATTTCTTATCATTGTCTAGCAACATATTTTGGATGAATTTACAAAACAATCACCCTTTTAATCTGCAAATCTCCCTAGTTCTCTATGGTTTACCACAAGAACCTTTCACTTCCTCCAAAATAACATGATTTTACAATCCATCCATGACTATCACCCTAACCAAGTATACGATCATAAACTTTTTCAATTTTCTTCCCCATTTTTTCATTCAGCATTTCAAATGGGAGTACTAGTAAACCTTTTGCTAAACCGTATATCCTTTTATTCCATAGAAAGCTACTATAACCGGAGAGTTCTGACCAAATTAGCAACCCAACTTAGTCCCATTACCAAGTCAAGTGAAGGCCAACAAAAGCAATTTATAACTAGATTATGGGAATGTAAATGGTTTAACTTAAAAAGGTCAATATGCAGCACTTTATTCAACCTTAATTGCACCCCGCACAACTAGCTATATTGGAAAGGTTATGTTGATTTATTCCTTTTCAGAACGAAGAAGATAGATCTACTTTTGAACAGGAAAATTTGTCTAGTACATGTTCTATTTTGCTGAATTCTTTAACTGCTCAGCAAGATTTTGCAACGGAAAGGCTCCTAGTCATATCAACATGACCTGATTTTAAGCATACCACCCCCTAATCAAGTAATAGAGGTTTCCAACATTGTATACAAAGGACGGTGGATTCCCACCATCTTGAACTTACAACTCCGAAGAAAACAATTTTTTTTTTCCTTTTTCCCCTTCAATGTTGTGTTAATTTTAAATTTACCAGACATTCATCCAGTGCCATCAGTTTTATCAAAAGGAAGCGTACCTTCTCTTTCTGTTTGTAGATGCTCTCAACCTTCTTCATATACTCATCTGTCAGTTTCTGCATAAAGAAAAGGGATGTTAATAACTTCAGAACCCACTAGGACGGTGTTATCTGATAAAAGAGAAATTACAGAATGAGGATACAACAAAGAGAGTCAGGATTCCCAAAGATTTTTGACAGCATCTAGGGAAGCAAGCTCGATGAATTTTTTTATGCTTACTAGAATAATTATTATTGTGCCCACACCCGACCCCCCCCCTTTGTGTGTGCCGAAGAGGGAGGTTTTCATGATTATGTAGCAAAGCTCAGACTTCATTTGGGCAGTTCCCTGGACTTCAGTCCAGGTCCAAAGCTCCCTAAACAACATGGTACACAAAAGCAAGCACTAACTTACCTGCAAATCACTTGACAAGTCCTTCACGTTGTCTTCTGAGAGCTTCTTTTCCTGCAACAAAATGTTGAAGATAAGTAAACACTACTTGAAGTGAAAGAGAAGGATATATGTAGAGTAAGAGAGAAAATGCAGCAAAGAGGCAATAACAAGACTTGCATTGAGACTAAGGTGATCTAAGGAGTCATACCTTCTCAAGTTTTTCGTAGGCTTTTAATGCATCTCTTCTTATATTCCTCAATGCAACCTGAAATGGTTGATCAGGCAAGATTATTCAAGAGCACAATTCCAGCAACTTTATTGTCCTAAAGTTTTGATATATTGTATCTTATAAACAAATAATTTAAAATGCATGTATATAGTTTGTTTTCTATTACCATGATCAAACTTAATCAATTACCATTCCATGTCTTAGAAATGGAATTTAAGCCATTTCATTCTCCCATTTTTAACCCAGATCTAAAAAATTTAGATCAAAATGTTATATAGATATCAATCCCTGAACGTACAGACACAGAGATCATGAAAACCCTACAGAACTTCTATTGAAGGATCATTTACAAAGTTGAGTGAATTTGCAAACCACGGGTATAAGCATGAGTACCTTTCCTTCTTCAGCCTGTTTGGCCACAACTTTTGATAATTCCTGCAATTTATCAATAAATTCCATAATCTCAGTTTTTAGAATGACATCGAACGAACTTATAGTGATCACTTATATATTTAGAGAACAATATGCTTCAATATTAATCACAAAGTATCTAGAAAAAAATAATTAATTTAGCATGGATGTTGTCACTGTGTCAGCTTTAGAAAAGAATGTCTTGCTAAAACTACTGTTAGGAACATAGAGTGCTACTTATAATGTGTTCTTTAACATGTATGTGAGATCCATGAATATAGTACCCAGGACGCAGTAAACTTTTCAATATATGCACCCTTACAACAAACTGTATTATAATTACTAACTGGAAATATATGAATAAAAAATAGCCAGACCTAGCAACATGGATATCTTAACATTTCCTCAAAACAAGTCAAGTTCATGAAATATAGATATAACACTTGAGTTTTAAGACTGAACTCATAAAGCAATCTGATCCTCCTAAAAGCAGGAAAAGGCAGAAGAGTTATCTATTCTATACAGAAACGTCATTCAGGAGACAGTGAAAATAATGATCTAATTATTCTCCAATAGGGATGGGCACAAAGCCTGGCCCCGTGGGGATCCGCCCCGAATTTTTCAGGATTCGGGCCGGGACCGGGCCCAAATTTGGCCCCGAAATTTGGGGACGGGCTGGGGGCCGGGATAGGTGTTTCCCCACCCCGCCCTGTATATATATATATATATATATATATTAATTTTAACATTTGAAAATCAATTATACATTATACATTATACAATAATAATATATATGTAATATATTATTTGTTGTTTGATTGATTATAATGAATCAATAAATCACTATAATTTAGTATGATGGTTTTTATATTTAATATGTATATTATATATTTAATTTTTTTTTTTGGTTGGTATATATAATTTGGAGAAAAGAATAATAAAAGTATAAAACAAAGGATAAAAAATACAAAAAACCCCCAAACAAGGAATTCGGGGGTTTGGGGAACGGGCTTTTTTTTGGGGATTCCCCGAATTCTCCGAACGGGCTTCGGGCCGGGGCCGGAGACAATGGTCCCCGGCCCCGCCCCGGCCTGTGCCCAAGACTATTCTCCAAGGGATGAAGCACAAAAAAGTTAGCAATCTTCCACAAAAGTGGACCTATTCAATTGCTACTTAAAACAACCAAACCAAACATAACAAGACATAATATAATATATGTACCAATCAATAATTTCATGGGGATTGAACATACCTTTAAACTATCGGTGATAATATTGTACAACAAATCTTTTCACATTCTCAAGAAAAAGGGAGATACCTTTCTTCTATCAGATGTCAGTTGAGGAAGGGTCAAACGTATCACTTCACCATCATTGTTTGGAGTCAAACCAACATCAGAGCTTACTATGGCCTTCTCTATAGCCTTTAAGCTGAAACAAACAACATGCAAAAGGTAACATGAATTGACAGGATAAAGTATAAAAACACTACAGGACATACTCTGGAATCAGAAGTTTTCTATTGCTCAATAATTCCAGAAAATTATATTAATTTTCTTGTCAAAGAAAATGAGTCAAAAGGTCGGAGAAGCTTAACTAGTCCATACACATTTACTTTATTTTCTCAGCTTACCATACAAAGCAGATTTTAGAAGACCTTTTTTTTTTTTTTACATATATATTTCCTAGTATGCATGGGGTGTCTACTGCAGAATAGAACAAACTACACATATAGGTTGGTACTCAACAATGCCAAACTTAATTCATGGCCTCGTATTTATGAAGTACCTTGATTTATCATATGGTTGAACCAGAAGAGAACTTGCATCAGGCGTAGTGATTTGAGCTATGCTCTTCAAGCCGACTGGAGTTCCATAATATTCCACCTAAAAAGGCATTGACATATAGGTTTATAAGAGAGGCATGCCAGGCACTACTTAAAAAATTCAAGTCAATGAATACCAATTTTTCTGATTTTAGTCTTGCAGTATTTCTTCAAACTATGTACATTTTCCTACTGTTGCTTACTGATTACCCTCTCCATTTATTATGTAAGCTTTAGTTTCTATAATGAGTTTGCAGGTGGAGGAATAATCCACTTGAGAACTAGAAAGAGCAAACAGAAAAAAATAACATGAGAAAGGAGAGAAGCAGAGATAGCACATAAGATTTATCACAAAATAGACTTCGCATGGGAAAAGTGGCTCAGGGTAACAGCAGATAGTGGAGTACAAAATAACTGGGGAAATTTCTACCGATGCAAAAGTGAGACACCGAATTTTTATTCAAAACTTAATGTAATGACTTCACCGTCTTAGCTTTAAGATCATTAGTACACATCACATATCAGCATTTATAGTTGGTTCATTAGGTTATGCTCTATTCCAACACAATTCATCTCTCTAAATTTAAACCAAAGCTCAGTTTTACATACACAAAAATAAGATTCAAAAACACAGGACAGAATGCAATTAGCACAGGAAATATTGCCAGGAGTCAAACCTCAATCTTATCTAACATGGCTGGATTTGCTCGCCCTGTCCGTACTGAATTGAAATTGGTCCGAACCATTTCAATAGTCTTATCCATTCTAGCTTTCTGAAAAATTATCCAGCGCAGTGATTATTCAACAACACGCTTCTATAAAACACTAAACAGAATGTAAAAAACAATCACAAAAACACTCACAACATCTTTTTCAATGGAAGATTTCTCCCCTTCGATTTCTTCAATAGTTGCACACCTCACAAATCTTGTTCTGCATTGTTCACAACAATCAAAATTCAGCCGGACATTTTAACAAACAATAAACAAGCTATTTTATCAATCGAACTAAAACTACAAAATCTCTGACCTCTTGTGCACCAACTGTTTAACAGCAACAGATTTTCCAGAGAATTTCACAAGTCTAACGTAGTTTGCAGCTGAGCTCCACTTGCTCACATTCACACTGCCAACGCGGCACGTGGCGCTTTCAGTTCTTCTATGATAAGAATCTGTTAAGAAAATTAAAAAACAAAATTACCAAAATATTTTGAGGAAAAAAAAAAAAAAGAGAGTAATAATAATACAGAAGAGAATTGTATAGAGAACCTGGAAGGAAAAGAAGGGATTTGGAAGGATTTGGTTTGGACTGGAAAATGGAGCGAACAGACCTCGTTGAAGAGAAGTGCGTCGCCATGAAAGCTTAGACTAAAAAAGCAAAAGCGTTTAAAATGCGTGGTTTTGTTAGTAGCAGTAACCGAGTTGAGAGCCTGGTCTTTCTTTGTCAACAAGGTTCGAAGAAGAACAGGGGAATGGTTTGGACTTTGGATAAGAGTTTCGTTGTTACTTCAGGGACCCTGTTTGCCTTTTGGAATAAACTTGTTCTGTACCTGTATTTGGGATGTTTCTTTTCCGGACAGTATTGTTCAATGTTGAGATTACTTTCTTACTCCTGGGTAATACCAGAGGTACAATTTAATTCTACAAACTTTTTTTAACAACCTCAATATAGTAGTTAATCAGCTTATAATTACTAATTAGGGCAGGCGAATCTATTGCGAACTATCACATTGATAGAGACAGATCTAGCCCTCAATTTTTTTTTAAAATACTAATACGTACAAATTTTGGATTTTGGCCCATCCTAACAAAATATTAATGTACAATTAGTTCTTATTTTGATCCATCCTAACAGAAATTTTTAGATCTGCTATTACACGTCGAAATTATAAAAGAAAATTTGTAAAATTAGATTTTAAGTCAACCTTTATTGTTGTTTTATATATACTCAATTTTTTTTTAATCTTCTTTTAACTATCTTAAAGATCTAGCAGTTGTGCACGTTGGAATCACAAGTAATTTCTTTTAGAAAGAAACAAAAAATAATAACAATCCACAAGTTATGTAAATCAATTGAAAGTTATAAACAATATGATATAGTAAAATAAACCCAAAAAATTTAATGCTTATATGTTATTGATCAAATTCATTTAATCACCTTGATTATTTTTTTAAAAAAAAAAATAGGTTTATGAGGTAGAAAAGGAAATAAATTTTTTTAAATTAATAGCAAAATCAATTCTAGATAGGTTGTGTATGAATTATGAAATAATTTTGCGTCTTATTTAATAGTTTTTCATAAAGGATAAAAGTGTAATTAAAAATAATATAATAAACAGGGTCAACTAAAATAATTAGTGAGAGTCTGAGAGACTAATAGCACCACTCTTAAAATATTAGTGTTAATAAATGTGGCAAAGTAATAATGTTTTAGTAAAACTTTAAACAATAAATTTACTTTAGTTCAGTTAATTACATTGTCACCCTTAAAGTCTGGTGTGAATTTTCTCGTTCCAATTTTAAAATTGTTACGCTAACATCCCAAAATAGAGATTATGTCAAGTAGATATAACTCCGAATGCAGTATTACCACCAAAAGTTTTCGAGGACACCATAATTTTACCAAAACCGTTTGTAATTAAATTACGTTCGCATTGTCCTCTACATGCGTTACGTCTAACGATAAAAATGTTCATTTTCTCCTAATAAGTTGGCTCAAATTTTTTGTTTGCCATGTTTACCAACATAGGCACCTTATGTTTAGAGTTGTGGCAGTGGTCAAGAGTAGGGGTGAAAATCAAGTCGAGTCACTCACAAGCGACTCGAGCTAGGCTTGGTATTAGTTGAGTTGAGTTCAAGTTCGATTACAGTAGAATTCGAATTCGATTAAAACTTGAATACTCAAATTCGATTGAAGCTCGTATTCTCGAACTCAAATAAAATTTGACTAAAACTTAATTATACAAACTCGAATTATAATTTCAAGTATCAAGTTCAAATTCAAACTCGATTTCTCATGTTCAATCAGACTCAACCTCAAATTCGATATTGTAACACTCGAATCGATTTTGATTAACCAAATACTTGATTTGACTAGATTTCACCTCTCCTCAAGAGTGCCGCAGATGAAATAATGGTTGCCCCACTTGTCGAGTGTGATCTTGTCCAAGCCAGAATTGTAGAGCGCGATTGGAGACTTCGTTTCACATGATTTCGTACACTTTATGGCCAATTATCATCATACTGTGCTGTGAGGGGTTGTACTTGAACACTACATTAATTAAAGGATACAAGATTACCCATTAACGATATGATATAAAATAAGGTTTAACTCAATTTAAGAGGTGATTAATTAACTAATTAATTACTTTAATTACCTAGAGCGTCTTTAACAATTCTTAACTATTTAATTCTTAAGTTGGTCCTAATTACTCATAAATAACATAATTTGCAAATGAAATATCATGATATTTATAGTTGGTTTTTTATTATATTTTTCTCTAAATATTTTATCAGAAAATATGTTTGTATTTGGATGTCAATTTTAATTTATATGAATAAAAGTTGGAAAAAAAAAATTGTCATGAGTTTCTTTACAAATCTCGCTAATAATATTATAACTTTTAAGAAAAGCTACAAATGGTTTAAATGACATTTTAAAAATGTTATTGATATCCTAATTTTCGTTTTGTGAATTTCTCATATAGATATCTATTTATAAATTTGATCGACTGCTCACTTTATGCACTTCACTTAACAATTATTTTTGTTAGGGTTAATTAAATTTTCGAAAAGATATATTAAACTCCCCTAAAATTTATGATAAATTGGCACTACCTTTTTGTTTCAATATTAAGAGATGATTAGGTTAAAATAAATAAATAAAGTTTGGACATATATAGTAAACTCTTCTTACTTTCCTAAATTGTGAGGGTTTTATTTAAAGAATAAATCGAGTTATAAAATTCAATAACTTACTAATTATACTTTTAATGAAACAACAAATAATATGTTTTCTAACATATAACATTACACACTATAGTAGATCATACTAGATTCGATAGTTTCGTATTTAAATTAGATCATGTTAGATCATATCAGAATATTAAATCTAAAGCATTCCGACTATTTCTCTCATTTTTATTATTTATTAAGGACAATTATATAAAATTACCTAATTTCTCTAAATAAAAGCTACTGAGAGATTTGAGTCGTAATAAAAGCTATTAAGATATAAGATAAAGCCAAAAAATCAAACAGAATATAAGTATACGCGCTTTCATTTAGACTCGAAAACTTGTATCAATGAGAATTTCGAAACAATAAAATATGAATACAGTTCATGTTCGCACCGAACATTTCTTCGTCTTATCGATCTTATTGCTAATGGTTTATGGCTCTAATGCTCTGTATATTGATTCATGGGGATGGGCTATATGTGGGTGCATCGGAATAAGGAGGCAAACCACCTGAAGGACCGGGTGCGTTGGGTGATTCAGATGGTGCGTGGCTCTCTTCATTATCTTTTTCGTTCTTCAAGTCCTCTGCCAATGGATTACGAGGTTGTCCAGGCGCGAAATCAACGTTAAAGCTCACCTTTTGTCTGGCTTCGCAGTGGTTGGGAGTACTGCAAATGAAGAAATGGAGGCTAGACCTTTTCAGCTCAATCTTGTCAGAGCCAGTCCGGTAGACGGCAATTAGCTTCTCTTTCAAGGCCGGCTCAAGGGATAGGCAGGTGAGGCACCTGCTTAACTGCTTAAGGGCCCCAAAAAATTATGGTAAAAAAGGGCCAAATTTTAAAATAAGTGTATAATTTTTTATCTAGTCCAATCCAAGGGCCTTAAAAAAAAAAAAAATCCCAAAAAGATTCAAATTTATTATAAACTTTTTATATATATTTTCACCCAAAGTTTGACGAAATAATAAGTTTGTGCTTCTAGTTTCATATTCTAATTTACACCCATAAATTAACATACTGAATTTCTTTTAACAATGAAAGGCTAAAATGGTCATTTATATGTCTCAAATTACTCACCTCCAATTCAATCTTAAAATTTGATATTCACATAAATCATCTCACCCCTCTTCTGACGCCGGCCGTTTGGAGCTGATTCCGGTCGATTTTCTCACCCAAATAAAATCGACCGTAATCAGCCCCAAATAGTCGACGGCGGAAGAGGGTGGGGATGATTTATATGAATCGATCGAAACCATCACTTTATCATTTTCCAAGTGTTTTTCCAGCCTTGATAGCTCTCGATTTGACCGATTTTTTAACGAATCTCGCAACCTGGCTCCATTGTGTGCAACAACCATTTTCAGCCTTTTCGGCATGTATTTGGCATCGTTGGCCTTCCCTAACACCACTATCTTCCTCCCCTCAGCCTTCTCACCAAAACCTCTATTATACCTCATCCGTTTACTCTGTCAATCGTTGGACACCGATATCTTTTGGACTGTGACTTCTCAAGTCTTTTCTAGTCAATGCTAGCATTGGAAATCACCAATTTCACTATCCATCGCTTCTCTAGTATCTGCTCTCTAAAACCCTCCATCAATCTGACCTTGTTAGCTTGTCGGTTCTCGTCTAACTCTCTTAGTAATTTTGTATTTAAAAAAGTAAGAAAAATAAATTTAAAATAATTTTTTTAATATATACTCAGAAGGTCGAAAAAAAAAAAATTTTTAGCTAAGGACATAAATGTTCGTGAGAGAGTCTGCTCCCTGTGTTACATTTCTGGAACTTTTCCTTAGTCACTTCCATCACATCGTACATGGCGGTGCTGTATTGGAAACTGCATAAAATTTTCACTATAATAATCATTCGAATTAAAGGGACGGATCAAGAATTAATTTCAGAGAGGGTGAATTCAAAATAATTTAATATAAAAAATCAGCATCTTTTTATGTAAAAATGTTTTGAAAAAACAAAAAGTAGAAATAATGAAGACGAATTAAGGGCATGATGCATTACCTAAAGCGTCACCGACGTAGAATATCTTGCCGGAGACCCATTGGTAGTAATCAACGGGAACTTTACGAGTCCATCCCGGTTCATCACCGACTTTGTACTCGACTGCCATGGCGACTCCACAACCTAGTGTCAAGATCATCATCAAGAAACTCATGGAATTGTTCATCGTTGAAAATCGTATGTTTTCTTTTGAATCACAATGTGTGAAGGAGAGTGAAGTGAAGTGATTATAAAATATAGATTTGCAAAAGAAAAATCATGGTATTTTATAGTCAATTTCTAAGGCTCCTAGTTCCTAAGCCATATATATTAACAAAAATTTGGTCCCCTAATTAATTCAATAATTTCATACGAACATAACATGTACGTAGATGCAATAGTCAACATATTTATGGTATTATTATTTTTAATTTTCTCTAAATATAATCGAAAATATGTTTGCATGTGGATCTCTATTTTAATTAAATGATTAAAGGTTAAAAGAAAATGTTTTCGACTCTTTCATTACCATTAATTCACAAAGCAAGTAGGAAAATCCATATAAACATAAGACGTAGATAACATAAGTCAATACATACCTGATACTTATGGTATTATTATATTTAATAAATTTTAAATATTTTATCAAATTAAATATGTTTGCATTTTGGATGTCAATTTTAATTATTATAAGAAAATGTTTTTGTCTCTTTTCGTTATCATTAGGATATGTTTGGCATGCAACATTGTATTGTGTAACATTATATATTATATTGCATGGTATTATATGGGTTAGGGTCTTTTAATACAAATTTTTGACACAAATCATAAAATTTGATTCAATATAGTCCAACGGATAAGTTAAGAGTTATTTTTAGTGCCATCTAAACAATTTCTAAGCCATTAGATTATCATGAATCAATTTTTATGAATTTATGTCATAAATTTGTGTTACAATAGTTTGACTCTTATAGGGGATAATGATTCACAAAATATAGTAGGATGTTTGGTACATCTTTGTATTTTAATTTATCTTTAGTTTTTTCATTTAAATTTTTAACAAGTATTCATTGAAATTTAATAATTTATTTAAAAACTTAATTTTTTTTTTACTGTTAACTAAAATTTATATTAGTTATTAAAAGAATTGCAGAAAAAATAAAAAATTAATGAAAAAGAATCATTCAATAACACTAAAAATATTTTTATTTATTAGCGTTATTTTAAGTCGATAATTATCTATTAATTTTAAAGTAATTAATTAACTTATTAAAAGTTTGAAAGTAAATGAAATGATACAATTAGACCTGGCAAAACGAGTTAGTGAGTACGGGTCGGGTCTTCATGGGTACGGGCCCAGTATGGGTCAAAGTATATGGGTCCAAAATATTGGACCCATATCCTGCCCTATGCGGGTACAGGTGGACCTGCGGGTGCCCTTTTTTTCTCTCTCCAGGTTTTAGTTTTTACGTTTCACCTCAATAGTTTTTAATTATGATAGTTACACCCCCAAAATTCCTACAGTTTTAATTTTTTACATTTACACCCCCTAAATCAACTACTCTAAATTCAATTCAATTTAGAATATAAACAAATAGGAACCAAAATAAACAAATAACACATAAACAAACAATAACATATAATACAAAACTACAAATACCAACCAAAGAAAAAAGCTATCCTTACAAAGACTTATACAAAGAATGCTACAAAGTGAAGAAAAAAACAAAGAAAAAACGGAAAAAGAGAAAGAGAGAGAGAGAGAGAGAGAAATCATGAAGATCAAGGGTAGGGATTGTCTTTGTATGCCCCCTTTGTATTTGCCTTTGTAAGACTAGCACTTCTCAACAAACAAATACATAATCACTAATACACAATTACACATAAACAAACAAAATAAATTAATAAACTATAAATACCAACTAAAATAAACAAATACATAATCCAATATTCAACAAAAAAACATTCTTAGGGCAACAAATGTTCATCCCATAGTGGGGGTGATAGAGTCTCTTGATTCCACAGCCCTAAGATTAGTTAATGGCGCATCAAGATCATCATCTGAATTATCATTCACCTCATCATCTACAAAACAATGATCAACTACAAATATTAATAAATATAAATAATAAAATATATGAAATATATGAAATATTATGTTAACATGTTGCTTGTAAACTCATATCCATATAGCCAAGTTCAAGTGCATATAAAAGATTCTGCATTTTTTGGTCGAAGTGAGCTTCGATATTTGTTGAGCACTTTACTGCCAATACTAAAAGCGGACTCCAAGGCAACAGATGTTATTGGTATTGCCATGATATCACGAGCCATCATGGTAAGTACCGGATAACGATCACGATTGTTCTTCCAATAATCGAGAATATCAAAATTCTGATATTTGACGCGATCAAACCTCATCTCTTCCAAATAAAGATCTAATTCGGATTTCTTAGTGGAAATGAAAAACACTCTTATAGTTGTCAAAATCCTGCATCATTTAAACAGTTAAGTGTCAAAAGTTAAAATTAAACAATAAATAATACTTTATTTATCATAAGAATATAAAAACTAAAAAGTATAGTGACTTACAAAAGAATGATCTACACACTACTAGAAGTAGAACTACTCGCAGGAGAAACAACCGAAGGTGAGGCAGGAACTTCTTTAGAACATTTAGCCTCGTAAGCTTGAAAAAGCTTTTGCAAGCTATTCTTAACAACCTCCAACTTCCGGTGGCAGTAGTTGAATCATAAACTTTGTTGAAAGCATACTCCACAAACTGAAACTTGAGACGTCGGTCAAGAATAGTTGCAATCTTCAACACAAAACTATAAGAATCCCAATATTTTGTAAATTTTGGGATCATTTGTTCCGCCATGCTTCTAACAACTTCATCCTTACTCATCCTCTCTTCAATTAAACGCAATTGAATTTCCTACACACATTTCAGATACAAGTTTGCTGTAGGATATTTAGAACCCGAAAATAAAGTCACAATATAATAAAATGGTTCCAAGAACTTGCATATCCTCGCCCCCCCATCCCATTCGTCATCTAATGGACAAAATTTATAACTAAGATCTATTGTTGATAAAGCCACAAACACATGACGAAATATTAATGCCGTTTCAAGCATTAAAAATGTCGAATTCCATCTAGTGGAAACATCCAATCTCAACCCCATTGAGCTTTTCACTCCCATTTGTACAACAAGTGCTCCAAACTTGATTCTCCTAGCCTCAGTTGCTTTAATATATTTCACACTATCTCGAATCTTATTTAAAGCGACACTAGTAGCTTTTAACCATTCTTGAACAATAAGATTCAAGATATGTGCAGAACATCGCACATGAAAAAATTCACCTCTACATAACAAAGCATTCTGCACATAAAGCTGGTTCCTTAAGATATCCTCCATCCTATCATTACTACTTGCATTATCCAAAGTAATTGAGAAAACTTTCTTTTCAATTCCCCACTCTTGCAAGAAATTCATAATATTATCTGTCAAAACAACCCCTGAGTGTGGAGGAGGAATATGGCAAAAGTTCAGTATTTTACTTTGTAACTTCCAATCCTCATCTATATAATGAACTGTCAAAGAAATATATCCCTCAGTTGTACCAGAAGTCCAAACATCAGAAGTTAAGCATATTCTACTAGTAAGCCTCCCTAATTCAAGCTTAGTTTTTTTCTTCATCCTTTCATATATTTTTAAGCGATCCGCCTTAGCGGTGTTCCTAGAATAATGTATAAGCTCCTTACACACATACGAAAAGACTCCCCTAGTTCCTTGATTCTCCACATATGAATATGGATAGTTATGTTGAATAATTGATAAGGCCATATATTCACGATAAGTCTCTTGACTAATCTTTCTACTTTGCAATCTATGATCATGATCAATCAATAATTGCCCTACATTATGGTTGGCACATTTTGGACAATTTCCCATATGACGCTTCAAATTTTTAGTCCCATGTGTGGCACAACCATATGCATAAGATTTATTGCTTGCCTTACACCTAGCCCTCTCACTCTAATTCTCATCAACATATGTCTCAAAATAATTCCAAACTTCTGATGTTTTACGTTTATTTCTAGAACTAGTTGTAGGAATACTGGAATTAGAAGGAGGTGGCATTACCCTAGAAGTATCGTCACTTGCTCTCACGTTAACCATATACGTATCTATTGTTTCAGAATCTGCCATGTCAATGCTTGAGACTACAAAAAATATATATATATATTAGATTGATAGGGTGATGTTACAATAATATTAATATATTAGGTCTCTCACACATACTCAAAGGATAATACAATAAAATAAAGAAACAAACATAAATGACATCATAACCAGAATAAAATTATCAAACCCTTTCAAGTTATGTGAGTAAAACAATGCATAAACAGTGGGAGATAGTAGTTGTACAATGCATAAACAAACATAAACAACGCATAAACATAAACATCACCATAACAGGGTGGGTGAATTTTTGTCAATTCACCCACCCTGTTACGGTGATGTTTATGTCAATAAATAAAATCGAGAATCATGTAAGCATATAGCTAGTAGTGCTGCCCACTTTGGCTGCACATGGGAGAAAAAAATACTTTGATGTTTGAACAAACCCCACAATTAAACATAGCTTCATGTTCTTAGGGTTTGGTTTCTCAACAAATATATATTATGGTATTTTAAAAATAATATGACCAACCCTCTTTCTATTTTGTCTTTACCTTGCTCTTATATTATGATTTTAATGAAGTGGGATTGACAGCCAAACAAAAACACAAATACTGTATCATTTTTTCTTAAAATTAGAACAAATTTGCTATGAAATTTTGATTAAATTAAGAGGCCAGTACTTGCGTGAGATCCATATTTTATATAATATATTTTATCTCAACTTGTTTGCAAATGGTAACATTGTTTAGAATCATTGACTAGGATGATGCATTTACTCACACAAATTAATTATAACTCATCGAACAAGACACATAACATTTATATTATAAGAACCCATCCCCTAATCCAAATCCCAATTAAACTTTCACTTAATCCGAATTTTCAGCAAGTTGGAAAAAATAAATAAACCCTTCAAATCGTGTAGTTTTTTTGACCTATTGTGTCTTGGTTCAATCAAATTCTTGGCTACATTATTGAATATATAGATAGATTAGTGAAAAAACATGAAACATTCCTCAATTCTAAGATATTTTTGTTAATTGAAATCTCGATGAATATGGATTTTTCCAACACTTAGATTAATTGATCTTGAAGGTCCATGGATGAGTTATACAATTACTACAAATTAATTTATGGGCAAATTGAGATTTTACTTGTTTAATATCATTTACTTTGGCATGCTTAATTATTAACCTCAAAATTGACATAATTAAAAATGCTAGGATAGATGTACTAATTCTGGTATTTTATAAATAAATTAAACATACATGTGATGTACTTAGAACCCTTCATATTACCCACAATCCTGACCAGGTTGTAAAATTGTTTATGCATAAACAATGCAAATTATCAAACCCTTTCAAGAGATAGTAGTTGTACTTAGAACTTATAATCTGTTTTAATAATTTTATTCAGTATAAAATTGTCAATAAATAAATTAAAGTGGCAGATATTGGTAAATTAGACAAGAGGCAAAAAATACAGATAACAGATAAGTTTATCCATTACTTCCTCTACAAGCTCACATAGAACTATACCAACTACTAAAAAATACAGAACAAAAAGATTGAAGCTGGTCCTAATCACCTCTCCCGAATTTTCATGGCAACAACATTTCTCTTCCTATCAATCATTATGTCTCAACATAAAGAAGCAAATCAAGAATGAAGAAAACATCACTCTGCAATACAAGCATTAACCTCACGGTAAGAATTATTGTCAAATCGCCTATAGGCTTTACATCGAAATGATATCAAGTTGGTAATAATCTTCCTCAAACATTGCTCAAAGATTTCAACCTTACTGCCATCAAACTGTCAGATACTTAATAAAGCAATTCATTAAACAGCCAAAACATTAGATTTAAAGATTTATATTCACTATCAGATAATCGTTCCAAGAAAATCTAATTGTCCAGCACCGATAAGATAATCGTTCGAAGAAAATATTTAAGGTAGCATTAAGCAAAACAAATCAGGGGAACCCAACTCACCGATCTGCGACTGCAATGGTGTGGAGGAGAGCCGTGAGTCTTGCGACCAAGAGAGACAGGAGATGACGAGCCGACGCTCGACGACGACAGAGAGAGGAGATGATGAGCCGATGAGGATGAGTGACGGCGATTGGCGACGATGGGTCTGGGAATGGGATCACGGTTCACGGATGAGAACACTGATGACTGATGACAGTGATGAGTGATGAGAGTCTACTGAACAGAGTGATGAGAGATTGAGAGAATGAATTAGTGATGAGCGATTCAGAGGTGAGAGAGAAGAGAATGTTATTTTGTTTTAGGGTTAGGGACTTAGCTTAGGGTTACTGACTTACTGGGTTAGGGTTCAGATTTGAAAAACAGGTACCCGAGGGTTTACCCATATAACCTGTTAATAATACAGGTCGGGCCGAGTACGGGTTGGAAAAAAAGGGTCCAACATATTAAACCCATGTCCTATGTTTTTTACCCAGGAACGGGCTGACCCACAGGTCTGGACTCATTTTGCCAAGTCTAGATACAATGCATGGTTATTAGTATCCTACGATATGCGATACGAGTCGCCAACGATACGTATCAGAGAGTGTATCCTAAACCTTTTAATATGTTGATATGTATCCTATGATACAATGCGTATCCGTTCGTATCCTTAAAAATATCGATACAAATCGATATGACTTTATTAATTTGGGTCGAAGGTCCAAAATTTTTTTTGGTCAAATCCGGGTCACCCAACCCGATTCACTAAAACCTGCCTAAATTTACTCATTTTGCATGGAGAAAGTGAAGAGGAAGATGTATTGCCTATTTTACATGATAATGATACATAAGTGGAGACATGAATGGTTGAGAGGAAATGATATAAACTCTTAATTTTGATTATGTAATACTATAATTTAAAGCCAATAATACCACAAAATATGTTAATTAATCTTGGGGATGATATTAATTTTTTAGAAATTTTTTATTATTTTATTAAATTTTTTTTAAAAAGGCGTATCCTACGATACGATACGCGATACACGATTTAAAAAATTAAGTTTTTGATACACGATACGATACATGATTTGACAACTATGATTACAATGCATCTTTTAACCATGATTGTCAAATCATGTGTCGTATCGTGTATCGAAAACCTAATTATTTGAATCGTGTATCGCGTATCATATTATATCATATGATATACATTTTTCAAAAAATTAATAAAATAATAAATAAAATAATCAAAATTTTCTAAAAATTAATATCATCCCCAAGATTAATTAAAAAATTTTGTGCTATTATTGGCTTTAAATTATGGTATTACATAATCAAAATGAATCACAAAATTAAGAATCTATTATTTTCTCTCAACCATTCATATCATTTTCAAGATCAATGTCAATATTTATATCTCCATTTATATTATTATTATCACGCAAGATGTGCAACACATGTTCCTCTTCACTTTCTCCATGCAAAATCAGTAAATTTAGATAGGTTTTAGTAAATCGGGTTGGGTTACCCGGTTCCAACCCAAAAAAAATTTTGGGCCTTTGGCCCAAATTAATAAAATCGTATCGATTTATATCGATATTTTTAAGAATATAAACAGATACGTATCGTATTGTAAAATACATATCAATGTATCGAAAAGGTTTAGGATACACTCTCTGATACGTATCATTGGCGACCTGTATCGAATCATATCGTAAGATACGTATAAGGTATCGTAGGATACTAACAACCATACTCTTAACCCCACCATTTTACTTGGTATTAGTTAGTAGAATGGATATTTAGGACTTGTACATTGTATTAGTTGATACAGTATAAAGTTTCCACCATATATCATATGAACCTTATCCCTTAAAAGGAATACATGAGAGCTTACCCCTTATATATATATATATATATATATATATATATATATATCAGCAAGCATCAGAGTTCGCGGTAGTCTCAGTCTTTCCCTGCCTGACCTAGTATTAGTATGTATGAGTTGACAGTCTCATCGAACATTATTTCCTTATAAGCTTTCACCACTAAAGGATCCCCGATGACAATATCGTCACCGAGGAGAGCATAGTCAAGAAAGACTCTACCAGGATAGACTTTATTTGCAGAATACCATAGGAGAAAGTGATGGCATAATGCAAACAATGCCCAAGAAGACAAGTAACCAAGAGGTTGACCTGTTGTGAACCTTATCCCTTAAAAGGAATACATGAGAGCTTACCCCTTATATATATATATATACCAACCGGACACTTCAAGTATATTTATATATGCACTTCAGTTGATAATTACTTTTACAAGGATTTATTAAATTTTCCAGAATATATCTGAAAACCACCTTGTTAATATTTTGTTAGAAATTCGGTCATTAATAATATATTTTGTCCCTTTAACGAAACCCTAATAATAGGGCATGTAAATTGTTATTTCTAACAAGAGAAATTTAATTAATGAAATTTTCGAATCAATAATATAGAAATTCAATTCATGCCACTTTTTCTTGAACGTGAACCCAATTGGATGTAATTTCAAATGGGTTATGGCTCTAATGCAATTTGTCTTCTAATCCTTCTTCTTTTTTGGGGTTGGGGCTGATTTAGGTGCATTATAGTAAGGAGGCGATATCAGAATATAGATTAGATCAGATATTAGAATCTGTTTTAAATTCAAACTTCCTTGTATCCAGCAAGCGGTTGAGTCTTCCTTAAGACTAGGATCCTTCCTTGTATCTAGATGAATTAGTTCTCCTTAACTCTATATGTACAACTCTCTTGATTAATGAAATACAGCAGCTTCATTACGATTGCATTACTCTCTTTATGGTATCAGAGCATCTCAATATTCTCCTCCGTTAAGTTTTTTTTTCTCTTCCATTTTTCTTTGTTTATCATCCAACCACAACATGACCACCCAAACCAATCAATCAGATATTGCCTCTCCCGCTAGCCCTCAAAACCAAGGGGTTCCTCTCATCACAATAAATATCTCAGCTCAAGCACCTCTCAAACTCACATCCACAAACTACATCTCCTGGAAACTTCAATTTGAAACTCTATTCATTGGATATGACCTCATTGGGTATATCAATGGATCTACACCCTGTCCCCCAAAAACCATTACTGGCAACGAAATCACAGTAGCAAATCCTTCTCATAAGCTTTGGATTCGCCAGGATCAGCTATTGCTCAATGCCTTGATTTGCTCTCTCTCTCTCCTACCATCATTCCTTTTATTACCCGTGCAGGGACTACTAGAGAAGCCTGGACCATACTTGCCAACACATATGCCAAACCCTCTCGTGGCCATATTAAACAGGTCAAAAACCAACTCAAAAATCCAACCAAGGGCACTCTGACTATAACTAAGTATCTACACTCTGTTAAAGCTCGTGCTGATGAACTGGCTATACTAAGTGCCCCACTGGATCCCGAAGATCTCACAGACAAGATACTGGATGGCCTAGGTGACGACTACAAAGAACTTGTCCGTGCAGTCCAAGCTCGTGACACATCCATTTCCTTTGATGAGCTTCACGAAAAGCTTCTCTCTTTTGAAGCCTCCACATTAGCAACCAACAGTTCAGCAACACCTCTGCCCATTACAGCCAATCCTACACAAAAGACCAATCAAACATGGCGTCCACTCAAAACCAACAAAACTCGCTCCAAATATCGTAACAACCGCCTTCCATCCCGACCCTATCAAGGCTTTTGTCAAATCTGCGGCACTCAAGGACACATAGCCAAGAGATGTCCCTCTTTTCAGGTGATACCGATTCAGTCCTCTACTATTGCGCCTACATCATCCAACAATCCCACAGCTCCTTAGCAGCCCAGAGTTCACTTTGCAGCCAACACCACAGCCACCAACCCGACATGGTTACTTGAGAGTGGCGCATCTCATCACGTCACAACTGATTTAAACAATCTGTCTCTTCACTCGCCTTACAATGGATCAGATGATGTTATGATTGGAGATGGTACAGGTCTCTCAATCACACACACCGGTTCTACACATCTTTCTTCTCCCAACTCAACTTTCAAATTGTCTAATGTACTCTGTGTACCAACTATGAAAAAAAATCTGATTTCCATTTCTAAGTTTTGCATCACTAATAATGCATATGTTGAATTCTTACCCTCTTCATTTTCTGTGAAGGATCTTCGCTGAGGGGCAATTATATTCCGTGGTCGTACCAAGGATGGAATGTATGAATGGCCGGCTACCACACCTGCGTCTACCCCGATTCTAGCCTTCTCTACTACCAAAACAACATCCACCAACTGGCATCATCGCTTAGGACATCCAACTTCTCCTATTTTAAAGCATATTCTATCTAGATATTATTTAGAATCATCTTCATCTATGACCAAAGATTTCTCATGTAATGCATGCCTCTGCAATAAAAGTCATAAGTTACCATTTTCTGATTCATCACTTGTGTCAACACATCCTCTTCAAATTATTTTTTCTGATGTCTGGATTTCTCCTGTTGTGTCTTCCAATGGCTTCAAATACTATGTCATCTTTGTCAATCACTTTACCAAATACATTTGGTTTTATCCCCTCAAAAGAAAATCTGATGTTCAAGAAGTATTTCAACACTATAAAACTATTGTTAAAAATTATTTTCACCACAAAATCATCACTCTCTACTCCGACAATTGGGGAGAATATTTGGGCCTCAAAGATTTCCTTTCTAAAGCTGGTATCAATCATCTAACCACTCCACCTCATACACCTAAACACAATGGCTATTCTGAACGTAGACATCGTCACATTGTCGAAACTGGACTCACCCTACTCTCCCAAGCATCCCTTCCTTTAACCTTTTGGTCTCATGCATTCGCTACTGTTGCCTATTTAATTAATAGAATGCCTACCCCTACTCTCAACCTCTCTAGTCCCTTTGAATTAATTTTCAAAACCACACCAAACTATTCTAAACTCAAAATTTTCGGGTGCTTATGTTATCCATGGCTTCGTCCTTATTCATCCCACAAACTAGAAACCAAATCTAAACCTTTTGTCTTTCTTGGTTACTCATTATCTCAGAGTGCCTATCTCTGTTTTGAACCATCCACTTTTAAAACCTATGTCTCTCGCCATGTTTAGTTTGTAGAATCCATATTTCCTTACACCACTCAAAAAAATCAGCTACCCCGTCCCGACTCCACTACCACAGCAACATGGCTTCCACCAGTTCTTACAGTCTCCATACCCCTTCAAGAACAGCCGCATTCACACACTCCAGAAGTACATGCTCCAAACTTGCCTCCTGCTGCTGATCCTTCTTCAACATCGTCATCATCTCCTCAACCAGAATCTCCACCATAAAACCCACCTGCCCCACACCCAGCCACTACACCACCTCCTCGCCATCCCATGACAACTCGAGCCAAAAACAATATCACCAAACCAATTCAAAAACTAAATCTTCACACTCACTTAGCCTCTTCACCTAGCCCAAAACCTTCATCCATTACGCAGGCTCTAAAAGACCCGAATTGGTGAAAAGCAATGTCAGAAGAGTATGAAGCTCTTGTTCGCAATGGAACATGGGAACTTGTCTCTCCCGTTGGTATCACCAACCTCGTAGGCTATAAGTGGATATTTCGTATCAAAAGGAATTCTGATGGTTCTATTGACAGGTTTAAAGCTTGTCTTGTGGCCAAAGGCTTTCATCAAAGACCAGGTGTGGATTATCTTGAAACATTCAGTCCAATCATCAAGCCAACTACTGTCCGACTGGTGCTTAGTCTTGCTGTCAGTAATGGTTGGTCCCTTCGCCAATTAGATGTCAACAACGCCTTCCTTCAAGGCAATTTATCAGAAACAGTGTACATGGCTCAACCCCGTGGTTTCATTGACTCAGATAATCCCACTCATGTGTGTAAACTGCACAAAGCTATTTACGATCTCAAATAAGCTCCTCGGGCATGGTATCATGAGTTATGCCAATTCCTTGTTGATTCCAGGTTTAAAAACTCCCATTCTGACACTTCCTTGTTTGTTCTCAAAATTGGCACCAAACTACTCTACCTCCTAGTCTATGTTGATGATATTATACTAACTAGAAACAATGACAACCTTGTATCCCAGTTTGTTACTTGTCTAGCTCAGCAGTTTTCTCTCAAGGATCTGGGCACTCTCTCATATTTCCTTGGTGTTGAAGTTGTTCCTCATCAGCATGGTGTCCTCATTTCCCAACGGAGATATATAAAGGATCTACTTACTTGAACACATATGCAAGAGGCTAAACCTGTACTTACTCCTTTACCAACCAACTCATCCTACCTCAAATTATCATCAGGATCACCTCTCTCTGATCCCATTGAATAAAGAACCGTAGTAGGTACGCGTCCAGAAATTTCCTTTCCTGTTAACAAAATGTCTCAGTTTATGCATCAACCAATAGATGAACATTGGAATCTTGTTAAAAGAATTTTGCGCTACCTCCGTGGTACCCTAAATGATGGCCTTCTTCTTCACCGCAACTCACTGCTGTCCCTTCATGCTTTCTCAGACTTGCTTCATGCTTTTTCCGATGCTGACTGGGTAGTTAACAAAGATGACTACTCTTCAACTGGTGCTTACCTTGTTTACCTTGGCCGTAATCTCATTTCCTGGAGCTCTAAGCGAAAACGTGGCTCGTTCTTCTCAAGAGGTGAATATCGCTCGATTACTACTCTCTTGAACTCTGCTTGGATTACTCTTTGCTCTACGAGGCGTGCATCAATCTGATCAGCCCCTTAGTTGTCTACTGTAATAATGTAGGTGCAACAAAGTTAAGAAGGCCAATCGCATCATTGGGCTCGTACCGAATTAATATCGCCCTCCACAATATCATGGCCAACTCCGATTCGCTTCTGCTCAATCAGGCATCAATCGATCGCTTCTTTAGTTGTCATCAGAATAATGTAGGTGCAACAAAGTTAAGTTCCAATCTCGTCTTCCATTCTCGAATGAAGCATGTGGCAGTTGATTATCACTTTCTTCATGATCAAGTTCAATCTGGTGCATTTTGCGTGACTCATGTTTCCTCTGCAAACCAGCTTGTTGATCTTCTTACCAAACCTCTGCCTAGTTCACAATTTCAGAATTTACGAGACAAGATTGGCCTCTCTACCCGTGGCCTATCTTGAGGGGGCATATCAGAATATAGATTAGATCAGATATTAGAATCTGTTTTAAATTCAAACTTCCTTGTATCCAACACGTGGTTGAGTCTTCCTTAAGACTAGGATCCTTCCTTGTATCTAGATGAATTAGTTCTCCTTAAGTCTATATGTACAACTCTCTTGATTAATGAAATACAACAGCTTCACTATGATTGCATTACTCTCTTTAGGCAAAATTATTGGATAATAATACTTTTCAGAATGAAGCCCACGTACAGCTGGACATCACCACTACTTCACCTAAGGGCTCTCGGCATTTTCCTGATGAAAACGGGTAGTGTTGATCTGCTGTGTTTTCCTTTTTAGTTAGTTATTTTTTTGTTGCTGAGTTGTACAAATATTAGTGGTAGAGTTTGTTATTCTCTTTCTTCGAGAATCCTCTGTACA
Source organism: Pistacia integerrima (assembly GCA_026225825.1). Taxonomy (NCBI): domain Eukaryota; kingdom Viridiplantae; phylum Streptophyta; class Magnoliopsida; order Sapindales; family Anacardiaceae; genus Pistacia; species Pistacia integerrima. The sequence goes on from CM047736.1 coordinate 24,056,393, forward strand.
GAAGGCATAAATACATGCTATTTGTGCCCATTTTCACAATCAATGAGAATGAATCATTTTAGTTGACACTGGTATTCCTTTCCCTGCTTTTCTCGTGCTCTGTTTTTCAACTCTAATATGGTATCAGAGCAGTGAATCCATCCATGGCTTCCGACGATTCTTCCATTCAAACACCTCTTTCTCCTCCTCCTCCTCCTCCACCCAATCAATATCTTGATTTCAATGACCCAACCAATCCGTATCGACTTGACCATGGGGATAACCCCTCCCTTTCTCTCGTCCCTGAACTTCTCACTATTGACAACTACACCACTTGGTCCCGTGCCATTCACCGTGCTCTTCGAGCCAAAAACAAATTAGGGTTCATTAATGGTGAACTCACCAGACCCACCAACCCATCTAACCCTTTACTTCAACCATGGGAACGTTGTAATGACATGGTTACATCCTGGCTTCAAAACTCAATTTCTTCCTTCATCAAATCCAGTATTGCGCTCGTTGATGATACTGCTACTGTCTGGTTTGAACTACGGGAGCGTTTTACTCAACAAAATGGCTCGAATCTTTCATCTCAAGAAAACACTTGCTGGACTTCATCAAGATCAAGATCCAGTAAGCATCTATTATGGAAAGTTGAAAGCTATTTGGGATGAACTCAACCTTTTCGACCCTTTGCCTGACTGTACTTGCGATCAATTAAAAACCCTTTCGGATCGATACCATAGAGATTGCGTTATTCAATTTCTAATGGGCCTAAATGACTCCTACAACAATTCTCGTGACCAGATTATGCTTCTTGATCCTTTACCTTCTGTTGGCAGAGTTTTTTCTCTCATCCAGTAACAAGAGCATCAACATCTCATGCTCCAAACCAACCCCTCCCCTGACTCCATGGTTCTTCTTTGTCCAAGAAATACTATCCCAACTCCAAACCCCCCAACAAATCCAGCCAACCTCAGAAACCTCGTCCATATTGTACTCACTGCCATTTATCTGGTCACCTCCTTGAGAATTGTTTTAAAGCAGGCAATGCTGCACCCCCTACTGTACTCATTGTCACATGAGTGGACATGTTGCTGAAAAGTGCTATAAACTTCACGGTTACCCACCTGGACACAAATTTTTCAAAGCAAAACCATCACCAGTGTTTGCCAATTCCGCTTCAGCTGAATCTGATGAAGACCCCTCTGCCACGGTTGCCTTACAAAGCACCAGTATCATCAACTCCTTAGTTTATAGCAGCATAAAGAGCATCTGATGACGCCTACTTGCTCCACCAACTCATCCAAGACTACTTTTCCTCCGCATGCTAACTCTGCTACTGCTCCCCCTATGCCTGGTATTTTGACTTCATGCCCTTTATCATTGTCTGTTTCTTCTCATCCCTCATATCTTCCTTCGATCATTAATACGGGTGCTACAGTTCATATGGTCTGTAGCACCTCCCTTCTCACCACAATAACTCATCATGTATCATACTCTGTCAAAATGCCTAATGGAGCAGAAGCACCCGTCACTCATATCGGCACTGTCCATCTTGGACAGGACATTTCGCTCCATCATGTTCTCTGTGTTCCCTCTAATTTTAATTTGATTTCAGCTAAAAGACTAACCACTTCCCTTGCTTGTTGTCTTGTTTTCTTCTCTGATTTTTGTTTTCTTCAGGACCTTTCATCTTGGACAACGATTGGGAAGGGTGAAGTGAGGCAAGGACTTTACCACCTGCTGCATACTACGGTGCCTCCCACAGCTCTTGTTGACCATCTATCCACCTCTTCCAACAAACAGAACTCTGTTTCAGCTTCCATACTATCTAATACACAAATCTCTGATACTTGGCACTATAGGCTAGGCCATACTTCTCATTCCAGAATTGCTTTAATCAAAGATCCTATTGTAACCTCTCAAAATTCTAATACAAATGATTTTCCTTGTTGCATATGTCCCCTGGCTAAACAGCACCGATTGCCTTTTTCCATTAGCACACATTCCACTTCTCGTCCTTTTGAAATTATTGCTTGCGACATTTGGGGACCATACTCGGTTACTGCCCATGATGGCTCAAAATATTTTTTATCTATAGTTGATCACTTCTCTCGTTGTACCTGGGTTTACCTTCTCACCAATAAGTCTCACACTCGATCATGCATTGAATCTTTTTGTAACCTTGTGGAAACACAATTCAATCTCAAAGTTCAAATACTAAGAAGTGATAATGGTGCCGAATTCAATATGACCTCATTCTTCAATAAAAAAGGCATCATTCATCAAACCACTTGCATTGAGACACCCCAACAAAATGCCCTTGTAGAGCGGAAACATCAGCACTTACTTAACATGGCCCGAGCTCTACGGTTTCAAGCTGGTCTCCCCTTAACCTTTTGGACTGAATGTGTGCTAACTGCTACCTACATCATCAATCGCATTCCTTCACCTCTCCTAAACAATAAAAGTCCTTTTGAAATACTTTTCAATAAACCTCCAATCTATTCCCATATGAGAACCTTCGGTTGCCTTTGTTTTGCTTCCACCATTTCCAATGGCCGAACCAAATTTGATCCACGAGCCAGACAAGCCATTTTTCTTGGTTACCCTTTTGCTGTCAAAGGATACAAGCTCCTTGATATGCAAACTCACACTACTTTTATCTCCCGGAATGTCATCTTTCATGAAACAATTTTTCCTTTCCTTCAATCATACACACTTCCCTCACACTCCTCTCCCAACCCTACTCTTTCCCTTCAACCTTTCCACACAGCTCCCATTCCTTTCCCTCCTACCTACACCTCGACCCCCCAGACTGTCCATACTTCCCCTAACATTTCTTCCCCCATTCTACCCCAAACAGACAGCATCCTAACCCACACTCTTTCACCTCCCTCTTCATCCTTTCCAACGCATAACCATTCCTCCAACCATTCATCCCTATCACCACAGCCTCGCAGACCCACAAGAACTCGAAATGCACCTAAGTATCTACAGGACTACCATTGCAATCCGACTCACTTCACGTCTTCACAAGCGTTGGACAAGATGTCTTCCTCAAGTACTGTTTTTCCTTTACATCAATCACTTTCATATCATCGTTTATCACCTGTTTTTCGTGCTTTTTCCACTTCCATTTCTTCACATCTTGACCCACAAACCTACAACCAAGCTATTAAGGACCCGAAATGGTGTGAGGCAATGCAGGCTGAACTGGACGCTCTTGAGCTAAACAGAACTTAGGCGTTGAGTGATCTACCTCAAGGGATCAATCTTATTGCCTGTAAATATGTTTACAAGACAAAATACTATGCGGATGGCACCATAGAAAGATTAAAAGCCAGGCTTGTGGCCAAAGGCTATACTCAGTAGGAAGGGATCGACTATCACGAGACTTTTTCTCCCGTGGCCAAGATTGTCACCGTTCGGTGCCTCTTAGCCATAGCAGCCATCAAGGGCTGGCACTTGCAGCAATTTGACGTTAATAATGCTTTCCTCCACGGGGATTTGGATGAAGATATATATATGGTAAAACCCCCCAACTATACAAAGGGCCAACAACCCGATCGGTATGCAAACTTCTCAAAAGTCTCTATGGACTCAAGCAGGCTCCACGACAATGGCATGCCAAATTTTCCAATTCTCTCATTAACTATGGTTTTAAACAGTCCATTTCAGATTATAGTTTATTTACCATGGTGACTAAAGACTCCTTCACAGCTTTGTTAGTATATGTTGATGACATTGTGGTTGCTTCTGACTCTCTTCCTTGCATTGAGTCTCTCAAGAATTTCCTGAACACTTGCTTCAAAATTAAGGATTTAGGTCCTCTTCGATACTTTCTTGGACTTGAGGTAGCAAGATCCACCAAAGGCATTCACTTATGTCAGCGGAAATACACACTTGACATACTTTCAGACTCTGGCACTCTCGGCTCCAAACCTGCTAAACTACCTATGGATCAAAATCTCAAGCTAAGTCAAGACTCTGGTACTCCTCTTTCAGATCCTAGTCCTTTCAGGCGCCTCATTGGTCTGGCTTATATACTTGACAATCACCTGCCGATATCGCTTATTCGTCCCAACTTCTCGCGGTTCATGTCTTGGCCAAGTGACCTTCACTTACACGCTGCACACAAAATCTTGAAGTATCTCAAAAGCAATCCAGTCAGGGTCTTCTCCTCTCAGCTCACTCTCCAATTCAATTACATGGTTATCGCGATTCTCGACGGGCTTTATGCCCGACATCCCGAAAGTCCACAATCGGTTTCTCGCATATTCATTGGACAGTCACTCATCTCCTGGAAATCCAAAAAGCAATCTGTGGTATCCCGTTCTTCTGCGAGGTGAGTACCATGCTATGGCAACAACTTGTTGTGAGTTTACATGGATTCGCCAACTCTTTGATGACTTACACATTCCACATCCTACCCCGGCCATCCTTCATTGTGATAATCAAGCAGCCTTACACATTGCTGCGAATCCAATTTTCCACGAGTGTACCAAACACATAAAAGTGGATTGTCACATCATTCGCAACAAAATTCAAGAGGGCAGCATTGCCACTGCCCATGTTCCTAGCCACTCCCAGTTAGCTGACATTTTCACCAAAGCACTCTCCTCCAATGTGCTTAATACTCTTCTTTTCAAGATGGGAATAGTTAACCTCTATTCTCCATCTTGCGGGGGGGTATTGGATAATAATACTTTTCAGAATGAAGCCCACGTACAACTGGATATCACCACTACTTCACCTAAGGGCTCTCGGCATTTTCCTGATGAAAACGGGTAGTGTTGATCTGCTGTGTTTTCCTTTTTAGTTAGTTATTTTTTTGTTGCTGAGTTGTACAAATATTAGTGGTAGAGTTTGTTATTCTCTTTCTTCGAGAATCCTCTGTACTGAAGGCATAAATACATGCTATTTGTGCCCATTTTCACAATCAATGAGAATGAATCATTTTAGTTGACACTGGTATTCCTTTCCCTGCTTTTCTCGTGCTCTGTTTTTCAACTCTAATAAAAATACTTGAAGGACCGGGAGCATCCGGCGCTGCCATTGGTGGATTTTCTTGGTTAGGATCAGTCTCAGGTGTTTCTCCAGCATCAGGCGCTGCAGTTGGTGAATTTTCATCCCTAGGATCAGCACTTGGGTTCTTCGGTTCTTCCTCATAATTTTGTCCAGGCTTGTAATCAACTACAACGCTTAACTTCTGTCCGGCTTGGCAATGGCCGGGAGTACTGCAGATGAAGAAATAGTGGCCAGCCCTCCTCAACTCGATCTTGTCAGCGCCGGTGCGGTAGACGGCGATTGGTTTTCGTGTGTTGCATTGCTTGAAGTTTTTCGCAGTCACTTCCATCACATCGTGCGTGTGTGCGTTGTACTGGAAAACTGCATAAAATAATTAAGCAACAGATATAGATATAGAAATGACTGTCAAAACGAGGGCACCAAACAATCTACTGAAGAAGATTTTTCTCCTTCCTTTTTTTTCAGAAGAAAATTGAGAAAACCGATGTAGCATACAATACATTACGTACAAAGAGTGTCACCAATGTAGAAATTCTTATCGGAAGCCCATTCATAGTAATCTACGGGAACTTTGCGGGTCCATCCAGGTTCATCACCGACCTTGTACTCGACGGCTATGGCAACTCCACAATAGAGAGCCAAGATCATCATGACAAGACCCATTGAATTAATATTTGTTAATTCCATGGTTTCAAAGTACAATATGTGAAAGAGAGTGAAGAGTTTATTCAATTATGATATGGAAATGGAGTTGTTGATGCCGATTTTGGACACCAACTAATTGTCACGTGCGTATTATTGATTGGTGGATTAACACACGCTAACTAGATGAATGTATGAAAATGAAATAAATGCAAAGAGAGTTTTTTAAAGTGGTTCGGATGCTAAGGTAGCAAGTCCTACGTCCACTGATTTGTATTGATATTAGTGTGGGTCGTCGCAAGCGACTTACGAGGAATTATGAAAAGTAAATATGTTTACAGGAGAGAGAGAGTCTTTGTAAAAATGGCCGAATCCTCTTAATGAAGGGGTCTTCTTCATTTTATATCAAATTGAAGCGTGTAATCATCATTAAATCCATGGGTTGGTGTGATTGTCAGGATATAATCCGGCTTTACGTCCTATTTCCCCTTTCCCAAGCTGACTTCGCACGATTTATTGCGAGGGAAATGGACGCGTGAGCTCCATATCATTTGGCGGTGTCCGCGTGTGCGTGTTGCTCGCGGGGAGCAGTCACCCTTCACGTGACTTTCCCACGTCAGCCTTTTATTTTCCCAGGCATAACAGAAGCCCCCTAGTTTCTAAGATTTGAGGATCGAACCTTGGAAACTAAGTCACATCGGAGATTCTGGTCGCTCCGACCTGCGTGGGATGAGCTCGGCACAGGACTCTTGGCGAATACGATCTCGCGCAATTCCTTGCCTAAGCAACCTGACAATCTTCATCCTAGCGACCTTGGTTTGATGGACGCTCCTTTTTGTTCCTTAGGGATCCAACGAACTGGTTCTGCGCTGTCAGGCGCTCTGCGCATTAAAGCGTTTGTCAGACACATTAAATGCGTTGTATGCTGACCCGACGCCGTTTTGACAGTATTAGTTGCGCAGCGCATTCGAAACGATGACTATTATCACGGCATTTAATGCGACGTGGGGCGCATTTAATGCGGGGAGAGAGAGTTGGGTCGTTTCGCTTCAGGGTGGTAACTGGTCGATTCGCAATCCACATAAAAACTTGCATTTTTCAGATGAGGTCACCGAAATTTCTTTCGCTTCGAGTGACAAACCTTTACAAACCAGGAACCATTCTCTTCCGATCGGCGCTTTTCAAGCAACCAAAACGAGTTTCGGCCCCAGCTTCGCATCCCAGAGAGTAAGGTTCTTCTTTCCTTTTTTTTTTTTTTTTTTGCACTAGTTTGGTTGGACCATGGCGTTGGGTCTCCCGGTGTTTCACCGGAGACGTGACACCGTCATTGGATTCGAGCCGTGGATGGCAGCTTGAGTCATTGCTAAGTTTTAAGAATGTCCCCTGCCGCCGCTGGAACAAACACGAGGCCTAAATGACCGTGTGCATCGATGTTGCGATCGGAATGGAAGGAAGTCAACATCCGGACAGGAAGGAGCCGCCTGTCCCTCGCGGGAAGTTCCCGAGGACGCAGCCCTCGATGTCTACTCGGTTCTCACCTCTGAGGAATATAATAGAATAAATAGGCAGTTTGATATCCGCGCGGAGGTGTTCCTCGACCACACCAGACCGTCACGACGCCCGGACGATGGCCTTGCTGCGATCTCTAAAGAGATCTTCAAGGGTGGAGGGAGGATTCCCTTCCATCCTTTCATCAGGTCGGTCCTGGATCATTTTGGGATCGCACCAATGCGCTTGGACGCCAAACGCGTACGTCATCGCCGTCGCGATGTACATCGCGTCTTGCGAGCGGCTTGGGAGAGCCAACGGCGGTGGAGCTCGGCGTCGCCTACTACCTTAAGAAGAGTAGGGACAATGACTCGTACTATTTGTCTCGGTGATCTACCATTGTCGCGGGGATACACAGCTATCCCAGCAATGCGGGGGCCTACGAGACAAAGTTCTTCTTTTTCTTTTATAACGGCTACTGCCGTTTTCAGAATCCAAGTAGGTGTTCTTTCGCTGGGTTCATTATCTGCTCGTCTGATCCATAATAACGACCTGTTTCCTTTTGCAGTTAATAGACGACCGGCGGCGCTACTCACCAGACCGAGCGAGGCTTGTATCTTTAGTCTTGGGACGAGGAGTGCGCGAGGAAGCTTGTGACAACCGTGAACTTGCGGAAGTACGATTTTTTTAGCGACAAGGCGTCGTTAGAACCCCCAGAAGGTAGGTTATACCAGTTCCTTTCTGGTCGTAGAATAAGTTTGCTTACTAACGAACTTAAATGCAGAGACGATGCCCCCAAAGGAGTCCGGGCAGCCCCGCCGAGCACCATTCGTCTTCCCTCGATCGAGGAGAGAGAGGGCGGCCGAAGCTGCTCGTCCTACCCCGGCACAGCCGGTACTAACAATCCCGGCTTCCCAGCCCCGTCCTGTGCAAGAAACGACCAGGACGGAACAGGCCGCTCAGGTGACAACCGCTCGCCCAAAGCGGAAGGCTCCAGCCCAAAGGTCCAAGAAGAGGAAACAGGTCCAAGCCGAAGAGTCCGAGACCGAATCCGAGGAGGAGCCTCTGAGGACGCGTCAAGAATCCAGAAGGTCGGGCAAGGAGCCCATAAGCGAGGCGGTCATTGCCAGAGCTGCGAAGGGCTGATTCTAGACTCGTTGGGAGTCTGCCCGATCACACATACCCGATAGTCTGGCGGCAGCAGTCACAGCTATCGGTCATACGACGAGTTCGGCGACACGGTGCGACGATGACCAGGTCGTTCCAGCATCTGAGCAAGGTAAATGAGCTGTATTTGAAACTTCATTCTGATTTATTTCTAACTTGTATCTTGCTCGCAAGCGTTGCTTACGATGAGGATGGCCATGGAAAACACGCGGCTGGGGGCCGCAAAGGGGACAAGCGACCTGGAGGAGGAGGTCGCGAAGCTAAAGCAGAGCTTGGAGTCCGTCGAAGCTGAAAGAACACAAGCGTTCAGCGACCGGTATCTGAACCAAAAGGATGCCGCTTTACGAACGGTGGATTTCCAAAAGACGGAACTCGACTGACGTGCGGAGGAAATTAAAGAACTTCAAAGGACAACCGCCAGACTCTTCAAGGAGGTCGGAGAAAAAGACTAGGAGATCCAGGCGACCTTTGAGTGGGCTCAACGAGCTGAACGGAATTGGCGGTGAGGCCTCCTCCAACAAGAAAGGCTAGTTTCGAGGCCGAGCTCCAGGAGAGTCGGGAGAGAATCGCTTCTCTGACGAAGAAATGCAGAATCAGTCAGAGGAGATGGAGGAGAAGGCCGCGGACTGGGCAATCGGGTCCATCTACACCCTGCGAGCAAGGAACCCGAATTTGGACTTGTCCGACCTCCCGGAGGGTTGGTAGGCGACCTTGCGGATCATGGCCGAGGAGGACAACCAGACCGCCGCGACCGCTCAGGGACCCAACCAGGCAGGTGGTTTCATCTCGAAAGATCCCCCCGACTAGCCTTAGTGTAATGAATTGCCCCCATTGTAATCGGGTCTTTTGACTTTTACATGAATGAAGATACTTTTTCTTTACAATTGCAGTTCACTTTTTCATATATATATGTACAATTTACAATTGTGATTTACATAAGCAATTGCCTACAAATTCTTACATGCGAACAAGACACATGCGAACTGTTTTGAGCGAACAAAGTAACACTTGAAAGATATTAACAAAAACTGAGAGCTGAGTTCGGGATTACTGATAGTATGGCCGGAGGTGCTCGGCATTCCAGGCTCGGGGTACTTTGGAGCCGTTCAATCTTTTGAGGTGATAAGTCCTCGGTTTGATTACTTTGTCGATCCGGTACGGACCTTCCCAGTTAGGTCCTAACACCCCTGCACTTGGCTTTCTGGTCCCGAGGAGAACTTCCTTTAGCACAAGGTCTCCGACTTGGAAGTCTCTTCGCTTGACCTTTGAGTCGAAGAACCTTTTTGCTCGCTGCTGGTAAGCTGCTATCCTTAGCGAAGCCTTGCTGCGATGCTCTTCGATCAGATCCAAACTCGCTCTCATAAGTGCTTCGTTTTCGTCCTCATTGTATAGGTCCCTCCGAAGAGAACCGGTCCCGACCTCTACAGGGATCATCGCTTCGCAGCCATAGGCTAGCGAAAATGGGGTTTCCGAGGTAGAGGTCCTTGGAGTTGTCCTGTACACCCATAAGACTTCGGGGAGATCGTTAGCCCAATTTCCTTTGGCTGCCCCGAGCTTGGCCTTCAGAGTGTGCTTGATGGTCTTGTTGACTGCTTCAACTTGGCCATTCGCTTGCGGTCTGGCGACCGAGGCAAATTTTTTATAGATCTCCAGCTCCTCGCAGAACTGCTTGAACTCCTCATTATCGAATTGCTTTCCATTATCTAAGATGAGGGTGTGAGGAATTCCGTAGCGGCACACTATGTTCTTGAAAAAGAAGTCTTTCAGCTTCCTGATCGTGATCGCGGCTAGTGGCTCGGCTTCGACCCATTTTGTGAAATAGTCTACCGTGACCACGGCATACTTGACCCCTTCCTTTCCAACTGGCATGGGGCCGATAAGGTCGATCCCCCACGTGGAAAATGGCCAGGGGCTAGACATAGTAATCAGCTCGTGAGATGGAGCTCGCGGAATGTTCGCGAACCGCTGGCATTTGTCGCACTTCTTGACAAAATTATGCGCATTATCTTGGATTCGGGGCCAATAATATCCCTGACGAACAATCTTGTTCGCAAGAGATCGAGCTGCTGTGTGGTTACCGCAGATCCCTTCATGAATTTCCCTCATGATGTAGTCTGCTTCTTCACTGGTTACACATCGGAGGAGAGGGGCATCCTCCTCCTCTCTGCACCGATCCCCGATGAGTGTGAAACGAGCGACCTTACTCGCAGGGACCTCCTTGCCTCGACCTTGTCGCTAGGCAAGGTCTCATCCTGAGGTATTGGACAATGGGAGTCATCCGTAAATCAACCACATTCACGACTGCCTCGGTCGGAGGTGATAGTTGGAGCATCGACGAAACGAACAGGAATGCTATCAGGAGCCTCAGAATCTAATGATGAGGCTATCTTTGCCAAGGCGTCCTCTATAGAGTTGTTTTCCCTGGGGATCTGAGCGATTTCAAAGTGCTTAAACGACCCTAGAGAGACCTTAGCTTCTTTCAAGTAGCGGACCATGTTTCCTTCCTTGGCTTGGTATTCCCTAGAATCTGGTTGACGACCAGCATAGAGTCGTCAGAATACTGATCGCGGTTGCACCCATTTCTTTGGCGAGTCGCAACCCGGCGAGCAGAGCTTTGTATTCGGACTCATTGTTGGTCGCCTTAAACCCGAACCGGAGAATACCGTGAATTCGAACCCCCTCGGGGCTCACCAGGAGAAGACCCGCACCGGCTCTTTTCTTTTCAGTTTGATGACCCGTACGACGAGATTCCAGTCGATGTGTTCGAATAGTTTCTTGCCCGACTTCGCTAGACTGTTGCTCGCTTGGGAGATAGGAAAATTCCGAGATGAAGTCTGCAACAGCCTGCCCTTTGATGGTCGACCTAGGCGTATACTTTAGGTCGAACTGGCTCAGCTCCATGGCCCATTTGAGCAGTTTACCCGAGGCCTCTGGTTTCTGGAGGACCTGTCTGAGGGGGTAATTTTTCATTACATTGATTGTATGGGCATGGAAGTAAGATCGCAGCTTTCTGGACGCGACCAGCATGGCAAAAGCTAGTCGCTCCATTTCCGGATACCGCATCTCGGCATCCGATAGACGTTTACTTGCATAATATACTCGCCACTGAGCTTTTTCCTCTTCTCGTATTAAAGCTGCACTGACCGCGAACTGAGACACGGACAGGTAGATGAGCAGGATTTCCTGTGGAAGAGGCTTAGAGAGGAGAGGTGGCTTCCCAAGATGCTCTTTTATACTGGAATGCTCATCGCATTCTAAGTCCACTAGAATTTCTTATTGGCCTTCAGAACATTGAAGAATGGTAAACAGCGGTCTGTTAGCCTTGATATGAAGCGACTGAGTGCCGCTATTCGCCCGTTCAGACTCATGACCTACTTTTTGCTGGTCGGGCTCTCTATATCGAGCCGAGCTTGAATCTTTTCGGGGTTTATTTCTATGCCCCGCTGATTGACCATATATCCTAGGAACTTTCCCTGACGATACCCCGAATGAACATTTGAGAGGGTTCAGCTTCATTCTGTAGAGCCGGAGTATGTCAAACATCTCAGCGAGATGCGTAATATGCTCTGAGGCGACCTGGGATTTGACCAGCATGTCATCCACATAGACATCCATTGTCCTCCCGATCTGGTCGGAGAACATTCGGTTGACCAACCTCTGATAGGTCGCACTCGCATTCTTGAGGCCGAAGGGCATGACCTTGTAGCAGTATAGCCCCCACCGTAATGAAGGTCGTATGCTCCTCATCTGGCTTATACATCGGGATTTGATTATATCCCGAGTATGCATCCATGAAGCTTAACAGCTCGTGCCTCGAGGTGGCATCAACGAGCTGGTCGATTCTTGGCAGGGGAAACTGTCTTTCGGGCAAGCTTTGTTCAGGTCGCTGAAGTCTACGCAGGTCCGCCACTTGCCATTTGGCTTCCTTACCAAGACCGGGTTGGAGACCCAGGTCGGGTAGAGAGCCTCGCGAACAGATCCATTTAGGAGAAGGTTCTCCACTTCTGATTTTAACGCGGCTGCATCTGCTCTGGATCCATCGCCCTTCTCTTTTGGCGAACTGGCTTAGCTTCACTGCTGACGTTCAGTGAATGGCAAATAACGTTCGGGCTGATCCCGACCATATCTGCATGCGACCAGGCGAACACATCAATGTTCTCCTTCAAGAAGCTTACCAGCTCAAAAGCGAGCTGAGGGTTGAGACAGCTTCCGATCTTTAGCATTCGGCTCGGCTCTTTTGGATCAACCGAAACTTCGGACAGATCCTCAACCGGGCCGTTCGGGGGGATTTCCTGAATTCGCGGATCTATATTATCCTCCGCCGGACCAGGCTGTGGCTCGATCCGGCTGATCGCCATAGCCTGGCTGGGCGCACATCGCGAAATGCCCTTCCCATTATCGGCCATTTGGACCGCTTTTACGTAGCATTCGCGAGATACGCTTTGCGACCCGCTTACCTCCCCTATCCCCGATGGAGTGGGGAACTTCATCTTGAGATGATAAATGGAAGTGACTGCCTTGAAGGTTCTCAGCAGAGGTCGCCCTAAGATTCCATTGATGGCCGATGGGCAGTCCACGACCAAGAATTCGGTAACCCTAGTCACCTCGTCGTAGTCGCCGAGCGTGACCTGGGAGCTGGATTGTTCCGCTGGGGATCATGTGGGGTCGCACAGAGGCATCGAGGTCAGGCTTAGGTCGGCCTCTAACCGGAGGGTTCATTCTATCAAAAGCGGACTTGAACAGAATGTTCACAGCGCTTCCGTTGTCCACAAGCATTCTGCAGACATTATGACACCCTATCAGAGGTGTGATCACCAGAGCATCCTCGTGTGGATGGTGCAAGCGAGCTACCTCCTTCTCGCAGAAGGTGATTGGTTCCTCCTTCCTGGCTTTTTGAGGTCGCTGCGATGTGCTCATTACCCTGATCGGGTCATGATGCGCTTCGCGAGCATACCTGTCCTGTGCTCCTCGTTTCCAGCGAGGTGCGGACCTCCGAAAATTAGGTTCACATTGCTGTACCCGCTGCGATCACGGCGCTTTTTCTTTTGCTCCCCTTGGTTTTCCTTTGGGGAGTCATCAATGTACTCCTTGAAGTGCCCCTTCTTGATAAGCTCTTCGATAGCCTGCTTTAGAGCCCGGCATTCATCAGTGAGGTGCCCATTATCCCGATGGTAACGGCAGTATTTTTTACTGTTTCTGGCCGTAGCGGGGGTTTTCATGGGCTCGGGCTAACCGAGAAGGCTGGCCTCCTCGGATTTATCAAGGATTGCTGATATGGACACATTCAGCGGAGTATATTGAACCCCGTCGCGGTCGCGACGAGGAACAGGAGCATATGACTTTTTCTGCTCGTAACGGGGTTTCTTCCCTTTCCGCGATCGCTGTCTCTTTGCGATCGATTATCTCCCCACAGCGTATTGCCGGAAGTGCCGTGATCGCGACGGCGGATTGCCGCCAGCGAATTCTCTATTCGGAGATACTTTTCTGCCAGGTTATGGAACCTGGTGAGGGAAATATCGTCCTCAGCCTGCAGTTCTTTCCACAGGTCGGTTCGCGGGTGAACTCCAGCTATTATAAGGGTTCGGATGGATTCTTCTGGAGCGTGAGCCACTTTGTTGAGTTCCCTGTGGAAGCGGTCAATGTAAGACTTCAGGGATTCGTCTCTTTCTTGCCTTATGTTGTTGAGGTAGCTCAAAGGCATTGAAAATTTCCGGTTGGCTTGGAAATACCGCAAGAACATCGTGCTCATCTGAGGCCACGAACTGATCGAGCCCGGGAGCGACCTTAACCACCGTTTGGCGTGAGAAGTCAGCGTCATGGCCAAACAACGGCATTTCGCAAGGTCCGAAACCTGGTGGAGCTCCATCAGGTCGTTGAACTCATATAAATGATCCTGCGGATCATAGTTTCCATCAAACGGCCGCATACTCGGCATTCTCGAACCTCCCCGGTGGAAGTGGGAGCAGCTAACACTTCAGGGAGAAAATGGGGATGTAGAGGCGACTCGCTGCATGCTTTGCTTGCTCCCTTAACTCCGTCCCTGTGAGCTCGCTGCAGCTCCTCAATTTGTGGTAATGGAGCCAATTGGGGGTTGTTTTCACCCGTGCGAGCCCTGCCTTCTCGGTTGTGGTTCAGGAAAGTCCGGAGGTCGGATTCCTCCTCGCCTCGGCCGGCATTTCTGGCCGCACTTGACACACGTTGACTAGAGCCGTGTGAAGGCGATGGGTTGTGCGGGGCACTTTCACGACCCTCGCGGTGGTACGAACCGCCCTCAGCGAGGTGAGGGGCCACCCGCATAACGATCGGGATCGCTCTACTGGTGGTGATCGGAACCACCATGCCCAGCATTTTTGCTTGGGTTTGCCTACGACGTGGCATGGGACAACTCGGGATCCACTCTTTCGCCGAGTCTCAGCTTTGCCGATACCCTGCTTGGGGCACCTTTTGCGTTCGCTGGTCCTTGGGAGCCCGTAGGCTTACTTTTTGCCACTTGCTTACCCTTGCGCCTACGCTACGCAATGCTCGCGGCACGGGCTATCGCCCTTTTTCGCGCGACTGCGCAGGGCTAAAAGGCTAATTGTACCGCTACTGCATAGATGACATGCCTTGGTCCAAGCTCCAACCTCGGTTGACGTCTGGAGAGTATTATCGAACCTCTCCGGGTAAGCTTCGATGGCGTGGTCCAGCTATTGGGCGGGGCGCTGGGTATTCCCAAGAGATTCTCGCGAAACTGGAGGTATGTTGGAAGGGGTGTCCCTCTGGGCTAGGGGGACTCCTTCAGCATGCTGGTTGACCTTCTCAGGTTCAAATTGGCGGGCCATTTGTTGCTGTGAGACCAGTAGGTCAAAGATTCTCCTGATGAAGGGTAGACACTAAATCAGCCCTCCTTCTAGCGCCAAACTGTTGATGCCGGTTTTGGACACCAACTAATTGTCACGTGCGTATTATTGATTGGTGGATTAACACACGCTGACTAGATGAATGTATGAAAATGAAATAAATGCAAAGAGAGTTTTTTAAAGTGGTTCGGATGCTAAGGTAGCAAGTCCTACGTCCACTGATTTGTATTGATATTAGTGTGGGTCAGGTCGCAAAGCGGACTGACTTACAGAGGAATTATGAAAAATAAATATGTTTACAGGAGAGAGAGAGTCTTTGTAAAAATGGCCGAATCCTCTTAATGAAGGGGTCTTCTTCATTTTATATCAAATTGAAGCGCGTAATCATCATTAAATCCATGGGTTGGTGTGATTGTCAGGATATAATCCGGCTTTACGTCCCCATTTCCCCTTCCCAAGTTGATTTCGCACGATTTATTGCGAGGAAATGGACGCGTGTGAGCTCCATATCATTTGGCGGTGTCCGCGTGTGCGTGTTGCTCTGACAGGAGCAGGTCACCCTTCACGTGACTTTCCCACGTCAGCCATTTATTTTCCCAGGCATAACAGGAGTGATTTGCATGAGACGCTATTTATAATTGAAAATCAACGTTAAGTTTCATGGCTCACTGTAAATATCGGAAAAATATTAACATTCTAAAATAGTATCATTTTTCATTTGACTTGGACCTAATCAAGGCCGATTATGATTTAACTTATGAATGGTCTTTTTTATTTATTTTGTTCGATTAATTTGATGCCTTATATTTGATTCAATCCGGTTCTCATTTCTAACACTAGTGTTATTTAAGTCTCTTCACATTCTTTTTCGATAATAATTTTTTAAACTAATAAGCATTTATTTTGATAGTACACCCCATAAATTAAAAAGTCTCAGTGTTTGAAAATTGAAATTATTTGTTGAGAAATTATGTTATCACAAATAATTTTTTTATTTTGCAATAAAATAATAATGGGTATTTCCGTTAACCGTTCTTGCTTGGGGTTTGAAATTGTACATTAAATAAGACTAAGCTACTATATAATTATTTGATCTATACGAGAAGGATGAAAAAGAAAAATCATTTTAACTAATTGATATATTTTTTATTTTCAATTCTTATGAAACTTGGAGTTGATTTGAATAAAAATACTATGTATAAGAATTTGGAGAGGAAATAAATTGTCAAACGAAAGCCAATTCAAATTTTATCAAAAAAGGAAAATATAAGTGTTGATGCAGAAATCTGCACCAACTAGCGAGATCCGATCGACCTTGTCTGGATCGAAACTGATGTGTGCGTGATTACGGATAATCAGCGATAAGTGAATGATAATGTCAAAAAGTAAATGACAAAGAGAACTTTTAAAGTGGTTCGGCGAAGTTAACAGCTTGCGTCTATTGTGTTTTTTGTATATATTGTGAGCGTTTACAATGTAGTTTTTATCCAAAATTTGTGTCCCCCTCCTCATCGTTTTAGAGGGTTTATATACAAAATTTACATAAAGGAAATAGCGAAATTACGGAGATTACAAATGATTTGAATCACAATTCCAATATCCTTGCGATTAAGCGTTATGATCACACAATGATAACTGTTGATCCAGTCAGGATCTGAAGTAATCTGAGGATTGATTGATTAATTTCTAGGATTATCCGCGACTAGCTTGTGTTGAGTCAAGCTACGGCTCGACGAGCTTATGCTAAGTCGATCAATCATAGTTGCCGAGATCATTCTGAGTCGAGCTATATCCTCGCGTTAGCTCGAGCTTGGCCGAAAAACCACACACACCAATAAGGATGATAGAGTTAACCAAAAAAAAAAAAAAATGTAAAGAAAAATATTAGAGAAGGGCAATTCTGAAATGAAATATAAATTATTTCTAAATTAAAATTTTAAAATAATTTTAACTATTACTGAGCTTAGAAAAAGATTTAGTGGGGCTTAAATAACGCAGCTCCACTTCTAGTCTAGTAATCTTGTTTAGTCAAGGTCAGTTTACGTTCAGATTTTCTGGGCTTCGTTTTCAATGAGGGCCATATGAATTTGGTCCAAAGGGACCCAACCCAGGTAGCATAAAAAAAAATTGTACAATATAATCAAACATCTGTATTTGATGAGTGAAAATAAATACATATTTACAGAGGAATGTAGTATTTTAATGGTATAATAAGTAACCAAATTTAATAGTGGTAGCATCTGAAGCAGAACCAGAATTTTACATAGAAAATTGCAAGTCTAAATAGGTAAATCAGAGAGTAAATTTGACTTGAATGTCTTGACCAAAACTCTACATGAACCCAGATGCATAGTTGAGTCTTTAAAACAAGAATTTGATCGTATAGGTTGTGTTTAATTTCACTTATAAATGCGAATTTTAAGACCACCTTCTTGGATACCCTGCAATAAGACAGACAAGGTAGATATGCTCATTCAATCACTCCATTTACTTATTGAACAAACATATTTGTTAAGAAGAATTTCATGTTTCACGTTTGTTTAATTTTTCCAATCACCACCTGGACATCAAGTCCGTCCCCTCCCAGTACAGAAACATTACTTTCTGTTTGTCCGTAAACGATATGATGGACATTTACGTAAACGATTCAAAGATCAGGACTGAAAATATGAATTAATTAAATTGAAATACTTATGGCTTCCAGCAAACAATTATTTAATATCAAAATATAATAAAACTAACTAAAATCCCTGGTAAGAGACATCTTTATAGAACTGATAACTAAGTCCTCTTGTATTAACCGAGGTTTTCCCATTAATTAAGCAAATAAAATAAGATTTTTAATACATAACTCATATATTTATTGGGGGATTATTTGTTAATTAGCATGTGTTGGTTCCATGTTGTTTCGCTACTGCTTCTGCAATGGTTCAGTCCAGCACAACAGAGTTAATGAAAGTGTTAATCAAAAACCCCCTAAAGTTTAGTTAAATCACAAAAATCTCTCTATAGTTAAGATTTAAGCTTTAAAATTAATAGTAAATGGAAAATACCATAATATCAAGGGTCCATTTGATATAGAATTTAAATGCAGATACAACCAATCTTATGAAAATGTATTTGATAGAAATGGCTCAAATTGTTATCAAAAACAGTTTTCAAATACATTCCTAGAAACTAATGTAAAAATATCTAATATGAAAATCGTTTTTAAATATTATGTCAAATAAATTTTCAAATATTAAAAATATTAAGATACAACTATAAAATTTGAATCATATTTTATTTTTCAAAATTATTTTTGAATAAAAATCAAACAGGCCCTTAGTAAGTAGTAAAAGTGTAATTCCTCTTTAATTTATCACTAATAGTAGTTGGTATATTTAAATTTCAAAAACCTTTTGAGAAATTTGGTGATTTAATCAATGTTAAAGGGGTTTGATGTTAACCGTTAATTAAATAAATTAAAGGGAAACAGAGGCACACCAAACAACAATTTAGTCAAGCCGAGCCGAGTCAGAAGCCGAGGTTCGCGCTTCCCGTTAATCGATAACAACACGCGCAGTTGCACGTGCAAGGACAGTCAATACACGTAGGACTCTCACGACAAAGAAAAAAAATGAACCACCACCAGGAAAATAATTAAATTAAATTAAAAATAAAAAAAGAAATTAAAATATTATATAAATGTATATATAAGTATATAACATAACCACCTCCAACACCTAAAGCGTACTACTTCACTTCCGGTTTTAACTCTCAACAACTCAGAGAGAAACTCTACAGTGAGGGGGATTGTACAGGAACACTAACAACTCTCAACTCTCACTCTTATACTTCCACTTAGCCCACACCACAGCCCACAGAGATTTTAGAGAGAGCGCGTTTTTTTTTCACTCATTTAATGCGTCTCATCAACAAATCGTGAAACCATTCCCTTCTCCTCTTTCTTTTCACGGACTAATCAAAATCTTTCACGCTAACAATCAATCATTTTGTAAAATTATTTACTGAGTGAGCGAGTTTGAGAGCTATGGAGTTGAGTAAGGTTACGTTAGAGATCTTTTCGAAGCTGGAGCAGAAATGGTTGTCGCACTGTGAAACCACCAAGAAAACTCGAGTTCTTAGCATCGATGGCGGAGGAACCACATGCATTGTTGCTGGCACTGCTTTAATCCACCTCGAGGACCAGATCCGTCTCAAAACTGGCGATCCTGACGCTCGAATCGCCGATTTTTTCGACATTATTGCTGGCACTGGCATTGGAGCTCTCCTTGCTGCCATGCTTGCCGCCGATGATGGCTCTGGCCGTCCTCTCTTCACTGCCAGAGACGCTGTCGAGTTGATCACTTGCAGAAACTCTGAAATTTTCAAGGTTACGTTCTCTGGAGTTCTTCGCCGCCGACGGCGATTCTCCAGCAAGAGCATGGATAAGGTTTTGAAGGAAATCTTCAAGAGAAATGACGGCAAGGTCCTCACTCTGAAAGATATGTGTAAGCCACTCCTTGTTCCTTGCTTTGACTTGAAAAGTTCGGCTCCGTTTGTCTTCTCCCGTGCCGACGCGTCCGAGTCGCCGAGTTTCAACTTCGAACTCTGGCAAGTATGCCGCGCTACATCAGCGACGCCGAGCCTGTTTAAGCCGTTTGCTCTAACGTCCGTCGACGGAAAGACAACTTGCTCGGCCGTTGACGGCGGTTTGGTGATGAACAATCCAACGGCTGCAGCGGTTACTCACGTGCTGCACAACAAGCGCGATTTTCCGTCAGTTAACAGTGTGGAGGATCTGCTGGTTCTGTCTTTGGGTAACGGTTCGCTAATGGGTGGATCGTGTGGTGGGAAACTCCGTCATAACGGCGAGTGCTCCACGTCATCGGTGGTTGACATTGTTGTTGATGGAGTCTCGGAGACCGTAGACCAGATGTTGGGGAACGCTTTTTGTTGGAATCGTTCTGACTACGTTAGAATTCAGGTATATATTATAAATATTTATATATCATTACACTCTGTTTGGTCTCCCAGAAAATGCAAGAAAATGAGAACGAAAATTATTTTTATTTGATTTTTCTTTATATTTTTAGTAATATTTATTTTTTGTTGAGTAACAAATGGAGTGATTGACGGCCTGAAATCTGTAGGCAAACGGTTTGATGAGCGAAGGAGTGGTGGGTCCGAGAATGGAGGAAGAAGTGTTGAAAGAGAGAGGGGTGGAGTCGTTACCGTTTGGCGGGAAGCGGTTACTGACGGAGAGTAACGGCCAGAGAATCGAGAGCTTTGTGCAAAGCCTAGTTGCATCTGGGAAGACCAGTTTACCACCCAGTCCCTGCAAGGAATCCGCCGTCAGCCCTCTCGTTAACGGCCATTAACCAGTTTTTTATTTTATTTTTTATTTTTGTTAACCATTGTGTAAGTTGTAACCAATCTCGGGTTCTTTTCCACTTAACCATCTTTTGTCCTTGATCTTGAGTTAAATAGCAGCTAATAATTATTATCAGTTTAATTAATTACTCTCTTAATTATGATTTATAATAGAGAATAAAAAATGGAATTTATTAGGTAAAAAAGTAAAATCAAAGTGAATGCATGAAATTGCCGGTGGGGTTGAGCAGCCCAAAAATTGAAGTGGTCCTCTCCTCTCAAAGGGAAAATATTAATTTTGCTGTGACTATAAACGTGAGAGAAAAATTACTCTATTATGACAAGTCATGAGGTGAGGCCGTGAAGTAGAGGGTCCTTATACGATGATAACAGAAATGTCACATACATGAAATCGAAAATGAGATACCCTCTCTCAAAGAGAGAATTGTTTTAAATGACAAGTTCCAAATATTAATTGGCATATAGTTAAAATACTTCACGAAAACAAGATGATAGGTGCAGAGGAAGGTTCATTATAATGTCACATGGTTATTGATCAGACACTGCAGCTCATTTTTCAATATATATATATTTTTCGTTAGTGAAATTTGTTGCCATGAATACATGAAGTAGCTTTGGATGTGGGGATGGAAAAGGAAAGATCAAAGATAAGAAGTAGCTTTTGAAGATGATCAACTAAAAAGTAACACAGAAAGGAAGCAACTTTTTAATTCTGATTTCATTTTATATTATAAAGTTTTTTTTTTCATTAATGGCAAGCTCCTCAGGGTTCTCATCACCTCGACTTTGGTAGGTAAAAATAACATTTTGTGTACTTCTCCACTAAAGAGACAATACACGTAGTGCTAATTTTGAATTTAGAAGGGTCGCTGCCTAAGCCTAATTAAATGTTGTAGCTTTCTATATTTTTCTCTTTAATTTAATTAGTTAGGTAGAATATACTTTACATTACACCATCTTTAATTAATTAGGTGACAATGACATTATGTAATGACAAAATTTTGCACCTTAAATAACTTATTTTTCAATTGCTCGAAATTTTCCTACCCGGCCTCCGCCAACCTGGTCGATGTGGACTCCGCCTAGGCACCACGTTACCGAATAAAACATATTTACCTAATTTTACAGTGTTAACAAACCGAAACTACTGGACGAAGATAAACAGAAAAAGTCAAAAAAAATTCTAGATTTTAGTTGAGATTTCTTTGTATGTGAGCTTCCTAAATATGGAATTTATATACATAAACAGACCAATCAGATTCGGACATCTTGCGCGGTAAAATTCTCCAACCCGGGATTAGTTAAGAAGCCCGGAATGCGCCTTTGTCATCATGATACTACTAGGGTTCCTTATAAATAGACACGACGGCCAATTCCCCTCACTAGTGGGAAAAAATCCACTCTTTGTAATCCAAATCATACATACACCCGAATAATATATCAGTGGATGTAGACCTTGATTGTTTTTCAGTCGAACCATTTTAAAAACGCTATGTTCTCGTATCGTTTTTCAGGAGACATGTTATTGCTTCAACGTTTTAGTTGGTATGGAATTTGGCATTAACAAGACCTTAAGTATTTATAGTTGTTATATATATATATATATATATATATATATAATCATATTTTCGTTTTTGAGCAGGGGTGTTTGATATTTTTAAAGGAGTTTTGGTATTTTTAATATTTTTTTGAAAAAAACGGATGAATTTAATACTAATTGATCTCATGAGAGTCAAATGAAATTATATGAAAATGTCTTTCTAAATAAATAATGAAATATACATTGTAATAATACTGGTATGTAATTTATATGTTTAATAACGTTACAAGAAAGAGTTTGAATCATATTAGTACTGTTTATATAACACATTTAATAACTAAAAAAATTATTGGTCTTAAATAGATTTTTTCTAAGTTTTAATGCTTCTTAATCTTCTATTGCTTGAGATTAACTTAATCCTTTTCTTCATTAAAATGTGCGAATTAAATTCAATTTGAAGCTCTTGGCAATTTTGCCCCTTGTCGGATGGAATATATTATCTTAATGAAATTAACTGTTTGATTTGACATAAATTGTTTTATCTTAACTAATTTTCATGTCTATGTCTCTATAAATTGACAAGAATCTCCAAGCTTGGAGCCTCAAAATAAATCGGCTAACGAGAGTGGCTCAATCCCAATTCCAACCAAAAAAAAAAAAAAAAAGTTTTTCAGAGACCACCTTGACCTGTACCCGACAAGCTTGGGAAACGGGTTAAATCCCAGGGTGAACCTTGCCCCTTTGGCCCACCCTAACTACACTTATTAAATTAACAAATTAAAAAAAAAAAAAACTCCCTTGTGAGCTTTCTTTGTTTTATGTGTAAACAATATATGAAAAAATAAAATTAAAAATAACAGTACGTGGCTCAATGCTTTGGCTGTTTAGTGTTAGATTCAATAGATTATAAGATTCATTATAATATAATTATTTCTTCGTATTTTAGTACATTATTATTATATTTTTTTGGCCAGTGGGTTTTAGCTTTAGGGTACTTTATTATTTTTTCTTTTAAATTATTGAGGGATGGTAAGAAATCATGAGAATTGACAGCAAAAAAAACTCAATAATGCCCTTATCTTGTTGCTCTTATCTTAGAAGTGCAATTCTTTTGTACAAAATCTTGTACTTACATTAATTTCAGTGCTCCGACATGCTCTGATATTGACCATAAACTTTGCTGCAACCACAACAGTTCCAACCCAAAATCTCTTCTTTATTTTGGGTAATTTATTAAAACTTTACCAAAATCTAATGTTAAATCAAATCCAGTTCTCAAATATTAACAGGATTATTATCATAAATTACTTCAGTGATTGTTTATTGTTTTTTAAGGCTAGCCTTATCATTTACGAAAGTGTCAATAAACAAGTTATTCTCCTGCAGGGTTTGATAAAACTAGAATAAAAATTCTGCCATAAGGTAACTGTAAAACATAAAAGAACAAATTCCACAGTAAAGTAAAGCTAGATTCTAACCCTAGAGAAGCTCCAAAGTGGTAAACTTTACCCTATTTTTACATTAATATAATTTTATTATAAAGATTAAAAAAGCTTGTGGTAGGCTCTCTAAGCGACTCAAATACTCTTATTGCTTTCTTATCACTGCATATTTTAAGGAGGACTGTTTCTTCTTTCAGCAAAGCAGATTCTACATCCGTACTCAATCAATATGGCTTCCTCCTTTAAGATGAATTTTTTTTGTTTTAGTTTTGATTTATTACATTACCACCCCTGAAATGTCGCACAAAAGCTTTCTTCCCAATTTGGGAAATCGATACTTTTAAATTAATAGCTCAAAGTTTTGGCAGAATAACACAGTTTTAATTAACCAACCTTTGGGTGATTGAGTGATTCGATAGAGACTTTTGGATATATTACTCAAAAGATTTTGAGTTTAAGTCCCTCATCGTTTGCTAATAGGGGTGACCACGGGAGCTCTTACTCATCGGTAGTTCCAAAGTTTTGAAAGATTAGTTGAGGTATAAGTAAACTGGTCAGAACACCCCCGGTCATAAAAAATAAAAAAAAATAATAAAATAAAAAACTGTTTTAATTCTTGAATGTAAATATGGTTACTTGTTTGATCAAAATAGCAAATTGTATATTCAAAATGTCTACTTTGCCACTTACATCGTTACATTTCTTAACAGAACCTCTATTTATGAATATCGACATTAATTTTTTTTGAATTAAAGGGAGAAACAAAAAAGTGTTTTCGCACCAAATGTTAAGGGTGACAATGTAATCAACTCTTTTTCCTTTTTCAAAAAGAGAGATTTTAGTGGGTTTTTGGTTGTCGCCGGCCAAAACCCTTTTGCTTAGAGATGGGTTTAAGAGCAACAATAGAGGAGATATCGGAGAATTAAAGAAACGAGAGTGTGAGATGAAGCCTTAAATGCATGGTTGGTAGGAAATCTAAATCATACTCCTTTACTGATGATGACTACGTAAACTTAGAACCGTATGATTAAGACATAAGTTACCGTTTGATTGAGTGGTGTGAGGTTCAAGTGATATATATATTTATGCTGTGGTGGTGGGGCAGTTTAAACTTCATTAATTGGATTAAGCACCAAGTTATTCTCTTTAATTAAGAATCGTCAATATTAATATTCCCACCAAACCAACCCCCCATTTTCCTTTAACTAACTATTGAATCTTATCTTTCATATGATCTTGATCTTTTGTTATTCCATCACTATGCTTAAAGATTTTGAAAGATAATAAATATTATAATATTAACTTGCCTTTCATTAATCTATTGGGATAATATTTCGTTTTTTTTTTGTTTTTATCATCGAGAATATCCTGATAAACTTTCATGCTCTGTAATTAATCTCTTGAGACCTTAGAACTATTGATCGAATAAGAATTTCAATAAGCAGTTATCATCCCTATTAGTGTCTAAAGAGACTCTAACGTATACCTCAACTAATCTCTTAAAGCCATAGAATTACCTGTCGAGTAAAAACCCTAGTAGCCCTATTAACTTGTCTTTCATTAATCTAATTGGATAATATTTGTTTTTTTTTTTTTTTTTTTATCATTGGGGTGTTTGAGTTAACTTGCACGCACCTTAACTAATCTTTCGGGGTCTTGAAGCTAGAGACTCAAACTCAGAAACTCATAAAACCTCCTTTTGTTCTTTTACCATCAGACTATCCAATGGTATTATCAATGTAACACCATATCTACACCGATAGCGAACAACATCTCAAAACAAGATTCCTTTAATATCATCTGCATCAACAACAATCAACACTACAACAACACTTAAATATATGTATCCTTTTGTTATTCCATCACTATGCTTAAAGGTTTTGAAAGATAATAAACAATACGGTATTAACTTATCTTTAGGTATTAATATATGGAACGTCCAATTGAGGTACATTCAATTCCAACAATATAATATAAAAATTGCAGGAAAAATTAATTTAGCTCAGATCTCTATAAAAGTGTATAATATTTCCATGGAAACAAATTGAATTCATTCACCTAAGATACTGATAGCATTGTCCGGATAATAGGTAAAAGAATAATTCATTTCTGTACTGGTTGCACGGTGCTCCTTCATAAATGAATCTCAATTGTTAGGTATACAAATATATTCGTTTGGTAATTGGTATGGCTCATAATTCCTCTTGGTTGGTCCATCGCCATACTTATTTTTATTACTGTAGCTCAGCTTGTACTTAATTTCACGTAGCAGTGAAATTTTCAGAGCCCTACCTATCTTCTTCTTCTTTTTTGAGACACTTTCATTAATGCTCCATTCTTTTATCCTTTCTATTTGGTGAAAAATTAACTGTAAAGAGATCTGTTTATTTAATTACAGTCGTGAATATAATTTGACTGCATGGGAAATGAAAAGGTTACAATGCAATGCAAATTAAAGTCTTAGTTTTATTAATTTTTTTTTAAGTCAACACTTGATTTGTTTGAGATCTTAATTCTTTAGACTCTCATGGCTACAACCAACACAGAACTTCACCACCCATTTCGCCATGTATCGATATCTCTCTTGCATGCACACGTGTGATCCTCTTCTCTCGGCTTCTCTAACTCACTCTCATCATATATACAGTATTATAAAGTTTATATTATAATAATAATAATAGTGTGTGACACATTATATATTTATAATATATTTCTGAGTGCGAATCTATAAATATAAATGTATGTGATATGAATTTTACAGATTATGATAAGATCTTGTCTCCTTTATTTCTATTTTCTTGATGGATTTTAACCATCTTTTTTTCAATTCTTTTGTCATCTTCTCCCCTGTCTATTCCCTCCTCACCTTTACATTCACATTTCCTTCATTAATTATCAGCTCCTTTCTCTCGTGTTCTGAATTGTTTAACCATTAAAAGAATCGGTTTTAATGTTTCCATTATTTCACTTGTACGAGTGGATGAAAATTAAATGGCTTTCACAATTCACACCACAAGAAATTCAAGAAAGTGAAATATATACATATTTATTCACAACTTTGAAAATAACTAAAATCCATATGGAAGTGTTGAATAATTTCAATAGTTAGGGCAAAAATGAATATCCCAAATTTATATAAGTAGAAATATATAGCTGTTAATTTGCAGTACCAGTTGGTAGTGTCAGGAGATTCCATGAAACTAGCTAATATATCAAATAAAATCTCTGCAAGCCAATCGAAACCCATATTTCAGCCTTATCCACTATTTTCTTCTAATTACTCTTAATTTGTTACCTTAATTAAAGTTTCAATTAATTAACAAGGGAAAACAAATAAAAGGGTTCTCGAAAATATATAATTTCAACATGTTATTCCGTTCCTGGGACATTGAAATTGCTGAAAGGGAGGTGGAAACTTTTAGGAGGAAAAAGGAAGTGGTCGTGGTCAGGTTTGCTGAATTACATGTTTGGTTCTTCCATTTTACTATGTCCAGGGCTTAATTTTACATGGAAATTTAAACACGTTGCGCACATGCAGTGACGGTGGATCGTCTTTCAATAAACCTCGTGTAGAAGATGAAGATGAAGATGATCAAGATTATGATACGTTTACTAATTACACATTTAATGATTTGACAAAATCACGCCACTAATTGTTAACTAAAAATCTTAGTTTAATTGAAAAAGATCTTCGTCTTCCGGGTCACAAGAAGAAGCTAACTGGCATTAGGTCAACACCCTTTTGACTAAACAGGTCTCCAACATTAATGAACGAAGTGTTAATTAATTAATTTAGATTAAAATATAATTAAACCAGGTCTCTCAGAGGATCTGATTTGATCGCAGTCTTCAAAGCCAGATAATACAACTAATTAAAATTAATTAATGTAAATATATTACTAGGGCTCACGTGGGGCAAGCTGCTGAGTAAATTATTTATACGTGCATGCAGAGGTTCATTACAAATTAATCCTCAATGTTTAAATATATTACCAGAAAATCCCAATATTTTTGGTAAGTAACAATACACCCGAAAAAATTGATTACTTTACCAAATAAAGACTATCATCCCGTTTATTTAATTATATATAAAAATTGAAAAAATAAAATCTGAGATGATTTTAACATCTCTTATCTTATTAAGTTATCATACTTCACTCTTCTATTTTATTTTATGGTAAAGCAATCAAGTTTTTGGATTAAATTGTTACTTTCCAAAGTTGTTGGGTGTGTTGCTTTCCTCGAACACTGAGGAGAATACTGTTAGAAACCCTGCATGAAGATGAAGTGGAGGTCAGCTCGTGAAGGCTAGATTATGAAATATCAATAGATAAGTAATGGCAAGATCCTTAATTGATTCTTTCAAGACACCTGGCCTTTTTGTGACTGACCTTTTTGTCATTAGTGATTTCTGTGTTTGTTTGTGAGTGATGCAGTGAGATGTGACTGAGCTCAAGAGAAAGAGAAAGAGGGAATCTTTGTAAAGGACAGTACTGAAACAAGAGACAGAGAGAGAGAGAGAGAGGAAGATGATGATCAAGAAGACCCTTGAGCAGTTAAAAATGGCTGCAAATGCGCTGTTATGGAATCTGAGGCCATGTCCCTTGGATTTGGAAACACCACGGGAAGGTTCTTTTGCTTATATTTTAGTGTCTGCCGACAACTTCTTCTAGTAATAGAATTTTAGTATCAATTAATATATAAGTACAACTGTAGATTCGGGTTTTCCCTTAGGACTCCTTTTCTGATGATTTGTTTTATTAATTATTATATACATCTTTCATGGGCCTGGGTGTTTTTGTCAGCTTTGTATGATGATGATAGTTTTGTCTATAATCAGTCTTCATAGCCCTTAAAAGATCCTTCATGCCCAAGTGATCTAGAAAATCTGGTTCATATTTATGGAACTTCTCTTGCTAATTTACAGAGTTCAGAAAAATATATCAACTACAGGAAATAGGCTCATTATTTATAATATAATATAAGAATATTTTTTAATTTCATCATTTTAAATAGAGTTAATGAGCTTTTTCCTACCCAAATAATAGTTTAATAATACTTTCTACCCACAAACTTTTAAAATAACACTTTACTATCCAAATTTATTTCCGGTGATAAACAGAGAACAAACTCATTCTAGGTTGTTAGGGCTTTTGAAGAGAGGAGGTCGATAAGTCTTTTGATGGTTGGGATTGATCGAAATTTGATTTGAAAATGGCGGTTATAGAAACCCTAATCACTTGATTTTTGAAGATTGACAGGGTCGACGGGAGTAGGGTTTTGAAAGGTTTTGTTAAGTGATAATCGGGAAAGAGAATGCTAGTGGTGTAAGGTCACAACGATGCCAAAATTGAAAACGGAATATAAATTCAGGTAGTAAAATGATATTTTAAAAGTCTATGGATGAAAAAATATCATTAAACCATTATTTGGGTGGAAAAAAGATTTTTAAATAAGCTCAAAAAAAGTTTACAGTAGAAACTCAAATTCTTAAAATATCTTATTTAAAATCTAATAACCCAAATAAATTTCAAATGTGTTTATAACTTTAAATAAACTCTTTCGGCCAATAAACCAAACGTGCGTAATTTCAACCACTGGACTTGATTATTCTCCCAGAGAATATTCATTTCATGAGTCGTGAAGCTGTGATACTGTGTTTAAAGAATCACGCAGAAAAAGAAGAAGAAGAAGAAGAAAGATGAAACGAGGGACCGAAAGTTAACAGGTACATGTGCCACCTTCGACAATTTGTAATCTCTCTTGAGTCTCTGTAAAGTTGGTGAGATGGATGTGACAGAGAGAAATAAATGGGTAAATTTCTCAGTTAGTAACAGTCTTTCATTAACACAGTAGTAGAATTTGGTGGCCAGGGAAGCCAACAAAAAGAACATATCAAATTCAAAGCTTTGATGATATGATATGACTACTCGAGCTTGGAGTTGAGTCTCAGCCATGGTTAAGTTTTGACCAAGCCAGTCCATGGCTTAAAATGTTTAATTCTGTAAATGCGCCTAATGGCTTGGCTTGTTCACAAATAGGAAGACGTGTATGAATTCTTCAACAGACAAACGCTTTGCAAAATTTTTCTCTTGGTGTGGCAAGATTAAGGGCTGAAAATTTGATGAAAGGCCCAGATAAAAGCCCAATTTTGGATCATAACATGTTATAATAAAATATGTATAATTGTGATGATGATATTATTAAGTTAAAGAAGATTTTGAATTTGGATAGAGGGAGTTTTTAGTGTATAATTTGGTCATAATCTGACAAAGATCTTGAAAGAAGAGTCACATTTTTTACTATTAATTTCATAATTTGAATGCAACCTTAGATCAACTCACTCTAAACTAATCCACAAGCAAAGCAAAACTAAATAATGCAATTATGCAAACCAGAGGTGTGGAAATCTGGCTAACCGAATCGGATTGCCCACTTTTTGAACTAAAATTATATTATTATTTTTTTAGCAATTGGAGTGTCCGGACCAGTTTATGTGTACCTCAACTAATCCCCAAGGTTTATTGAATACCTTACAAACCATGAACCGGATAAGATACGATTATACATTGAGATAGGTGATTCCAAAGCTTGAACCCAGAAAGTCAAAAGAGCACACTTCCTTAACCACTAGACCAACCCCTTGGGGTTGCTTCTCTTAAGTATTGTTCTGTGATCAGTTGCATTGAGCTCAACCTGAACGAGGCTTTCCACACAAAAGTGTGCCACAAACAAATTGGGATCACCATTAATCATCACAGTCTCGACACTTTGTTTTTTCAGATCATACAACACAAGTTCTTCATTCCTTTTCACTTTCAAGAGAAAATTATCAACACCATTATCCCATTCCCGGGAAGGTGGATTCAAGAAACTGAAAGGAAGTAATCGTGTTACTTCAATCAATCAAAACCAAATTAAACCAAGATTCCTTCACCCCGTATTCGTTCATCATCCATACATCAAGAAGCCCTTCATCATACCTACAAATCAAACATAATCTCCCATCCACCACAGCCAAATCAATCACTGCTTTGGGAAAAGTAAAAATAATCAGGCTGAGGCAACAAACTAATAGCTTCTGTACTGACATCAAACGCAACTGTTGATTTATCTTTACCCAACTCTAGACTACGAGGAAACAACCAATGTAAAACACCAGAAATAAAAACTCCATACATTCTTCTACGCTGAAGAGGATAATAAGTTTCAGAAATATGGCGAGAACGATTCGGAAAGATACTGATTGTTTTCCAGGAATTAGATTTTAAACTGAAAATATTAATTTCATAATCTGCTAACCAACCGTTAAACCTCACAATTCTCACAACTTTGTAGTCATCATTAATGTGGTCATAACCAAATCCCGAAAACACAACACCGCAAAACGAAATATGGGAAAGTCATTACAGACAAAAGTTAACTTGAATAAATTTCTATTTGAAGGGTTGAATATGAAGATGTCCCGGGGCTTGTTTTAAAATCTGACCCGTTGTGAGACCCAGCAAAGTGACCAGGTCATGGATTAATTGGTCCAACCAGTTGGGTCGATCGATTAGTCCAAGCGGTTGGATCAGTCAGTTGAACACTTCAATAATAAAAGTATTTTTAAAAAATTATAAATTAATCCTTCAAATTTTAGTATATTATAAAAATACTGTAGAAATTATAAATTTATCTCTAAAATTTTAATTTATTTTAAAATACCCAAAAAAATTCATTAGTCCCTAAAGTTTTGAAAATTTTCAAAAATACTCCTAAACATTACAAAGCAGTCTCTATAAATTTGAAATACAACAGAAACCCCCTTAGAACCTGAATTGGACCGGAGAGACTGCCAAATCCCTATCCGACTGGCCGGTCCAAATCGGATTTTAGAACAGTCTTGGGGAGAATAATTGGATAGAGCGAGCAAGCCATTACATTAACCAAATACTTCTATGTCTTCGCTGATGTTTTGTTGGTGGTGATCATAAAGTGGGGTGATGTTATCGAATGATATAAGGTCCATTCATTAGAGGCTCAAATCTTTGGCAATCAAACTGAGATGGGATCTTAATGAAATGGAATAATTCAAGTGAAATTTGGACTGTCGATTAGGGAGAAAATTGGTTTCGAAAGAGTTTTTACAGGAAGTCGGAAAAAAAATGTCAAAAATTAAATCTAGTGGGATGCTAGACAATTTGTGTCTGGGATTTGCCATTGATGAGGAGAATCAAACTTCAAAGGAGAGGAAAGGAAAGGAAGAAAGCTCATAGAAAATTATACTAAATTATGTTTTGATGGCATTAATTTATATGTAACACTTAATTTACCAATATCTTGATAATACATCTGTTTAAAGTCTGATAATTTTTTTAATAACTGAAAGTTAAAAAAGGAAGACATTTCTCCAAAGCAAGCTTTTCTCATTCTTTCTTTAGATTAACTGTCCCCTTTCCTGCGTGGTTCCAGCCTTCCAGGTAATGCTTTTTCTCCCTTTTTAATTAAAATAAACTATTGTCTCATCTCATTTTCTTTCTTAAACGAGACGATTATCCTTGTTAAGAGACCTATTTCAATTCACAATTTTATATATATAATTTTTTTATCTAAAATAATTTTTATTAAAATTAATTTTTTTATGAGTAATACAACGCTTTCTGACTGATATCCTAAAATTTTGTACTCGGCTGCTACAATATCAAGCTCGAGCTCGAGCCATTAGAAATTTCAATTCATCTTTTGTTTCTACTACCAACAAGATAATTGAAAAAGTGACGCAAGAACTAGCTATAAGCAATAAAGAATTCAGCTCCTCAACTCAAACCCAATACAAATATTGGAAAAATGAAACAGAAGTGAATGGTAAGTAAGAAAGTACCTCTCAAACACTGGGTCAAAATTTTGCATACTAGCGCAACTCAACAGTACAACAATTGCGTTTCCTCTCACTACCAATCTGTACAGTTATATCTTATGACTGTAAAATTGACACTGTTACTCGTTAAGAAATCAAATTTAAGCAATACACTTACACTCTCAGTGGACTGCTTTTTGTCTCTCATCCGCATCTTCTTGCTCAACCTGAAAAAATTTAATTTGAAACATCAAGATTCACTCTAATCGTATTGATGTCAACTTAACCATGCAGAAACAGAAAAATAGCACTTGCAAAAAGAAGGATGGTGTAACTACATCAATCATTAAACCTCGTAATGCAAGAGAAAAGAACATAAATACTTGGAGATAAACCCTCACCTCAACAAGTACCCTTGCTTTCTTCTTTAGTTTGGCACCAGTTTCATCTTTCTCAAGCTTTCTCAAAGCCAAGTTAGATTCTCTTCTCTCTCTTTTGCGATCAACTGCTACTGTTTCCTCATCATCATCCACTCCAACTGTATCATTACACCAATATTAAGTTCACAATTATATCCATGAATAAAATATCATTTCAGTTTGATGTTTCAGACACTCTGAAAGAAAACATTCCAGAACCAGAGAGTGAACAATCAAAAGTGTACGAGACCCAAACAACATGTTATAGTGAGGTGTAACTTGCTATTTTATAACATAAAAGCGCCTCCTAGCAGATGACAATTGCGATTAATTAATCCATTTAAATGAAGGTTTTAATCAGCAACCAACACATATGTGAATAACTAACGTACGCATATATTATGAAAAGTTGATGGATGCATACATATCCCATCGTATTAAAAAAGGCAACAAAAAGAAAGCATTGAAAACCAATTTTACCATCATCATCATCTGCATGGAACTTAGTAATTGCAAGACTACCAAAATCTTCCATATCCTCCTCCTCTTCAAGATCATCATACCCTTCAACATATTCTATTTCAGCTTCCTCCTAGTTTCGATCCCAAACAAAAGAAGTTCAGTGATAACATAATGATACTTCCTTTAAAAAAAATGTTTTATCTTCATAAAGAATTATTTCATCCAAAAAATAAGAAAATGTAAAATTGCTGGTAAAGTCAGATGACATTCTTATAGAACAACCTCATCATCTTCCAAATCACTAGCAGCCAGTTGTTCCTTATCAAGGATCTCATTATATTTGTCAGCAGGATAATTATATATGTCACCATAAACCCCTTTCTTCAGGCGCTCCAACAATTCTTTTTCAATACTCTGCAGAAGAAAAACAATAAAAACGGTGATGCTAAGAGTTATGGAGAAAATTTTGTTCATGTATTTCAATAGCATGACTGGGAAAATAACCTTATCCAAAACTGCTGCCTTTTCGGCCTTTTCCTCTCTTCTAGCCTCCCTTTTCTTCTCCTTCCTAGGAGTCGTCATAATCTTTTCCCTATAAAAAACACAAACTAGGGAGTATAAAATTCCAAATAAACGTTGCAAAATATATTATTCAACTCAAAGACTTGATATGCAGAACATTATACGTGATTTGGACAGCTACATAGTAGATATTATTCCCTTAAAAATAAAAATCTAAAACTGGAAGCAGTAGAAAGCATGCGAAAGTTGTGAACCTTGTTTTCAAAGCAAGCTTTCTCATGCGAATGCGCATCTGAGTCATTTTAGTCAACCTTTGCTTTGTTTTGTGTACCAAAAACTTGGGCCAATACATCTGTCAAATTGAGAAAGCACATTGAAATTCAGACAATTCACTTTCAACCTCCAACAAGTAGAATTACTCAAGACAACCCAAACCATGTCATACAGACACAAGCTGGGTTTCCCATACCAGATGTTTGTCAATAATTTCAAGTGCCTTCTCATAATTCCTTGGCAACTTAACTCTTTCCCACAATTGGTTTGGTTGGTGAGCCCTTTCTATGGTTTTCATATATAAATAAAATACACCTGTAGCACACAAAAAAAAATAAATAAGCATACAAATAGTTTCATCAATGAGCAGGAGATCACATATTTCACGAACTCAAAATAAAATGAGCACCCACAGGCAGCTCAAGGTCCATTAAGGTCACTATAAAGTTACATATAGCAAATTATAAATAAATAAAGTTCACAACCCAAAAAAGGTACCATCATGGTCACGAATGGTGGCATATCGACTGTTAGCGAGAGGGCAAGAGCTTCGGTTACAAATGCCAGTTACGTTATACGGGTTTCTACAGAACTTCCCCGTCTCGATTCTACACACCAATCAAATTCAATAAAACCCCAACAAAAAAGTAAATAAACTAAATTTGAATGAAGATGAACAAATAAATGGTCAAGCAGAAGACTCACTTGGCCATGAAACTGCAGTGATTGTGCCTGATAACTTGCCATATAACCTCATCGTGCTGCATCTTTACTTGTTCTTTATTTAGGGTTCATAAACAATAGAGAGTGTTAGATTCAAGATTTACAGAAATTTACGATATACAAGAAGTTTATAAACCGGACCAAACTGATTATAGGGGCAAACCGGTTAACTGATCTCTTAAAACTGGTTAACCGGTTTTGAACCTGTTTTGCCCAGAAAATTGAAAACTCCAGTTTAATATCATACATAAAATGCAATAACTTAAAAATGATACATAACCATTGTCCAACACGATCAGTACAATTTCAACACTACATTGAAACACCAGCGTTTATAAGAATAAAAAACAACCCAACAGCTTAGCAATTTCCTTTCGTCTACTAAACATATTGTTCCAGTTCTTAAAATAAAACAAGAAGAGAGGATGAGCTCTATCCAATTCCAATTTTAATGACATACAATCCTAAATTAGAATTTAATTCACCTCAACTATTTCTTCTCAAGTTTCCAGAACATCAAAATAGTGTAACACACAAATTTGAAGAAGAAAAGTACACAACTAGACAAAATTTCCAAGAATTTAAAATTTATATTGACTCGATAGAAACATGTAATAGAGAAAATTACAAAATCAAAATTTAGTACCTGAAGACTGACGAAGCTGACTGGTATATCTAATTTGAGATTGACGGACGGCGTAGAAGCTGAAGACCGACGAACGAAGTGAAGTGGTCTGAGTTGGTTCGGAGGGAAGACTGAGTGACGAAGTGGTCTGTGTGTTGAAGACTTGAAGTGCGGCGTAACGAAGTGAAGAACGAAGAAAAGAGAAATAGGAGTGGGGATTGAAAACCGGTTCTAAACTTCTGTTGAACCGGTAACCGAACCGGAAAACAACCGGTTTTCAACCCTTAGGTAAACAATCCATTAACACCACTTAAAGGGCAGATCTGAAAACACCTGCTGAGTATTACTCTTTTCTCTTTTTCTCCATATTCATACTATTAACATGGGCCTTTATTTTCTTGAAAATTCATTTTTTTTTTTTTTTTAACTGAAATATGTGGAGTTTCATGCAATTCTTACTCTTCCTTATTTAGCACAATTTCCTCTTTGATATTAATTTTACTTTGTAATTTTTTTTCCCCTTTGGCAAGACACCAAAACTTCAATTGAGGTGAATGATGTTATTTGTAGATTACCGTCTTCATTTTATTCCCCAAGTGCTTCATAAGTTGCCTCGGTTTTCTTAATCGTTGGAGTGTGCTTGCTGTTTAATTGTGTTTTTTGAGTTTTTTCTATTTCAAAAAATAGGTTGTATTACATATATTTATTTTATATTCAAGAAAATAATATATTAAAATTTTTTATACAAAAAATCTTGGTTGCCTTTGATTTCATATTTCTACCCATATTCTCAATCCTATTCTCCAAATATTGTTTGGCACATTATTTGAGAAATATGACTATATTTTTTTAATTATTTTTAGACCCCTTAAGTTTATTAATTTTATTAAATATCCTTAGAAAAAAATTTAAAAATTAACAAAAACACCCCTACCGACCCATACTTGTCAGATTCCGGCAACCACCGTTGGTGGTAGCCGGAATCTGTCACAACGGCCTACACCACGATCGGAACTAGCCGGCAATTCATCGATTTGACCGTCAGCGATAGCCAAACATGGACTTTTGCGGTTGTCGATGGCCACATCTGGCCGTAGATTTGGCCTTTTTCGGCCAGATCCATGGTGGATCTGGCCGGAAAAGGCCATATCGACGTCATACCCGCCAGATTTGACCGGTATGTGTCGTTACACAATTTTTCGATCAGATTCCAGCGGTGGTGGCCGGAATCTGCCACTGCGGGTGGTGGGGGTATTTTTGTCATTTTACAAAATTTTTATATATTGGGGTGTTTAGTTAAATTAGCAAACCTATGGGGTTTTTTTATAAATTTTTAATTTTTACCTCGTAATACTCTCTTATTTAACTACCCAATATTATTCCCAAAATCCTATTCAAAATAATAAAACAAACGGACCCAAGAATTTGTTAAGTACACCCACTCTTTAACTAAGTATCATTTATTATTAATTACATATTTACCCTTTGGATAAAGCTATTTATATAATCTCTAATACAAAGAAAGTTTGTACAAACTGATATGACATATCACATAGCATACTACGTGGTATTAGAGGTCACGTAATTTAATATTATATCAATGTTATATGAGCCCTTATATCATCGTAACACGCACATAAATTTTCTTTGCACAAAAGTTCGTACAAATAGCTTTACACTTGCCCTTTGAACGGGGCAACTGACCAAGTGAGATCACTACCGGTTAAAAAATTAGGGATTTGCCAGATGACTTCAAAACGAGTTTGGTGAATCTAATTGTCATGTTTGACTATTTGTGAATTGCGTTTATTCACGTGTCTATTTGATTTTTACTTCGACAATATAAAAATACATGATTGATGGTTGATATACAATATATTTATTAAAAATAAACAAATCATGACCATACATTATTATTAATGTATAAGTGTATGAAATTTTTAGCAATTCAGAGAGCTTAAATCATGAAAGAATTTAGTTCCATAAACATAGGTTTAATTGGACAATATATTACAATATACATTATTTTATTAATATTTTTATTATTAATCTGACTACTATATAATAGAAAACTTACAAAATTCAACTGAGATTTCAATTTTGTTAGTAATTGTGAGATATATATTTTTTTTCTTTATAATTTCTTAGGCGGCTACATTTACACTAATAATTTTATAATTTGAAAGCGCGCGAGGGGAAAAGCGGAAATCAAAATAAAAACTGGCGGGCTTTTCCAACACATCACCAAATTAGTACCCGTCAAACGGAGCCCAAATCACACGCGTTTCATCCCAGAGCACAAAACTCTCTCAACTTTTCTTTCCCAAACTATCCGGCCTTCCGTTTCTGCGCTTCAAATCCATGATGGATTATAACAAACACCAAACGATTTCCACTCGCAGAAGCTTGAAGCGAAAGCTCGAGCAAGATTTCCAAGAAGATAAAGCAGATCGCAACTTCTCGATCCTCAGTTCAAACGGCGACATCTATAAAGATCTGGTCAAAGATATTTGCGCTCATGTTGATGTACTCAACTCCAGCTTTTCGTCGGCCGAAGCCGATCGCGCCGCAGCCAAACGTGCCGCAAACTCCCTGGTTGAACTCGCCAAGAATGGTGCCGTTTTCGCCTCTTTGTTCCGATCATTTTTTAAATGTTTATGCACAGCTCGTTTTAGTTGTTGCATGTGATTGTTTAGTGTCTGGATTGTCAAAGAATTGCTGTCTCGATAGCCGAGTATAATTGTTAAGCTGAAATTACTTTATATTAATTTTTTTTTTTACTATTTACTAGTTTTGTTTTTCTTGATTTTTTGTTCAAATTGACCGCGTTTTATGATGTTTTAATTTTGTTGAGCGTTGATTTAGGGTTTGCAAAAATATATGTCAATAATTTATTTCAGTTGATTGACTTATTGTTGATTATAGGATTACTGAATTTCGGTGATAATGTATTGTGCAGAGGAAATTGTGAACGTAATTGTTGCTAATGGAGCGGTACCTGTGCTTGTGAGACATCTTCAGGCTCCACCACCACTGCCGTTGAGGGATTTTTCGATGCCATATGAGCATGAAGTGGAGAAAGGAAGTGCTTTTGCGCTTGGTCTTCTTGCCATGAAAGTAATTAAATATGATGCCTTATTTTTAGTATTTCTCCCGTTTAGCTGCTTGGATTGTTGTTTTGATATTTATATGTCTAATTTCTTGATGATATTTAAACAGAAAAATCCATTGCCATGAAATTGATAGAGTTTTCTGCTCAATTTTAGAGTTATTTAGTAATAGATTATGTGCTAGGCTTCTTGTTACTAGGTTAGATTTGTTAACTATGTTGGGGATTCTATAATTTGGTTTTGACCATTCTTTGTAGCTTAATGAGTGTATACTTTACTGAGGTCATGGGCTGCTTTCAGCAATACTATTGGTTGTCTTCTTCCTCCTCAGTTCATTGCTATAGTTGAAATGATTGCACATTTCACTGGAGAAATTGCACTTGTGAAGAAAACCATAGACATCGCATTATTTTAAAAAGAAGATATATACTCTATTATATAAAAAAGAAGACTCCCGTCTCTTTTTCCTATACAGATTTAGTGATATCTTTTAAGTGGAAATCAGTGAAGGGCATTCTGTTCCTCTATGTGTCCTTAATGTTTGTAATTAATTTTTGGTTGAATATTAATCTAAATAGGGGTTTTTGTTTGTGATGCGGACACATCTTATATTTAGCTGTTTCTTGGTTGATATTTCATGTTTAAGGTACTTGTTTATCACATTGTAGTTATTTTAATTGTTGCTTTGTTAAATAGCCAGAGCATCAACAACTCATAGTTGATGTTGGAGCTCTATCTCCTCTTGTGGCCTTATTAAAGCAGCATCCGAATGGGACTAAATCTAAGGCATTAAATGGTGTTATTAGGAGAGCAGCTGACGCAATCACAAACCTTGCTCATGAGAACGCTGACATCAAAACCCGTGTCAGGTGTCCCTTTTTGCGTATTGTCTTTCAAGTCTTATAAGAACTATCATGTCTTCATTCTAATTCTTCTGCTTACATTCAGGGTTGAAGGTGGAATTCCACCTCTTGTTGAACTGCTTGAGTTCATAGATGCAAAGGTACAGAGGGCAGCTGCAGGGGCCCTGCGAACTCTTGCCTTTAAAAATGATGAGAACAAAAAACAGGTAGGTTTCTCCTGCTACATAGTATTGTATAGGTGTTTTTAAATTAGTTGTTTAATTTGAATTGCAAATTTTCAGATTGTTGAATGTAACGCTCTACCAACCCTTATACTAATGCTTCGGTCAGAGGATGCTGCATTACATTACGAAGCGGTTGGTTCTCATGCATACTTGTGTATGTTTAGATTTTTACTCTAAACTTCATTTTGCTTTTAGCGTTAGCTGACTTCACCTGAGATTGTCAGGTTGGGGTCATTGGGAACCTGGTTCACTCATCCCCAAATATAAAGAAAGAAGTTCTTCTTGCTGGAGCTTTACAACCTGTCATTGGATTACTCCGGTAAAATGATGAATTTTGTGTTACATTTCATCTTTTCCTCAGCAGATTATAGATTTTGTTATTTTGGTCTTATTATTGGCTATAAGGGATTTCCTTGAATCTACTTTGTATTTTATTTAAGTTTGTTTTCTTATTGATTATGAATATTGAAAGACTTCGGTGACAGGTCCTCCTGTTCAGAGAGCAAAAGAGAAGCGGCTTTGTTACTTGGTCAATTTGCTGCGGCCGATTCAAATTGCAAGGTAGATTGCACGCTTATTTCTCTTTCACTTTTTCTATCTGGAATGAAGGATTTACAATCATATATTTGGATGACTAGTTAGATCCTTTTCTAGTATCATGTAAGTATTTCTTTCTAATCAGTAGGAGTGTTCAAAAGCGGTTAACCGGTTTGGTTTAGAAATTTTCTTGAACCAAAACCAAACTGGTTTGGGGGAAAACTGATTTTTCGGTTAATCGAAAAACTGGTTAACCACTTTGAAAAAACCGGTAAATCGGTTTTGAACTGGTTTTCCCCTTTCTATTGGATAAAACTTTTTTTTTTTTAAATTTTTTTTCCTAAATTAAATTGTAAACATCAACAATACATATCCAAATTAAAATTAAACATTTATTGATCACAATTAACAATACATTAAAAATTGATATAAATAAAAGTTTGAAATTAAACAAAAATAAAAGTTCGTGAAGAAATATCCATAATAAAACAACAAAATAATTAAATAAGTCTTAATGGAAAACAACAAAAGAAATTGTGTAAATTTATGCATTAAGATTATTATTATTATTTTTTTATTTAATATATATTTTAGTAAACCGGTTCAAAAAATTAGTTTCGATTAACCAGTTTTCATTTTCATCCGAACCAAAAATCCGGTTTTTTGGAATTCTTTAAATCGTAATCGAACCGTTTTTTTGATTAACCGGTTTTTATTTTTATCCGAATCGAAAATCGAATCTAAAATCTGGTTTTTTGATTTCTTTGAACCGTAATCGAACTGTTTTTTCGGTTAACTAGTTTTTCGGTTTAGTTATCAATTCGGTTCGGTTTTTGCATTTTTTTGAACATCCCTACTAATGAGTACAAGTATGCGTTCCATGCAGGTGAACATTGTTCAGAGAGGAGCTGTACGGCCATTAATTGAGATGCTTCAGTCCTCAGATTCACAGCTTCAGGAAATGTCAGCTTTTGCACTAGGGAGATTGGCACAGGTTACTAATTCTTTGATCCTGTTGTGCCTTAGTCAAATAAGATATATCAGCATTCAGCTAGTTGAATCTGTTGCTTAATAGACTGAGTAGTTTTAGTAATCAACTCAAATTGAATTTTGAAAAGATGGTTGCTTAGCGTTTTTTTTTTTTTTAATTCGAAATTCTGCTACAATAACATTTATCATTTAGCATATTAAGACTTTTTAATTTTTGATTATATTTCTTAGTAAAGAAAATAAAGAAAATGGTTTTATTAACATGTCGAGGTGTCCTCCATTGACAGTTATTAGGTTTGTGCAAAGGTAGCTCATTATTATTGCAACTGGAATAAACATATATGCATTCTGCTCCTCTTCTGATCTTTTGGCTTACTTGCATATCCTGAAGCACTTTTGTGCTTCAAAGAAGTGATACCATGTTCTCAATTTAGTGTATTATTAATCACGCTGGAAAACAAGCTTTCTTGGTTCTTATTAAATTTATTCAGTAGCTATCAATAACAATATTTGGTTTCTTCCTAATATATCTTAGTACCTTTTCAGTGTGTTATTTTTCTGAATCCTATCCAAAGTATATTACTATTCAGAATGATTGGTATAAAGTCTTGCAAGTTATTCATTTTTTTTTTCCTGAATGTGCTAAAACTTGTATTGCAGGATACACACAACCAAGCTGGCATTGCTCAGGATGGTGGTATTGTGCCATTGCTTAAACTTCTCGATTCTAAAAATGGGTCTCTGCAGCATAATGCTGCATTTGCTCTATATGGTCTTGCAGATAATGAGGTAAGTAAAGGTCATTGGTTTTTGGAATTGTTGTTACTTGTCCTTTAATTACTCATCTTACCCCAAAAACTAGGAGTGCTCATATGAAGTTTCCTGTAGGATAATGTTGCAGATCTTATCAAGTTTGGAGTTGTCCAGAAACTCCAAGATGGAGAATTCATTGCCCAAGTATGCTTCTTTTTTATTTTTATGGTTGATTTATTGCTATTCTGTTGTAGTCTTCAACTTCTTTCATTTACAGTGCCATAACATTTTTTACTTAGTTTCTTTAATTTGATACTTGCAGCAAACTAAGGACTGTATAGCAAAGACTATGAAAAGGTTAGAGGAGAAGATTCAGGGACGGGTGAGTTCATACACTTTAGGTCCATTGACTTGATTGAAATTGTACTTTCATTTTCATGTGAGCTGTTTGCATGCACTTATATGGCTATTGTGTTAAATTTTGAAAGAGATACATTAAAGAAATTTTAGTGTATAAGCATAAGTTGGTTTAACAAATAGCATCAATTTAATATTGTTATTTTCATTCTTTTTTTCTTGACAGGTTTTGAAACATCTGTTGTATATGATGCGGGTTGCAGACAAGGCTGTTCAACGACGAGTTGCATTGGCTCTTGCTCATTTTTGTGCCCCTGATGATTGTAGAAATATTTTTATTAATAACAATGGTATCGATATTTGGGCTGTCAATTTTAGTCACAGTCATCTTTAGCAGTTCCGTCTATTTTTGTTCTTACCTTGTTTGCTTGCTTTTACATCCACATTTTGTGCCTGCAGGATTAGAATTACTTTTGGGGCTTCTTGAGTGTACAACTGTGAAGCTACAAGATGACAGTTCAGTGGCGTTGTATAAGTTGGCTACCAAAGCCTTTTCACTCTCTCCTGTGGATGCAGCTCCTCCATCACCAACCCCACAGGTTTTTCTTTTTTCTTTTTATTTTTCCATCTTCCTGGAGTTTTGCAAGGGATCATACTGTCTAATCTGAAAATTAAGTAAAACAGTTGATTTCTTATTGTTTGCTTTTTTGTCGCCGATTTGGTACAAGATGCCCGCTCTCATTTACCTTGTACAGTGATCTATTTAACTGCTCTTTGTTATTATCTCCTGCAAAAGTTCTGAACATTAGTATTTGCTCTGAATCATTATTTCTTTGTTCCTAAAACATGGATTTAAGCTTTTTATTTATACTTTTTGGCTTTAGTCATGAGGTTTTTTGTTTAAATTGATTCGTCTCTTTTGCCTCTGTGCCCTGCTCATATGTTTGCTGTTTTCAAACTGCTATTATGCTGACTTGCATATCCAGGGTACTGAAAATTTTCAGTACTTGTTTTCATTTTCTTCTGGTACACTTTTAGTTTTATTAAAAATACTTTATTTTGTTGCAGGTGTATTTGGGTGAGCAATATGTAAACAATCCAACATTGTCTGATGTAACATTCTTAGTTGAAGGTATAAAGTTGTTCTTGTGTATGCCCTTGTTAATGTTTAATGTCTTTTATTTATTTATTTATTTTTTTTAAATCTTATGTGCAATATTTTATGCTATCAGGTAAACGGTTCTATGCTCATAGAATTTGTTTGCTTGCTTCTTCGGATGCTTTTCGTGCAATGTTTGATGGTGGTTATAGGGTGAGTTCTAATTTCAGCCCTCGTTCATTATTTGTCAAGTTAATAAGTTGTTCCTCAACCCTTAAACTTCCCATCCCCAACTAAAAAGCAAATATAATTTAAAATGAAGAAGGAAAACATAACTGGAAATCATGTCTGTGGATTTGATCATTCATCGAACTTCTGAAAACTCTACACAAGATTGCTTCAGCTGAGCTATGCAATGTCTTGCACTCTTGGCTAGTTGATTGGGTGTAAAGACTATAGAATTTTGATCTATTACTTATGTAAAATCTTTGTAAAATTGAATTGCAGGAGAAACTTGCTAAAGATGTAGAAATTCCAAATATCAGATGGGACGTTTTTGAGTTGATGATGAGGTGAGATCTTCACATTCCCCCTTCAAAAGGTTCTTCAAGAAGTGAAATGTACTTTTGTGCTGATATTTTACTGCATTGTCTGTGCTTTTAGATTCATATATACAGGATCTGTAGATGTTAATATAGATGTTGCTCAAGATCTTCTCAAGGCTGCCGACCAGTATCTCTTGGATGGTCTCAAACGTCTCTGCGAGTTTGCCATTGCACAGGTTGGCTAGAAGATTACTTTGATAAATGTGCTTTTGTATATCATGATATTTATACTAGAAGCTAATCCAACGACTTACTCTCATTCTTTAGGATATTTCAACCGAGAACGTCCCATTCATGTTTGAGTTTTCCGAGGCCTATAATGCTGTGTCATTAAAGCAATCGTGCATACTGTTTATACTGGAAAAATTCGACAAATTAAGGAGCAAGCCATGGTATGACACCTCCTCTAGCCCTGCCCATTTGAAAAGAGTGTATGTTTTGGTTTGTGTTAAGAAAAAGAATCTAATTTAACATGATAATCTGCAGG
Organism: Pistacia integerrima; assembly: GCA_026225825.1. Classification (NCBI taxonomy): domain Eukaryota; kingdom Viridiplantae; phylum Streptophyta; class Magnoliopsida; order Sapindales; family Anacardiaceae; genus Pistacia; species Pistacia integerrima. The sequence continues at coordinate 24,100,788 of CM047736.1, forward strand.
TGTTATCACTTTATCCAACATATACTACCGGAGATACGCAATTACTTTACACAAGCGTTTTGAAGCCTATCATGGTTAACTCAATGCAAATTGTAGATGGTTGAGCTTAGAGTTTTAGATCTTTTGATTGATTGTAAAGATGGAAGACTAGGAATGTACAGAGTTTAGGTCATGTTGTTAATGTCGGGTCAATGAAGGAAATTTTGCTGATCTCCAAATGTAGCCATTCTTAGTGATTCTCATACTCATAGACGTGTATTGCAAAATCCCAAATCCCAGATATTCCAGACAATTATTAATCTTGATGAGTCAAAATAAATAAAATTTAAATCATTCTTTTAGTTATTGTCAGTTTACTTTTTGTTTTTTCTTTTGAAATATTCAGTTATAATCTTGTCAGTTTGAGCATTTTGTGGGTATTTAATTTACATGATCAAAGTTTATTATTTCCTTTTTCTTTTTTTTTAAATTGTAGAGTTAAGGTTCTACTTTTGAGTTTGAATAAGCCTTTGTGAAACAAGGTCAGGTATGTGGATTATGAAAAAAAAGAGAGTATAATAATGTAATTACCTTTTTAAATAAATGCTAAATTGTTTAGTTAAATGATTAATTGTTTATCTATTATATAAATAAATATGTAATAAACTATTTTATATTTATTTAATTGATTTTTTTATTTAGTAGGAAGGAGAAAATAGTTAATTTAACGTTAAGTAAATACTTGTTATTATCTTATTCAATTTTTATTTTTTTTTAAATAATGAACTCTTTAAACAAATATTATCTCGGTACTAAAAGAACTTTTACCTGGACTTTATTTATTTATTTTCCTTTATTTATTCAGACTTGAGAAACGTTTCGAACAAAAGGATTCGTCTGTTTGCTGCACTCTGTTAGATTAAACTGAGGAAAGCAAAAGATAACACTTAAATTTACCATACAACTGTTTCTGACCTCACACGAAGAGAGCGTCAATGGCGCTTCAGCTTTCAACTCTACGCTTCCATTCTCCCACTCTCTCCTTCCACTTCTTTCATTCCCCAACCAAAACCAAACCGTCTACTTCTATTTCCGCTCTCGCCTCCACTGCTTCTTCCTCTATTCAGGCAACTTCTTTTTTACCAGCTCCTCTTTTCCTTCTAATTTCCTCCGCTTCTTTATATTAATTTTGAACTACAATTGACAAGAAAATGGAAATTATTTCAGATTGTTGGTGGCCAAAAATTGACTCGGCATGGAAATTCAAATTCCAATGGCGGTTTTGAGAGCTACGATGAAGAATTTGATTGGGTTGATTTGGATGCTGATCTTTATTACTGGACCAAGCCTTTGCGGCCCGTTCAGGTACTTTAATTAAACTTTATCATTTCTTAATTACTAAAATATTTATGTTTAGAAATTAGAACACCATTTTTTTAATTTATTTATTCGTTTCTGTTGTGTGATGATAATTCTACAGTGGTATCCTGGTCATATTGCGAAAACTGAAAAGGAACTTAAAGAACAACTCAAGTTGATGGATGTCGTCATTGAAGTGCGTGATGCTAGAATTCCCTTGTCCACTAGTCATCCTCAGGTACTTAAACGTCTTATTGTTTACTCCTTTTAAATTTTGAAAGTTTTCGGACAGTTGATGTTTATTGCTTATTCAAACTTTGAAATATTTTGATTATGTTTAAGTTTTTACGGTTAATTTATGAGCAGATGGATTCGTGGCTCGGTAATAGGAAAAGAATTTTAGTGTTGAATAGAGAAGACATGATATCTACAGCAGATAGGAATGCGTGGGCAACTTATTATGCAATGCAGGGAACTAAAGTTATCTTCTCCAATGGAAAGCTTGGAATGGTATATCCATAGGAAATGTTATTTTATCTTTCTTTAGTTTACGCGTCATAGCAGAAAATAAACACTCTTATGTGGTAAATACAGGGCACTATGAAGTTAAGTCGGTTAGCGAAGGCACTGGCAGCTGGTGTAAATGTCAAACGCAAAGCCAAAGGACTCCTCCCTCGTCCGGTGGGTTTCCCTGATCCATTACATATCGATATTGAGCCTTATGTTGCTTACAGTTTATTTTCAGATGTTTATCACCTGCTCTTGCGTTAGTGTCTATTCCGGCAAAATATTTTATATTTTCCTTGCTTTCAGTCACACATGAAATAAAGTTGTGATGCTGTCTTGCTGTGTACTAGTTTTATTTATTTGGTATCAACATGCATATGATTGTTGACCCCTTAATTTTTCTAGATATGAATTTCACTTTCGAAAGATGAAGGATTTTCCTTGATCATTGTACAGGTTCGAGCTGGAATAGTTGGATATCCAAATGTTGGCAAGTCATCTTTAATCAATCGTTTGCTGAAGCGGCGGATGTGTCCAGCAGCTCCCAGACCAGGTGTTACAAGAGAATTGAAGTACGTATTCTAGTCTTTATCTCTTAGAAATCATTGAAAATGTTAGGACATAACTTATTTCAATACTATTGGAATTTTGAAAACGAAAAAGTTTTGAGTTTGTGGGAAGCATATAATGCTTACCTTGTCAAAAGTGTTGGAGTGGCCCAGAAATGAAATGGTGGTTTTGAACAAGCGGAAACATTGACATGGAATTTTGGCATAAGATTGCTATTAAAATTTCTAATCCCTGAATTCTTGTAGCCCTAGGAAATACAGAGAGCTCCCTAGAAAGCTGAAATTCTTTTCACATTTTATTAACACTGCTACAAACTTAATAAAGAACAAGGTCTGAATACTGTAAGCAAAACTTTGAATTAGTTTGGAAGTTCTGGAGTTTTGTGGTTTTGTATTTATTCTGTCAACAGAAAAGATGGTTATAAAAGATATTTATGACCTTAATCTTTCATTTGTAAATTTTTCTCGTGTTAGGCTATAATCAATTAATAATACCTTGTGGACCTTTCTAATTTTCTTTGAAGATGGGTTCGTTTTGGTAAAGATCTTGAATTTTTGGACTCTCCTGGAATAATCCCAATGAGGATTAGTGATCAAGCAGCTGCAATAAAGCTTGCCATATGTGATGACATTGGAGAGAGATCCTATGATGTTACTGATGTTGCAGTGATTCTTGTCCAAATGCTGGCAAGGATTCCAACAGTAGGTATGGTATTCTTTCGATTCTGCACTCATTTGCTTATGTTTATTATTTTGACATTAAGTCAGAGACGCTTCCATTTAGAACAAAAGGTTTTCAAGTCTAACTGATAATAGACAATTTAAGAGGCAACCTATTGCTTAATCATTGGTAATAAGAGAAGAGGTTGGTTAATTCTGATTCGAGGGTTCATTTTGATCCTGGCGTAAAGGGGAAAATTTGCAAAGGACTGAAATATAGTCAATGGAAATTTAATTAGATGGTTCTATTGTATGGACTTTTATTACCATGAGATGCCACAGTTTGAATTCTGAGATTCACTGTAGCTCAATTTGTCGAGTTCAACATGTAATCTAGTTTATGCTCCTTGCCAGGCTCAAAGGCACTTCAAAACCGTTACAAGATTGACGTGGATGGTAACTGTGGTAAAATGTATGTCTCAATGACTGTAGTTTTCACTTGAAAGGGTGAGATGACAGACTGGGAAGATTCCTAATGCCAATCTCCTCCTGGTGAAACTTATTTTGAACTAGGGGAAGCGATATCTTTTTGGCTTAGGTATCTTTTTCAGGATGTACAAGTACCCTGAAATTTCATTCCCCAACAATTTCTTATTGATCTAGTAATGCTGTTGTATTGCAGATTTATTCAGAAGCTTGCTCTCCATTTGTTTAATGGGGATTCCCACCAGGCAGCATTCAGGGTCTTGTCAGATTTCCGGAAAGGAAGGTTTGGTTGGATTTCACTGGAGAGGCCCCCCAGGTAACGTCTCAGGGTGCTTGCATTGCGTCCAAGATGATGTAAAGCTTCTGTGAGCCCCTCCTGGTGTCTCTTGAGTGGTGAAGGGTGAGAGCTGTCAACTAGTGAATTTAGAAATCCTGTAGGTTTTGGTTGACTGCAGTGCCTTAGCGAAGAGAAAAGCTTCATTTTATTGTAACTGCACTGATTAAGGAGACAAACGAGGCAGCCAGTTTTTAGAAAGGGCTAAAAAGTGAAGTCATGGTGAAAATGGAGATTTCTCACCAAAAGGTTAGTATACTAGATTTTATTATTACTTTTTCAATATGCATTCTCCCCGGAGACCCAATTGCATCAAGCCTGTTACATATTCTGTACTCCTCTTGTATAGCAAATGTTTGTAAATTATAACTCATCTCCAGATTTATGTACTTTTGCATTTGGTTTATGAACTTAAAAGAGCTAGTCTTTTGACTATAGCAAAACATAGCATAAACTAGTGCCTACAATTGTCTTTAGCAAAGGCTTTCTGTTTAAACTTCAAATACGATCGAAACACGGCGAGCCATATGTGCACTTTTATCCGGTATCAGTGAATTGGCAGATCATATTGTTGATTATTTGAATGAAGTTTAGAACTCTCAAGTGTGAACATCCTAAAGTTTTCATCGTATGATTGTGAAGTTAATTTTACATTTTACATTTTGTGAAGTTAGCGCCTAGTTACTGCCTTTACTAAAAGCTCAGGATAACTGCACTTTGTAAATATGGATTCTGCAAGGTCTACTCTTAATATTGATTTTGTTTCTTGGAGTCGCACAATATGATATGTCATGTGGGTGTTTAGAATATGTTTAAAAGAAAATTTAGGTTAGATCCATTAAACTACAACCATTTTCTGCTTTTTTTTTAGGTAAAAAGCTCTAAGATAAGGATAATTTTGCTTTTTGTTTATATATTATCAGGATTAAATTCAACTGTTACATAATCTTTCCACAATAGGCAATAAATAATATTACTGTCCACTTGAATCAAAAGTTTTACTTTTCGCTCTAGTTTTACATGTTACATAATCTTTCCATAATAGAGAATAAATAATATTATTGTCTACTTAAATCAAATTTTGACTTTGCTCTATAATCTCATATAAAATTTTCTCATACATGTAACATTATGAGGGAGTATTATGTGAGATACAACATTATGAGGAATCACCATTGGGTGACATGATGGCAAAATAGCAAAAGACGATTTAACATGATCTCTTAAGAGGATGATCTAATATGATTTCCCAAGTTCGAGTCCTTTTAAGGGTAAAAGAGTAAAAAGAGGATTTAACATGATTTTCTGAATTTGAGTTTTCACGATTGCTAATAGGGATAGTCATTAGAGCTTGTACCGGATCGATAGTTCTAGGGTCTTGAAGAATAAGTTGAAATACACATAAACTTGCTCAAACATGTCTGGTCATAACAAAAAAAAAAAAAAAAAACATTACGAGAAAGTGTTATGAGTATTATGCGAGATGAATGTACTATGTCATCCCCATACGTCCATTTACTAAAAGTTGTTCACGTATATATTAATCTTTAATTGATAAAAAAGAGAAAAAAAAAAGTGGGAAATTTACCAAAAGTTCTTCACGTTTATATTAATCTTTAATTGATAAAAAAAAGAAATAAAAAAATGTGGGAAGTTATTGAAGGACAAGAAGTTTCTCTCATAACAGTTTCACCCCCTTACATGAGGAATATGACTTGTGAGGCGCGAATAAGAGCCTACAACTGAATTGTAGGCGTGATTCGTGAAGGCCAACTTGGAGGCGTGATTCGTGAAGGGCGGCTTGAAGGCGTGCGCCTGCGTCTCCCAAGCTTTTTTTTTACTTATTTATTCACTCTCTCGGAGTCATTGTATAAAGAAGTTGAAAGAGGAAGCGCGCACTCTTCGTAGAGCAAGGTGCAGCCATGGAAGATACAGTGTCATACTTTAAAATTCCACCTGCAAGTGCAAGACATGGTCAGACTCAGTCTGGCAGTTTTCATGTAAACACGAGTTAAAGAACAAGAACAACTCGCGTTAAAACTTAAAAGGAATATGAGAACTTCTGCGCTCAGAATGTCGAAGCTTGCAGTTGGGATTTTGAAGTTTAACAGTTGACACTGTAGTTTTCATGGCTTCACCTTGCTCCACAACAAGAGAGAAGCCACAACAGTTGAACCCCTTGTCTTTCGCTATTATCATATTTCTTTTACTTTGTTGTGCCTTGTTCAAACTTGAAAAATAATTATTATGATTCTCTCCATAACTACAGTAATTGTTTTTGTAGTTCCGAAGCAGCCACAAGAATCTGCTTGTCTGACGTTCCAGGTAAAACACAGGCAAACACGGGGCACTGATGGTAGCTGTGCTCTTCAAACTGATATGTGCCCACAATTTCTTTCGAATTTTAATGGATATAATTACTCTTTCCATATCATCAACAGCTGCCACAAACTAAAATAGGGTTAAAAAATAAAGAGAGACAAATGAAAATGGATGCCAGAGTGGAAGACAAAGCACATGATAAAACACAAGAAATATAGAACAACTCATAATGAGTAGTAATAACATACAAAATCATGCAGAGAAAGTGAACATGCTGCCTCTGCAATGATCATTCACTAAAAACAACTATGGCATCTATAGAAGATAATCAACAACATCCAGAACTTGAAAATACTCAAGCTAAATGTAGGGATTGTAATGATACATTGATATGATTTGCTATTTTCATCTTGCACTCGTGGGAACACATGCTGAATTGCCTTTATTTGACCAGTTCTCCTTAACTTTACAGGCTTGAATTGGCCGTTCAATTTGGAGACCTTCTGCAGCTTCTTTTTCCAACTGTGAACAAAACCTTTGGAATGTCTTCACATTCACTTGAAGTCTGAAATCTAGACTAAACAAAAACTTCATTTCCATCCTGTTCAATTCTGATGTGCTTACTCCTCCCACTCTGGCGTAGTATGCGTTATTGTAAAATCTGCAAGACATTCAGAACATTACTTTTCACAACTTTCCGCCGACTACAAAGCCAAAAAAAAAAAGATGCAGATAAATGAAATACACAGCTTCATGAATTATATTTCCCTGTAATCAATCATTGTCCACTGACCGCCTCACAATCAAGTTTCATATTATCTTGAATGCCATGTCCACACACAAGATATCCGAAGATACATTTCCAATGTAGTGACATAATACTTTCTTATCTTGTTGAAAAGGTATGAACAAATATTATTTTCTTCGGCCAAAACTTACATTAACACGCACAAGCACATGCAAATGCACACACAACAATTGAAGTCTCTCCTTAGCCCTCTTGAAAGAATATGATAGATTTATGATCAAGTATAAGTTGCACGGTTAATATCACAGGCCACTATATTGAGATATTTAAGGCTATATAATATGATGGAATATACATCAAACTTCAAGGATTAGTACTTACGCATCATCAATAAATTTTGCAGCTACCATTACACTTGTTATAAGAAGCCGGTGAACATTAAGAGAAGTTAAATGAACTTCAGTTTGCTGAAGGAATTTATCCACATAAATTTGTGCAATAACAAAGCAGGAGGGGCTACAGCTAGCATACTTGAAGATGCGATCAATATATTGTTGAATAGTTATGGTTGGTGCTCTTAACCCATGAAATACCGTTATGTTATCTTCAATCTGCATTGTCTCCAGTAGCAATTCATTTTTCTGAACAGATCTCTCCAAAACTCTGGCAACAAGTGATAAAATCTTTGGACTTCCCAGAACTCCTCTGCCCAATTCTTTCAGTCCCAATGTCTGGTATATATCTGGGTCAACACTCTCAGTATCAAGAGCCAAACTTCCCATATTTAGACTGTGCTTCAACAGAGTAACATTGAAAAGTCCATTAACATCAACATAAAAAAAAAAAAAAAAGAGGAAAAAATCCCGTGAGAGGAAATATAAAATACTAAAAACAAATATTTGTTGGGTATATTAAACCATTTAAAGAGAGAGGGATCACTCTGCAACAAATTACACAACAACCCAGTTGTTGAAACTCAGAGTAGGATCTGGCAATAGTTCCAAGTGTTCAACCATTCTAGGCTTCCTAAAATAGATGAAATAATTAGTCTCATGCTAGCTCTTCGCCCCAAGACAAGAATTGAAACGATGCTACTGAGCTGAAAAGGTTCATTAAAAGCAAACTAAAATGCATCCTTAACAACCAGTATTAGAGAACAGGGAATTTAATCTCATATTCACTCATTTGGGATACGAAATCCCAAGTAGCAAAGCCTTTGGGTTAAACTAGCATTTGGTACAGTTAAGGGGCTACTATTTCATCACCTTCCAGAAGGACTAGAGAGTTGGAGAAGACAAAGTTTCTTGGAGGGCACAGAACGGATTGGCCAGAGGTTTGACATCTAAATTTCTAATGAAAGTCTGTATGCCAGTACACAACATTAAACAGTTTGCAGACTCCATTCAGGGTAGGCAGTTATATTTCTACAAGAAATTTTTACAGAAAAAACTTGGAACTCTGACAAGGCAGGTGGCCATATAGAATTTCCAATTATATAGTAAAGACCCGTCCATTAAAGACTTAATCATACCAATCACAATCCAATTGCCGGTTATATAGTAAGGACTATTATTTATATGGCTAGATTCAGTGTGTTTTTTAGGCAAATCAAGTGACCAAATGCTTCACAGGGAAAGTTTTGATACTTGATAGATTCAAACAACACAAGATAACTCTTTATAAGAACTATCTATTTGTATTCTCGGTATGATTGAATTTCAGATCTCACAGTCTCCCACTTAACATTTCCCCACAAATATGGAAACTGAAGTTCTGAAACCCACTAATGAAAATACGTGTCAAAGATAGGAAACCCATGTAATCAACTTGAACAAGCAAACAAGAAAATGCATTATCTATCAAATCCCAAGCTCAGGAAACACAATACAAAGTTAAAATCATGATATATAAGATTATTCACAAAAATAAGAAAAAATACTTACTGATTCTTGAAAGAGATGTCCGTGTAGACTGTAGTCACGAATAAGCTATGATTTCTCGAACAGAAGTGTTAAGCACCAAGACGAAGATAACATAATACACAGCCCACATATACATAAATCTTATTAATTAAAAAGCTTTACACATTCTCTCTTCCCTTCCCTTCCATGTCTCTTCCTTAGTACACTTTTGTCAGATACAAAGAGAGAGATGGTATATCTTTGTTTCTTTATTCTCTGTCTTTTCTCTCTCTCTCTCTCTCTCTCTCTTGAATGGAGAGTAGGCCTTCTCTCTCTCCCTACATAAAAACTTTACATGGAAGATAGTGTCAGGAAGCAGCTCAACTTACCACTAATTCTTTTAAGTGGGTCGGTAAAGATTGTGCCTTTCTTCTTCCTGCTTCTTCTCTAGATCTTGCCTCTTTGTTATACTGGGTCCCATCTCATATCCTCAAATCACATTGCGTTTCAGAATTAGAAACCATTTTTATTATTAATTTTTTTTTAAACTCAGTTTTCAAGTTTGAGAATGAACTGATAAGAGGATAATTATTAGGACGGTTTAAATAAAAATTTAAAGTAATTAATCATCTTCGAAAGTGGATCTAAATTGGATGGTCCATGAGGATTTGATCGTGTTTCCTGTGAAGATTTTTATTAAATCACGCCGCAAGTCAGGCGGCCCACCGTCAATGGCTCGCTTGTAATCTTTTTCTTTAAGCATTTTTTTTTATCATTAAAGGTGGGTGTCTCGTGTAATCTCATCCTTAATAATTAATTGACTGCGAAACTTCTTATCATCTCTCATAATTGTTAAACTGACCCTATTTTAATCCTCTCAAATCACGGGACTTAGCATTCGTTCAAGTGACAGGTGAAATCAACATTATATAGCCTCGAGCCCTCGTCCTTGTCGCTTTGCATCCAGAAATCCGTTGGATAAGAAATGTTGTATTATGAAAAATGTTATATTAATAAAAAAAATTATTAAAAATATATTTAGTTAAAAGTGAAATAAATTAGTGGTTATGTTATAGTGATATGTTTAGTTGAGATTATTAAATTTTTTTTTTTTAAAATATTAATATAATTTTATTTTTATTATTAATTTTTGAATCATTTCTTTTAATCTTTTATATTTAAAATTATATTAAAACACTCCAGTTACATAAAACTTTAATTTATAATAAAATTACTCCTAGTCATCCTAAGGATTGCTAGTAGTCAGCTACCACAGTTGGCAATCACTTATACTCGCCATAACGACGCACGGTTGTCAAATGTGATCGGTTGTGTACCGATAAGGCTATTTTCAACCATGGATCTGTGATTCATGGATAGAAATGGCCAAATCTGATCGTTTTACGACCACAGATCTGGCTTTTATATGGCCATAGGTCTAACTATGAAAAGGGTTAATCTATGGCTGTGAAAAGTCGGTCATTTCATGGCCGCTAGATCTAGCCTTTTCACGACTAGATCTGAATGTTTCTAGCCATGGATCTGTATAGCCTTATCGACACACGACTGGGCAAATCTGACAGTCGTGTGTCGTTTATGTGACTGTCGACGGTGACCAGCGATGGTGACCTGCAGCCGATAGTCCCTTGGCTGGCTGGGTAGGGTCTCGAGTAATTTTGTCTTAAAACTCCTAAGTATGAGGTTAAAATTATCTATACATTTTATTGTAAATTATTTAGATAACAAGGGTATTTTTGTCTATAACTTTTATTAACAAGGGATAAAATTATAACAAAAATAAGATTACTTGGTAATCTTAAAACACCTAAGAAAATTGAGGTAATCATATTATCTCCAATATTACCAATAATAATTACAATTGGTTTTAAAAAAATTACCGGAATTTTATGTTACTTAACAAACAAACGTAATAATCAAGTAATATAAGATAATATTACCTCAGTAATCCCTTATTACCCCCAACCAAAACACACCCTAAGCAGGTTTGCTCATTTTCTTGAATTCTTATATTTAAACTTTGGGTTACCTACCACAATAATATTGTAGTTTGTTTGGTCCTTTGAACTTGTAGGATATTCAATAAACTCTCGTAATTAGTTGAGATATGTGTAAACTAGTCTTGACATCTTGATTAAAAAAAAAATATATTATAATATAAATTAAATACAATATTATAAAAAATTTATTAAAAAAACGAAGAAAGATTGTCAAATTAGTTGTACCACATTGGTTGGTTTATGATGTCAGATTTGAGATACAACTACAAGGAGTCAAAAATCATAATTTCGAGATCTGTTTGTCCAAATTTGAAGGCACAATAGTGACAATGTCTCTTGCATCCAACTCAAAAGATGGAGGCCTTGTTTGGTGGGAGGTGTGACATGAGACAATAATTTATCTTAAAAATTATTCATCTGTGGCCTACTATTGTGGTTGAGGGCAGGCACCCATTTCATTATATTAAAAATAAATACATTAGATTTAATTAAATTAATTCTTGTACATAGAGTGATGGAATGTCCATTTCATGATTGATTAGTTCACATGGTGTACAGCTGGCAAAGTGTCGGTTCCGATAGCTCCATTTTCGGAATATATTTTAGCACAAATTTATCCATTATAATTGTACAGAAAGAGTAATCTTACGTGTACATACTAATTTTATAAAGATTATAAATAAATTTTACAAAAATTTGTATAAAAACTGATAAAATACAAAATAAATAAAAAAGTGAATACGAGATGAATTTAACTTTTTATATTTACTATTTTATTTATTTTATGTTACATCAGATTATACATAAATATCTGTAAAATTTGTTTACACATTTAGTATTATTGACACAAAATTTTTTTACAATAAAATATACTGGTGGCAATTCCAGTTTCCTGCGAATACTGATTGAAATAAACAGAGGCATTAAAGTTGCGGAAGTTGAGTAATATTACGCCAACGATATTTTCTCATAATTTTTTTTTTCATAATTCTAACATGATAGTTCGTAATTAATTAGTAAAATTTTTATGGGATTTGTTATAAATTGATTAATGATGATCTGTCACATTAAGATTGTGAAAGAAAATTTATAAGAAAGGATTATTGGTGTAGTATTTTTCGTAAAAATTATATGTGTTTATCTGTTCCCAAGGCCTTTAATTTAATCAGCTTTGTGGTTGTGGGTTTCATCTTAGAGTGACATTGTTTATGTTTATGAATTATTAGTGGTACGTATTATTAGCAATCCTTTTGAATCGTATTCGATCTGACATCGGAAAATAAACGATTTGCTCTTACTGTAATGGCTTTCATTGATCTTATCCACCATTGTAAGATGCCTCAACAAACAGCTGAGATATTGAAAGATGGATACAATGTACATGACAATAATTCTCTCATTATTTACCCTTATCTACAACTATAAATAATAATTAAGAAAATGTACGATAAATGCTTGATTTTAATATCAACGATTTTATGTGTATAAAATGTTAAGAAGTCATACGTGAGTTAATTATACTTTGTGGATGAGGTACTGTTTGGACCATAGCATGCAAAGAAGTGAAAAATAAAGAAGAAAGTAAGATTTTTATAGTGGTTCAGATGTCAAAATCTTTTCTCGATTATTTATTAGTTCAAGTGTAAACATATCTTTTTTCTTTTGTTTATTTAATTAATTAAGAATATTGATTTTCTATATTAATTAGTAAAAATGAAAAACATTATAAATTTAATAGATTATTGAATAATAGTGATGAGATATTGATGAAATTATAAATAAATAAATATTAAGATTATTTAATTTTAAACAATTCTATAACGTTACTCCTAATTTTTTAGATGGGACAAACTATTTTTTTTGTTGACTTTTTAGCTAATTAAAAAATAATAAAAAATGTATAAATTTAAATATTTAAGGGTATTTTCGTCTTTTTGATAAAATATTAACGGAAAACATAACATAACCTAATGAAGGGTGAAAAAGTGTTATTTTGAAACTTAAAGGGTGAGAAAGTGTGGTTTCGCCAAACCTTGGGTGGGAAAATGTCGTTCTCCCTTAGTATTAAATTCATTCCCCTTTGGGCCATATCAGATACTACCAAGCCCAAGTCCATACACAGATAGAGATAAATAAACCGTTAATAACACAAAACTTGGGGGCTTTCTAGACATTACACTTAAAAATGGAAAAGGGCAAACCTACGCAAACTTGGCTCCCGATATTTTAACTTGACCATCATTTCCCTCCAATTCCTCGCACGCACTACTTTGATTAATCCATCTGCGCTTCATCATTACTCTCTTTCTCTCACTCTCATAATTTTTCGCATAATCATAATCAAGGTCACTTTCTCTTCTCCCTTCTCTTTTCTTTTCACTGCCGTTTCATTTCTAGGGTTTTCATTTCTCTAATTCTAGGGTTTTCCATTCATTTTCTACTTGTTAATTTTGCGGATAACTGTATATCTTGGATGTCGTTGCATTGAGTTTGGATCTGGTTTGCTTTTGTAAGATTCTGAGTTTCTTTTATTTCTTTAACGGTTTTTCAGGTTCTTCACTTTTTTTGTTTTCCTCTTCTTGTATTCTTTTGGTTGGTTTATTTTAACGTTAATTTCGGGGTTTTCTTCTGTTTTTGGGCTTCTTTCGGTTTATAATTCTTGGAGTTTCAGTTTTCCGTTTCCGTTTCTGTTTCTTTTTTTCTTTTTATCTTTTATAGATTATTTTTTTATTTTTGAGAAATTGTTGGCAGAAAACTGTGTCTTGTATATATGTTGAATTGTAATTTGTGGTTTTCTTTGGATCTTTTTAATGATTAGGAACGATTTCAACTTGTTGGGATGCTTAGAAAAATGTTGGAGGAGAAATTGCTTTTTGGATGGGTATTTTGCTGGTTCACTTTTGTGCCCTCAACCAAAATTATTAGTGATGTCAATGCATTTGGCGCAAAAAGTCGAGAAAATTAAAATTTAAAATCCATTGGAACAGTTAAATTTTAATCTTTTTGTGTCTTTATGATTTCCCTGTGTTAAAAAAATTTAATTAAGGAAGTTCTTGAATGACAATTTAACCAAGTTGAGTGCGTATTCTGGAAATCGAAATAACTATAACTAAATTAAGATGTTTCTATTTTTTGTTATTGAAATTTTATTGGTCATGTGACTGTTTCCAGTCGTCTGAATTATATTTTGTGCATGCCGCTGAATGGTTTTATCATGCATAAAAAAACCAAGAACATTGTTTGTTTGTCATCTTTATATGCTCTCCGAATTATTTCTTTTCACTGGAGTTACTAATAAACACTTGCAAAGTGTGAGGGGCATGCTTTATATTTCTTATTTTTGCAAAATTAGAAATGATCATATGAGAAAACACATGATTTTTTTTTTTTTTTTTGTAATTATTCTCAACTGTTATGGAAACTACATGAACTTATTCTAAAAATAAGAATGTCATAGAATAGTATTATTAAAAGTCAATTTCCGATGTAGTTAACTAAAAAGTTTTTTAGAGCTGAATTGTTTTGAAAAGAGTAAACCAAACAAGCCCTTGGATATCGTATATGTATAGCTTTGGGATTCTTGTATGCAGTTTTTTGGAGACTTTGTATTGGCTTATACATATACGATATTCTGTGCCATAATACTGTAAGTTGTATACGTTGTTTGTTTTGATAAGGGGACATGTGATGTAAGCCTTTCAACATGTATAGAATGACTGCACCTGTTGGTCATGATCAATTCATTGTTTGATTTTCTATTTTGCATGTTTCACCTGTTTTTTGCTTCTGGAATGTTGGGCACCCCTTATAGATTTAAAGGAAGCATTAACTGACTTGTGATCCCACATTCATTTTTGCATTCATATTAACTGCTCTATGAATATGTGTACCACAATTTTTTGTCTGATGATGTTGGCATTACTAATAAGGAATAAATATTTGTGCTTATGTTGGCTTAACTTGTTTAATGAAATGACTTTTCTTCCTGGGATGAATTAACGAATTAAATTAACTTTGTGACTCTTTTGTAATTAATGGAGGAAAAAATTCTATTCATATCACTACAACCTTGTCGCTTTTTCTTCAACTACATTATATGAAATCGACAACTTTGGCTTCAGTGGCAATAGATCCTCTCTCTTTTAATTTTATTACTTCTGAGTTTTACTCATATCATTGCTCGTGGCCTCACAATATAATTGCTTCTCTGCTGCTATTAATATTTCCTCACTGTCAGCACTGCACTGCACTGCACTTGCTGCCTCCAACCTACCTTAGCACCTCCGTTACCATGATTTACACTTGCAAGTGGCTTGCAATTTCTTGTTTGGAAACACCTTCACACCAGCAATATTTAAAACACATCTTTCGTATTGAGTATAAGAGAGTTTTCTTTAATTAACCATTACTTACAGAAATGGAACTGATTCTATGATAAATAGTATTACTTCAGCTAAAAAGCTTATCCCATTGGAATCTGATTATGTTAGACATTTTTGCTGTAGTTGCTGGATCTATTAAAGTTCAAATTAGATTTCATGTGAGGCTGAGTAGTGTTTGATTTCTGGCATCCATAGAACATATGTATTTGATTAGTAGTTATATGGTGTTAAATAATAGTAGTTCAGTTAGAATACTCTTAGTAAAAATTGTACTCATCAAAAGATAGAAGTTCATTGACTATGATTATGGTTATTTGAAAGTACATAGGTTAAGCTTCAAAAGAGGTAATGAAGGTTTAGCTTTTGGACTAAGTGAATTTGTTGCACAATTTTGATGGCAATTAGTTTTTCTAGTGTTATTATACCTCCCCATCCTCAACAGTTTTTTTCCTGCAGAAATGGCCTTGTGTTTTCATTGCCCTGCATCTTGGAGTCAAATTCCCTTCTTTTCTTTGAATACTTTCACTTTAGAACTGTGACCTTCCTATGAACCAATTTTATGCCTCTTCCCATTTTCAACTGCACTTATCAGGTCAACTATTTATCATCTCATATTCACCGATTACTGGGTGTTTCTTGGTGTCAAATGCCATTTAACTTCTGATTTTCTGTAATCACACAACTTGCTAACATGGAGTATTAGTTTTGAGTTACATTATGAAGTATATTAAGAAGTTCTCTGCTGTTCCATTTTACTGCTTATATGCTGCAAATTTTGAGATGCTATGCTTCAATAATCACGAATCACTGTGGTTGATTTTGCTACAATTTTGTAATATATTTGCAATACATGTTTCCAGGATACTTGACGATGGATTCTGCATCACAAACTTTCCAACAACGCACATTATCAGTCAAGCTGTGGCCCCCTAGTCAGAGTACCAGGCTAATGCTTGTTGAGCGAATGACAAAGAATCTTACCACTCCATCCATTTTCTCAAGAAAGTATGGCCTGCTGGGCAAAGAAGAGGCTGAGGAGGATGCCAAGCAAATAGAAGAGTTAGCTTTTACAGCTGCAAACCAACACTATGAGAAGGAGCCAGATGGTGATGGAAGTTCTGCTGTGCAAGTTTATGCCAAAGAATCCAGTAAGTTGATGCTGGAAGTTATAAAAAGAGGCCCTAGAGCAAAGGAGGACGGAGAGGTGATGATAACTGATAAGGCTACTGCTGCTAGTCAAACCATCTTTGATATATCTGGAGGTCGCCGGGCATTTATAGAAGAAGAGGAGGCTGAGGACGTGCTAGGGCCCCTAAGGGATCCGGGAAACTCATATACCAAGATAATTTTCAGCAACAGAAGTTTTGGCTTGGGTGCAGCCAGGGTTGCAGTGCCCATTTTGAATTCAATTAAGGATCAACTGACTGAAGTAGACCTCTCAGATTTTATTGCTGGAAGGCCAGAGTCGGAGGCCCTTGAAGTCATTACTATGTTTTCTTCTGCCTTGGAGTGTTGTGATTTGAGGTACCTAAACCTTTCAAACAACGCCTTGGGTGAAAAGGGTGTTAAGGCTTTTGAGGCTCTCCTCAAATCACAGAATAATCTGGAGGAGCTTTATTTGATGAATGATGGCATTTCAGAGGAAGCTGCACGAGCAGTTTGTGAGCTAATTCCTTCTACTGAGAAGCTTAAAGTCCTTCATTTTCACAATAACATGACAGGAGATGAGGGTGCAGTTCCTATCGCTGAAATGGTGCAACATTCTCCTGTGTTGGAGGATTTCCGTTGTTCTTCAACAAGAATTGGCTCAGAGGGAGGTGTTGCCCTAGCTGAAGCACTTGGAACATGTACCCATCTGAAGAAGCTTGATCTTCGTGACAATATGTTCGGTGTGGAAGCTGGATTAGCTCTGAGCAAAGCTTTATCTGCATTTCCTGATCTGACTGAGATTTACCTTAGTTATCTGAACTTGGACGATGAGGGGGCAGAAGCACTTGCCAATGCTCTCAAGGAGTCTGCACCCTCACTTGAAGTTCTGGAATTGGCTGGAAATGACATCACAGCCAAAGGTGCTTCTTCTTTAGCTGCTTGTATTGCAGCTAAACAATTCCTCACTAAGTTAAACTTGTCTGAGAATGAACTGAAAGATGAAGGTGCTATTTTGATTGGCAAATCATTGGAAGAGGGTCATGGCCAGTTAACTGAAGTTGATTTGAGCACAAACTCAATCAGAAGAGCTGGGGCAAGGCTCTTGGCACAGGTTGCTGTCAACAAACCTGGTTTCAATATGCTAAATATTAATGGTAATTTCATATCTGATGAAGGGATTGATGAGGTGAAGGATATATTTAAGCAGTCACCTGATTTGCTTGGGCCACTGGATGAGAATGATCCGGAAGGAAAAGATTTTGATGAGGAGGCTGAAGATGAGGATGCTGATAATGAGGATGAATTGGAATCACAACTTAAGGGGCTCAAAATCAAGCAAGAGGAATAGAAGTCGGAATGCGTCTACATTACCTGATAACATGTAGTGAGAAACAGCCCTTTTCTAAGTTGACAAGCTTGTTCTGTTAAGCTTGTCCACTGTTGTCTTAAGTGTAGGAGATTCATTCAAGTTAGGTTTTAGAAGTCTCTATCTTCCTTTAGATATTAGAACATCTGAGTCCTCTAGTTGTAGCTTCAACAGTACTTAGGAACTGGATTTAGTTTTAGATTCTGGTTTTGAGAAGTATCTTTTGGGGCTTCATGTTGTCTTTAATTAGTACTTGTACCTTAAATTAACTGGTAGATGGAAGCCATCTTTTCTGGGTATGTGGAATCAGGCATTTTTTATTGTATAATGCGTAAGACACCATTTGATTTTTCGTGGACATTACTTTGAAATGCCTTTGGAGACATTGAAGAACTGTAAGTTAACATTTTATGGTTCTTTTGAGCGCTACATCATGTAGCAACTTTATTTCAATGATTTAATTTGGATAAAAAGATAAAATTAGTCAGAATTTTGACAGAAGAAAGGGAAAGGGAAATTTGCAGTTCTGATATATCACACAGCTACTGGAACCTTGAGGGATTCTAATATCTTATCATCTAGCTCGAATTGCATGGACTTCTTATCACGCCCAATCTTGACATACTCATCAAATCGCTCCTTCAAGTCTTCTGGTAGGTTTGTGGAACTTCGCCACCCCAGAATGTCCTTGGCAGCTCTTGGCTCCGCATAGAAGTGCTGCAAAACCCAGAATTCAGGGAGTCAAATCAATAGGAATATGTGATTTGAACTATAAATTTTTTATTTTTGAACCATTGAATATCAAATGATTCAAATCCTTACCATATTACGGAAAGGAAACGCCTTCTTTGCGTCAACTCCAACAGCTTTTGGGTCATAATGCACAATTTCAACTGGTACCCCAGCTGCTTGAGCACAGAGTCTGGCCATTCCATCAAGAGTCACAGCACGGTCACTCACACAGTTGAAGATATTACTACTTGCCGTATCTGGGTTCTCCACAGCCAGAGTAAGCATGGAGGATAAATCCCTGACATGGGAAATGTTCGTGAGTTGCATCCCTGAACCTGGAATTGGCACTGGCCTTTTCCGAACAATTCCTGCGGATTGTAATTCACATCATATCCATTTCATGAGAATGAAATTAAAGTTTAGAAAGACTGGTTTCAATTTATCCACTTACGATCGAAGAACCACTCCTCGCAATCTTTGTTGTTCCCGGATCCGATCATGTATTGTGGACGGAAAACTGCCCAACTGCTGTAAGTTTCTGCAATATATTTCTCCACTTCTACATGACTGGCATCAGCTTTAACAACATCCTGTGATCAGTGAAGGGATGATTATATTCTGTTTCAGAAAGTAGAATCAATTAATTCTGATGCATTCATCATACCCCTTCAACATGAGGAGGCTCATCGGTTGGCTTGTAAATTCCAGCGCTGCTGATGTACAGGAATTGCTTCACGCCGGCACTCTTTGCCCAATCTACCACAGGCCTATGTATATCGAAAGGCATTTATACAATGAATATTTCGTTATTAGACATGGATGAACAGATTTTCAGAATACTATTATCTTTTAATCTGATAATAAGTTATTTCGATATGATACTATATTAATATCATAGAATGATTTCAAAACTCTTATGATTTGTATTTACAAAAGCAAAGCCATAAATTTCAAGATAGAGTTTTAAGAATGAAAGTAAACAGACCTCACAGTGTCAAGGTTTTTGCCATTATTGTCAAGAACCACATCAAATGTTGCTCCTCCCACAGCCTTTCCAACTTCTGCTGGGTCTCCCCATACCGTCTTGCCTCCAGCACCTGTAATTTCCTATAAATTTTTTTGAATAAACAATCACTCCAAAAGCCTAAATGTTGCAAAATAGAGAAAAAAGTATTGAAAAAAATTGTGTTACAGAGAATCTGCTGAATGGAGGCTTCTTCATTTTGTCAGAACTCTCATCACCAACAGTCAAGATGGTGACCTCATGGCCAGAACCCAGAAGTTCTTTTGCAAAATAGAACCCAATAACTGCATGTCCACCACTGTTTGTATTAACTATAAGGACATTCTTCTTCTCAGCGGCACTGGCCCTGACTGAGAAGGAAGAAACAAAGGGTCCTCTTGAACTTAAAGGCTGTGTAAAGAAAGGAGGAGAAATGGAGAGAAAAGAAGAGAAATTAGACGAAGAAGAAGAAGAGGAAAAAGAGAGGCGTAAAGAAGGAGAGAGTGAAGGTTGAGAAGGCTTAGAGAGTGGTGAAGAGAAGAGAAGAGAGGATGATGATGAAGCAAGAGTAGCCATTAAACTCTTGTTACTTTTGATCTTCGTTGCTCCAGAACCTTGTGTACTGGATAAAGCTAAAAAGGCCTAACAGCCACCCTCTTCCTCAACAAATTTACAGTTAAAATTCCCGAGTAATTTTAAATATCGCAGTTAAAGACTTAAATTTAAGATTAAGTTAAAAGAGAAATCTTCTGTTCAATCTCACTGCATCAAATTTTATATTTACAGTGATTTTATTGACAAATTGTCACAGCCCTTTTGCCCGTTGTTGATTTTTGCCACTATTGACAGGACAAATCATTGATCAAACTGAACTGTTCATCAACAAAAAAGGATCTACTCAACAATCAACATAGCGTTTTATGCCAAAGTTAAAGTGTTAGCCAGCTATATTTAGGATTTGGATTTGTCTTTAATTAAGCCTTAAAACAATTTGAAAGCAACAAAACAGAGATTATAAGGCAAAATCTAGCCCTTAGATTTTCAATAAAAGATCTCAGCTGTTGGATTCACTGTAAGGCGTGGTTGAAAGCTTTATCACTTTAATGGGTGGACCAAGTCCAAGTCCAGTTTTAGGTAGACAATAATAAAATAAACTATTCAGATATATTTTTAAACGTTAACCAAATCGGCTCCTCTATTTAAACCTTTTTTCAGTTCTTTCAAAAACTAGCCGTTATACACTCTCTCTCTTTAATGGCAGCTTCAGTGGATACTCTATCACCGGCCCACCTCAACAAGGTATCTTCTTCTTCGCAAACTTTTTATTTCTTTTGGTTCATAACTTCAAAGAGCAACTTTTCTCATAACTTTGTTGGATCGTTGATTACAGGAGTCTTCAGGCGTCATGGGTACTTCTCCTCTATGCAGCCCATCTTCAGATAAGCGTTTTTGGAGCAATTTGCGGACCCGGGTTGATTCGATTCTCGAGGATCGCAATAGAAAACTATCAGATGGAGAAAATCAAGTCAAACGAGAGGTGGGTTATTGATTGTCAAGTGTTTGAATGACTTGTTTGTATATGTTCTAGATTGAAATTGAGTTTATGGGTATCTGAGATTTTTGTGTCTTTTACTTAGAAAATTGGAGAATCAAATAGAGCGAAGCGTTTAAAGGAGGATTCACTGCTTCTGCTAAGAGGGTTTGACTCTGTTGCTTACACTTTGTCTCAGCTTTCTAACAATATTGACAATGCTCTTCAGGTAAATTGAAGCTATTCAATTTGCTTATTTTGGTGTAAATTTGAGGTTTTGAAACTAATAGCTATTATTCTCTGTTTTTCTATGCTTCTAGGGTGCTAGAGATCTGGCCAAACCGCCCACATTGACTGAAATATTCCACGCTAAAATCAAGGAAGCAGAGTGTAAAGAAGAGGAATCAAGAGAGCAACAAAATCAAGAAGAGACCAACAAGGGAGTGAAGAGGAAGTTTGATCCTAACGAAAGTTCGGAGGATCCCCAGAAGGAAAAAGAGCCAAGCCCAAAAGATAAAAGGATGAAGAAAACCAAAAATGTTGGTTTCTTCTTTCCCTTTAGTCAATGTAATGCTTTATCATTATTAAGCCCGACTTGTTTCTAATAGTTTGCTTTGAACCTGCTTGCAGCTTGCAATTTCCATGGCAACAAAAGCAGCTTCACTTGCAAGAGAATTGAAATCGATAAAATCGGACATGTGTTTCATGCAAGAGAGATGCACATTGCTTGAGGAAGAGAACAGGATGCTTAGAGATGGATTTGATAAAGGGATTAGACCAGAGGAAGATGATCTGGTAGACTTTTTTTTTTTTTTTTTTTTTTTTTCTGTGTGGTTAAATCGCAACTTTCAAAAATACTGGAGAAGTGTTAACAATGTTTCTCCTTTGTGGGCAGGTGAGGCTTCAAATGGAGGCTCTGCTTGCGGAGAAATCCCGATTAGCAAATGAAAATGCGAATCTGATTAGAGAAAATCAGTGCCTTCATCAGCTGGTAGAGTACCACCAAATGACCTCCCAAGATCTCTCTGAATCATATGAGCACGTTCTACAAGGAATGTGCTTAGACTTTTTATCTCCATCATCGGCCAAAGCAGATGATGATGGTGATTATGAAGCGGCGCAAACACCTGCGACAAAGTTGTTTGGTTTACCTACTTCTCTTGATGAGAGCTTTCGTGAAGAAGAGGAGTAAGCAGTCATGAAATGCAACCATTGGGTTGTTTTGTATCAAAGCTTTGTTCAGATTTCAAGTTGCTTTTCACTTGAAATGTAAATTTTGAAGCTTTCCTTGCTGAATAAACTAATAAAAATTTGATCTTTTCTATATTTTACATTTCTCTCCTGGAACCTCCCCTTCACCATTTTCTTCCTTCGAATAAACCTTTTCCAGTAGACTGAAACAAAAAGATAGAAGCATTGAGATTCTCTCAAACTGTGGACATAATTTGCACACTTAAATCCTTTCTTATCTTGGAGAATTCAGGGTCTCAAACAAGGCAAAATATCCCATCAAAACTACTAACACCCCAGGTTCTTACTAAGTTTCACAAGTCTGATCCCCATAATAAGATGACACTGGTTCCAGTTAAAGCAATCAAGTTATACATCAAATCTTTAAAAGAGAGTACACAGGGGTTGTGCTCCATCCGACCAAACTAAGGCATGACAGACCAGTAACAACTGTTATATGCTCCAAACTACCAAGAGCTAAAAGCCTGACTCGGTTTCAAAATAAACTTGGCCACTAAAAGCCAAGATATAACAGAACTGCCACAAGTACTATGAAGCACAACATAGATTTTCAACCGATTGGGAATAACATATACGAAGAATATCAGTTCTTTTAACTTTATTTGTCAAGTTTCTTCCTCTTGGATGATGAAGGTTTGGCTTCGCAACCAGCCTCTTGCTCATGTCTTGCATTTTCAGCAGTTTTTGTTAAATTTGCGACCAAGAACATATCCTTCCATTTCTCCACCAGTTCTGAATATGATCGAGCATATTTCCCATTCTACAAGCAAAGAAAACATTTGTAAGTTATATGTCAAGACATCACAAATTAAATGAAAATAAACTCCATTTCTCTAAGTATGAAATTTGTATGGATGCCAAAAGTATTACTCTCTTAGCCTAAAAGTTACTCTTTCATGCAAACAAATAATGTTTAAATCAAAATAATCTCCAATGTACTCAACTCTCCAAGCAGATAGATATGTTCTTACAGACATTTATTGAAAGACAAAACCTAAAATTCCAGTATGTCCACTGAAAAGTGAATTTTACTTCGACGAAATGAAATACATATTTGCGCCCATCACAATTTATTCCATGTGGATCTAAATAGGCTTTTAATGCACTAAATTTTGACAACATACGGAGCACTGCAGCTTAAACAAATGATACTAAGCAAACCAGCAATGGGTTGGCCGAGTGGTAAAAGGCTTGGAGCCGAGTGGTTTGCTCCGCCTGTGGTCTCAGGTTTGAATCACAAGAACAGTTGCTAATATTATTGGCCACGGACTGCAGAGCTAGCCCCGTTTCGGAAGCCTTATTCGGGGTCAGGGGACTAGTCAAGATGCGCGTAAGCTGGACCGGACACCCCCGGTAACCAAAAAAAAAAAAAAAAAAAAATGATACGAAGCAACATGATCATTAAGAGAAAACAACAAAAGCTTCGGAAGCCATCTACTTAGTTGGGGGAAAGTGTCACAAAAGATTAGTTTCCGGTGGCTATCAAGATCAATTCACATTTACAACTGCATGTACAGCAGCAAAAAAACATTTGTTCCAATATCCACTCCAAAGGTTATGGGTAAGGGAGCCATGAATACTTAGCGCTGATACTAACATATCTCTTTTCTGACAAGTAAATGCTTCCATATTCCTGAGACTTTCTTCATTCTACATGCTTTGAAAAGGCTAAACCACAAAGAATCATATCACTGTGTGTATTGGAGGAGGAAACAATCATTGTATAAACATCGAAATATAATTTGTTTTAATGCTTACCACAGAGGATGAAATTCCTATCACAAATCTTATATCCAATATACGTTGTGCAAAAGGACATGTTTTCTATACAGTTTTGAAACAATAAGAATACAGAAACATGAAATTGCTATAAAGACAATAAAATAAAAAAGTGATAGATCAGCATATCTGATTAAGAATGTCTAAAGAACATACTGCTTCAATTTTGTCCAGCGCATCTTCTAACTTCAAAGCTAGCCGATGATTTTCATTTGTTAAGGTTTCAATCTGTGTTTGAGGGAAGAAAAAGAAAAAGACATAAATAGTACTTAAAACAATATGACACTTGAGGTCATCCGAAAAAGAGAGACATTTACTAGCAAAATGCTGATACCTTCTTTTGGGAGTCAAAATACAAGCTTTTATATTTGGCGTGACACGTACATCGGCTCTCATGAGGGGAAAATTTGCTTTGTTGACCTTCTATTAGTTGTATTATGTAGTCAACCTTGTCTTCCAAGTTTTTCTCTTCCGTAGTTGGTTCAGGCTGTTCCATCTCCTCATATGATGGTGGTTCATCTTCTTTGTCACTTTCGCTAAGAGCTACCTCTTCAATCAGACGCTCAATGTCCTGGTTATGAGTATGCACAATTGTACCTTGAAGTCGTACAGAGCGCCTAACATTAACACTAACAGCATGCTTCCCTTTCCTTTTTGAAGATACATTACCACAATTCGCTTGCATTTTAGGTTGTGGTTCTACTTTCTCCAAGGATTGATTTGTTTTTTCAGACCGCAACTCTGCTCTCTCCGAAGAAGGACTTGTTATTTGAGGCGGCAATTCCTCGCTCCCTTCAGATTTCTATCCAAATTAAGTAGATATCACATTAATAAATGAGATCAAACTCTATAACTTATTTCACTCAGACAAAATTTCGACCAGGAGATATAATTCATTTAGACTACAACTCATTATATCACGAATTAAAGATTTATTACCAACGAAAAATAAAACAAAAACAAACAAACAAATGAAATGTATTAAGAACAAATTTCAACAACAAAGAAACACAACAAACACTTGCCAAAAAAAAAAATCTTTCCCGTTTACCAGAAACACAGGTAAGCTTTCTCCAAAAACTCTCAAACTTAAGAGTGACATTCTCCTCTAAAACTAAATATAAGCCATTATTTTTTATTTATTTTCTTTCTTGTTCTGACCCTTCAAATGATAATATCTTCTCAAAAGAACAAAATCCCGAAACATCTCTATCGTTTTTATGAGCCTTCAATAATTGAATAAAACAAGCGTTTTCTCATAGACAATGTGTAGCCAGTAGAGAAAGATAAAACCTAGACCCCGAATTGCAAACACGAAGTAAAAAAAAGCCAAAAGTTGCATGTATAAAAATTACAAACGAAAACCCGTTAAGGCGTTAAAAGAGAAAAATAAAAAATAAAAAATTTAAACTCAAACTTCAATCATCAACACTTTCACTGGTTACTACTGAATAAAAGTAATCATAAACCAGACATGCAAAAGCGATAAACAAACCAGACACGATAACAAACCAAAACCAACAAAAAATACACAGAGTCGTCGTCGACAGACAAAACAAGAATATGAAACACATTAAACTAACAGAAAAAACTACAGAAAAAAATTAAAAAAAAATACCATGGGAGCTCTTTCTTTACTCTTTGCAGCATATGGTTTCCTTCCCATATTCGTTTTTTTTTTTTTCGGTCACAACAATATTGTTTTCACTGCGAATGGCGTGAACACAGAAGAACGAGAATGAAGAGTTATAAAATGAAAAGGAATTCAGAACAGAAGTATTAATGCTGTTTACTGTTTGACTTTGCCACGTGTGATTATATTATTGGTTTTTGTTATTTGGGAATCGGGAATCGCCTTGAGTAAATGAAAAATGATATTAATTAAGATTTAAGAATTATGAAAGGCCTATTCGATATTTTGGATAACTTTTAATTTTATTTTTTATTTAATAAAACCCTAAAAATTTCAGCATAATTTTAGTTATTTATTACTCTTTAATTTAGTATTATAGTATATGTAATATAATCCCTTATCGTGACAATATGTTAATATAGTACACAATATTAATTATGAAAATGAATATTAATTTTTAATATAGTTTTTCTTATTAATATTGTGACCTATGGATCATAATCATCTTTTGATGTGAGATATTATCCGAACAAATAAAAGTTTGTGAGGTAATTATTAATTATATAATAGAAATAGAAATATAAAACGAATAAATTTTAACGTATATTAATTATATGATCTTAATTAAAAGTTCGGAAAAAATAAATTTGGTGATGATATAAATTTGTAGGGTTTAGACAGTAAAGATTGAGTTTTTTTTTTTTTTTAATATTTATCATCATAATAATGTTTACATAGTATTAATCTTTTAGAAAATGATATAGATAAGATGAAATATCAATTTCAAATAGTATATCTCATCTTTATTTAAATTTTATACTTATTTTTAATTAATATTATATATTAATTCATTAAATACAATCTAAATTCTGTACCATAAAAAGAAAGAAAAAGAATTAAACTGCAATATTTCCTAAACCATATAAGAAAAAGAATTTGTATAAAAAAATAATTACATTGAAATCAAGAATTTAGTTTAATAAAAACCAAAATTAGACAGAACCAGTCTAATTGAAATTAAAGAAATAAAAATTAAGATTGGAGTTATATAATCAACAAAATAAATTACTATATAATTTAATGAGATAAATTAAATAATATCTAAATAATCCATATTGATATAATCATGTTTTTAAATTTCAGAGTTTTTAGCATATAGGTAAATTAAACTTGTTAAATGTCTTGTAATAAAGGTAATTTTTTTTTTTTTCTAACTTGTCTGTTATAATGACTTATTAAAGTAATATTTTTTTTTTATCCCCTATGTTGTTAGATAGTATTACCCTGCATCTTTTAAAATAATTTTTTTTTTAAACTATTAAATACTTCTAAATCATGACTTTTTTTTTTTTAAATATCAAAGAAAATTTCTAAAAATACTAAAGGAAAATTAACACGTAGGCCAGTTTGAATTGAGAGATTTTAAAATCCACG
The DNA here is from genome assembly GCA_026225825.1 of Pistacia integerrima. Taxonomy (NCBI): domain Eukaryota; kingdom Viridiplantae; phylum Streptophyta; class Magnoliopsida; order Sapindales; family Anacardiaceae; genus Pistacia; species Pistacia integerrima. The sequence continues at coordinate 24,127,931 of CM047736.1, forward strand.
TATTTTATAAATTTAATTGTTTGGTTTAAATATAAAACTAACGAAAATTCATCTTTCATCTAATTAAATATAAGTTAAATCATATTTGATAGAGAAGTCCAATTATAATAAATGATTTTTTGTGATTTCATTAAAAAAAAAAAAATATCCAAATTAATATAATATATTATCAACTATCTTTATTTATGATAACTTCAATAGTATGCTTATGATATAAAGGTGAAGAGCTGAAAACGATAAATATATTTCTTTTAATTAGGATAAAGGGTAATTATTAGAATATTGAATTATTAATCAGGATAGTACCGGAAAATTAAAACGTTAACAAAATCTCCAATTTTATTAAAACTGATGGATTTGGTACCAAGTGAGATTTTAAAATCCTAAAAAATGAATGAAGGATTTGGAAAGGTGGTGGATTTTCCAAAATCCATGGATTTAATTTTATTTTTTTCAAATGATTTTTACCAAATTTATGGACTTAATGAAAACGAGAAAAACCCTAAATAGAGGATATAATTTTTAAAAATCATTGACAATAATATAATTAATAATGGCTTGAGATTTGGCGATATTTTCAAAAGCAGATCGAATTAACTTTAAAATATTAAATGGTAAAATGTAAAACATGAAAATAAAAGGATATCTACAAAGATTATATATAAAATATACAATATCTTCACTAGAAAACGATATGACATAAGATGAATTAAAAAAATAATGTAAAAGTCAACCTTAATAAATATCGGTGGTACTATATTTATAACTTTTTCATGAAACATTTTCATATAATTTTGATATGGTAACTCGTGATTGGTTAACTCTTAATGAGTCCTGTATACCCAAATGTAAACTGACTAATCGCAACCGCTATTTTAAGATTGTATAAAAAAGTTGTAAGAATAGTTTTATTGAATAAATATACAATAAATTAGATAAATGGAGGTGTTAGTAGAAGAGCAATACAAATATACCATACACTTTGTATAAAATATTTTTTTATACATACTTTGTATTTATTATACGTAGTATTATTCTTAATAAAATGTCTTAAATCATTGTTTAAATTTAAAAAAAGAAAAAGGAAATTTTCTCAGACTCTTAACCTTGATCAAATAACAAAATTCACTTAAGATTTCATAAATAACATAAATTTTTATATCATTAGTAAATATATATATATATATATATATATATATATATATATATATATATATATATATATATATATATATTGTGACTGAGAGTGTCCAGATCATTTTAAGTATATTTTGACTAATCTTTCAGATCCTAAAGTCAACGATTGAGTAACTCATTAATGACAACTTCAATTAGAAACCAAAAAAACCAAGTTTACAACCTCTTAAATAATGCATCCAAAGAATCCTTGTCTTTTAACAATATTAATTTACTTAATTATCCGTATTTCGTTTATTTTAATGATAAAACATAAAATTGGTTGGACATTTATTATTATAGTGAATATAGAATATTTTTGTGATTTAATTATACATAATAGAATTGTTTGTTATTTATTTACGAAAAAAAAAAAAAAAAAGTACTCATACTATAATATTTATGGGCAGAGAAGAAAATTTGGGGACGTCCCATATACACCAGTCAGCTTCCTCTGAAGAGGATAAGAAGATAACACGAAAATCTTCTTACAAAATTGGGACTCCATTTCTCTTCTGTTACATCATACTCAGCAGACCTCACTCACTCACAATTTCACGGCCATGAAACCGCTCCTTTCTTTCCACACTCCTTCAACTATAACAACAACAATACTTCCACTTTCTCCCCTTCCTTCTCCCCTCTTCCTCTTCACTCCCTCTTTTCCCCGACTTTCTTTCAAATCCACTCCTCTCCGTACACATTTTCCCCTCAAATCCTTCTCAAACGACAAGTCGTTTTTCTTCTCCGACGACACTCCTCCTCTACTATCGCAAAATCAGCAGCAGCAGCGCCCGAGGACGCTGTTCCCTGGCGGTTACAAGCGCCCCGAAATCAAGGTGCCGAATGTCGTCCTCCAGTTGGAGCCCGGCGAGGTCCTCGCCGGAGGTAATGTGTTGGATTTGATCGATGAAGCGGTGGCGAAGTTCGTCGGTATTGTCGTGCTTAATGGTGGCGATGCTAGTGGCAAGAGCGTGTATGAAGCTGCTTGTTTGTTGAAGTCACTTGTGAAGGACCGCGCGTATTTTTTGATTTCGGAGCGCGTGGATATCGCCGCTGCTGTCAATGCGAGTGGAGTTGTACTCTCTGATCAAGGTAAATAATTCTTATGTTATGTAATTACATTATTGTTATGATGCTGAATTGAAAACTGTTGAGTTAGGTTTATTGAATTTGGCTGGACTTATGATAATTATTAGTAATTCTGTTGACAACTTTGATCAATGTATGACAAAATCCGATGATTAGCAGATTAGCTTACGAATTTGGATTTTCATTTGTTAGTTTTGCCAGTACCAAAATTTTTCCATGCAGTTTTGTTGTAGTTGTTACTTGAACTCTACATTGAAAAGCTTTTGATGTGTTTGTTCCAGGTCTTCCGGCTATTGTGGCAAGAAACACAATGTTGGATTCAAGGTCTGAATCTGTAGTTCTACCTTTAGTGGGTAGGAATGTGCAAAGTACGGATGCTGCCTTAAATGCGTCTAGTTCTGAAGGTGCTGATTTTCTCATATGTGCTTTAGGAGGGGGGGAAGATGCTGATTTGGTTGACAACTCTTTGTTTGCTGATGTGAAGATACCTATTTTTCTCACAAATGCTTCACGTGGAGAGGCTACATCATCGACCATGGAAATGTCCAAGTTTCTTAAATCAGGTGCAAGTGGTTTGGTTGTTTCCTTGGAGGAGTTGAGGTTGTTTACCGATGATGTTCTGAGCCAATTGTTTAATCCCATTTATGCAATAAATAAGAAACCTCAGGATGAGCTTGAAAGCTTCAGTAAACTCAAATTGTTGGATGCAAGTAATAGTTTTCATGGGAAAGAGAGGGTGGCTGGCTTTGTTAAATTGGAAGACAGAGAAAAACAGCTCATAGAAAGTGAGAGATCAGTGCTGCTTGAAGCAATAAATGTTATCCAGAAAGCTGCTCCACTGGTGATCTTTTAATTAAAGTATTTGGTAGCTCAAGTTAATTGTTTCAGATAATTCAATATTTATTTTATTTTTAATCAATAACTTGATCTTGAATCAGTGAAATTGGTTTTTGAATGATAGATGGAGGAGGTTTCTCTTCTCATTGATGCGGTTTCTCAACTTGATGAGCCATTTTTTCTGGTTATAGTGGTAATTGTGTGCTGAACTTCAACAAATTCTGGTTCCAGGGATATACATTGGTATTAGCTCTGAATTTCAAATAAATCCTTTTCTCTTTATTTTAAAGGATCATGGACTAATAGACCTTGTTATTTGTCCCCATGCTTTATTAACAAACTATAGAGTTTTGAAAGTATGCCTCCAGTATCTATTTGTGCTGTTCTCATATCTCACATAATAAGCTTTTTTCCCGTTGCATAAGTCATGATCAAACCATGGGGTCATATTTCATTGATTCTTTTGTAGAAATATCATAAATAGTTGGATTGACAAGGATTATACCTTGATTATCAGGAGGTGTAGTCACAAACTTTGTTCTGCCGTTTACTATGCTTAGGAGAACATGTATCATCAGATGACAGATCCTTACGTCTTTCCCACTATTCACCTGCTCAACACTTCTGTTTAATCCCGGTTATTAAATGATTTTTGTTTTAAGCGTCATGTGCTGTATCATCTGTATTTTTCCTTTTGTCCTGTTAAAGTGTTTTCCTTCCTTCTGTTCTTTGAATGAGAATGTCATCTTCGATTATGCTTTGTCAAAACTATTCCAATTAAGGTTTAATATTAAAGAGTTTCATATGTTTGATGTTGATGCTGCAAACAAAATCTGTGGTTAAAGCCTCATGTATGTTGTGTGATGTTTCTTCATTTTTTGATAAAGGTTTAAAGAACAAAGTTTGTTAACTGAAAATAGAAAACTGTTTTCTTGATGAGATCATTGAGTATTATATACCGGTCTCTTTGTTATTCATGCCGTGTATTTCAACAGAACTTTAATATCCTTTTAAGTTCTCCTATGATTTTCTTATCTTCCTATATGCTGCCAGGGTGAGTTCAACTCTGGTAAATCATCTGTTATTAATGCACTTCTGGGGAAAAGGTATCTCAAGGAGGGGGTTGTTCCCACAACTAATGAGATCACTTTCTTACGCTATTCTGACCTGGATTCTGAAGAGCAACAACGATGTGAAAGGCATCCAGATGGTCAATACATCTGCTACCTTCCTTCTCCAATTCTTAAAGAAGTGAGTTGTGTTGATATTTCATTGCTATGCTTCTGAATTCAGCTCTAGGTGTTCAAATCCCATTGGTGTGCTTGTTATTCATGTAAGCTCTATCTCAAATTTATCCTGTAATGGTCATGCCTAGACAGAAATGCATGCTTCTCACAAAGTTTGTTTTGGTAGTTGGTTTGATTTTTGCTATACTGTATTAATCTGTTATGTGCATAAAGTTTCTTCTTTTTCTTGTGCTTGCTGTTGCTGGAAAAAGAAGTTGCATATTTGAGTATACCATGTTTCATAGCATTCTAATGAACCTGTGTGGTGAAATCAGGGTGATAGTTGCTCTGTTTCAGAGATGTCTTTAAAGTGACATGATAGATAATGTAGTTCACGCGTTATGTTTTTCTTTCACATATTAACATATTTGTAATCTTTGAATGTGACATCAGGTTACTTTTCAATAAGTGGGTAAATACTAAAGATTATAGAACATAGGTTAACAGAGTGAGTTGCATATAGAAGAGAGTATAACTGCTTTAAAAATAAAACACATTGAACTACGAAAATTTAAAGATGCATAAAAGGAATTGTGTAGGTCAAGTTTGTCATGTGATCTACTCAGGCTGCTGAATATACATGAAAGAAAATATATTTCAGGTGAAAAAGGGAGCTTCTTAATGGGGTTGGCATTAATAAGGAAAGGCATACATAATTTTATGTGTATAAAAAATGTAGTGAAACCAGAGAAGTAATGACATCCATGTCTTCGTTATTTCTTCTGTCTGTTTTCTTAAGTGCAGTTGTTTACTGGAAATAGATCTCTGTGCCCTTTTCAGATAATTTTGTTGCTTGATGAAATTGATTTATTTCTTCTCTCTGAAAGCAGATGATTATTGTTGATACGCCGGGGACTAATGTGATTCTGCAAAGGCAACAACGCCTTACTGAGGAATTTGTCCCTCGGGCAGATTTAGTTATTTTTGTCATTTCTGCTGATCGTCCATTGACTGAAAGTGAGGTATGATTAGTTTCACTTGTCAATGTGGCATAGCTTACTATAAAATGTTTTTTACTTGTGAAAGACATTGTATTGATATTATTGGCATATATGGCTTCTATGGCTGCATTCCTTGTTTATTTTAAATAAAAACATTATTGAGTTATGCTCAAATTCCCTATCTGTGACTGGAAGTGGAACTACAGTGAAGTTTGAAAGTTCTTGCTGGTGGATCTGTTGACTCATTACAATTTAGAGCCTGAAGTTTAAAAAAACAAATCATTCTGAAAACTTAACCATATTTTCTAAATACGCGTTGGTACATATTTCATATGTGGAGAAACTTTCGGTTTGGCTGTTAAAAATATGAATATCTTAAAGACATATGTAACTTTTATCATTGTTTTAATTTAGATAACATCTTTAAGTGGTACTTGTTACTGATGCCAGTTTCAATCCTTGTATTATTTTCCAGGTGGATTTTCTTCGTTATACTCAGCAGTGGAAGAAAAGATTTGTGTTTGTGTTGAATAAATCAGACCTCTATCAGAATGCTTTTGAGGTTTAATTCTGCACTTTCTTGTACTTGATATTTGTTACTGTGAGACTCCTAAGTTGGCTACTTCTTGCAACTTAAGCTTCTAAATTGACACCTAATTCTTTCTGTGTTTAAATGATTTCATGCAGCTTGAGGAAGCTATATCATTCATTAAGGATAATACACGGAAGTTGCTGAATGTTGAAAATGTAATAGTATATCCAGTGTCTGCACGATCTACCCTTGAAACTAAACTTTCAGCTTCTTCTGCTGTTGGAAAAGACTATGGAGAATTATCTGTCATGGGGTCTCATTGGAGCAATAGCTTTGATGAACTTGAAAAGTTCTTATATAGCTTTTTAGATGCGTCAACGAGTGCTGGAATGGATAGAATAAAGCTTAAACTTGAAACACCAATTGCAATTACGGAACGTTTGCTTTCTGCTTGTGAAACTCTTCTGAGACAAGATTGCCAATATGCCAAGCAGGATTTGACCTTGGCAAATGAAATGATTGATAGTGTAAAAGAATATATGAAGAAGATGGAAATTGAGAGCATCAATTGGAGGAAACGAACTTTATCACTGGTATTGTTTCAGGAATATAAGTTTTCTGAATCATTGAGGCAAATTGCCCATATTCCTTACATTGTGTTTGTTTATGAATTAGCTTGTTCATGAAATTGCAGATTGATGCCACAAAATCACGTATTGTGGAGCTTGTAGAAACTACTCTGCAATTGTCAAATTTTGATCTTGTTGGCTCATATATTTTTAGAGGGGAGAAATCTGCCACAATGCCAGCTACCTCACAGATTCAATATGACATAGTTGGTCCTGCACTCTTAGATGCACGAGTAAGTTTTCTTCACCGTGTTTTGGGTTGAAGTTGATGTTGGAAAAAAGTTTGTGCATTTCGGTTTCATTTTTATTTAACACATGGATTTGAGCCACCTGATGCCAACCACATCTAGCAAATTTGGAAACCTGAAGCAGCTGATGACTTGGCTGCTTCAAGTAGTGCAAAGAAAAGCAGTCAGTTGGGCTGATTTGATGCGGTTTACAAGTGTGTTAAAATTAAATGAAAGGCCAGAATTTCAGGAGAAAAAGAAAAAACAAAAAAAGAGAGGAACCGAGAAGAAGAAAAAATTATTGAGAGTGGAGGGAAAATCCGGGATAGAATGAGAGACCAAGAGAAAATGGAGTAGAAGAAAAGGAAGAGTGACCCATAGCGCGTAATGGATCGGAGGATTGAGACCAGATTCAGCAACAATTGTTCCTCGTAAAATTTGTTGTCCTTCCTATTTCTCTATGAATCCCTAAAATTTGTGGTGTTAGAGCATGCAAGGCTTTTACCCTTGACCTCATTGGTGTATTCAATGGAAAATTTCATTTTTTGATGATTGCATTTCCTACAGCTCTTTCTATTCTAATATTTTTCCTTGAGCTGCACTGATACTTTCATGTTAATATCATCTTGGCTTACAGAAATTGCTGGGAGAATATATGGTGTGGTTACAATCAAACAATGCTCGTGAAGGGAGACGGTGCAAGGAATCTTTTGAGAATAGATGGCCTTCACTTGTATTTCCAAGAACTCAGCTGCAACTGGAGACCTACGATTTGGTGACAAAAGTTGACGAAGTCAGCTTGAAAGTTGTAGAGAACTTCAGTGCCAGTGCTACTTCCAAACTGTTTGAGCAAGAAATACGTGAAGTGGTAAGTTCAAAACTCTACAGGATGATGAATTAAGATTATCCAAAAGAATTGAACAACAAATAAGTCAATGTGAATTCAAAATTGTCTAATGTTATTTACAGAACTGGTATGTCCTAATTGAACAAGAAGTTGGCATCTCCATTTAGTAATTTCTTTGACAAAGAAAGTTCACCCATATGATAGAATGCTGCAAATCTATGGTGCAAATTTATTCAGATATATTTTTGTTTTCTTAGCCACAGTGAACTAGCTAATTGTCATGCTTATTAAGTCCAAATATGTATTTTGGGAAGACCAGTGACCTTTGAACCAATAACTTGGTAATCAATTTGTGATGCAATGTTGTGTTAAGATGTGTCTAATATTTTAAGAAGCTGGTGCGGAGCTATGAACAAATATGGTCATGCAACTTCCCTGACTGTAATATCAAACTCTTGTTCATTTTTTTGGGGTCACGTAGTATTGAACTCTTGTTTCTTCTTTACTTCATGGAGAGTCCTCAATGTGTTATATCCTAACCCTGTATATTTCTCATCTTGAAATCCTTGAATCATCATTTTGTATTTACCACACCAAATTTTATTCATTATTCTGTGACTTTTAAATAGTAATATGTTTGAACACGTGTGTGTGTATGTTTCCTGTTTAGAACAGAAATATGAATCCTTTGAGAATACCGATGGCTTATCACGATCTATTTATTTTGCCTTTTTTGTGTGATTACTTTGGTATTCCTGTACCAAGAAATTTATTTTGTTCTATTAGAACCATGGTTCAATTAACCTGATGAATTATATTTTCTCATTGATTTCAGTTCTTGGGGACTTTTGGTGGACTCGGAGCAGCTGGTTTATCTGCGTCGCTTTTAACATCTGTGTTGCCTACCACTTTAGAAGACCTTCTTGCTCTGGGCCTTTGTTCTGCTGGAGGGTATTACCTATTCGACTTCGCCTACATTTCCTTGTTACTCATATTTTAGTGCATCTGTTTTCATTATGTGGTTTGCACATTGTATTGTTTCCCAGTATCTGATAAAATCTTTGTTCTGATATAAGGTACATAGCAATTGCAAATTTTCCATCTCGGCGACGAGGAATGATAGAAAAGGTTAATAAAGTTGCAGATGGATTGTCGCGTGAAATCGAAGTGGCAATGCAGAAAGATCTCTCGGTAACTGTTGGTTACCTGGAAAATTTTGTTAAACAAATTGGCAGACCATATCAAGACGCAGCACAACACAGACTAGACAAACTTCTACAGATTCAAGATGAACTATCAAATGTCCAGAAAAAGCTTCAAACCCTACGAGTCGAAATCCAAAATATTCATGTCTCATGACACTTTCATTATTATTGTTCTTGGGCATTCCTCTTTTTTTTTTTTTTTTTTCCTGTTGATTTTTCTCTGGACGACGAGTGTATCATATATCGATATAAAAAATAAGAATATTTCCTTAGAATGAAACTAATACATACATGAGATTGGGTGATTTTATAAGATCTGATCTGTTGTTATCATTCACAAGAGATTATTCTCAATTAGGTTCTCTTTTTTTTTGTTCTTTTCATTCTCTAGCTAATGTAGATGAGGATCTTTACATAGAATAACGCATTGAAATCTGAACGAAACACTTTGATTACGTTGTTCCTAAGCTACGAATTAAAAAAATCTATTAAAGCTTATTCCTCCTGTCTTCCCTATTTTTGTCGATGGATACCCTAACCATTTACCTCAATTTTCTTCGTCATTGGTGGGTTAATATTTAAAGTTTTTGGCAACTTTCCCTACAAAGGAACTCTCATAATCATCATACGTTTTATTTATAAAACCAAGAAAAAATATATTTCTTCCCAAAGCAGTAGTACTAGTACTAATATGATATTAATGAGTGCCAGTTGAGATTCCAATAGTTCCAACAACACAATGATATCTCTCAAATCAAAACCGTCCATAAAGTATTGTCTGAGGCTACTAATAATAATCTTAATTATCAAACAAAGGCAGTGGATCCTTTTGTTTGAAGAAAACCTTAAAGAGACAATTGCTAAAAGGCAGTGGAATATTATAGGTCAAAAGTTGTCACACAGCATTTTCCTGTTGACATGTTTGTTTAGGCTACTACTAATCTTTAATTATCTTCCTAATCAAACAAAGGCCGAATCCGGCAACCTGGCGACACGTATCCTAAATGGGTTTGAATTGTTTTTAATAAGACAATGGCCTAAAAATGTGCAAAAGGCAGTAGGATCAAAGGTCAAAAGTTGTCTTAGGCTACTAATTATCTTAATTATCTCCCCTATCAAACAAAGGCCAATTCCGGTAACCAATCACCCGCCGACACGTATGCTACATGGGTTTTATTTTTTAAGAAAATTGCAGCGAGACAATGGGCTAAAAAGGCAGTAGAATCATGGTCAAAAGTTTCTCACACTGCACATTGCTGTTGACACGTTTGTGTGAGGCATGAATTTGATGCCATCATCTTGTTTAGCGAAAGATTGGCAAAGTAGACAAATAAATAAACGAAAGTTAAAAATATTAGTAACATAAAAGAGACAGAGGGAGATGGAGATGGAGGCCTAATTTTTTTTTTTTTTTTTTCATGGTTTTGATAACAAGAAAGGACTATTGATTATACAAAGAGACCCTTTTCTTGGTTCACAAGGGTCTCCCTTTTCCATAATTTGATTGCCAAAATCTAAATAAAGCATTCTAAAAGCAAATTTGATGGCTAGGGCTTAGAGAGAGTTTGCAAAAGCCATATTCTCATCAATTTTCCAAAAGCAATCCACACTTTTACGTTGTTTTAATGGGTATCCTTAGATCATAAATAGACAAAAAAAAAAATTAATTATTTTGATGCATTTTATATAATAAACAGATGTTAATTAATTCTTTTGTCTGTTTTTAAAGACACATATTAAGATAACTCATATATTAAAATCATCGCATAATTCATTTAAAATAAGCTCGAGATAAATAATTTGAAACTATTTCTCATGAAAAGATTACATAATTTTGGCATAAGACATGAATATCATATCTAGATTTCAAAAGATTTTAGGGGTGTAATGTTGTACAGATTTTGATTACTTGTTTTATAAAACCAGACAGTCTTGTTGCTTCCAAATGTGTTTGCCCCAAAGCAATAATAAACCAAGTTAGTGGTTCTCAATCAACTTGGAAATTGACTGCGCCTGCGGCGGAACTCACATGAAAGATTTTGACGATCTTTTGGTTCTTCTTTTCATGAAGTTCTTGCTTTTACGTTTTTGGTTCGCAATAGATTTAGTTTTGTGTTGCAAAATTGATTCAGTTGGAGATATTTCTTCAGGTGAAGTAGCCCTTTGATGATGACATAATTCAGATATATACGAAGTGTTCAAAGAATCAAAATTCGTTCAAATATCAAACGGGATAGAACAGTGAATTTCTGCTCTTCAATAAGCGCTCGACAACACAGAGAGGAGAAATGACAGAAAGTACTGAATATTATATGCGAAATGACAGGCCACAGCCACGGCAGGTTCTGTGAGTCCTATAGCTTCCTTTTACTTTCATTGAACTACTTGATGTCTTCTGCGACTGCAAGTGGAATAGGGGTAAGGGTAACACTCTCATCTTCTGACAAATTCAATCTGAAATGTTAAATTTCAGTAGTCTTCTTGTGGTTGTGATAGATTCGAATACCAATCAATTATAAGAAGAGTTTGTGCTTGTCACGCGCAGGCACTGATATTCCTTCAACGTTACGCCCTTTTATTGGTTCAATATATATACATATATATTCTTTTGTCTCATGTTTTATGATAAAGTTGACACAAAGCTAATAATTCAGAGCTTCAACAGTGGAGCAAGCTAACTCAATAACCAAAAATGTTTTGTGGAAGAAGGGTCTTTAGTTAATTTAAACCAGACAACTTAATAGTGTTTTAAATCAAACAACATGTCCGTACAGCTTTGGCATTTACTTGAATTAAAAAATACAAAAGCTAGTAGATGGTTGCTTTCTTCTTCTTCTCCACTTAGAAAAACCACTATACTTTGATGTTGATTTATTGAGTAAACGACTTTTTCCCACCCAAGGTTTGCCCTAATGAAACTTTCTCACTCAAAAAATTTCAAAATACCACTTTCCCACCCAAAGTTTATATTCCGTTAATACCTAAAATACATTTCACTTTCTTAACCGGCATTGAGTTACCATGAGTTAGGATAAGATGGGTTTTGTAGAGTGGAGGCCGGTGGATCGAATGGTGGTGACCGATTGAATATTCATCGTCAGAAATCAGCCAAGAAGAGAAAACCCTAACTTTGCAGTGACCGATAATCGACGAGAAATCAGACGTCGGAGTGAGAGAAGTTTTATAGAGAGAAGACCAAAGGTTCAAATAGTGATTACGGAGAGAATTTTTGCCATCGGAATTGACTTTGAGTAGTAGTGGAATATAAACTTTGGGTTTGAAAACTTTTTGGGTGGGAAAGTTATTAAGGCAAACCTTGGGTGGGAAAAAGTGATTTCTCTTAATTTATGATTGGAATCTATGTTCATGATTGTTGAATTGAAGAAAAGTTGGGAGACCGAAGATATTAAATTATTTTAGTGTCTACCAATGAGTTCTTCTCAATTGTGGTCGGTTTGATTACTTAATAATTTAATTTCTGTTAATAAAATTTTAGAGGATAATTGGTTCTTTTGAGTTCCTCCATCCATTGTGATATTAAATTAGAACGGTACCTTTCATAACATACATCACTCAAAGATTTTTATATAATTTGACCACCTCTCTCAATATAAAGTTGGTGAGATGCCAAGAGGACAAAAGGTGGAGTCGGTGATTTTAATTATGGAACTAGTTTTCATCCTTTGTAAAACACAATCAACTAAAGTTATGTTGTAATCTTAAAGAAACAGGCAACATATATCTGGGTTTGAAAATAAAAGATCAGACATTTTGTTGTAATGAAGACAACTTTATCTTTTACAAGGCAAGAACGGTCGGGTCTGACGATTAAAGAAGTTTTCTGATAGACAGTTTTTGAGTAAAAGAGATCAATTTTTTCTTGTATTTTTCTTGTCTGTTTGTTTGTTTTTTCTTTTGGCAAGAAATTGAGACGGATCAGAAAACCCTAAATCCAAAAATGTATAAACTAAATGGGAAAACAAAAAATGTGTCCTGACCTTAGTTGAATTACAATTTTTCATCATATTTATTTTTGGCTTTAAATGCGTGGCAGAGTAAAATGTATTGAATTCTAGTGGGCATAAAAAAGTTCTCCTCTCTCATACTGAACAGTTTGAGGCCACTTTCAACTATAAATTTGCACCCAACCCTTCACTTCCCTTTCATGCGAACTCTTTTCCTTCTTTCTTTCTCTTCTACTCAGTCCACTTATCTTATCTTAACTTACAAAGAACCCTTTGTTTTCTTTCAAGTTTTATAGTATTTTAACATTCTAAGTCCCCTGTTTCTCCCCTGTTTTTCACGAAAAAAAAAAAAAAATTATTCTCTTTAGATGACGAAAATGTCCTCCTCAAGTTTCTGTCAAGGGTTACAATCATGTCTTGAGCCTTGCTTCGAAGAACCACGTGTTTTGGGGCTCAGTTTGGCTCCACCCAAGTCCATTTTTTCTCGATCAAATTCTCCTTCTAATTCTTGTTTCAGTTCTCTTGATACCTCAAAACTGGAGTCCTAATCATGTCTTGAGCCTGCTTCGAAGAACCACGTGTTTTGGGGCTCAGTTTGGCTCCACCCAAGTCCATTTTTTCTCGATCAAATTCTCCTTCTAATTCTTGTTTCAGTTCTCTTGATACCCTCAAAACTGAGTCCCACACTGAAGATAACAACTCCTTCATCCACGCAAACACAAAGACAAACACAAACAGCCATGATTGTGACGTGAAAAGTGAACAAGTTGTTGACTTAGGAGGCTGGAGTTTCCTCAAGTGCGTCAACTATACTTCTCCTAATACTGAGACTGACAAAGTTTACGTTCATCCTCTGGTTAAACGTGCGGCTACTTCACTTAGCACGAAAAGCCTTGAAATGTGCACTGAGAGTCTGTTCAGCGAGACGGGTAGTGATCAAGTGAGTCAAAACGGTGATGACATTTCCATGTTTTTACCGGAAGCAGAACCTGAGATTTGTTATACAAAACAAGAACCCACAAAACCGCCTCCGAGTTTAAGTTTTGTGACGAAAAGAACAAACCGTTGTGCTAGTTTTCCTCCTCCTTTAACATCTGTTGCCGGAGTTCAAGTGAGGCCTCATCGCGAAGGTGGGCGTCTAGTTCTAGAAGCCGTCACTGTCTCTCCTTCCCACACCTACTTTCATGCAGAACGCAGAGGTGGAAGGTTGAGGCTTTGTTTGATAAGGGACGTTTCTGACAAAGCAGAAGAAGAAGAAGAAGAAGAAGAAGAAGAAGCAGAAGCAGAAGAAGAGTTCGGCGAAGAAGAAGAAGAGTTCGGCGAGGAAGAAGTTGAAGATGAAGAAGAAGCTGACTGGGGTGAGGATATCGAAGGAAATAATAAAAAAATTAAGGGTGAAAATCTGCGGATGCCAAGCAGATGCAAAGAAGGTGAACGTGGAAACAAAGGGCTGCTTAATTGGAAGCCATATTGGGTGGCTACTTGAACTTTCAAAGCTACCCTCTTGCTCTCTCTCTTTCATCACCATATGGAATTGCTCGCTTTCTCTTTTAGGGTTTTTTTTTTTTTTTTTCAATAATTTTAGCCTTGTAGATGTCCGTACCATGGATTCCGTAAAATATGTTAATGGTAGTTATTATCGTTACTGGACTTGGTCCTATTTCTCTCTCTCTTTCTCTTTCTCAGGTCCTTTTCTTTCTTGCTGTGCTCGCGTTTTTATTTAATTATGCTCCCAAACTACCCTTAACAACAGAACTTTATTACAATTCACCCATTACTTTTCCATTAAAATGGACTTTGAATTCTGAATTAACACTTTTTTTTTACCTGTGCTGCAAAAGCAAGAGAGCTTCAGTAATTATATATATATATATATATATATATATCTTCGAGAAGAAAAGGTCAGAGAATAGTTTGAATATTTGAGTGCAGCAAGTAAAGGGTACTGGTATTTTCCTCCTCCACTCATAATTGAGATTGCTTGCAATATAGATATTTGTGTACATTAATCGACCGCCACAACCCACAACAGAAACATAAAGAAAATGGCTCTCACTTTCAGCTAATCAGTTTTATGATGTAATGTTATGATGATAACGTTGAGATGAGGAGCGCATTTTGGTAGAAAAAGTGGTGGAATGGCAAACAGAAATTGCAAGTTGGGGTGTACCATCAGAGTACGAATGCCTGATATCAATCAAGATTGGGTCAGATAATAGCAACATCACTGAGCTCATACACATGATTATCCATGTGCTTTTGTTCTTCTCTTACCACCCTTCTAACCATTCTATCACACAATGTAATGAATTAATGGCCTCCAGCTCCCTAGCCCAGGCCAGGCCCCATTCTTTCATCACAATTACCAATTAATTCTCATCGCACAAGATGGTGAAGTTTGGAGTAAATTTTGATGTGGGTTTGTGTAATATCTCCTTTCCAACTCGTCGAGTGGGGTACGGACAAGTCTGAGCACCACCATATGAGGTGGGTAACACGATAAGTACTCATTGTAATTCTTTGAACTCCATTTGGTGAGGTGGGTAGGGATAGGGTAAAGGGTAAACCGAAACCGGCCCCATTAGGGTCCGGTTCTGGTTCTGGAAAATTAGAACTGGGAATTTCTAGGTCCAGTTCTAGTTCTAATTCTTATAGTGTTGGAACCGGGAATTGAAACCAAAACCATACTAAAACTGAAACCGAAACCAAGATCTGGGTACTCGGATAGGATCTGGATTGAATTATAATTTTTGTACACTATTGGGGGTGTCTTTGTAATTTTTTGGGGGTGTATCTATCATTTTTTAAAAAGTAGGGGGTAGCTAAAATTAGCCCAGGTACCTGGAACCAGAAACTATGTTTCAGGTTTCGGTTCTAGGTTTCTAGGATCCGGTTCTAGATTTCTAGGTTTCGGTTCCTTCAAAAAGTGTAAGGTATTCGGAACCGCTCACCCGTAGGTAGGGATATAGAATTGGTGATCAATGAAAGGTACCCACAAACCCAAAGAGAGAAATTAAGAGAGATGGAATTGAAATGAAATGGAAGTAATATAAAAGTAGTAAAACATTCCTTGAAAAGAGGAGGACAATATCCAATCGTGTAGAGATAGGGCATCCATACATTAAGGTATTATCACAACATGTGTACTGTCAACATGGATATGTGCTTTCAGAACCTTATAAAAGTTATAGGCACATATTCTCTCAACATATCATCTCACAAAGGTACGCAAAATCTATGGGCAATCGCCATGTCTCCACATTTTAATTCTCACATGCTACAATTTATATCTCCCATCTGATGTCAATTTATGAGTTACAAAATGATGCTCAGATCTATAATTTTAGTGGATATTATTTGGTTCAATTCAGAGTACATGAATAAGTAAATAATTTGAGAAAGTTTAATTTAACTGTTGACTTCGTCTTTTATTGGTACGTATTTGCTTTTTTGCTTGATTTTTTGTTTTGGTTGGTCACATACAAACGAAGGAGAAAGTGTCCTTTTTTATACTCAACATAAAAGACTCGGTAAAAGTGACCCATGGCACGGACATTTATGCCAGTATGCCAATATACTGATATCTACCTGAGTTGAGTGTACATGACTCATCCAAACACTTGTTAAATGGACTTAGCTATATGGACAAGATAACATGACAGAGTACCGACTGTATTTTTTCTATTTATTTTGATAATCGGAGTGTTCTGGCTAGTTTACATATACCTTAACTAATCTTTAAGATCCATTAAATACCTTACAAACTTGAAAGACGAAGTAAACCACAATATTATTGTGATAGATTGTCCTAAGTTTTAAACCCAAAAACTCGAAGAATGGAGCAAACATTTTTTACAGGCTAATCGTTAGGGTTAAACTGTATTTATTGTTCCTCGCTCCACAACACATTGACGTCAATACCCATAGCATCAACCGAGGATATAGATGCTCTCTTTGCAAATTTATTCTGATGAAAATGGAAGAGATTCTCAGATTCAATATTGAAGATGTAAATGATATATACGGTAGGGTAGTTAAGTGTTAACAGCAGTCTGAGGAATTTCCAGAGTTGGGTACACCTGCCAACCATTTGGAGGTTTAAATTTGATTTTGCAAGTTGGTTGAAGAGAGCATTAAATATCAAGAACAAACCTCTTCAACCTATGTGCATGTGAAAATGCAAACACTTTTGAATAGTCTGGGACATAATAATGAAATGTCTTTATCACTTACCTATACATACAAATATATATCAATTCACTGATTATCTTAGACTATTTATAGGATTAAAACTCTTAATTAAACTAGCCAAGATTAATATTTTTACCGGATTCTTGCAGGCCACTAATGGCTGTCCGCCCATGCGTTGGCGCCGCCCATGTTTTGCGTCAATTATGAACCCTAAATCAGGATAGAGTACTGTGAATCATCATCATCAAGACAGAATTTCTTTGTTAATGTACGTAGTGTTATGAAGGATGGGAATGGTTTAACCGTGTGGAAAGGTCGTATATACGTAAGTCAGTTTCTCTCTGAATAATTATGTTTGCAGGCTTCGTGCAAAGGGTGACTATTTCCATGGAGGGTTCACGTTGCATGCTTGTAGATTTGCACTCTGGAGGACTCAGTAACGCACATATTTTAGACTTTAATTATTTTGATTATCTCTACTCTTGCCTCTTCATTTCTTTCACTGCACTCAGCTGGGCAACAGTTGAAATGAAATTGAGTGCAACTTAGAGACACAGAGCGATCTTAGCATTGATCCATGTATAGCCTATTGATTTGAAAGAATTTGTAAGCTTTCTAGTATTCACGCCCACAGATTACAACCCTCCTTGGAAGATTTAGTCATTATGGGTTTGAGTATGAAAATAATCTAAGGTGAAACGTTAATACTACACTTATAACCCAATTTTATAAATTTTCTCTTATAATTCTGACATGATAATGAGTTTTATCTGTCTAATTGTGAACTGTCCATCGAAGTTGTAAGTGAAAGTTTATAAAATTAAATTCTCAATCAATTTTTTCTTGTCAAAGATTTAAATAAATAAAAAATCACCCAACAAAGTCATTTTCATTCCACCGATATTATTATCACTGTCCACTTGTGCAATATGAAAAAATTCCAACTTCCCAAATTCCAAGGAATATTCGAGGTGGTAAAATATGAATGCATGGTGAAGGAATTGTATGGACAAAAATCAAAGCTAAAGATTCTGATTCAATTATTAAACCCACTAGAGAATTCGATATATTGGACAATATTATTTGTGACCTCGGGGAGCTACGAAGAAGAATATGCATGGCGGATAGCGGCCTTAATCTATAGGCTTTCATTAATTTTGGTGAATATAATTAATATATGCAAGAGATTCTATTAATATTTTATAGGGGTGATCGGTTATAAAAACCCTACATTTTTTGAAAAAACTAGAATCGACTGATACCTAAGGTTTGGAATCGGAATCGAAATCGATCAGTTTCGGTTCCAAGAAACCTAGAACGAAAACATGAAACATAGGTTTCAGTTCCGGTTTCGATTCCGAGTATTCGGGTAAATTTTAAGTATTCCCTATGTTTTGAAAACTAACAAATACACCCTAATAGTTTAAAAAAAATACAATTTAGTCATGTTTCTACCTGGGTACCTGAATCTCGGTTCCAATTTCGGTTCTGGTTCTTGGTTTAAGCACCATAGGAACCGAAACCGAACTCATACTCAAGAATTCCCGATTCCAATTCTACCTTTTATCCATGCTCACCCCTAATATTTGGCACACATTAGTATTAGTGATCATATTTATTTCAATTCTATCTTGAAAGATTAATAATACCAAACATTTTGGGAAGAAGAACATGCACTATAATAAATTAATGGAAGCTCCATTGGCAAACTCTGGCTTAATCAGAAATGAAGAAAGAAAAATAATAAAAATAAAGAGGAAAAGCTAGTTTTTGTTGGGTGCAGACAGTAGTAAGGTAATGCTACCAATGAAGAAAGAGGAATTGAAGAAATAAATGACATAGAAAACCAGAAAAAAAAAAAAAAAAAACCAACCCCACCACTGTGTCCACCTAACCTTAGACACAAAAAAAACCCACGAAGCCCACAAAAGGACAACTTTCACAAATTCAATTTGACCTTGTATTAAATTGCATGCCACTGAGTTGTCCTTGTCCCCATTGTCCGTGTGTGTGGAGGACAAACCCCAATATATATTTCACCTGAAAATGCACCACATAAATCTATACCTAGTAGAAACTTGACATATTTGTAATGATCAGCACCTAATAAAAACTTTATATTATGAGTAATGTTATAGTTACCAAAAGGGGTACACCAAATTCATACATCGAATAACGTGGCATAATCCTGACCGTCGATTAATTATAAATTTATAATTAATCGACGGTCAGGATTGCGTCACGTCATTCGATATACTTTTTTTGATAACCGTATTATTTTCCTTATATTATACGAGTGAGAGAGGGTGGTGGTCGGCCTTTGCTCATCGTGGCAACGCCTATATTTCATCTCTCTTTATTGAATCTATGGCTTTCCTTTGGCCAATCTTTGTTTCTTTCCACCACATGCTTATGTGTTCAACTTCATTGCTCTCCACGAGTGTTTTAATTCATATTTCATTTCCTACTTTAAATGTCACCACCCTCATTCAATTCCTTTTTTATCAAACTTTCAATCCAAACAAACATTCCAATTTTAATTCATTAATTATTTGTGGGTCTCTTGCATTTATTTAGAATTCATCTGAAAACCATTCCCACAAGTGATGTGTCATCTAAAAGTTTTTAAGTGATTAATAACATGTTTGTGTCACATAAGCATTGTTTTAAAACCCGATTCATTGTGAAACCTAACAAGGTGATCAGGTCATGAGTTGACTGGTCACCTTGTTAATTAGACCGGTGGCATCAACAACAAAAGTATTTTTAAAAGAATTGTAAATTAATCCCTTAAATTTTAGTATATTAAAAATATCCCTAAAAATTGCAATTAGTCTTTTAAAGTTCAATTAGTCCCTAAAGTTTTGAAATATTCAAAAAACCCCTAAAAATTATAATCCGTCCCTATAAATTTGAAATATAGAAGAAACCCCCTAAAACCTAAACTGGACAAGAGAGACTACGAGGTCCTAATCGAACCAGTCCGGATTTTAAAACAGAGCACATAAGCCGATATCACTTGAAATATAGATTTAGGATATCATTGAGAAATATAATACTACTTTATGTTTAAATTTTAGTTTACTCAAGTCATCCACTGAAAATAGTTACAAAACTGAGATAATTTATTTAGTATAACTATATCATTTACTAGATCAATTCAATTAATTTTATCTATGAGCAATAGAAAGGGTCATCTTCTTGCAGTTTTTTTTATGATTATGATTACCCTTTCTCTTCTGTTGAAAAAAGCAAGACCCTGAGCTTGGGCGACAAGTGGGAGAAGTGGTAGGCCGTTCACAATGTTTGACTAGTGAAGATGCAGGATTCAGAGGATCAAACAAGGACCCACAATTCTATTTACCTTAGATTCTGGATATCTGATCTTTGCAGTGTGAGAGTAATGCGACTTGTCCTTTTGCAATTATACAAAAGGTTCATCAATACAAAAAAATATCATCTAATTTATTATTCACTGTAATTTCTTGAAGAAAATAGAAGCTATAAAAGTTGTGTCTGTTTTGCTAAAAATATTTGAGACTTGTACTACAGTAAGTCTTTTAAACAATCTATAAGCATGCGTGAAAATAAAGAGGGTCGGCCTTATGAAGAGAAAAAAACAGACTTTGCTACGTGAAATGTCAGAGGAAAAAAGCTGAGAGAGTTTAACAGTTTGCGGTGTTTCTTCTCGGGGTATAACATCTTCTTTTAACACTTTCTTCACTATGTTGATCTCCTAAAATCCTACCCTATCACATCATCAAGGTAATCTTAGAAATGATGATCTTACTTCCTTTCCCCCCATTTCTTCACTATGCTGTCATATGTGGGATGGAAAGAACAATAAAGACCCGATAAACACGCCTGGGTGGTCCAACTAATTCTTGCCGCCTTGTTCACCGCTTCTAAATTTAATCACTTCCCTTGAATCATGTGTTTCTTTATCAAGTAATAGTCATAACTAATAAGACTGTTGCCACGCTTGGTTGGGAGTGGACTAAATATACCATCTATTGCCCTAAAATTCAACCTAAAAGGGAACATATATTGTATTGGTGCTCCTACAAATCCCGATAATGGTGTTCCTGTTCGAACTGAAATGAGTGGGATGTAGGGATGAGTAAATAAAGGACTAAATCTCATTCTCAAAGCATAACAAACATGAACTTCGTTAATTTGGTTAAATCACCTGTTCCAAGATGTTAAACTTAATCGACTAAGCTGATACAGTTCATGCTACTTGTCAGCTGCCAAGATAAAAACTATTAACTCATTAGTACCCAAAGAAAAACCCACCCAGACCAGAATCTTAACTGTTTCGTAGTTGGCACCACCTAGATTCTCGTAATACTCATTGCTTATACAATACAATGGTGGTGGCGGACACCAAAAGCAAATTATTTGACTAGGCCTGCCATATTATCCTGGACATTACAACAAAGACCACATGCATGAATGGCCAACATAATAATTCTTATAAGGTCAGGTCCTTGTGGTGTACAGAATCTGTAAATAGAATCAATTTAAATTTGGGCAGGAGAGAAGGAAATATAGCTATCAACTACCTAAAAGTGTAAGAAATGTATCTCCCGCCTCACTGAAAATTTTATAAAAATCATATATACAAACTTTTATAAGAATAGAAAAATTTTGTGTGCAAAATTTGATGGACCTACAGAGAATCAACCATTTATGGGAATCTAAGAGGCAGCAAAATACAGTTGATTAACGGCAAAATCCCACTACCTCTTTTAAGTTTTCCTGCTGAACAGCTGACTTCCACCACTAAGCAGAAGCATTCCTCCTAGCAGCATAGGCTCGATAAGCTGCCAGTCCAACAATAGTAACGGCAGCCCCAACTATAAATCAAACATACAATCGCAGTTAGAAAATGTACATTAACAAAATAAAATCAGTGCTATACAAATTCATGGATGTAATCCTGGGAGATGCGGAATGAGTAGAGAACTAACATACCAGAAACAAACATAAGTGAGCTGTTAACAAGATGGCGGTATCGCTTCCTGCTCTTCCCTATCTCAGTTTCAGGAATGTTCAAATGAGGGTGTTCAGCTGCCCTAACAATTCTGCTGAATATATTATTTGAATCTCTTACTTTCATGCTTAAATGAATAGGAGGCTCAATTCCCATCTCCTGACTAACCTAAAAATGGAAAAAGAAAGTATTTGTTCTCCATAATCAATGACTAACAATTTCTATAGGAAAAATCATCCAAAGATGTTTATACTTGCATGTAGTCTAAGTAGCCAAAGATAGTTCTGTACCATTGCTGAATCTTGTACTGTGATTCGACATGGATCCAAGTCATCCTTGGCTGCAATAAGAAGGCATGGCACCCCATGACCGCTGATTTCCCCTTGCCTAGCAACCTCCACCAGCAGTTCCTTTGTTCTTTTCCATGAATGTTCCACTGAACTGAAAATTACAAATAATGCAGTTCAGGATATCTGGATATTCAAATAAATTAAGGGTGAGTTTGGTTTAATATTTCTATCCCTATTCCCAAAATATTTGTTTGTTTAATTATTTAGGAAATACTATTATATTTTTTTAATTACTTTTAGACCCCTTAAGTTTATTAATTTCATTAAATACCCCCAGAAAAAAAGTTTAAAACGACCTACAAACACCGGAATTTGCCAATAATTCGCCGATCTATCCGTCAGCAACGACCAAAGAAATGGTCGTCGTTGTCGGTCAACGACGGCTATATCTTTGGCCGACGCTAACGGCAAGATTTGGCCTTTTGCGGTCGTTGACAGCCAGATCTGGTCTTTTCCGGCCAGATCCGACCGGTCCGCATTGTAATGCCAGATTTTGACCAGATTCCGGCGGTGGTGGCCAGAATTTGGCACTGTGGGTGGATGGGGGTGTTTTTGTCATTTTACAAAAAATTTATATATTGGGGTGTTTAGTTAAATTAGCAAACCTAGGGGTTTTTTTTTTGTAAATTTTTAAATTTTACCTCGTAATAATCACCCTATTCAACTATCTAAAATAATAAACCAAACGCACCCTAAAATATCATGACATAACGACTCACAAACAACATAGAGGGAAGGAAATTAAATTACAGTGCATACAAACTCATATTAAATCACAAAAGCCAATGAAGATAATAAAAAGCATCACTCAATTTTAATTCTAACCATGGTGCACAGGCAACTGAGTGACAGGAGGGAGAGAAGACGCAATAAATCCACTAAAATGACAGTAGTAAAGAAATACATAGACAAAAAATCACAAGCACTGATCCAACAAGGCGAGTTCACGTTGCAAATATATGCATAAGAATATTTAAGTCACCTGTCATAGACAAATAAAGCAACATCACAGGTTGCCATATATTCCTTACTAGAGAGAACTTTTTTCACTCCATCTTCAGGTATTTCTTGCAAAATAAGTGTCTTCTTAGTCCCCTGCACCATGATCATCAAATTTGTAACATCCCAATACAATGAGAACATGTATAACAATATACGAGATATCAGAATGCTGATAACATTGAAAAATACCATTAAATCTGCAATGTCTTATGACAGATGAACATGTATAATATCCAGATATCGGAACAATAATAACATAGATAAATCCCATCAATTCTGCAACATCTCATGACAGATGAACATGCAGTAATCTCCCAGATATCAGAATATTGATGATAAAGATAAATAGGAAAAAAAAAATCAGTTCGCTTCCAGGGCGGCATTTTAGAGAATATGCAAGAAAGGGAGGAGTGGACATCAAGATGGAGAGTAGGGGGTAGCATTATAAAACTACCAGATAACATTGTGTTTCTAGTGTTAGTACTTACCCCAAGCTGGTCAACCACATTTGCCGCATATCGCTCACAAGTTGTTGGATAATAATTTTCTGAGAAAGGCCTGTAATCGAATTCAGGGACACTAAAATATAAGTTCTTAGACAAAAAGATGAAAGTAAAATGGAAAGTCAAAATGAGTAGATTTTATAGTCAAGAAATAAAAACTAAATGAAAAGTAATGTACAAAATTAGCAAGATCAATAACTGACTATGCTAAATTGAAATTGGTAACAGGTCAACACCTTGCCAAAAATGAATTCAATAGTGCAGACTTTCCAGCACTTTTAGAGCCAAAAACAAAACAGCGAAAGACATTTCTTTCAGTTCGTTGCTTCTTACGATCAGTTGATTTTCTCCTAGTAACATGAAACACTGAGGCAGGATCACCACCATATCCAATGTATATCAAATTAGCCAAAGTGCGTCGCGGATCAAGTAGTGTCATTAGGGCCCACTGCAACCAGGCGTTTTTACCAGACAATTAACAAATAGTTCAAACTGATCAAAATGCATAATGCAAAAAGTTAAATCAGAATTTGTGGAAGTCAATATATAAGGAGAACAATTCTTCTGCTCTATACTAACCAAAACAATGTATAGGAGAAAGGGTAAATATACAACTAAACATGACAAAGTCCCTGGAAAAAACTAGGGTAGGACAGACAGATACAGACAGAAGAAAGCATATTAAAACATTAAAACTTTTTATAGAAGTAAAATAACTCAGAAAACCATATAGTGCCCAGATTAAGTCTTTCTTGACAAAGATGGAAAGCCTTTATTCATGGGAGATGCAAAAGAGGAAAAAACAACAATAAAAAAGTTGGATATATGTCAATGAAACAAACTGTATAAATACCAGGCAATCTGTAACTATAACATAAGAGTAATAAATAACATATTTAAAAGCCAAAAGATGTTTATTGAGCAACCATTAATCCCAAATATAATTTACAAACTTGTCATGGCCTCATGGGAATCCAAATAAACACAAACACATGCATGGACTGCTCATGTGTTCAAGCACAGGCTCATCTTGCCATAGTTAATGAATAAAATGGAGGGGCTTAAACACAACCTCATGGTAAACCTGACTTTGATACAATGTTCACACATTATTAATGTTAAAAGTTCAAACTAACGGAATTAATGGTTCCTCAACATGACAGTAGAGCCAAGTTGACTATCATGTTTTGTTGTTCACATCCTCTGATTGTACTATTTAAGTTATAACCTGTAGTAAATGAACCTGCATTTGGATCTGTGTGTGTGTTCATTTTTAGTTCCATAGAACAAGTTTGTCAATTAAAATTTGGCCATGTACATAGGACACATATTAGAGTTTAAATACTATTGCTAGACTTTTTCCTATAAGCATATTAAAATTGTGCTAATCTCAAATTCGACTGTAATTTGTATGTATCACTGAACATTACTGATTAATCATTTAGCAATTTAAACTAAAAAATGAAACAGAGCACAGTGAAATAATAAGCCCATAAAACCTTGCTGCATGATAACATATGTCACCATTTGCTATATTAACCAATGGAAGGGCAAAAATAAAAGTAGTAATCATACAAACCTCAGATAGGAAACCATTAAGAGTTAAATTGCCCAACGCTGTTTTCTCTCCAGCATCTCTGTAAGGAGCTTCATCCCATGGACTGGATTAAAAAACGGACAGTACATTAGAAATTATATTTTGGTAATTATAATGGCATCAGAATAGGATTGTTAGCAAATCCTATCGCAGAAATTTTTTTAAAGAAAATTTACTAAAAGATAGCAATAAGCCATCAGCTCAAGTTGACATGCATGTAACTAATGTTATTACTAGTGCTATAAGTATCATAACAAGAAAACTATCAAAAGTATATTCAGAGGGAATAATATGTCAATTTTATGTCATAATTAGTGTCATGGAGAGGTCCACTTCCCATCCACAAGAGAGAAGAAAAGAAAAGAAATATTTTTAAAAAGTGGTCCACTCTTAAGCTTGCATCTACCATACTAGGCTTAGCCATCTAAGCTGGGTGGCACAACTGCTACATTAACAGTCTAGTTTAATGTAAGCATGGATGGGAAAAGATTAAGATAAAAAGGACAGCCTGTAAAAGTCAATTTGTAAAGTTACATAAAACATAAGACAGAACCACGAAACATTAATGTTAAGATTGACCATCGCCAGTCATCCCACTCCCTCACCTAACTAATTTGCAGGAAAAACATTGCAGGGATTTAACCAGAACTGGAGGTTTTGATAGCAAAAATATCATACAAAAATCAAACAGTAGTAATGGCATAACAAAATTCATTTTTTATTGAATGAAAGAATGGTCTGATTTGAACTCAATATCTTTAGTTTGAGGCTAGAAAAGCTTTTTCTTGAATCAAGTAAGCTTATAAATCCTTTGGAAGAGACAATATGGTTCTCATGTAGAAGCACAAGAGACGAGTAAAAATAGTCAATTCATAGACAGAATTCATGACAAAGTGAAATGTCGAATTTGAGACATAAAAGGACCCTGGCAGCTTTGGAGGGTACAAGTCTCTAAGAAGCCATGGAGGGATTTTAGGCAATAAGGTAGGAACCTTTATATGAAAACAGACCTGATTTAAAGGAGTCAATTAATATAATGTTGATATAAGTCCACTGAGCAGAACCATTGCATCAATGAGTCAAATTGTATTTTCTTAAACTAGGCTCACACCTAGTAGCTAAGATCAACTACGTGTTATGGACTAAGCCTATTTGTAGGATTATTTAATTTTGACCAATCTAACAGTGATTAAGGTACAAATGAAATTTTTACACCTACAGCAATTATTTTTTAATAGAAGCACCTAAAGTGAATATAAACAGCAAAATTTGAGAAGTAATATAGCAATATCATTAATTCAAAGGATATGTGAAGTGCTTCCTTTGTTGAATAAGTTAGGGCTTTAGAAATGTGCATACTTTGCAAAGCCTAAAATTATTTTACTTATTGGCTGAACGGAGGAACAAGTCTAAAAAACAGATTTCACCTTTCTGGTGCAGCTGAAAATATATCTTCAAGCTCAGTGGGTCCCACAGCTCCATCCTACAAAAGCAACAAGATTAAAGCATTCAGAGATTTAGTGCAATGTACTATTTAGTGCAATGTACTAGCCAACATAATAAACGACAGCCCAAATATAAAGCACTCCCAATGGCATAAAGCCATAATTCATATTGGCAGAGAGTAGAACATACATTATCAATGTCATACAATCCAAAGATACCGCGTAGAAATTCCACAGCCTCACTTGCCAGCTCCACACTCTGCAAGGTGGCATCTAAGAGTAAATATCTCAAAATGATGTTATGAAGAGTTAATCAAAGATTTCCTTTTTTTTCAGATAATAAAAGAGAGGGAGAGCGAGTAAAAATTTTATAAAACCACATAAATGTAGATCCAACAGCCACATATAAATAAAAAAAGTAGGATTTTGAAAACTTAAACGGAAAGATGTTCATAAATTTTCTCAGTAGTACTAAGTATATGGAATACAACCCAAGAAAAAGCTTCATGCTTCCTTGAATTGAGAATGATTCATTCTTTTTTGCTCTTTTTTTTTTTTTTTTTTCTTCTTTACTAGTATTTCTTGTAAAGATAAATATGGGAAATAAAACCATTTAAAATGTTCCATTATAAAGGGAGCCACAGTCAAATTGAGAGCATTGGTTCTCTAGGTTAATCACGACAATTTTTTACCAAATGGATCTCCTCCTTAACCGGTAAAGACAAACACAAAGAAATCTAACAGTAAATTCTAAGTATTCAGTAATTGATTACTTAGGAAGTTAAACCACAGAAAGAAAAAATTTGTCCAAATGAAAGGTTAAGCAAGTAACTGTCTAAATATTGTGTCTCGAAACAGATCAACCATCAAATTCCAGGAGAATGTAAAGATGGAAGAGCTAACTAATCGCATACTCAAATAATAAATATTCGGAAGTTTGCAACCTGTTCTGCAAAAGATAAACAAGATAAATCACAGTGAAACATTGCAAGAAGATCTAAAAAGTGAGGTCAGGATATCAACAAGAGATACCTGGTCAGGAGCAAGCTTAGTTGGAACAGGAAGAAACTCATCCCTTAGTTCTAAATCATCTCCATAACCAAATTTTCTCAGGACAGCCCAAGTAGTCTCAAGGCGCCCTTTTTCAATAAAAAGAGCATGGAGAAAGAGGAACCCATTAAGGGTAAGACCAAGGTCATTGACTCCATCTAGTTGCTTCTCTTGTACAACCCTTTTCACCCCCACTATTTCAGCAGGTTGCAATGGAGCATTAAAGCATTTAACCTGTTTAACAATGAAACATGTTAGACACCCAAAGAATGATGTAAATCAGTCATGGTAAGAAAGTATCAAAAGGGAAAAAACAGGAAAACAAACAAACCTGAAAGTCATTCAACTCTACATCACTGAGGACGCCATCCATGTCTTGGTCACAAAGAATAAATATCCTTTTCAATGCCCTGACACATCGTTGTTTCAGACCTTGTGAATCATGGTCAAATAATGGACCTGTTGGATGAAGTACTGCCTTCTGAGCGTAATAGAAAACGTCAGGGACCTACCATCAAGGAAAATTTGATTCATCTTAACGCATGAATAAGATCTCAATACAAAATGGCAAGATTAAGAAACTGACGAAACTAACAATCACAT
Organism: Pistacia integerrima; assembly: GCA_026225825.1. Classification (NCBI taxonomy): domain Eukaryota; kingdom Viridiplantae; phylum Streptophyta; class Magnoliopsida; order Sapindales; family Anacardiaceae; genus Pistacia; species Pistacia integerrima. The sequence goes on from CM047736.1 coordinate 24,156,405, forward strand.
TACATTAACTAATAGATTACGTTATCCTTCCGTCAAATAGCATAATTCACTCTAAAGTACACTTTCCACTACAAGAGTACCAAGCAAGTCATAAACTTATCCTACAGATACACGACCCAATCTTCTTGATTCTGCGTAGAGCTCTGAGTTGTAATCTTTATATTCTTCTTGATTCTGATAGTAGTGATGCCTAGCTTAGTTGAATTTTCCACATTTTTTTATAAGAAAATGTGTCCTTTACAAGTCTAAGAGATTCTCATTTAATGAAAAAGATGCTAAAAATCATCGAATTAGATCTTAAAGATTAATGGTCATGGGGCAAAATCTGCTGAACAAGAAGGCATTTGAAGAAAGAGAGACCAAAAAAAGATAGCATAAGCTAACAAATTTATATCAACGTTGGGAATATCCTTGGACAAAGCCACAAAATCCTGAATGACAGATTTCGTCAGCCTTAAAGGTCAGGTCAGAATTTTTTCACACCACTCCTTAAATTAAACCTAGGACAGGGGAGGAGACCATGTCACTTATTGATTTTTGCCCTTCCTCTTGGAAAATGGATTCATGACTGTGGATGAGTGATTCCCTTATTCAGATGATATTATTACTAGTAATGATAAAAAGTAAAAACACCTCCAATAATGATAAAAACAAAAACAGCACAACTAAATAAGAGAGAGACACACAGTTTACATGCATTAGGTTATAATGACAAACAAAACAACTCAATGCACCTGAATCATTGTAGTCGCAGAGCATTCAACACAAGTCTCAATCTCCCTAAACTGTTGCATGATCGGTCCCATGACCTCCTCCAGGCTCACGGCAAGATGCTCACTGCGCAAATCTAACTTGCATCCCGCAACAATAACAGGCACCTTAACCTATCCATTCAATATAATATTATACACAAATAAGCACTGCATCATTATAGTAATATTAAAAAATATTCAACTCTAACAAAAGCATAAAACATACCAACCTCTAAACTTCGAAGCTCGGGGAGCCAATAAGAACTCAAACGAGAAAGAGACATGGGTTGATTACATGCATACGTTAAAACCACAGCATCAGCTTTCTTCAATTCTTCATTAAGTTTACCTTTATTCTCCAAACTAAAATTAAAAATTTATAATGCACAAAAATCAGCATACTTTATACTGCGCACACTACTTTAAAGCTAACTACTCTAAAGCTAAGAGCTTAGAATACAAATAAAAATAAAAACTCCAAATAAAAACAAATCAAACCAAATATGAAATAGAAGTTCTGCACATACGAATGTACAGTGGGTGTGTACGGACAGTGTACCTAGAAGAGGTGTCGATGATGGTGACAGGGACGCGATCGGGGTAGAAATCGAGAGGGAGGCGCGTGGGAGGATGAACTGGAGGGACCTTCTCCGGGATCGATTCGGAGGCGACAGCTGATATAAGGCTAGATTTTCCGGTGCCTCGGTCGCCAACCACCACAACTCTCACGCTGGTCCGAGCACTGGAGCCTGGACCACCTGGCATTTGGTCAAAATTTAAAAAATTATGAGGGCTTGGTTTTGAAATCAGAGCTTGGAGAGAGGAATCAGTGAAGTAGTATGTTTATTCAGTGAGGGGGTTTTTGTGCGAGAGAAAGAAGAGGTACGGTATGCCTTGAGGAAAAAGGTTTTGATTGGGACCCTTAGATGTACGGATATTAAACGGGCCGGGGAACCCGAGAGCAATCTTCTCAAGTATGGTTCGGCCTAGGTTGGTGGTGTTGATTGGATCTAATCGAAAGGCCTCTGAGTATGTGGGCTTGATCCATTAGACCCATGAAACTAAAATGGAAAAACGTTTTATTAAATATTAATCATTAACATATAACTCACGTGCTTGTCACGTCATATGTTAAAAAACTGACCAGACCAAAACCCTGGAACACTGTGAAGAGCGACTCCAGGGTTTAAGCAAAATGTTGCTCCGCTCAATCCGAGCCACCGTGGCCGCAGCACGGGTTTTCTCTACTAAAGCGGCGGAGGTAAAAACTGGTAGCGGTGCCGCCACTGGAAATGGTGGAGGCGGAGGTCGGGACACGCTGGGGCGGAGACTTCTGAGCCTGGTGTACACAAAACGCAGCGCGGCAATTACCGTTCGGAAATGGAAAGAAGAAGGTCACACGGTGCGCAAGTACGAGCTGAATCGTATCGTGCGAGAGCTCCGAAAGCTCAAGCGCTACAAACATGCACTCGAGGTTTGCAAAATTTCGTCATTTATTATTTAATTTAATATAATTTGTTATGATGCAAAATCATTAAAAGAAGTGAATTTTATATGTTTGAGGTTTTAATTAAACATAAGTGGAATTGAATGATTTTCATGATATATTACTTCTAGAAATGAAGTTTATCAGCTTTGAACTTGTGAGAAATTATGTCCTTCGATGATGGGGCTTATGTTTTAGGAAATAGATTTGATCATTTATGCAGGTTTGTGAGTGGATGACTTTACAGCAAGACATTAAGCTAGTACCCGGTGATTATGCGGTCCACTTGGATTTGATTGCAAAAGTTCGTGGTTTATCTAGTGCTGAAATTTTTTTTGAGAATCTTCCTGATAAGATGAGAGGTCAAGCCACTTGTTCAGCTCTGCTTCACACCTATGCCCAAAACAAGTTGTCTGCCAAAGCCGAGGCTTTAATGGCAAAAATGGGAGAATGTGGGTTCCTGAAATGTCCCCTTCCGTATAACCACATGTTATCCATGTATATTTCTAATGGGCAAGTGGAGAAGGTTCCTGAAGTTCTTCAGGAATTAAAGAAAAACACTTTGCCTGATGTTGTTACTTACAATTTATGGTTAACTGTATGTGCTTCACAAAATAATATTGAAACGGCTGAGAAGGTCTTTCTTGAGCTAAAGAAGGCAAAACTTGATCCGGACTGGGTAACATATAGTGCATTAACCAGCATGTACATAAAAAATGAACTCCCTGAAAAGGCTGAGTCTACTTTGAAGGAAATGGAGAAAAGAGCTTCTCGGAAAAATCGAATTGCTTATTCATCCCTCCTCAGTTTGCATACTAACATGGGGGATAAGGATGGAGTTCAGCGAATCTGGAAGAAGATGCAATCATTGTTTCGCAAAATGAACGATGCTGAGTATACTTGCATGATATCTTCGCTTGTGAAACTTGGGGAGCTCAAAAAAGCTGAGAATCTCTATAATGAGTGGGAATCCAGTTCAGGGACTGGTGATGCTAGGGTTCCAAATATACTTCTTGCGGCTTATATCAACAAAAACCAGATGGAAAAGGCAGACACATTTTACAGTCGGATGGTGCAGAAAGACATCAAGCCTTGTTACACTACTTGGGAACTTCTTACATGGGGTTATTTAGAAAAGAGCCATATGAAAAAGGTTCTAGATTGTTTCCAGAAAGCTATTGGTAGCGTGAAAAAATGGAATCCTGACAAAAGGTTGGTTACAAAAGTATTTAAGAAAATTGAGGAGCAAGGAAACATTGAAGCGGCGGAGCAATTGCTGGTTATTCTTCGAAATGCTGGCTATGTGACCACTGAGATATATAATTCATTGCTAAGAACGTATGAAAAAGCTGGTAAAATGCCTCTTATAGTTGCAGAGCGAATGGAGAAGGACAATGTTCAGTTAAATGCAGATACTCACAAGCTTATTAAAACAACTAGCACAATGCCAGTGACAGAAGTTTCAAGCAGCTTTCCTTGAGTAGAATTCTACAAAAATCTCTTCGAGCTCAAGATGAGAGGAGGGTTTACTTTTTCAAGTCAACATGAAGCATTAGATTTTTATTTTTATTATTATAAATTGTATGTTCCATTTTTCTTCTGCAGTTGTGAATGGAGGACTATTAAAGAAGATATGAATGCATTGTGTTCAACCCCCACAAAAGAGTTCTTTGAAATTAATATCAATTGAAAGGATTGACCAATCATCATCTATATCTTTTCTTCATGCCGTTGACCTAGACAATCTTCTTACTTTAAAGCTCCAACTCGTGCAATCTCTCTCATTAATTTCTAAGAATAATACTACTCATCCTAAGAAATATCCCAAACTGCTCATCTAAGTGATGTGTGAACCACATATTGATTAACGAAAACATCCAGTTGTTAATCGATCTTTCATGTAATCTTTTAAAATTATGCAGGTACAAAGAAGTTGTTGTGTTTTTTAAGCTTGTAGGGTGTTTAATGGATCTCAGACATTAGTTGAGGTATACACAAGTTGAATCGGACACTCCGATTACCAAAAAAAAAAGAGGCTAGAGGATGTTGCCCTGTGGCCCGTCTCAAAATAGAATGCGTTAAAGAGGTTGCTCTGTTCCAAAATAGCAAGATCTTACCTGAATTTCCTATCCACCCAAATGCACTTTCAGTTGACCAATTTGAATGGAAACCAATAACAGTGAAATTTCTAACCTTGATAAACAGTTCATTAGGGTTTACCAACCAATACTAAACTATATTGAAGTTCACCTCTCTTCTTTCAGTACTCAAGAATGATTGAACAGCCATGGCCCCATTAAACAAAGCATAAAGAAGATAAAAATTCAATTGTGGGTTTGTTATTATTGTATCAAACCAACCTCAAAATGAAGTAAATAAAGCTGTAACAAAATTAGTGGTTCACCTACATCATCATAATATTAAAACCCCATAAACAAAGTTTGAAGAAATGAGGGCAGATGAATGGTCCCACCAAACAAAACCTGACCAAGCCTAATCTCATAACCTTGAAGAAGCCTTTTGTATAATAACACATGTAAATACGTTATCTGTTTTGCAGCCAGGCCATTTCCTAATCCAAACTTTCAAGGATTTTTCTGGTGGGTTGGTGAGGTGGTTAAGAAGAGGAAGAGACAAGATGCCGCTGAACAAAAGACATTGATAAATGTCAACTAATCAACAATATAACTACACAATAAAGAAAAAATAAGTGTACAAAATTGACAGAGAAAACTACAAGATAGGTAATGGTGCAGCAGAGGATTACGTTATGAGTAAACTGCAACAACCAAAATCAAATACAAAGAGAGGTTTAACCAACTCAACCCAATCCAACCCATGTAAGTATGTGTCTCTTTGACTCTAATAAGAATTATTTTTTCTGTATAAATGACTTTAATGCCCTTTGTTTTTAATAAATTAACATAGTTTCTAATTTTGGTGTATTTCATTAACCCTGTATTTTTTTTTTTTTGTAGGAGACTGTATGCAGTTATTGAAAAATAGTATGTACTCATATTAGGGTTTTTTTTATGAGGGTTTTTGATATTTTTAAAGAATTGTTTGATATTCCTTAGGTGGGTTGTTGATAATCGTAGGGGACATTGTGAACAAATGTTAAAAATAATTTTAATATCTAATCTGTATTTATTTTATTTTATCTTTATTAAGGTATTATATTTGTTTAGGGAATTTTTGATATTTTTAGAAGGTTTTTTTTTTTTTTAATATCCTTTTTTAGTTTTTAATATCATAAAAGGATATATACTTAGTTGTTAACAGGGATGACCATTTAAACTCTTACCTGATCGATAGTTTCAGGACTTTTAGAGATTAGTTGAGGTGTGCGTAAATTGGCTTGAACACTCTTAGTCATTAAAAAAAAAACATATGTATTTTATAATAAGAGTAAACGACTTTTTCCCACCCAATGTTTGTCTTAATGACATTTCCCATCTAAAAAGTTTCAAAATATTACTTTCCCACCCAAAGTTAATATTCCTATTACTACCCAAAGCTGATTTCGGCGGTGAAAATTTTCTCCGTCACCACCATTTGAACCTCTGGTCTCCTTTCCTACTTCGACATCTGATTTCTCGTCGATTTTCGGCCACTATAAAGCTAGGATTTTCTGACTTTTGACCGATTTCGATGGCGAATATTCCATCAGTCACTACCATTCAATCCATCGCCCTTCACTCTACAAAACCTCTCTTACCCTGACTCCTGATAACTCTACGAACGTCGGTAGAGAAAGTAAAGTATATTTTGGTTATTAACGGAATATAAAATTTGGGTGAAAAACTAGTATATTGAAACTTGTTGGGTGAGAAAATGTCATTAAGGCAAACCTTGGGCGGGAAAAAGTCGTTTACTCTTCAATAATGCTAGGGACACTGAAAATTTTACACCGAAAATGTATACCGGCTTACGTGTAACACGTATCTGATTTGTTTAACAATTTTTTTATAGTGAACGGCCGTCCATCAAATTTGGACGACCGTTCACTTACATGGACGCCCGTCCATATTATATGAACGGGCGTCCATATATAAGGGACGGGCGTCCCCATTTAAAGGGACGCCCGTCCCTGATTAAAATATAATAAAAAATTTTATAAACATTAGGGACGACGTTCATAAATTTTGGACGGCGAGTACCCTTACGCCCTTGACGGGCGTCCATTAGGAATGGGACGCCCGTCCAAAACAAATTATTATTTTTTTTCAAAAGCATGGACGGGCGTCCATTAGGAATGGACGCCCGTCCATGCTTTTAAAAAAAAAAAAAAAAAAAAAAATTTCTAAACCTCTTCTATTTTGCTCTTCTTCGTCGTCTTCATTCTCCATCTCCTGGATTCTCATGTTAGTTCTTATATTACTGCCAGTTGTATTAATTGCTTTCCTTTCTTTTGCTTATTGAAACTGGCAATAATCAATCACTAACAACGAGCATTATTGTTACATTCCATTTTTTTGGTCAAATCACACACTTCTCTTCCGCCATTTTTTTGGTCAAATCACTGCACAATGAATATCAACTTCTTCTTCATTCCATGGCACCCTTGACATCAACAAGCTTGAGGAGTGTGTCAAGCTTAAAGGCGTGAGCATCTGCAGGTTTGTCCCAACATTCATGTCCTTAATGGGCCTTAAGCATGTGCCTCTAGAAGCTTTAGAAATCTTCACAGTTTGTCAATTCCTGTGCGGTTCCCGAGTCTTAATCTGACCTCTCGCAAGAAAAAAAGAAAACAATGAGACTTGGCCAACCATATAAGCAACAATAATAATTCATACGAACACTATGCAAATTAAAATACATTTTCATGGGCGAGGATGACAAGAATAGCTACGCACATACAGCGGGGAGAGAGAGAGAGAGAATCAAGAAACCCAGGTTTATATGGTGATGTTGGAATGCCAATTAATGCAACTGGCAGTAATCTAATAACTAACATGAGAATCCAGGAGATGGGGAATGAAGACGGAGAAGAAGACCAAAGTAGAAGAGGTTTAGAATTTTTTTTTTTTTTTTTTTTTTAAAGCATGGACGGGTCCAAAGGTAATGGATGGGCGTCCATTCCTAATGGACGCCCGTCCAAACATAAGGGACGGCCGTCCAAAATTTATGAACGGTTGTCCCTAATGTTTATAAAATTTTTTATTATATTTTAATCAGGGACGGGCGTCCTTTAAATAGAGACGCCCGTCCCTTATATATGGACGCCCGTTCATATAATAAGGACGGGCGTCCATGTGAGTGAACGGCCGTCCAAATTTGATGGACGGTCGTTCACTAGAAAAAATTATTAAATAAATCAGATACGTGTTATACGTAGACCGGTACATATTTTCGGTGTAAAATTTGCGGTGTTCCTAGCATTATTGTTATAATAATAGCTGCATTTCATATTCAGAGCAGGCTTTAAGCATAGTTTCGGTGAAAAATGAAGGTCAATTGTGGAAGTGGAAAAGCAAGTGATACATCGTGGTGACACGTGGCTGCAACGGTTCCCCTTAGAAGTCGTCTGGATTTGGAAACTAAGCAGGCACGCGCTCTATTTAAGTAAGTGGAATGATATGAATAATCTGAAGACAAGAAAAGATAGGAACTTATCTAAGTTGAGAGTACAAAAATCTGTACACGTAAAATATTTAGTTGAGTTTCAGGTTAGAAGTTGGAACTGAGACGAGACCACAGTGTCTCTCTCTCTATTCCAGAACAAGAAACTAACTGAAAATAACAAATCATTCTCATAGTTTTAACAATAAGTCTCAATTAACTATCTTCCTCTTCAATGGCTGGTTTTGTTGAGGATGGAGAGCTCGGTTTTGAAGAAGGATTGTCTTGGCTTCCTTCCCATGTTCTTGATGAAGCATTTTCTGATACTCATCATCATCTTCAGGTTTCATTAATTTTTCGTTTTCTCAGCTTAACTGTTATACTTATATATAGATTTTTATCATGGTTTATTTTTTGTTGCAGAGACAAGTGAAGCACAAGCAGCATCAACAGCAAAATCTCCCTCGTTCTAAATTGCCACCAGAGCCACTTCCAGCGGTAAGCACATCATCTTCAGGACAAATGGAATGCGAGGAAGTATAAGAAAACTGTTGATTTTTTTTTTTTCTGGCAAAATGGGAATATAGTAAGAGTAATATTTACTTTCTTCTGCTAAATAAAAAATTTAGAAACTTTTGTGGTTTCAGGAATAGATTTGAGCAATTTGGTGTCAATGCTGATTCAAAGACTATGCTATTAAATAGCATATATAGCTTTATGTAGTTTGGAATGAGTTCCTTCTGTTTAGGAGACACTTCCTGAAAGCATATTTATATTATACACTGGTTATATGGTTGGAAGAACGAAGGAAAAATTTTCAGAAAACTTTCAATTATAGCTCCCATAGACTCAGTTGAATTTCTTTCTTTTCAAGATGCACAAATACAAGAAGGGTTTGAATGAAAGTTTGTGTTATTAGCGCCATTTATCCTCGTAGGCCAATGTTTTGACAGATAATACATTGTTCCTTAGCAAATTTAACACCACTGAACCATGCTTGAACCTGAAGCATTATTAAATTTGTAGGAGAACCTATGGTTTACTTATATTTTCTCTGTAACTGTTTCATCAGCAATCCAAAACTAGCCCACGGCCGCATCAAAGACCAAAGATCCCCAGTAAATGGGCATCCAGAGGATCTGGAATGCAAGCTATTTTTCTAGAGTCTGGCCAGAAATCATGTGGGACTGGGGTTTTCTTACCGCAGAGAGGCGGCGCCAATTTCCAACCGAGCAGAAAACCAGGTACTACTCTCTCATATATTACTGAATACTCGAGAAGAAATTTGCATTTAATGATTTCGTGAGCGCGATAATGCACAAGAATTTTCGCTGAAGGAAAATTTTTGCAACAACGTTTTTGCAGCTTGCTCTCCTGTCCTTCTTCCTTCCCGCGTTGTTCAAGCTCTCAACCTCAATGTACATGCAATAGGCCTACAAAAGTCGCCGCGAAAAGGTTCTCATCTTCTTCTCTACTGCATTTTATCATCTTTTGTTACAAGTTCTGAAATTGATCTCTGAACAAATTTCTTTTTCTCTGCAGATTCTAAAGCTGATAACTTAAAAGGCGGGGATTGTAATAACTCAGTCAAGAAAAAAAGTACTGGGAATGATGTGTCGACAAAATGCGGCGTAATCTCGCAGCATCAGAGTTCATCACCGGAGATATTTCTTCCGAAGGAATGGACTTACTAGATCCCAAATATCAAGTGTGACACTCACCATAAAATTCCATAAAAGCAAAATTAATCTCGAAATTGATTGAAATGCTGCTGATTTCTATCTACATTATCATGTATAATGATCTGTAATGTAAATAATAACAGCACGAAATCGAATTGTGATTAATGTTTATCAATGTAATGCCAATATATATTAGTAAAAGCTTCATCTTGCATTCTTTTTAACACTTCAACAAAACAAATTACAACCTCAAAATTTTGCTTTTAGGGGGTTAAAAGCGAGAAATATAAACTTAGAAATATAGATATGTTATGGAAACGTGGACCAATAAGAAATTTTCTGCAGAGGTCGTAAAATAACTGAATAAGTACAGAAGTAGATGATTTTTTGAGCTATATATTTTGAGAGGTTTTATTGGGAGTACAAAAAGATTGACCAATTGTTTTGCCGCTCCCTGGAGCCAAAGTATCGCCATGGAAGCAACTCTTCTTAGCTCTCAGCACTTCACTACACAGCTCTTCTCGGAAAAGCCCCTAAACTTTAGAGGTAAAGTTCACCAGTTTGTTTTGTTTCATAGAAAACGAACGAACAATACAGATAACGCAGAAGGAAAACAGTAACTGAATTCGAGAACGCTTCGTATTTTGTTCTGTTATTTTTTGAAACCCCAGAAAACACTAGATTTCTCAAAAAAAAATCCGTATGGTTTGTGCTCTTTTGTTAATTGTAAACTGAATTTTGCTGAATTGTGCTCTCAATTTTTACTATCACTTGCTTCTTTGTATTTATTGTTTCCTTCACTCCTTTTTTTTTTTTTTTTTTCTGTTCACTGTTTGTTTAGAAATTCAATCAACCATGTTTTTGTAAGCGTTTGGAGGATTCGAGAGGCTGTAGAAATCATATTATGATTACAAGGAGATGAAGTATAAGTAGTTGTTTGTATCAATAATATTGCCGTCTAATTATCCTTTTCCATTGTCTCTTATGCGGGCAAAACCATTTCGCCTTCTAGTTCAAATTGATCTCCCTATGTATAAAAATATATACACCGTGACTTACGAGATGATAAATTGTTTGGAAATATTAGTCAAATTTTTCGTTAAAAGCTGGGATATTGTGACTTAAGCTATGTGGATGTTATTATTTTTGTGAATTATTCTTCACCTTTCTTTTGATTAAAAGAAAAACATACATTATAGTTTTTGTGATGGGGATGCTGTTGTCTTTTCGTGGGTTAGTGTAACATTTTCATACGCTGAATACAAATTCAATTTGACCTGTATACATAACATTCAGGTGGTCTGGCATGTGATTTCCTATTTTGTAATCCACTTTGTGTGAAGACGTGTGCTTCTATGAAGTTAAGTTTAGTGGAATCCAGCCAAAGGAATGCGGTGTTGCTAAACAGACCTTTTTTGGTGAAATCAAGGAGTGAATTTTCTGTCAATTCTTCAGATGGGCTTCAAAGTGACTATATGAATGTTGAGGCTACATCTGTGCAATCTCTGAACCCTGAAGATGTTCCACCAAGATTGGATGATGGGCCAGACATTCCTGGTTTATGTGATGGCAATAACTATGAGAATTCACAGCCGATACCTAAAACGTTTAAAAATAGGTTCTTGAATTTTGTACGCTTAAGTTCCGTCCTCAATAATGCTGCAGAATCATTTTTTAAGAGTGAGATACGACGAAGATTATTTGTTACTGCTGTACTTCTTATAATTAGTCGTGTTGGATATTTCATTCCTCTACCTGGATTTGATAGAAGACTGATACCTCAAGATTATCTTAGCTTTGTTTCAGGATCTGTTGGTAAGGATAATATATAATGCACTCATGCATACATAAAGAAATTGTATTTTTTGTATGCATGGTCTTACATGGCTTTTCAGCTTGCTATATTTAGTGATGTTTTCTTATTTCAGACATGCATTTAGTCACTAATGTTGTCATTGGCAGATGAACTTGGTGATTTTGCAGCGGAACTAAAACTGTCACTTTTTCAGCTTGGAATTAGTCCCCAGATAATTGCATCAATACTAATGCAGGTTTATTATAGCTTTTCTTCAGTCATCTAACATGCATCTTTATTGCACAATATGTAACCTGATATTCCACTTCCATTTCATGTTATAACCCAATTTATGTGAGATTATATAATCTGTGGAAGCAAGATATGGGGGCTTTATCTGTTTTGCCTATAATGCCACTGTCACAAATTCAATTAGGGTAATTATTGTGGACTGCTTTTGGGGATCTTTAAATTTTGTTGCCACCCTATGTTTTACAATACTATTAAGAACACCCCTTTGGGAGTTATGATAACTTTATAAGGTTTTATTATTCTTAATTTCTACCAAAAGCTTTCCTATTTGGGGTTGACTTTAATAAATTTCCAAAAACATTGGGTAATGGTATACGTCAAGGATATATCAGGGGTTTCATAATAATTGCTCATTTAGTTATGATAACTATGTTGATCTGTAAGAATCATCGCGTTGAGTAGAAAATGTTCCTTGTGATACTTCTTTGGGTCTAATTAGGTGTTTAGCTTTGTTTTATTACATTTTTGGAAGTCAGAAAAATTCTTGTTTTAGCATAACTTTATTATTTTGTTACTAACTTTTCAATATTATGTGCCTTTTGGTTTTTCTTGCATCTAGATAGGTGCTTTAGGCTTGTGTTATTTCATCTTGAGAGCTGCTATATACTCTATCATCATTTTAGTTCTTGGAAAATATGATGAAAGAAAGAAAATCTTTTATATTTTTTAATGTACTTTTGAATATTCTTTGCAATTGTTTTAGTGTCTTTTCTTTTTTTTTTTTTTTTTTCAAAACTTGGATTGATATCTGTCTGTAGATAGGTGTCACAATTTTGGTGTATAATTAGGTAATAGGATATTTGGGGCCTTGGTGATGGCTGTTGCTTCATAAAGGAGGCATGTTCCTAGAAAACAGTATATGGATGTTTATATGAATAGTCTTTCTCCATGCATAATTTGTGTTTCATGCTGTTTTGTTCATTAAACTCTGTCTACACGTTGTTTGTTGGGATGAGGAGGAGACAGAATACCACATCTCCTTTCTCCTGCTATACTGTATTTACTGACAATTGTGTGCTAAATTTATGTCTTGAATGTGCAGGTACTCTGTCACGTTCTTCCATCCTTGGTGAAGCTGCGGAAGGAAGGCTTAGATGGCCATGAGAAGATTAAGAGTTATATGTGTGTCTAGTTATTCATCTCAAGCAGTGAGATGAGTCCTTGCTATATCATTATGTTTTGAGGATCATTATTGTAGGTTACAAACCCCAAATATTTTCCTTCCTTTTTCAGATGGTGGATGTCACTAGGCTTTGCAATAATGGAAGCTCTTATAGTTGCTTGTTATTCACTTCCATATTCGATTTATGCTGCCAGCTACAGGTAGCTTTTCAAGCAGAATATTAATTTGAAAAATTCTTCAATTTTTATCACCTCACAAGTAATTGAAAGAAGAGTTTTGTGTCCTGTAACTAGCTCGAAAGACATCTTTCATAAATGCTCTTTGTTTTAAGTGTTTGGTTTACGTTCATACTTTGGATAATGAATTATGCTTTCATTAGCTTTCTCTTGCTCCTTATTAACGGGTTTAACAGTATGGTGAATAATAGTTCTAACACTATTTTGACCAGACAATTTTTTCTGGAAGGAAACTGCTGTGTTACAATTTTTACGGCTTCTGCAGGGTCAAGCATGTGATGGTGACAGCATTTTTGTTGGTTTGTGGTGCAATGACTATGACATGGATCTGTGATACGATAACAGAGTCTGGATTTGGTACGTCTGGAATACATTCTCAGCTATAAAGACCGTATGGTCTCAGAATTATGATTATTATATGTGCCTACTATCAGTTTAGCTGCTTCTTTTTGATGCTTTTACTGAATGACGTTAGCATATTATGGGAAATCTTTTTATTTACATTGACACCTATGTAGAGCATAAGAAATTTCTGCCAGAAAAACTATAAAGTACCATTATAACGTCCTAATCAGGAACATTCAGTGGAGTTTTTTAATTTATTTGAGGTTATTGGCATAATGTTGTGTAGCAGAAAACATTGATCTCATGTAGTTGGCTGTCTTTGAACTAATTGTACTCATTTGGCTGTCTGTCCTGTTTGCTACTTCCAAAGAATAAATAAATAAATGGATAAAAGAACAAAATGAAATAAACAAGAGATGTGGGATTTTTAAGATGTTAGATCTAATTAACTGAATTGTGCTCATACATTCCATTGTTCCATGTTATGGCACAATTCTATTGCTGAATGGGTTATGTGTATTTCAGGCCAAGGATCATCTCTGATTATATGTGTGGGGATATTGACGGGCTATACCGACACACTGTACAAGATGCTGTCTCAGCTCTCAGGTATGTGATAGCGGGGGATCTTGCTGTTGTTTAATTTTAATATATTCTTTTCCACTTCTTCCATTTATTCATATTTTTGAAATTTTGGAAGAAAAGAAATACTTATGGAGCTCTTTTCCTGCCCAAATTTCACCTGCTTTACAATATCTGGAATGATTAACTAGTTAAGTTTGACCCTTGAAGCTGCATGATAAGCTGATTTTTCATTTTTGAGCATTGGAAGTGGCCTTTTTGTAGTCAATTATTGCCAGGTCATGCAAAATTTGTTTGTCATTTGAATGAATGATGATGTTTTGTTTTTGGGCTTTCTTTTCCTGAATAGAAAGGAATGCTTTTAGACATGAAATTGCATTATACATGTCTATGAACTTTTTGCAAATATGACATTTTTAGTCTACTCCAAGGTGTAAGAGAGCTTGAAAGGACTGTCAGAAAAAATAATTTTGAAACTGTGCTACCTTGCTCTCTGTTGTAGAGCTTGCAAAGGGAAAGTAAATCATCTGGTAATGACAAAGTATGATTGAAATTTTAATGTTATCCATAAAATCAGAAGTTCATACTAATTATAAAGTTTATGCTGTATGTGTGAATTAATAGATGTGGTCTCTTTTATTTATTTATTTGAGAAGAAAGTAAAATAATATCATGAATAGATGTAGTTGTTTTGAGTCCACGTATAAAAATTCAACCAACTTAAATATAATCGAAACTTGGAGATTATATATATCAGATGCTGAAATATGGTCTTTAGATTGCTACTAATCATGTGTGTAGGGTGAATAAGTGGAGTATATTGATAAAAAAATTTACCTTTGAACTACAGTGCTAATGATTTGTTGCTCCTATGCCATTGTAGAAACTGCTAAAATCTACGGTTGATTTTCTGTTTTTGTATGGAGATAGAGGTCATATGGATTTGCTCAGGATTTGTCCAAACTGCTTTAGTCTTTTCATGTCTTGTCAGTTTCAGAGTCAGGTAACAGCTATGATTTGAAGGTTTTCAATATGTTGCAGGAAGTGCTTTGAGTTGGTGGCCATATATGCTTGCAGTGTTGGGAGTTTTTACCATAGTCACTATGTGGGCAGTTGTTGTAACAGAAGGGTGCAGGAAAATAAAATTGCAGTACTACGGATTTAAACTTGCTTCTGCTGCAAGGTATCCATTTTTTGCTGCCGTCCAGACATACAAATATGCTGCATAATTTCATTCCATTCTCATGCTATTATCATATTCTATTATATCAAAATAACTGATTATGAAGGCAGTCTTTCCATATTAAAAGATGTTACTAATATTTCATGCTATGGCTTTAGTTACCTCAGCCATGATCAATAATTAGCATTTACGGCAATTTTGTTGAAATTATTATTATTTTTTTCTGCCAGATACTAGCTTCTGTAGCTCATGCATTTACTTTGGACATTTGTAATAAAATCTTGATCACTGATCTTTTTTTGGTTGGTTTTGTGTTTTGGACAGAGAAGATTCTCCAATTACTGAAGTGGAGCCGTACATCCCTTTCAACATTAATCCATCTGGAATGCAACCTGTTCTCACAACAACTTATCTCTTGGCATTTCCCAGCATTCTTGCAAGGTAATTGCAGTGAAAACAATCTTAGATTTTATCTCAAATCTTGTTTATTTTGAATCTGGAAGATGAATCTCCATTATCTCTTCCTATTCTGTTACTGAAAATCTTTTCTACATTAGTGTTGTTTGTGTCTTAATGCATAAGATCAACTGGTTTTTCCATTCCTGTTGCTGTGTAGACAAATATGCAATCAACTTTCTGATTAAAACTTGCTTTTGTGGAGGATACATAACTAATTTCTAATAGAGTATTGTTTGCAGTATCCTTGGTTCGCCATTTTGGGAGCATGTTAAGGAGATTTTGAACCCTGAGACTTCTGTTGGTGCACCGCCTTTGGTTTACTATTCAATATACGCTTTCTGTGTCTTTTTGTTCAATATATTTGACATTGTAAGTATCTTGTCAATCCTACTAGTTTTGGTTATTCTAGAACCATGTATGCTACATCATCAAAACAGGGTAGAATGCATTATTATCATGATGACCCTTTTCTGTATATCTTTTTGTTTATCTCGTCAATATCATTCCTATCAGAAAAATATGTAAAAAGAGATGATCTGGTTTACTTTTTATGCTTTATTATTATTATTATTTTTTAAATGTTCTTTCAGTACAGTATTCATGGTTCATAAGTTGGCTGTGGGATATGACATGTGAAGGTGACGAAAAGTTCAATGTTCCATATGTGTTTCATCACGATTACTTTATATAGTGTACAATAATTCTCTATATTCACACAATCATGCAAAATGCACACAAAACCTTGTGAAAAGTACTTCTATTGTAAATTCCCTAACATCATTTGAAATGGTAGAAAGAAGTAATTATTACATGGGACAATTAATAAGGTTGCTTTAGCTCTAATAGTAGTTCACTTTCTAGGAGTTTTATTCATTTATTCTGTGGAAATTACAGTAAACATTGAAATCATACATTAATATGTAAACATGCTGGGCTAGCATTTTTGAGAATATTGTAAATTTGTCGGAAAAGGGCATGGTTTTGAATTCTTAAATTATTTTTGTTATACTCCTTTCATTCTTCTTACATCTCATTTAACTGTGTAGGCCAACTTGCCTAAGGAAATTGCAGATTACTTGAACAAGATGGGTGCCAGGATACCGAATGTAAAGCCCGGGAAGGCCACCATTGAATACCTCACGAAGATTCAGGCATCAACCCGTTTCTGGGGTAATTTTTCTTTATAAAGTCGCAAAAATAAATTCACTCTCTTGTATTAAGCTTATTCTAATATAGTTCCAGGTATTTGTACATATTTCTGCTTGTTGTTAAGCCATTCTTAGTGGTGTAAACTGTGCAGGGGGCTTATTATTAAGTATTTTGGCAACTACATCAACCATACTTGATCACTACTTACGCCGGATCAATGAGGGTTTTGCCATTGGGTTTACATCCGTTTTAATAATTGTAAGTGTATTCTAACCTTGACTTGTGCACCAGTCTCAATAAGCGTGTAATGGTTTAACATGGTATTTTTCTACGGCCCAAAACTCTCGTATCTGCATGTTGTCTCATGAGCGTGACTTGTGTTTTGTCCAGGTGGGTTCAATCATTGAACTTAGAAGATCCTATCAAGCATACAATGTTATGCCAAGTTTAAGCAAAGCTTTAAAGCGCTATGGATTATGATTTCTGAAGAGGCAATCTTCTTTCTTTCCGAGTACGAGTTAAAACTTCATTGTTAAACCTGTTTTGGATTGTTGGTTTATATTTAGGGAATTCCTTTTGTGCAATGCAGAGATTCTCCATACCTGAAATTGCTCACAATCTAGTGTACAAGAATCTTTCGGTTCAAAGGAGCTGGTGCTGTTGCAAGTGTAACAATGATAAAGTCGACGGGTTATTTGGTTTCTTATTCAATGCAATTGTGGCGTTGAATCAAACATTGTGAGATGACAAGGCTCCTCTGTTATTTAGAAGGGATTTTGGTTCCACACTGTCACAGTTAATTCAATTAGTAGTAGAGTAGTAGGAGGTTTTACGGAAGTATGGTACATATTGGCATTTCATGCAGTTGCGAATTGTAGAGTTATGTATGATAGAATTAAAAAATAGAATGCTATTTAGGAGGTGCAGTATTAGATTATATCAGAAGTGGTAACACAAGTAAAGCCCTACTGTGACATTACTTAAATTGAACTGAGTTATTCAAGTATGTATTTTACTACCAGGTTTATCACTGGAAGAAAGGGTTTCATTTTGGATTTTCTTCCATCTATTCTAAATAGATAATATTATACTCAAAAACTCTTTTTCACAAATAGGACGTGGCAACCTCTGTTTTAAAAACCGGATTGGACTGTCGGTTGGACCGAGACCCAGCAGTTTCTTCGGTCTGGTTCAGGTTTTAGGGGGTTTTTGTAATATTTTAAAATTATAAGGGTTAATTGTGATTTTATAGGGGTGTTTTAGAATATATCAAAAGTGTAGGGATTAATTAGAAATTTTGGAAATAAATAAAAATTTTAGGGATTAATTTGAACTTTTTTGGGGGAATTTTTGTAATATATTAAAATTCAAGGGATTAATATATAATTTTTTTAAAATAAAATTATTGTTGATGTCATCAGTCTAATCGGTCAGCCCAATCGATTGGACAGGTTGACCCATGACCCGGATAGCAAAATGGGTTGTCCTCCGGTCTTAGTTTTAAAACAATGGTGGTAACTCGCAATAGATTATGTTTGCTCAACAATAGGTCTCGTTTAACTGATTACGAGTTATCTCGTCGCATTTGTGAAATAAAGTTAGTGAGAAGAGTTTGTCAATCTATCTTTATTAATTATAAATTCATCTAAAAATTGGTTAATTTGTGAACACATTTTAGTATTTTACAAAAAAAAAAAAGAATATATATATAAGTCAATCTTAATAAATGTCAATGTCTTCTACCAATTTGTATACAAAAATTTATAAACGTAGATCACTTGATTTATTCATATCCTATTCCTATCCTTCTTCGAAAATTGTCACCCTTATAAAAGGCCGATTTGCACTAAGGCCCTCGTGTTTAAGGTTATTTAATTTAGAAGGCTATTATTTGTATCTTGCCATCCCGCCCAAATGTTTAAATTTAGTACGTGTGTGCCCTAAGCAAGCAAGTTCTTAGGCGGAATTGATGGAAGGAGAAGGAAGTTCAAGCTCAGAAATGGAATTCACAGAGATTGAGAGCAGCGCAGACTCCTTGGATGCCTCTGCTATCTTCCACGTCATCAAAGACGTCTTCGGCTTCGTTCTCTATATGCACCAGCAAATCCCTTCGTTAGTCCCCTATCCTTCTCTCTTTATCGTGAATGTTAGGTTTTCAATGCCTTTCGTCTCTGAGTTAGTTCAAGTTCTTAGCATAACGGTACAATTTGTTGCTGTAAACCTAATTTCATGTATTGCTTAATGTCAAACCACTATCACTCCTAATTAACTTTTGTAAAGTGCGATTAGTGGGGAGATTTCATCACTTTTGTTATTGTTATGCTCTAGAAGCTCCTAATTTAGTGAAAATTATGAATTTTGTAGGATCTAGATTCTTTCTGTAACAATCATTAATTTGATATGTAAAAGCTCGTCTTCAATACTGTCTTGTTTACATTCTTTTGAAGAGTTCAGGTACTCAATAGCCCTAAATTATTCATGTGACCTGACACAAAAGTTCAAAAGCCAAGAATCATAGATCTCCCTGTATATTGCTAGTTGCTTTATGCTCTCTTGGCGTAATTGAAATGGTGAATTTTGTTATTTATGATCGGTAGGCTGCTAAAATTGGTTTCTTTTATGAAGAATTTTGCAGGATATGAGCCTTGAATTTGAGTCACTACAGAGCGAGTATAAGGAATTGGTACGTAAGCTTTGACAAGGTAAATTTGTGTCATATTGTTTTGGCTTGGTTTTTGCACCCTAAGAATTGTGGGTTATAGGAGATGGCTTTAAGACAAAGCGAATTGAAGGCATCATCTCGAAGAAATCACACTAACAGAATGAGAGAGCTCAAGCATGGGATTAGAAGAGGGGAGAAGTTGATGAACGCAGTTTCTAGTTTCCAGACTGCACTGCAATTGATCATAAGTGAGAGTCCTAATATACAGGAAGTCATTTTGGTTCTTGGAGGTAGTCCATTACGACCTCACCATGTTTATCAGTTGTTCTTTTCCCATGGAAAGTCTGTACCCAGAGGTGGAGTTGATTTCACTAAGAGCAAAGTAGCAGAAGGGCTTTCACGAAAGGTTCACTTGGACTATTTCTACTTCCATGATAACTTGCTTCTTTTTGAACCAATATCTCATGCTTTATTATCTGTCAATAGGCTATTCGAACGTTGATCTCAAAGGGTGCTGGATCTGGTTCCTATCCGGGTAATTAGTTGAGTGTGTCTTGTCAAATTCCAGTCTTCTGGTGAAACCCGAAAGTTATAATTAATATTTCTTTTAGGGCCTTCTAAGTTGTTTCTATTGGTCAAAGCACCCTCTTCTTTGAATATGCCTCCGCATTTTCTTCCAAAACGTGACTTCAGATACAGCAAAAAGGTAGGCTACATGTCTCTATGGTTTCATTATGTTTTTAATTGCATATGAGGGTTCCTAAGATCGTACGCAACTTTGAAAATGGTAGTTTAGTAGAAGTTTCTAGAAATTTTAAGTCACTAGATGTGGTGGCAGACACTATGTTTGATCGATCCAGTAATCAGAATTGAAATCTTGCATTGTAGACAGTCTTAACTTTTTTATAGCTATTTTTAACCTCAACTATCAAATTACTTCTTTTACACTCTTGAAAACCAAATTTTGGTGGATCACATGCTTGATTCTTATAGCTGCTAGTACCAAATAGCTTATATTTTGTTGCTTTGTTGCACATAGAGCTAATAAAAATGCATATTTGTATTCTAATGAAACATTTTTAATCAATAAGTTAACAGTTCTGATAGCAATTTAATTGCAGATTGTACCTTTAAGGCTACGGTTTAAGTGCAAAACTCAAAACAAGGAAATGAGTTCTCCCAGTCATGCTTCTCAAACCTGTAGTTCCATGGGTTTGACAGATTCTACTTCAGATGATTTGATCTGGTATGCAAGGCCTAAATTTTGAAGCAATGATATCTGATGTGCGTCTACTATTGTTATTTAATTGTTGCTGCTCACTGCTATTACATGAACATTATTGCTTTTTCAATTTTCAATTATTCTTATATTTGTGATCATACATTTTATTCTAACAAGGTTGAAGTCTTTATCAATGAGTATTTGGGTGGAATTTTTTTTTTAAGTTTTATAGTGGTAGGTGATTCCAAGCTCCCATATAGCTATAATAAACTCGTTAAGGAGT
The DNA here is from genome assembly GCA_026225825.1 of Pistacia integerrima. Taxonomy (NCBI): domain Eukaryota; kingdom Viridiplantae; phylum Streptophyta; class Magnoliopsida; order Sapindales; family Anacardiaceae; genus Pistacia; species Pistacia integerrima. The sequence goes on from CM047736.1 coordinate 24,177,238, forward strand.
ACTTTACACATCCCTCAAAGATTTGGCCTTCCATTCATGTATAGTAATTATGTCTAATCTCTTACGTTCATGTTATCTTCAATGCTTCTTGTAGGAAAACATCATAGCTGCTTCCTTGCTAATAGCTTTAAGTTGAAGAATATTACATGGTTTAAAATGAGTTCCATGGCCTTGCCTTGTGCCTTCTTTGTTATTATTTTCGCTTTCTTAGATTTTGCAAATTCTAGACTTTGCCTTTATTTTTTTATTTTTTTCTTCTTGTTATCTTTATAGTACCAGTAATTGTAATGATATTGTACAGAAATCTGGCAGTTGGTGTGCGGATTATAAATGTAGGACCAGAAGAATCCTCGAAATCCTTATTTATCGTAACCCTTACTAGGCCATTCTTATTCCTCAGGGTGTATCCCACTAGAATGTTTATATTGTTGCTCTTGGACAACTTTCCAAACAATGTGCATAATTTCTTTACCATTTCTTTTCTGGTATTTTGTGACTTGACGTCACTATAGCTTTGCATTTCATCAATATGGAAACTTCAAACTTAAAACAATCTCAATTTTGCTTCTCTTTCTTATATTTTATTGCAGAATGTGTGTATTGACATATCTGATGTTGGTCTTGTTGCAGGTTTCAATGCCGGCATGTAATCAAGGGCATAGCATTCAATACACCTACTGAAGAATAAGAAAGCTGTTCTCCTGGCAATATAAAGAGGATTTCTTGTGCTCTTGCATTTACATGGCCTGGCCTCTCTGACGTTCCATTTTTCTTTTTTCTTGATTGTAATCAATTCGCGTAAAATTTTAACAAAAAACTGCAAATATTAATGTAGCCTTAACAAGCACCTGCTCATACTGACTCTAGTATTGGCTTAGTTCAGCTGGTTGAAGCTCTTCGATTTGTAAAAGTGGTCTCAAGAGTTTGTTTCAATAGAGTTAAATTACGAATAAATTGTTTTAATAGAGTGAACTTTTGTCAACTTGTATCTTTATAAGAAAATATTCCCTATCAGTGGTACCTATAATCCTCTATCGGTAATACTATATTAATAAATTATTTTTACCAATTTTCTTTCACAAATATAGTGTGTCAAATCGTATTTGGTTAAGTTCATAATAAGTTTTGCTTGATCAAATGCGAGTTGTCACGTTGTATTTGTAAGAAGTATTTGTGGACTTATCTTGATTCGAACTTCTAATTATGAGGCACAAGAAAGTTGAAACAAGTGTATTGATGTGACACCCCAAGATTGGAGGGTTATACATACCCGTGCTAGGGCAGCACTTATACAAATAGTTTATTGAATAATATATTTTAAGTTCGATTATAGGCATAATTATTCAACCACGAAAAAAGGGTTTTGGGAATTTAAAATTAATTAATACATTTTAAAGGTGGGCATTTTATAAACTTAATTAAGAAAGACTGAATTTTGTTTAGAAAAAACACAAATTGGCGATACGACTACGAGGAACAGTACTGTTTGAACCAATAGCTGGGATGGGCCGGTCCTGGCCGACAATTTTAAATTGGGCCTGACTCGTTGACACCTCTAGTCACTTCAAACGTTCGTCGTTGTCTATGGGGAAGCAGTTTCATTTTCAGCTAGTAGCTTCACTGGACTGAACTCGCTCTTCTGAAAAACCACTACAACCCCCAAGTCTTCAACTCTCCTCCGCCTCTCTCAATCAGAGGGCCTCCCTCAAATCAATCTATCAATCAGAGGACCCTTCATAATTCAAATCTATCATTGGGACAAGGACGGAGAAACAATGATCTTCAAACTTGAAGATGTCACAGTTTATTTCCCATACGATAACATCTACCCCGAGCAATATTCCTACATGCTCGAACTCAAGCGGGCTCTCGACGCCAAAGGCCACTGCCTTCTCGAGATGCCGACCGGCACCGGCAAGACCATAGCTCTCCTCTCTCTAATCACGAGCTACGCGCTTTCAAAGCCGGAGAACCCGATCAAGTTCGTTTACTGCACGCGCACTGTTCACGAAATGGAAAAGACTTTGGCCGAATTGAAGTTATTGCATAATTACCAGACTCGTCAATTGGGGCCCGCCGCCAAGATTCTTGCGATTGGATTGTCTTCCAGGAAGAATCTTTGCGTGAATTCTAGGGTTTTGGCTGCGGAGAATCGTGACTCCGTGGACGCCGCGTGTCGGAAACGGACCGCCAGTTGGGTTCGTGGCTTGGCTGCCGAGAATCCTAATGTGGAGACTTGTGAGTTCTTTGAAAATTACGAAAAGGCCGCTTCAGCGGCGGTTTTGCCTCCCGGGGTTTATACATTGCAGGTAAATATTACATTTTTAGAAAGAATGTAATCCTTTACTTGAGATTATTGAATTTAATCTGGATAATATGATGATTGAAGGATCTGAGAGCGTTTGGGAAGCAGAAAGGGTGGTGTCCGTACTTTTTAGCTAGGCACATGGTTCAATTTGCGAATGTGGTGGTTTATAGTTATCAGTACTTGCTTGACCCGAAGGTGGCTGGGATTATATCAAAGGAAATGCAGAAGGAGTCTGTTGTGGTTTTTGATGAGGCTCATAATATTGATAATGTGTGCATTGAAGCACTTAGTGTTAGTGTGAGGAGGCAGACGCTGGAAGGTGCCACCAGGAATCTTAATAGGATGAACCAGGAGATTGAAAGGTATGGTCTTTTTTTTATCTTTTTCTGTTTTGTTGAGATCTATTAATATTTGAATAATATGTTCTGTATAGTATATTATTAATAGGTTAACTTTAGTTTTCAACCCCAAAAGTACATGTTTGCATATCGGTTAAAATGTAAGTTTTGCTAATTTGATTCAACTTGAATTAAAACACTGAAAGATTGATGAGGCTTCAGCATTACATATAGGGGTTCATGCATGCAAAATCTAGTTCCTTTTCAAAGTTATCTATGTTGTTAAATTTGTATTATCATTTATTAGGAAAAGTGACTAGACTTTTTTCTCTGCTCTGATGAATGTTTTATCCTCTAATTCATTGAAGTACAATTTTATATATTTGTTCTTTACACGTTTGACATGGTAGGAAGGTTCAAGGCCACTGATGCAGGTAGATTACGTGCTGAATACAACCGGCTTGTTGAGGGTTTGGCACTTAGAGGAAACCTACCTAGTATGTAGAATGCTGATGCACTAGTGGTTTTTTTTTTTTTTTTTTTTCTGAATTAATTTATGCTCTTTTGGTAATCTCATTAGTCTTCCTAAAATTCTTTCTTCTTATTTTTTTTTTTTTTTCCTTTTATCCAGTCGCAGACGCTTGGCTATCAAATCCTGCCTTACCGGATGATATTCTGAAGGAGGCTGTGCCCGGAAACATTCGCCGAGCTGAACATTTTCTGCATGTTTTACGTAGATTGGTCCAATATCTAAGAGGGCGCCTGGAAACTGAAAATGTTGAGAAGGAAAACCCTGTTAACTTTGTTGCATCCATTAATGCACATGCTGGAATTGACCAGAAAGCACTGAGGTTTTGTTATGATCGGTTGCACTCACTCATGTTGACACTGGAAATAACAGACACAGATGAGTTCTTACATATCCAGACAATATGTGACTTTGCAACACTTTTGGCAACTTACGCTCGTGGGTTTTCAATTATAATTGAACCTTTTGACGAGAGAATGCCTCATATTCCTGATCCTGTGCTGCAGGTATGCTTTCTTCTCTCATTCCTTGTACATGTTTTTAGCTCATTGATACTTTTCCAGTAAGTAAACAGTGACCTTTTGGCTGATTCTTATATTTAATGGCATTTGGGGTCTGTCTTCAGGCGTTTATGTATGATGTTTGGTGGAACTCCTGCACAAAATCCATTGATTTTTAGGATCTTACAGTCTTATGACCACTAAGTACTGATTCTATTTTTTCCCAAACTCCAAACTGATTGTACAGATGACTGGATCATTATGATTTATGTTCTTCTAAATTGATATTACCTAGCATAATATCATCTGGTAGACCATGATATTTGCTGTCTTTCTCCAATATCCATATCAGTCTCTATCTGCCACTTACCGATCTAAAATTATGGCTTCTGCTGTAAAGGCATTTGATATATGCTTATATTACTTAAATTGTTGTTTATCCATTATTTTTAAATTTTAATATCTATTAATCTCTTTTCTTTTTCTCCTCTTCGTTTGGCATTACAGCTTAGCTGCCATGATGCTTCTCTTGCCATAAAGCCTGTGTTTGACCGATTCCAGTCAGTTGTGATAACATCTGGAACTCTAACCCCAATTGATCTCTACCCTCGTCTTCTTAATTTTCATCCAGTAGTCAGTCGAAGTTTTAAAATGTCGTTGACAAGAGATTGCATATGCCCTATGGTTCTTACTCGTGGAAGGTATATTGTTTAATGAAAATGTATCTCTTATTTTTGCAACATACTGAGCAAATGTAATCTCAATTCTGGGGATATTTGTTGAGTGATCTATTTCTTTTTTTATTCTTTTTCAAAAGAAAAAATTTAATGAATATCTTCTGGCTTGTTATATTAGTGATCAACTTCCAGTGAGTACCAAATTTGATATGAGAAGCGATCCTGGTGTTGCGAGGAATTATGGAAAGCTCTTGGTGGAGATGGTCTCTATTGTTCCAGATGGGATTGTATGTTTTTTCGTTAGTTACTCATACATGGATGAAATAATTGCTACGTGGAATGATAGTGGAATTCTAAAGGTGAAATAATGTTTTTGGTCTCTTTTTATCTACTGCTCATCAACATTTTGGCCTCTTTTTTCTTTTTTCTTCTGATAGGACTTGTTTTATAGTATTTTAACTTGATAATAAAACATAGTTTAGTTGAAAGTGATATCTGTCTCCATTCTCTTGAGTGATACCAAATGCCCTTGTTTTTGCAGGAAATAATGCAACATAAGCTTGTCTTCATTGAGACACAGGATGTGGCAGAAACTACATTAGCTCTTGATAACTACCGTACAGCTTGTGATTGTGGGAGAGGTGCAGTCTTTTTCTCCGTTGCCAGGTATGAGTATATTCATAGTAAACAATCTTTCTCAAAGTATAGAGTATGCAATTTAATAATTCTTTCTCAAACTTGAGTGAGCGTGTGAAGTTGGCACAATAAAAATACTCCTTCATGGAAGTCAAACAATCCCAAAGTAAATTTCATTCTTTATTTGCCAATGGAAAATGTAATTTTGTCCATTTGAGAAGTTGTAACATAATTTTTATGGCATGCTCCAAAACTGTCTCCCTTCAACTTTTTCATCGCACATTTAAAGTCTGAGAACTTCAACATTTAATTTAGGATTTGAGGTTTGTCTTGTTGCCTGGTGCAATCTGCATATTTCCTTCTGTTAGTAATTGCTATATTTTACCATAATTTGGTGTGGGATGTGCATAGTCTGTATATTCTAAAGGTACTTTAGGCAGAAACTTTGGCATGCAATCAGAAGGAAATTCCTTGTTGTCAGAAAAATATGTGGGAGTTCATTGTAAATTGTTGTTTTGCTGTTTTGATAGATTTTATATCTTACTTTGCAGGGGAAAAGTTGCAGAAGGTATAGATTTTGATGGACATTATGGCAGACTAGTTATCATGTTTGGCGTTCCTTTCCAGTACACATTAAGCAAGTGAGCCTCATTTCATAATGTCTATGCTTATGTTGTTTTAGATAAAGATGCTTTATCGAAATATGATTGTTCTGCAGCTTTGCATTGTTGACTTATAGCAGGAGATGTTACACAATTTTGTGATTCAGCTTTTTGAAGGGACACTAGTTGTTTGACATGCAATGCACGTGTGGCAATAAAATGTGTTACAATTCATTGCTGAGACCTAAGAATATGGTTGTAGAAGTTATTTGTGATTGGACATGGTAGATTATATTCTTATTTTGTTGTAGGATCTTGCTTGCACGTTTGGAGTATTTACGAGACTCTTTTCAGATAAAGGAGGGTGATTTCCTAACTTTCGATGCCTTGGTATGACTTCTCATAACTTTTTCCTCACAACATACCCCTGTTTGGTACTGTTATCATAAATTTGATTGGTCGGATTCTACCACGACAGAGACAAGCTGCTCAGTGTGTGGGCCGAGTGATCCGGTCAAAGGCCGATTATGGGATGATGATCTTTGCTGACAAAAGGTATGTAGTTTATGCAAATTTATAATTTCTCTAATTCAAGACTGAAGCTTTGCCTTGTAGTCATATACTCCGTATCACAGATTATTTCTTTGAGTATTTAAATTATATTATCCCTAAATTCTAGGAATGGTTCAGCATTCATGTTTATCTCTCAAGATGCACTTGTCTGTTGCTCATGTTGATTTGAAGCATGTACTTTTGATGACAGAAGAACTGATCTTTACTAAGTTTTTACAATCAGTATCTCTAAATAAAATTTTCAAGCAATTCTTTTTTCTTACTTTTTGTCTTTTAAAAAATAAATCCAGCGAGGATTAGTGAGACTGACAAAGGTTGAATATTTAGAGTGTATTATGTATTCTTAGTTCTTACCGTGAGTTTAACCATCAAATGATTGTAAAGCTACTTCTGTATTTTTTATTTTAGTAAGGGATTGTTAGCTGGAGAGGAGCTAGTTTATTTATCTATTTCCTGGAAAAAACAGAAAAGGTTTGGTGTTCATAGTACCTCAGAAAATGAATTCTTTACCTGAATTGTTCAGGTATAGCCGTCATGACAAACGCTCTAAGTTGCCTGGTTGGATACTGTCGCATCTACGTGATGCGCATCTGAATTTAAGCACAGACATGGCTTTGCATATAGCACGAGAGGTGTGTATAATTTCATTGCTAACACTTCGGAAACTTCCATATATTTTTCAAAGCTGTTATGAGGAAGTTCAAATGGACATTAAAACTTTGTCATATGCTAATCTATTACCTTTTTCATATCTTCACGGTTGCAGTTTCTGCGGAAAATGGCTCAGCCTTATGATAAAACTGGCGGTGGAGCTCGGAAGACTCTCTTGTCACAAGAAGATTTGGAGAAGATGACCAACGACGGCAGCATAAATGATATTTTGTACTGACAATTTATTCTGGCAGTTCATAGATCAATACGTTTTCTCCAATTCTAATTTGCAGATAGTGGAGTTGGATAGTTTCAAGTGTTTTAAGTTTTGATGGTAGCGCTGTGGCGCTTGATGAGAAAAATTATCCCCTGTTAAAGGCTGGAAATACTGTCTAGACAACCACTGGATTTACACTGGTCTGTTTTCTTCAAATTCATTGGAGCTACAAACAATTTTGAAGTCATGTACAGACTGATGATTCCTTGTAGCTTTGCAACAACTTTAGCAAAAATGGTTCGAAGTCAATATTCAGTTAAATATTATTAAATTATATTTTGCTACTTTGAAAAACAATTATATTACATTTACAAAAGTTGAGATTGATGAGATTCTAATGCCGTATGAGAATTGATATGGTTTACCAAATTTGTTACTGTTTCAATTTCATAAAAAGAAAAGATTATCAATATTTGTCTATGTGGTAAGGTTTAATCTTGTATGCAACTCTGATGAAGAGGAGCATTTTCATATTGTTATCACTCATATTCTTTTCCTTTTTCTTTAATTTTGTTATGCTTGAAAGACAAATTGTACTTCCTGTCAAGCTTATACCGTCTCAAAGATATCTTATACCAATCTTATTTCATTTTAATAAAAGAACGAATGAGAGCTGTCCATGTGTCGAGGAAACTTACAAAACACTCGTTACATTGATTTTAAAGGTGTATAAATTGACACTTCTCTTCACGAAAAAGGGAGGTTGGATATATGAGAGTTAGACATAGATTTGACCTTCGTTCTTTCTCTCTGTAAAGTAAAGTATTTCTTCATCTTTGTATGTCTTACGGGAAATATCATAGAAATAGTCAGATAACAATAAAATAACAGTGGATGTCGGATTTGCTTTAAGCAGCCGAACTACTATAAAAACCTCTCTTGTCAGCTTATTATTTATGTTTTCTGCAACATATATAATCTCAGCACCATATTCAAATCTTATGGATCCATCACGTGTAATTTCTAACACTCTCTTAACACTTTACACGTGCTAATCTTGATGGTGTCCAAAACCAAGCATCAACAAATTTCAATTTAATTCCTGCTCATCAATTGAACTATTTGTCCATCAAACAAATTGTTTTGTCTTTATCTTTCTTATGGAAATATTCAATCCGGATGGGACATGACATGATTTAACATAATATGGCATTTCTTACACTTTTATGCAGTACATTTTGTTAGATTACAGATGGGGATGGGGCATGACTAGTTGATTCAATAATTTCATCTCAACCACAATCATAACATTCTGCATTTTACACATACATCTAACCCCAATTTTATCACCATAAAGTGAGCCCTAAACTATTATTACTCTGCCCAATTAATCATCTCTATTTATACCAGTCAGTCATTACTGGGGTGGTATTATTTGATGTATTGCCCTCTTCACCTCCACAATGCTTGCCTTTTTCCCATTTACATTATCCTTCACCTGTACCAATCAAAATTTAAACTCATTTAAAAAAAAAAAAAACCCACTTAATCACTTCAATTAACAAAATTAATCTCCAAATAAACCCACATTACCTTGGCTCTTAATTGTGCCACAAACACCCCATTATTCAAAGAAGATTGAACTGCTGTCACTTCAATCAATAGCTCCCTTAGCATTTGCATTATATCAAGCAACAGCCCTTCTCTATGCACACATTGCAATTCCACCAATGCATCACTCTCTATGATCGACACCTGTACCGACGTTGTCACCGCTGCTGCTGCCGCTGCCGCTCCGGGTGGCTGTGAATCCACAGACTTCGGCTTCGCAACGCCACCACTAGCCTCTACTATTCTCAACTTCCTCTTTTCGGATCCGGGTCCTACCCGGGATCGGTCCAAAACGGTTTGCCCACTTCTCTGGTCCTTTGACCCACTGCTAGAAGTCCTCTGTAACTCGGCCGATTTTGACCGTTGATCGACCTCCATTTGCTTATTACAGGTCTCGAGATCCTGAATCTTTTTACGTAATTGTTTCACGTACTCAATGGTGTCACCTAATATTGAAGCTTTGTCCATTTTGGTAACAAACGGGACAAGTGACCTCAGAATGATGAACCGCTCATTGAGTTTCTCACGGCGGCGGCGCTCCGCCAGGACGTGGTTGGCGCTCAGCTCGTCTTGCGGGGTTCCCTTGCGGAACCTAGAGGCGGCGTCGCCGCTGGCCTCACGCGACTTGGGCGAGTTCTCGTCGCGGTATTTGTTGTGCAAAAATGGCACGCTGAACAAAATGTACTTGAGGAGCCATTGCGATGTGCCTTCAACCGGGCTGGGGAGGTGGTGATCCAAGCGAGTTGTCCACTTGGCAAAAGCTGATTGGGTGGAGTAAGCGACGTAGCCGGTGGACGATGAGTCGGCCCACGGGCTCGGGTTGGGCTGCTTTTGAAGAATCGTCGATACGGTTTGTGAATAGTGGGTGTCTTCTTGAGTCAATTCTTCTGGTGGAAGTGGTCCTGAAAGCAATAACAGATAATATTACTAAAATAAATCTCCATTAAAAGTAACCAAACTTTTTGTCTTATTTTCTTTCCTTCAAATTAGAATTTTCAATTTTTTTTTCTTTTTTTGTGATTGTGGGACCTCAAATGAGTCGAATCGATTGAATATTCGTGGTAAAGTTTTGTTGGGGATTGAAAAATTCGACCCCATGTGCATGTCCTGCATGAACATGATAGATCATCATCACTGAAATCATGATTTTGATGATCAGTTTCACTGTAATTTATGATGATTGTGGCCCACAACAATCTTAAAGCTAAATTTAGAAGGCGATTTATTATTTTATTATCTTATATCTAATCTTCAACTAAGATCTTGTGCTAGATTCTGTGACTGTTCAAAAAAAAATCCAACTACTTTTACCTGAAGGAGCTTGTTGAAGTCCGCTACTACTCAATGGCGCCTCTGGCATCATCGGCCACCTCCGGTTTGACTCGGCTCTGAACGAGTCAACTCTCCGCTGGTGGTCATCCGGGTTCCCTGCTCCTTGGCTCACGGCCAGTAGATTAAAATCTGAGTCCAGGTTATTCGAGGCGTCGTCGGGCGAGCCCAGCCGGATGTCTTCAGACATCTCCAGCTGCATTAGTTCACTGGGTTCTGCCACGGCTGGGGCTACGACTTGAGGGTTTTGAGCTGCGGCCTGCCGGCTGTTGCGACCGGTTTCGGCTTCGGAGTCAGACTCGTGCTCCTCTTCGTCGTCGTCGTCTTCTTCTTCTTCTTCGTCTTCTTCTTGGTTGGCATTCGCTGGTGGGTCCACAGCGGCATACATGGTGGGGATGGGTTGTGAATGGAAGCGTGGGTGGTCGGAGGAAGTGGCGGGATTGGAGGTGGAGTGCTCGGAGAGAGCTGGTTTTGGTGGTTGGGGGTTTGGGAGGCGGTGGTCAGTGAAGAAAGTCTTTACATGTTGAATGAATCCAAGGTCCTCTTGAACCTATAATTAAAATGGCATCACAAATATTAAACAAATTAACAAGACTCTATATAGAAGAATGCAAATTACTTTGAACACATAAAACAAGTTTTGTTTACCCTTTCAGTCGTGCCAAATTCAACCACACCATCGAGAAGAGGAATGCACACAACAGTCTGCACCATAATACAAAATTTCTTCTTTAAAATCTTTAGAAAAGTTAACATTTTATAATAACGCTGGCTAGATTTAAGATTTACCTGTATACGAGCACTCTGTTGAAACCTCAAGCACATTGATCATGTGGAGAAAGAGAACAAGCAGTTAGCCATAGAAGCCAAAAAGCTATATAAACCACAGAGAAAATATATGCTTTTCTTCTTCTTTTTCCTTTCGTTGGGGGGCCATTGATGATTTAGACAACTATTTTTAAGCATTTCAGTTGTTTCTTTTCGTGGGAGCAAATCTTTTTAATATATATATATATATATATATATATGTGTGTGCTATATCAGCTGGCTGTTCAGCTCAACTCCGACGCCAAAAAAATGAATTTATGTATTGGTTTCAAAAACTATTTTTTTTCAGCGGAAATTTTCAGTAAGTGAAACGAGGGCGAAAGGAGAATTGTGATGGCACCTTGGCGAGAATTGCTCTAGAGAAGGTTTTACTGTCAACCTCGTTTGCTCCGGTGAGCCATACATGTTGCCGCCGTGCATATGCTTTTCCCGGCAACCTAAACATCACATTTACATTTTCATTAACAACTTTATCCCAAAAAAAACAAAAACAAGAACTTCTAGCTTAATACCATATATATATAAAAGCAAAAATGTAATGTTTAAATATTCTGCAATCTTTTTCATAACAAAATTACCAAAAACACTAAAATCCATTGCAATGGTCCATTCCTGTATTAGACATATGGGTGCTGAAAGGGCATGGCTGATGGCACAATCCTCTATACCTATTTGGCTACCTACAATTCAACTGAGCTTCTAAAATCTATGGGAAAGATTCATGGAGAGAGCGAGAGACAAAAGAGACTTTCTAAATATAACAAAGGAATGCTTTAGGTACTTTCCAAAAAATTAACGTATTGGTTTGTATGTTTTTCCGAATAAGCAGTTTCCATGGCATGCAGTAAACCAGAGAAATTTTTTCAAACTCAAATCAAAATTTTACGTAATATATAGCTTTAGGCTCTTTTGACTTATGAAACAATAGGCTTGATTTCAAAAATTAACTAGACATGGACGTGGTTTTTTATATCGACCAGAAAAAATCTACCATAATTAAAGAACCCTAACAGTCTCATTTACTGTAGTTGAGTGTGTGAAGTTGCTTTCATGCCATTTACACCATTAAAACGACAACCAATTTCTTACACCAACTCGAAAATAAAAGCATGGGAATGGTGGTTACTACAATAAATGTCTGGTTATCCAGGAAAAGAAATGTTGAATTGTTTTTACAAAAAAGGTTTTTGATTTGAAGGAAATAGTGGAGAAATGTTTTTGACCTACTTGTGACAAGAGTGTAAAACAAAAGAAGATCATTCTACCACTAAATTTTACTACTTCCATTTGCAGATTCGTGCACTGAAACTCCACCATAATATGAAAAATAAATATTCCAGTAAATAAAACAAATGAAAGAATCAAATGTCTATCTTACTCACCCAACTCCAGGAGCGAAAGTGAAGGAGACACACATCAAATAGAACCACTCGGACTCCGTCAAGTCCTCCGGCGACAAAGCGGCACACGGCCTTCTTGCCGGCTGGTTAGTTTCTCCAGCGGATAATGAGTCGTAAAGCTCTCTAAGCTGTTGGCTCCTCTGCAGAGAGGCTTCTTCAGCGCTGACCTCCATTGGCTGTACTGTTTTTCTTGTTTTAATAGCTCCATTATAATACCCATCTCCCCATATTAAGATCCTGAACAATACAATATCAAAAATTAACGTCTAATTATCAACAAAATTCGCGTAAACATTAATTATTTGTACAGATTAATTTAATTACCCTTGCTGTGGACAAATTTGCCAGAATAGACTGTAAGTCCACTGAACTGATTGCACCGCCTCTTGCAGCATACTCTGAAGCCGGCTACTCGGGGGGGCAGCCATTTCTTTTGACCGTTATTCACCGGCAAAACAATTTTTCACTCTCTGGAAACTCAATTATACGAATTCCAAATTGGAGCGAAAATGAAAAAGAAAAATAAACAAATAAAAGAAAAAAGACAAGAAGATAATAAAAAAGAAAAAAAGAAAAAGGGAGACGGGAAGTGTCCAAGCTGAGTAAGTAGACAAAACAAGAGGCTCCAAGATCTGAGCTACAAATCAAACCCTTTAATCCCAACTGAAAAAGAGAAAGTAAGGTAAAACCATGAAGAAGACTTGAAGTTATGCAGCAAAAAGAGACCTGCAGGTGCGAAGAGAAGAAACTGAAAAAACAAGAAAAGAAAGTTAAGGTGTATGACTTTGAGGTGGTGATAATGGGAGTTGCCCAAGAAATTATTACTCGGTATTATGATCCAAAGATTGAAGGGTCGTTAGAAAGCTAAGACTGAGATTGATGGGTTGGTTAAATTATAAATATTTAAAAGAAAATATACATTAATATATAAATTTAATGCAGAGAGTAGTTAGGGTTTCTATACGAGGAGAGAGTGAGAGAAGGGTTTTCAAGTGTAAAAATACATTGTGATACCAAATTTTTTAGTTCAACAAATAAGATCCATTAGAATTTATGAAAGGTCTAAAATACCCTAAATTTTTATTTTTTTTTATGATTATTCTAATTTTGTAACATCCATTTTGTTTTTCATTCCACATACCAATCTCACAACCTTTTCTCGCAATCTCCGACGTAACTGCTTATCATTGGTTAGCTCGTAAATAGGCAAACAAGGTAGGACTCATTTTGCGAGCTGATCATTAATGAGCTGTCACATCTGGAGTTACGAGATTGAGTTGTAGACCTAGTATTAATCATTATTTTTATCAGGGGCGGATCTAGAGTATATTGAGCCTACCCTCAAATTTAAAAAAAAAAATGTTTATGTCAACATTTTTTTTTTCTATTTAGGACAACTTCAACTAAAAACATATAATAATTACATTTTATTTTGGCCCACCCTAACAAGAATTTTTGGATCCGTTACTAGTTTTTATAGTTCCATTGATGGTTAATATCAAAATTGGATGTCACATCTGGAGTTATGAGATTAAGTTGTAAACTTAGTATTAATCATTGTTTTTATAGTTCCGTTGATGGTTAATATCAAAATTAGGGATAGTTTTTAATTTCACAGATTGTATGAGACCTAAGTGTAATTAGAGTAAACCTTAGGTACCAAATGGATTTTGACTGAGGATTTTGACTGTTCGGTCTACCAGACAGTTTAGATGACAGATGTCAAGCTTGGACAAGTGCACGAATTTTGTTAGTTGAGTGTTCTTCTTAGAGCTAGTATCGGGTCGAGATTTGAGAAGAAAGATTAGGTGGCTAATTACGCTAAGACTGGGCGTTGAGATTTGTAGAATTATTAACTTTAATTAAATAATAACTTTTTTATTTTTACTGAATAATTACTGGGGATGGAAGCCAAGCCACCTAAATTTCCACGCCAACAAACAAATCAAATCATTAATCACATAATATCTATTTTGTACTGCATCCACAGGCCTAAATATTTTCAAAAATTGATGATATATAATTTGTTTTTGAAATTTTATACTTGGGATGTGAAATAGACAAGAGGAATATTCACTGAATTTGGCTCACAAAATCAAAATATAATTCTTTTATTTTTGACAATGTAATTCATGTGTGAATAGTGTAAAATGTTGATGCTAATATTGTCAAAAAAAATATTATTTAAAATTATAAATATGCATAACGTTTTTCATATATTTATTCACACTTTTTTTTTTTTTTTTTTTGGAATATCTTGAAGTGTTTGGCTCAGTTTGCACTTACCTCACATATTTATCCGATGTCTTAAAATTAACGGTCATATAAACATTCAATGACTATACATTACTAGTAGTCGTGGGGATTGAAAACTACGCATTCAATTATTATACGTTATTAGTAGTCGTGCGGATTTGAAGCTACGCATTCAGTGATTACACGTTATTAGTAGTCGTAGAGATTTAAAACTATATATTCAGTGATTACACGTTATTAATAATCCTAGAGATTTGAAACTGCTTGTTGATTATTTAAGTTGTTTTAATAGATTAGATTAAGTTGTTTAGTATATTAATAAAAAGTGAAACAATGTTTGAAGAGGATTTGAGTGATGAATTAAACAATTGATTTGACGGGATTGAGGGCATAAGCATTGACTTGAGAATCGGAAGTGGGAGAAGAATGGCGGATTCCAACAAGGAGTCAGCCTCAGCCATTGAAGTTTGTAAATGTAGCTACAATATTCAACTTCAACATGTGCCATTAATGAAACCCCACGACCTGACCTTATTTTATTCATTAATAAACCCTAACCCTAACAGTAATACATTGGAATTCGAATCAAACCCGACCTCAATAATTATTATTTTTTATAATGAAATAATATATTTATGAAAGCTTAGCTTAATGTAATAATGTATTCCTAATTACATCATTAATTACATTTAATTTGAAGAGGAATTTGAAGAGGAAAGGCAGGTGGGGGCTGCGTGATCCATTTTTATTGTAAACTCTCAAATAAATAAATATATGAAGAATGGTAGATATGTCTCTAAGTCTCTGGACCAGCAGCTACGCTATTTATTTAATTATTGGATACAAAATTAGAATGGATTAACTCCTGCAAATTATGATTAACTTATCTCATTAATGGCTTGATGAATCAACTCCTTATAATGCAGTAGCTGTTGTGTTGAGCGTTGTTGAATTCCCAGGGGTATAGATTGGGGACATAATAAAAGTGAAGAATTTCCATGCTTTGTGTTGATGCTTGATTTTGACACAAATTATTCGCACGTGGGAAATACCAAGCAGACTTAGAAGTCACATGCAATATGAGAATATTTAGTTAAATAAAGGGTGAAAGACAATGTTTAAAGCGGTTCTGATGCTCAAAAGCGAATTCTACGTTCACTGATATTGTATTAATGAGAGTAAGGTCAGGTTGCGTTCAGCGAGCTGAGTTACAACTTAGAAAATACAAGAGAAAGAGAGAGAGAGAGAGAGAGAGAGAGAGTAAGCTATTCTAGAGTGAAATTAGCCAATCCCGCAAATGAGAGAAAATGTCTTTATTTATAGTGGGATGAATCAAGGTAAGGATTACTAAATTTGTAAGTGGGTGGGTACCGTGCAAATCATTCTCTGCGTCTCATTGTTCACATGTCCGAGTGATTTCCTTGACTTGTGTAGGGATTGGACACGTGAACAATTTTCAACCATTTGTTAACCTATCATTCACCCACTGCATTGACAGGTGCATGTCACTTACGTCATTATACGATGTGGCAACGTCTGAACTATCGTGAAACCTTCCTAAGTTCTTACCACCCCATGCTGACAAAACTCCGCGTCAGCCCTACTTTTTCAAGCATAACACTTTACAATTCCATTAACTATCTCTTTCTTTGTGTTGTATATGTTGGGACACAACTTATTATATGTTACACCATTCTTAATTACACAACCTCAAACACTATTCGTAAAATATATAATACTTCTCAATAACAACAAATGTGTTTTCTATTAAACGATCTCATATGAAATAAATGAAATAAACCAATATAGTAACTCATAAAGGACTTTTGGTGACAAAATTTTAGTTTCAACTTTCGTATAAAAAAAAAAAACTCAATTTTCTTGTAAATATTTTGATTCCAGAACCTCTAAGAAATGTTCCTTCTGATAGTTGGTCCCCCAAATTGAATTAGAAGAATCTAGTTTTTAGTGACATTTGATTTGAAGCCAAATGCAATAACATCAATTACCAAACACCATTAATTGAATACCAAACTTGTTTAATTTTCCTCTCTTCATGGACACAATAAAACGTTTATTAATTTAAATAAAAAAAATTACTTCTATTTGTGTTATTTCGAATGATTTTATGATTACTCTTTCCATTTTGGTCCAAATGATTTGAAAACCAGTGGGCCAAAACGCAGATTAATCACGGCAAAACGACAAAATAGGAAAACTATATGATGGGTTTTGAGCCCAATAATAAATAAGCAGGGCTAACTGCTCACACCTGCTACTGTCGTTTTGTTTTTCCATACCCACCTTTGGACCACGTTCTACATGCCTATTCCCTTTCCTTTACGTTGTCTCAATTTTTAGAATATATAAATTGACGCGTTTTAAGACAATTAGATGGTTTTAAATTAAAGATAATTTTAAACAAAATAGAGTAAATAATATGTTAAACACGCAGTATTATCACATCAATTTACCGGTAATAGTTTGTATATATAATATTACTCCAATTTTTATAAGTTTAGTCGATATCATATATAATATAGAGTTCAATGACAGTAATCTCCTTGATCGTTTCATTTACTAACAAAAATTTCCTAATGTTTGGTGAATTTTTAAGAGTTCGGTGTTAAAATAGATGACAAAAGAGTATTTAAGTAAATATCAATTAAAATCTAATAACAATAATCCTTCAAGATTTTGAGTAAGAACAAAAACATGACATGAATTGTTTTATTAAAAGAAGTCGATGAAAGCGAACAATTTGGAAAAAAATATTAAAGTCTCTTGATTAAATGAAAAGTGATTAGCATTTCTCGTGTTCACTGTTTTATAAAAATACCTTAGCTTTCAAGCGAAAAATTTAAAAAATTAGTTATAATGTAGTATTTTTACTCTCGAACAAATCTAGAATACCATGGTGGTACCAAATCATCTATACTACCACCCAATAAATTAGTATTACCTCTAAATTTGCTCCCTCTTGTTTATTCTTAAATTCATTGTGATTATAACGGTTATTAAATGCAATAACTACTTGGCATGAAACCATAACTAGGACTTTTGGATGTATTTCTCAAGAAGTTTTCAGTTCAATTCATCTGGGTTGCTAATATGGGTAAATATTGAGGAGATTTACTTGGATATCAATTTCAAGGCTCCAAGGGGGGGGACTAGTTGAAGAACTCGTAAACTAACCGAGACACCCCCGGTATCACATCAGCATTACGACTCTAGTGCTGTAGACTTTTTCTCACTCCCTTCTATTTTGTGTTTTCCCTTCAACTCATCCATCCTTACTATGTCATCTTCAAGATTTCATTCTTCTCGTGCTTCAGTTGGATTCTATCTATACTTAGGACTTCATCCATTTTAAGTCTCTTAAGATACACTTTTGATCGTGGGTGAGCACATTTTGTCCAACCTAAATTACCTAAGCAAAAAAATCCAACTCCTAAATTGAACTCATTTTTTTTTGTTCACTTCCCATTTTTGTTTTCTATAAAAGTAAACATACAAAACTGAATATCTCATAAATAACTAAAAAATTGAAAACACACATAAGAAAACAATAACAAACACATTTTCGCTGTTTTCATTTTTAGAAAATAATAATGAACTCATAATACAAATATCTATCTATACGATTTCTCTTATGGACGTCATACGTCATAGATGACGTCCATAAGAGAAATCGTATAGATAGATATTTGTATTAATGGGTGAAAATATGATTGAAGGTTGAAAAATAAAAGGCATCTTTACTAAATAACGGGTAGACAAAGAATTAGACCAACCTTTGCAGGAGTTTTCTTGTTTAGAGAACACAAGATTAAGTGGGACTTTCAAAAACAGGATTTGGTGTCTATTTTAAAAGGCACCAGGATCGATCGCACAATCTCTTTGGGATTTAGTTGGAGCCGCTGAGTTCAACAGCTTAGTGGACTCTCCACTTACCATTTGTCTTCTCTCTCTCTTATTTAATTTAATTAATTTCTTAATCTCACTTTTTCAAAAACTAATCACACACTATGATTAAAACCCATTAATTTGTTTTTTAATTATAGATTGTTTCTTCCGTACGGATGTTTTCTTAAAGAGTGAATTTTAAAGACGGCTGAACGACTTACGCATACCTAAAGTTTATCGAAACAATAAGTTGATACCCAAAAGGTTTTGAAATGATAAATAGATACCTTCTGTCATGTTCTGTTAGTGATTTTCATTTGATAATAATGAAAAGACTAAAATATCCTTGAAAGTTTAACATTTTAGTTTTTTATAAATTTAAAAATTTTAAAAAACCCCATAGATTTGCTAATTTGACTAAATACCCCAATATATAAAATTTTTATAAAATAACAAAAACACCCCTCACTCGCAGCTGCATTCCGCCACCACCGCGCAATCTGGCCGAAAATAGTGTTACGACACGCACCCACCCACGGATCGTGTCGTAACGCATAGATCTGGCATTTTCCTACCGGACTCCGCCGCCGAGGCCGAAAAAGGCCAAACGATCGGCCTTTTCCTACTGACACGACACGATCCAACGGGTTTGTGTTGTAACACAATTTTTCGGCCAGATTTCGGTGGTGGTGGCTGGAATTTGGCACTGCGGGTGGCAGAGGTGTTTTTGTTATTTTATAAAAATGTTATACATTGGGGTTTTTAATCAAATTAGCAAACCTAAGGGGTTTTTTAGAAATTTTTAAATTTATAAAAAACTAAAATATTTAACTTTCAAAGGCATTTTAGTCTTTTCACCATTATCAAATGAAAATCACTAACAGAACATGACGTAAGGTACCTATTTATCATTTCAAAACCTTTTGGGTACCAACTTGTTATTTTAATAAACCTTGGGTATGTGTAAGTCGTTCTCCCTTTTAAAGACATGATAAGAAGTAACACTTGACTTTCTGTTGAAATGGTTAATGGGCATGGTTGACAATTGACATGGTTGCCACTCCCACTTTATCAATGGAATCAGGATAAAAGAAATTACTTAGGTGTAAACCTAAAAGGGAGGGATAAGTAGGCGCACGTTTAACACTTTAAAGAAGAAATATTAGGGTGCATTTGGCTCCCTATTTTTATCCATATTCTCAATCCTATTCTCCAAATAATGTTTGACACACTATTCCAGAAATATTACCCTATTTTTTTAATTACCTTTAGACCCTATAAGGTTATTAATTTCACTAAATGCCCCCGATTTTTTTTAAAAAATTAACAAACCCCCCATCAACCCAACTTGTCGATTCGGCAACCACCGCCGGTGATAGCCGGAATGCAGCCTAACTGAACCTAAATTCCGAGGCCGAGAATCGACTGCGGTGGTGGGGGTGTTTTTGTCATTTAATATAGTAGGGTCTTTAATTAAATTAGTAAACCTAATGGCTTTTTCATAAATTTTTCAAATTTACCTCGTAATACTCCTCTATCCAACAATCCAATACTATCCTTAAAATCCTATCCAAAATACTACACCAAACGCACCCATATTATAGGGAGTGCAACGCCAGAAGTTAAGAGTAGCGTAACACGTAAGTTAGAGAAGCGTGTGTCAACAGTTGATGTATTATGGTGCTTTTGCAAAGAAGGTCCCGTGTGCTGTTGTGGTAGCATGAAGTGATATTCAACTACCATAGGTGAAAGTCGAAAGCTTTTGGGGTATTATTGTAACGGATTGAAACAACTATAGAGTTACACCTCAAGTAATTGGCATCCCTTTAAGCCTCGGGGTTCTGCCACGAATCTTAAGCTTTGACGGGTGATCGTTTGTAAGAATGATATGTATAAGATAATTTACTTATGTATGCATAAATTATCTGTTGTTAGCAACCGTTGAAGTCAAGATTTACTATTTGGCTCCGTACTTATATGATTGTTGTTTGAACTTATGAATCATTGGTAGCATAATTTTTTGGTATTTTGTTTAAAAGATAGTGTGTCTTCAACTCATTCGAAGTCAATTTATTTGATGTTTAAGAAAGTGTTTTGTGGATTTCCAGCCTTCAACCAATAAATTACATAACGTCTAGTCTACGGCAAGAATATAAAATGAGAAGAAAAAAGGAAGTTGGTTACCTCCGCCCAAATGTGAATGTAATCCTCATTAGTTGTATTTTATCACTAGCGAATAAGCAAACAAGAAAAAGAATTGGCATGCGTGATGGGGCTGGGAGAGCCACATTGGTCAATCGGTCTAAAGACAAAATACAACTGAATATCATTTATAGGTTATGTTTGGTTCGTGATGATATAAGATTAATCCTATAATCTTTGTTTAATTTTTAAGATTCTCTCGTTTGGTTATCAAGTTATAAAATATTACATAATAATTTATTGCAAATAGTATTTACTTTGTAATATTGGGGGTAATCAAATTACTTTCCTAAAGGTGTTAATATAAGATTACCGAGGTAATCTTAATTTTGACCCTATTTTGCCCTTAATATTTTATCATTTCGGACACATTTGCCCTCATATGTTTACCAATAATAATTAGCCCAGACCCCCTATATTTGAGAATTTAGCTAAAACACCCAAACCACAAAAAAAAGTTTAAAAGTTGACAAAATATCTTAAACCACCTAAGATCACCGCCGACCGCTGGCGAAAGTCATCATATCGGCACAAGACCGATGGGATCTTGTTGGTTGTGTGCTGGTAAAAACGTTTCTGGCCATGCATTTGTGATCCATGGCCGGAAATGACTAGATCTGGTCGTTTCACGGCCAAAGATGTGGTCATGAAATGCCATAGATCTGGTCGTGAAATGGTCACCGTTTCACGGCCAAAGATATGGCCTTTTCATGGCCAGATCTATGGCCGTTTCATGGCCACATCTTTGACCATGAAACGACCATATTCACGGCCAGATCTAGCTGTTTTTGGCCATGGATCCTTATCGGCGCACGACTAGTCGTGCGCCATTATAGCGGTTGACGGCAGTGGCTTGGGGCGGGTGAGGGTGATTTTGCTACAAATTAAAGTTTTATATGGCCGGGGTGTTTTAACAAAATCACAAATATAGGGGGTTAAAAGAAATAATTTAAAAAATAATATTATATTATTATTTAAAAAAGAAGACAATTTAGTAATCTACATAAACATACCCACTAATTTATCCTCCCAACCAAACATATTATTATAATATACCTACTAATTTATTCCAACCAAGCAAACACATTTCTCTAAAGATTCCTTAGTAATCTATTTTTCCAATAATACAACATTTCCCAGTTATATAATATTCCCTGAACCAAACGCACCCATAGGGTTTAGATCCATATGATAATCTAAATACATTGGTGTGGATTGTATTAAACAATGCCATCGGCAAAGGACATGATTGGCGAATACAACGATAGCTCTTGGAAACTTTTAAAATAAAAAATTCCAGCATCTTTGAACTCCCAGCCAATTGATATAAGATTTCCCCACATCTTGGAACTTCGAACGAACTATAAACAATTCCGTTCTTCATTTGCTCAGTATGAAAACAAAAAACATATAAATTGGTAAGTATGTTATATTAATGGAAAAATTACTGTAAATGTTATATTAAACTTGTTTGGTTATATTAGAATAAATTGGTGAGTATGTTATATAGATTACTAAATTGTCATTCTTTTTTAATATTATTATTATTATTATTATTATTTGGATTATCATAATCGTTTATTACTTGACAACCAAACATAATAATATAAATAATATAAGATATGTCAAATACCCTTGAACCAAACGCACACTAAGTATTATAAGATGACACCACAATTATTCATTGTTTTTCTCATAGGGCAGTGTCCACGTGTTGGTTAGAGATGGACTACAATACAACGTGATTGTGGGGATCTTTTTGTGAATCGAGTGTATTTAACATTTAAAGTGGAATATAAAGTTTCATTCCATTGATCTTTAAGGATCGTCAAGATGACTTATCAGATTAGCTCTAGGAAACCTTGTGGAATCTTCTTTGTCAAAAGTCTTTCTCATGTGAAAACCCTAGCAATGAACGAATTCGACGGCGATTTCTAATAAATTGATTGTTGTATATTTTAATTGCTATAGTGGACGAATTCTAGAAAAGAACCAGAAATGTGATGTGATGCTACTCATTTCACCAACCAACACTAAAATTTTCAATTGATTTCATAATTATACATGTTAATGCAATGAAAGCCAAGACGAGGTAGCAAATGAGGGCACGATTCTTTCAAAGCAACACAAAAAGAAAAGAAAATAAAAGGCTAGTGAGGAAATGGTAGACTTAGAGCACTCGGCTCTCATACATACATTTGGTACGTTAAAAGTGAATAGAAAACTGTTACAAAGAGACAAGCACGATGGGTCAGGCTTGGGCTCCTGCACGATGGGATGAATGGGCCGTGAACGACGGGGATTCAACTTCAATGGAAGATGACATAAAGGCAACACGGTTATAATCATGGAGATTTTATAAACTAATATTATTTCTTTGGAGAATAAAGACAAACAGATGGTACGGATAATTTCCGTGGCACGGACTAATTGATTTTTTTATTGGTTAAAAAGGGAAAATGCACGGACACGGCATACTCTCACCAACACTCACTGCTTATTGTGCTCTTTTGCGTTTGCTTATTAGGTATTTTTAGGTATGACTTTGCTTATTCATGCCTCACGTCAGATTTCACCTAATTTTATATTTCACTCCAATTCTTTTCCCACTACAATTTAATTAAGTATTTTGTCAAATAGGGTTTAGAGAATTATGATCATTAAGTATTGTTGTTGCAAGAAATCATACTAATCAGAGATACCCAATCGACCTCGGAAGGAAGTAGATAAGATGTACGCGTAGTTATTGATAAACTGTGAGGTTGATAAAACGACGTACAAAAATAAAGAATGAAAGATATTTTTATAGTAGTTTGGTGGTATAAAGACCAAGCCTACACTCACTATTTTTGTTATTGCTTAAAGGTGTTATAAGAGGTGAGAGAAGTTACGAAGGATGCACACGAGCTAAATGGAGGACATTTAACTCTTGCGGCCTATTCTCTTTTAAACACTCTTTTTAAATGTATCAGTGTATTTTCCTCTTGAACTTTACAAAAAAACTGGAATTGTCCTTTGAATCGAAGGTTGTAGGCTCTTTTATATTTGGTTTGTCTAACAGTGGTTGAGAGTGGGTGTTACGGGGTTGCTTGCATGCATAATCCCCCTAATTAGGATCTGAGTCAGTAATTTTTATACTGGTGACAGATCAAGCCATGCTAATGACAGTTTAACCCATGCTTGTAACAGTAATCACCTTGTAAGGGAAGACAAACATTGATGAGACGACACATGGGAGGATCCTGAGTGATGTTACTATCACGTTAGGCAGATCAAGCCATGCTATGCAGTTTAACCCATGCTTCTACGTAATCACCTTATGAGGAAGACAAACATTGATGAGGACGCACATGGGAGGATCACCCATTGAGGCTTTGATATACCTTTTGGATGCATGGCACAAATCTGACCCTCAGGAAACTAGACACAACAAGTATTATCTTATCCACCTTATTTTGTGGACTCGGATTTATCTATTATCCACCTCGCCAAATAGAGTTAGGAGAATTAACCCAATTGGTACTATTGATTTGTTTGGAAAAATGTCATCTAGGCACCAAATGAGATGAGTATTGGCAAGATGGGTATGGGATGTTACAATAAAAATGCTCTTAACGTGTACAAATGAAGTGATATATCACAATACTTCTAAACAAGCATAAATGGCCTCTTATTTGAACTTCACTCAACCTGGTACTTGGCAGACAAAGCAAACTCCTAAAGTGGCAAATGAAACTGAGATGCACTCATGCAACACTCAGCCTAAAACCTAACCAATTAGTCCCTTAGTGCCCCTGATCAAAGCTTCAAAGTAATCAAAACCCTAATCTTGAAAAATAGCAAATGAACTGTACAAAGTGTTTTCTAATTAATACAGTTTTATAATTTTGTGAGTTGAGTCAACATGTGTGTGTGCCCCAAAACCACAGTGAACATTTTGACAAACTGGAAACCATTAAAAATTTTAAAACATAAATATATAAAAAAATATGCAATTATTGACTAGTTCATGTAATGACATATTAAGCATAAAGTAAATCTCCAATAAAGAATAATAATAAGGTTTTTTTATCACCTCTCTTCTTCTCTATAGGCTAATCTTCTGGCCACCTTCTTCAACGCGTAAAATAGTGTACTTTGCCCTTATCATAACTTAGTGCTCTGAAATCACATAGAAGGTACATTTTCGTACACAACAAAAGTAACCAATAGTGCAAACTTATTTTAGTGGAATATTTTAATTTAAGAGTATGCCTGCACCTGTTAAGCCAATTGGGATATCAGATCTCTTCTTGTCGCACTCTATATTAGACTTACAAAAGTCCAGAAATTAAGGTATTTTTGTTTCATTATTTTTAAAAGTATTTTTGAAATATTATTACTAGGTAGAGTTAAATAATTATTACGAGGTAAAATTTAAAAATTAATAAAAAAAACTTCTTAGATTTGCTAATTTAACTAAATATCCTAATATATAATTTTTTTTATAAAATAACAAAAACACCCCCACCATACACAGTTGCCAGATTCCGGCCACCATCGTCGGAATTTGGCTGAAATCTGGGTGAAATCTGACGTTATGGCGCATGACTGACTGGATCTAGCCGGTCGTACGGCGAGATGGCATTTTCCAGCGAAATCTACCGTGGATCTGGCTGAAAAAGGTTGTGTTTGATTGTCAACGACGGCCATGTCTTGGCTATTGTTGAAGACCAGGTACGATCAAAGTTTGGTCTTTTTCGACTAGATCCACGGTAGATCTAGTTGAAAAAGGCTAGATCTAGCCGTGTTTGATTGTCAACGACGGTCATGTCTTGGTTGTTGTTGAAGACCAATTACGGCCAAAGTTTGGCATTTTTCGGCCAGATCCACGATGGATCTGGCCAGTAAATGATAGATCGGCGCACTATCGGCCAGATCCAACCGATAGTGTGCCATTATACTAGATTCTGGTCACCTTCTGGCGGTGATGGTCGGGATTTGGTAAATGTGGATGGGTGGGGGTATTTCTGTCAATTTCTAAACTTTTTTTTGGAGGTGTTTAGTTAAATTAATAAACTTATGAGGTTTAAAAATAGTTAAATAAAATATAATAGTATTTTCAGAATATGAAAATAAACGTGTATTTTGAAAATAATATTAATAGGATGGGAAAAAATAATTAAACAAACAACAAAAAATTTCAATAACCCCAGACGTACCTGTCGAACCTTCAGTGGTGCAAACATGGAACCAAGCCATTCGCACATATATATAAAGATATTAGACTAGTCAATCTCAGGTGCTGAAGGAAGGATACCCTGAAAAGATAAGATATTATAAGTACAGAAATATTGCATTCTTGTGCTGCAAGTACAGTACCAAGATTAATGGTTGCAGCCAAATAGTGTATTTGTGACATTAGTTATTTCCTGGGAAACTTTATATTGTGAAGTCAAGCACATCAGTTCATCCTAAAAATATATTATCAGATCAACGGCTAGCTCAGCCATGAACAATGTACAAGGATAATGATATGTATTGCGATGTTTCTGATCATGATTAAACAAAGCACTGTAACTACTTTGTTAAGCTTCTGACAGAATCCTACTATAGAATTTTAAACAAATACTTTAGAAATTAATGCATTAATCAAGTAATCAACAGCATAATGAAAGAGACAATAGAAAGTGGTATAAAAACCACAATATTCTCCACTATGGATAGGTGGTGTCATTTTTCGTTCAGTCATCACTAAAATATGCAGAACTTTCAACCCCCTGTCCTTTATATTATTATTTATATACTCCACTTAAATTTTTTTTTTTTTTTCTTTTGACTGGACTTCATCTGATCTTTTAGGTAATAATTTTAATATAAACAGTTTCAAACTACCACCGGTAAATATCCTATGAATAATCTCTACAAAATTCTACATGCATCTGCTCATAGATCTTTCATATTATTTTGGAAAACGGCACTATCAGCTTACATACAAGAAATTGATATATGCAAGAGAGAAATAACTGCAATATTCTCGAAGGAAATGATCATATAAGCTCTAGCACGATTGATTTGACACTCACAACCATTATATTTTTTCGCATTATCATGACCAGATAATCAAATAACCTTGTGAAAGTTATCATACATCTGTCTGATCATGGTCTCTCTAAGGGATGAATTTAGTGGCTTATAATGGTGGAGTTCGCCAAGTTGCCAATTAAATGACCGCAATTGATTTACAGCAGAAGATATTATGAAATATGCTATGTACTAACCTGATCAAGTCATGATCGATGTCGACTAAATACTAATAAGTGGTCATTCTAAGGAATTGTTGCGAAAAGACCATTATCTTATTAGAATATAGAACACACATGCCATGCAAGCGTGTTCCACTACGGTCACTAAGTTTGTACTAAAACAAATGTACAAACAGCATGTGGTTTTTCATTTTCCAATTCTTTTCAACTTATTGATAAATAGAAATGAAAAGGTAATTATCCACTTTAGAGCTTAGCGTGAGTTCTAAATTTCTACGTGTCAAGGGATGGTTATATATAGTGGGCTAATCCTCAACTCAACTTCTCAAACCAACCTCTGAAATAGAAAGTGTAATTCAAAGACAGCAAAAGCGAGAAGAATAGAGAGAAATACTTTAGTTACCAATGGGCTCAACTGTGATAGCTATTCCTGATGGAGAGGCTGTTGCTCCTGTTCCCAAAGAGAAGAAGAGGTTTCGAGAATCTCTTCTGCTTGTAGTTTCCTTCCTTGGGGAAAAGAAAAATAAAAATGATACGAAAAAACTGATTCATAGTATCAAAGTTGGTATTGCTCTTGTTCTGGTTTCTCTTCTCTATCTCCTTGATCCTCTGTACAAGCAAGTTGGAGAGAACGCCATGTGGGCTATAATGACTGTTGTCGTCATCTTTGAGTTCTTCGCAGGTTGGTTTATATACCTGTTCATACTATTGATGTTATTCTGACTTCTAAGCTTGTACAAACTAGCTTGACATGCATGTATTCACCAATTAATTTGCTTTCTTGTGGAGAGTTACATATTTTTTAATCAACCATGCCAGGTGCGACACTAAGCAAAGGCTTAAATCGTGGACTGGGAACTATATTAGGAGGTGGATTGGGATGTTTAGCAGCAGCTTTTGCTCAAGAAGTTGGTGGAGTTGGCGACGCCATTGTAGTTGGCACTTCTGTATTCGTATTTGGTAAGTTTTTAGTTCATTCTTGGAGATAACCACAAGTAACCTAACACAGACATTCTGTTTATTCCTCGACTCAAAATGCTTTAAATTTATTTTATTTTTCGAGAAAAAGAAAAAAAAAATACATTTTTTTTTTTTAAATTTATTTTTGCCCCAGGAACCAGAAACTTTTTAAGTCACTAATGGTGGCATCCAATTAATTACCATCATTGACATTTTTGTCCAAGTGGTATCCATTAATTTTGGAACTTAGAGATACCAACTTTTTCTTCTTGATCAACTTCACACTCCATTATCCTAGTCATTTGGTAATCTATGGTTAATGTCTAGAGATAGAAATCATTCTAACTTTCTATTATGAGTTAGAGAGCAAGTCCATGCTATCACAGTTAAGAGATTAATCCAAGATCAGGAATTTATACCTCTTTCAACATGGCGAGCAGGCTTCAAGAAAATCATTACCACATAAATAAAAACATTCATCTTTTCTAGCATCATCTTCTCTATTTTAAGCATACAAGCCCCAGCATGTCAAATAACCCACCCTACTAGTAAGAAAGACCACTATGTATCACTCTTCCCTTTCTCATTATTATCAAGCATCTAAAAACAAATCTGCAAATCATGAATATTTCAGGTGCAGCAGCAACATACTCCCGATTGGTTCCAAGAATAAAAAAAAGATATGACTATGGAGTAATGATATTCATCCTTACCTTCAATTTGGTCGTGGTCTCTGGCATACGAGCAGAGGAGGTCCTACAATTAGCTCGTGAACGTCTCACAACAATTGTTTTGGGTTTTTCTGTCTGCATTTTCACAAGCTTACTCGTCTTCCCCATCTGGGCTAGTGATGAGCTTCATGACTCTGTAGCATCCAAATTTGAAGACCTCGCTAGTTCTATTGAAGGTAAAAACTTCTCTACCCAAAAAGAAAAAAAACCACCGAAGAATAACCATATACGTTAGAATCTACTTTAATCTTCAATTAATGTCTAAAATATTGTTGCTTCTCAGCCAACAACAGCAGCTAGTAGAATCTTAGCTATGAATAGTAGAGATGAAATTAATATAATTGTTAAAGCTCGTACTTTATCCAAACTTCTTATTGAGGTTACTATGGCTCATGTGCTTGCTTCTTTCTATAGATTTGACATAAATTATCTAATAATTTTTGTTAATGAATCTATAAAAGAATTTTAAAATGACTTAATTAAATGTTATTTATTGTAGGATGCTTCGAGGAGTACTTCAGATTAGTAAATGAGAAGGAGAACCAACCCAGTTTTAGTTTCAGCCGTTGCAAAACAGTGCTCCATTCAAAGTCAAAGGATGAGTCACTGGTATATTATCTCTTCTTGTCAGCCATTTTATGAAAGAATGATAAGATAAATGCTTAATCAATATTCATTTGAAAAGTCACATCAATTATTTAAAGTAAACTAGAAGCTAATTCAAAGTTTTTACTGTTGCTCAGGTAAATTTTGCAAGATGGGAACCATGGCATGGAAAATTCGGGTTTTCCTACCCTTGGGCAAGATACCTTAAGATTGGAGAAAATCTTCGGGATGTGGCAGCAACAATCCTTTCATTTAAAGGATGTCTTCAATCTGATAGACAGGTATAGATCATCTATTTGATTTGTTACTGTCCATTCACCACTGCAAATTCAATAATTAATTACTTTATTGAAAACTTTCTCAAAAATTATTATCAATTCATGGACTTATCTCATTCAAACTGTGTCATCAGACCTCACAAACTCTGAGAGAACTAATCACAGAACCGTGTGAAGAAGTTGGGTCATCACTTGCATGGACCCTAAGAGAGCTTGGAGATAGCATGAAGAAAATGAGAAGATGCCAAACAGTTACTTCAATAATGCCAAAGTTGAAGTCAATGAGACAAGAGCTAAGTCTAGTCATGTCTCCTTCTACACTAGGACTACTGGAGAATGGTGATGGACTTGAAATAGCAAGTTTTTTGTTCACACTGACGGTGATGGTAGACAAGGTGGAAGAATTAACAAAGGAGGTTGAAGAACTTGGGGAACTTGCTCATTTCCATGTTTAATAGACAATTATTCTATGAGCACGTTATACTGTATAGATTTTAGAGAAGCCTATGTGATATGCCAATTTTTGGCTTGTTGAACATGCATGTATGTTTTAAGTTGTTAAAAAAAAAAAAAAAAAAAAAAACAGAGAGAGAGAACAAAAAAGTCCATGGGTGAGATGATCAATTAGTAAAGAGATGAAGTAGAGGAGGGAAAAGGGAGTTGATCAATGGTAAAAAAGTTGAGGTCGATAAAAAGAATGATTTAATCTTGAGAATTAATGATAAAAGAATATTACAATTACAAAGCTAATAGCACTACATTGGTAGCTAATACAGTTGGCCGATATTTGAATTCCTAATTGTTAAAATGTTCAGTGATTATGAATTTATGATCATGTATCACACACATACAGATTAAGATTAACAATCTCTGTTATTTTAATTTGTTTTCATTAGATTAATATTCCGTAATATTAATTGGGATTCACAGCCCAAAGACTGGGAAGAATAATTATTGTGAAGGGTATAGAATGAACAGAGGATCCATTAAAAGACTCCTAGTCCAAAAACAGAACAGGGTAAAATTGGAATGATTCTAAGCCAAAGTAAAAAAATAAAAACTAAAGTTTGGTGGAGCCGTAGTGGCCATTTTACCAATCAATTCAGGTCCAGGACTAAATGATGAAGTTAGTTACCTAAAGAATGTATTGACACTTTCCTAGGAATCATCATTGACTTCTCTTGCACATTTCAACAAACAGTTCAGTGACAATGGTTCGAAACCCTTAAAATGCTGACCTTTGCTGGCATTTAAGTAATGAAATGTGCCACATAGATGGCACCAAAGATGGCACGATTAAAAAAGGAGTAACTGTATAATAACCGTAGTTACAACACCCATGCTAAATCTATATGAGATTTGAAGCAGGGAAGAATAAAATATAGGCCGTCCAGCCAACGGACTGCATGGAACCTATCCAAAGCGTTGGTTCCAGCAGTTAACATAATTGAACCAAGTTTTATTTATTCATAAAGCATTCACATAATGACATCTACCTAATTGGTTTTCCATGAATTTAATTAACAAAAAAATTAATAGAGAGAAAGAACATTTCCATGTTCTGCCAATTGATAAAGACAAAACTCATGCTTCATAATGATATTGATGGATAAACCAAAGAGAAAATTGTGCATAAAACTCATCAAAAGTCAAAACTTAGTCTCTGTTAATTGAGAGAGAGAGAGAGAGAGAAAAGCTACAGAAAGAGGCACAAACAGAGATGGGTTTTCTTCAAAATTTAGCATTGATCATTGTTGTTTTGTTTACGTTATGCAAAAATGTGAGAAGTGTTCCAAATACAAATGTGACAAGTGTCCTCTGCAACTCGGGGGTGTACACAAGAGGTGATCCTTTTGCAATAAGTTTAGCCTATGTTCTTGCAGAACTAGAGACTGAAACACCAACAAGCAAAGGCTACGATTACTACAACATTTCTCCCTATCCTAATGCTTTCGCCTATGGTCATGCTGCTTGTAACAAAAATCTCACAAGTTCGGACTGCACTACTTGCCTTGGTGCGGCAAAAACAGCAATGTTTAGTGCTTGTCAAAGCCGAATAGGGGCTCGCTCGGTGCTCCATGATTGTACAATTAGGTATGAGCAATATCCCTTTGATAATTAAAAGGCCAGGCTCCCAATAGATGGGACTTGATCTGATAAGTTTGTATTCTTGTGACAAGTTGTGTTCTTACCTTATCTTTTTGAGTGAAATGATTTCTCTTTTCCTTAATAGGATTTCTTTCATTCTTTCCTGGTTTTATCTAATTGCAGATACTTAGAATACATAATTTTTCCTAATACAGATAATTAGAACAGTACAATTGTTCTTTTTATGGAAGAAGGCGTCAGCCGAATGATTGTTAGTTCTACTATTCTGAATGATCAATGAATTCTACTACCTGTTAACATGCTAATTTCGAAAACATGTATTATAGATGTTATTTTTCATAAATGTATAACCAAACCCACCCCATTTTCTAATCAAGCAGGTATTGATGTATATCTCAATTAGAAACGATCTGTGTAGCTAATCCATTAACCCAATAGATACCAAGTGTGGGTGGGTTGGGGGCAATCAATTCATCAAGTGTTAACACCTTTTCTTGTTCATGTGGGGCATGTATCTTGAGTTTAAGCAAAGCTGAAAGCCCTATACACTTAACCAAATTATCAACATCTTTATCTTCTGAACCTTGTTAAGATAATTCTGATAATGAAATTGTATATCTTAGCAGACAAGAAGAAGTAACTAACCTGGAATTGAGCACATTAACAGTTCACTGCTGAAAACCTCTTCAAGCTAAAATATTGAAAAAGAAAATAAATGCATTACACAGCTTTCCGAATGTTGTGCCAGGTGATATTTTGTTGTAATTATTAATAAACTTACTATGGTATCAAAATTACCCGAGTCTCGCAGTTGATCTTGAAAGCTTAGGAGATGTTTCCAATTAGCACCTTGATAGTTGATCTTCCATATTTCACAGTCATGACTGGAATGCGAGAATTTCACGAAGTGTTTGTTACAATGCTACACAGAGAGAGAGAGAGAGGACAAAGCGTTCCTCTATTACTATACCGCTTAAATGAAAAAATAACCACCAAAAATATGCTAAAACCAATTGTATCAGATTGAGTAAGGCATCAGTAAATAAATTTGTAATATGTCTTGATTCTCCCACTCTTTTTACAATCTAATGAAATGCATGGACTTGAATCCACATCCAAATTCAACATTGATCACAATCAATTAAAAAACTAATTATATGAAGTAAATATTACATAGATGGCACAAACAACCTCATTACTTTTGTAGAAGTAATTTCCACTCTGGAGCTTATTTTTATTTGTAGATTATTGACAGTATCTTTAGGAGCACTCTTGTTTCTTTAGCTACTTTACAGCATGTAACCTTAAAAACCTGTTTCATTAGCTACTTTACAGCATATAATATTAAATGCTTGTTTCATTAGCTGCTTTACAACATATAATATTAAAGGAGAGTCATGACTCCATGGTCACTTTAGCCAACAAAATGGATTATTAGGTCCATGGTTAAACCAGGCTAAGGACTAAGAACCTACAGGCAAAGCAAAAACCTTTCCATTTTTTTTTTTTTAATAGTTTTTAGAAAGAAGAGAATGTACAACAAAATAAGATGTTTCTTTCACATCATAGATCTGTAAACTGAGTGTCAAAACCAATAAGCTTACATAAAGTTGAAGGACCTCGAGTTTGCTCTCTAGAAGCAAAGCTTGCACAAATTGATACAACAAAATGTGCGTAAATCCTTGGAGCTGTGGGATGGTAAAAGGAACTTGTACTGAAATTCTACATTTCTCTATACATACAGAATTGCAAGGATCGTAAATAGGATGGACCGTTTTAACTTCACCTCAAAATTGTCCCAAAAATTTGGTATTCTTCCGATAACTAAGTCCATTTCATGTTGGTGTAATTCAAAAAGATATGGAAGGTTTAGTTAAACTTGATAAGCATGCAAACTCTCGCTTGAAGGAGAAGTGCATAAAGAAGTTCATTCAAGGAATCAGGGACACCAGGCAGGCACAAGTTCAAGCAGTCCTGAGTCCTGGTATCAGTTTTTCCATCATACATGACCATCTATTCTGTGGCTTGTCATGTTTGTGGCATTTAACAAACTCAAGGTTTTCACTTGTTACTCAGTGATGGATTGGTGTAACACAGCAGAGACTATACTGAGATATAAGCCCAAGAATTATGACAATGAGCCAAACTCCGGTAACCTTTGCAAGTGGAAACGATCACCAATTTTCTAATCGCCGTAGTTGCTAAATCCGCCCAATTTATAGACAACCAACAACAACACGTGTTTCTGACTAATTACACTAAAAACTAATGAAGTATACAATGCAGTACGTGCTATGGAGACAGAATAAGTAAAATATAAAACAATTCTCAAACTTGAAATCAGAAAAAAAGAAAAAAAAAAAGAAAAAAAAGAAAGAAATCCAGGATGAGATGAACCTGATATAATAAGCAAGGCTACGTATTGTTTACTTCTCTACTAATCCAAAATGCAGTTTCATCTCATCAGCTATCCTTCTTAGAATCAGTGATCAGATTACATTCTGATCAACAGATAACAATCAGTATAAAAATTTAAAATGCAAATTGATTCATATAATCGTTATATAAATGGAATCTATGCAATTAAACGATGCTAGAAACTTACTGTTCACGAGATGGAGGAGGGCAGATATCAATAAAATCTGATCTCGTTTTCAACTTTCATGTTTTGATGATAATTTTGATAGTAATGATGTGATTCACTGGAAGCTTAAACGCAAATGTTCATTCCTTACCGCCAAATCCAAATTCTCATTTTATAGGGGATCGTGCAGCTTGAATTTATAGGAATTTTTTAAAATATTTAAAAAGATTTTTCAGGCGTGTTCGGTAGATTATTTGAAATACGTTATTCCGAAAAATTATTTTAAGTTGAATCGCGTCGAATTAAATCGACTAGAATAGATTATAGAATGTGTTTAGTATAATATCATAAAATTATATATAATGTTAAAAAATTGTTTAGTATATTTTTTAAAAATATTTATATTATTTTTAGTCC
The DNA here is from genome assembly GCA_026225825.1 of Pistacia integerrima. Classification (NCBI taxonomy): domain Eukaryota; kingdom Viridiplantae; phylum Streptophyta; class Magnoliopsida; order Sapindales; family Anacardiaceae; genus Pistacia; species Pistacia integerrima. The sequence continues at coordinate 24,211,731 of CM047736.1, forward strand.
CTTATGTTTGTTAATTTAACTAAACACTCTTTACAATAAAAAGTTTAAAAATTAACAAAAACACTCACACCCACCCAAGTCATTATCGTCCACCAGCCACCATTGTCAGACAACAGTCGACAGTCATCGAAAAGGCGCACCGGTTGGATATGACTGGTCGTGCGTCAATCTGGCCGAAAATGGTTAGATCTATGACCATAATCTGGCCTTCGTCAACGACCAAATCTAGCCAGTGATCAGCGCATATCGGTCAGATCCGATCAATCGCGTGTCATTCCGACGTCGACGATTGCTGGCTAGGGTGCTTTAGTAATTTTTATTGTGGGAGGTATTTAACTAAATTAACAAATACAGGGAGTTAAAAAATAATCAAAATGTTTTGAGTTTAATAAAATAGGATAATAGAAAACAAGTTCCCCCCCTCTTTTCATTTTCAATAGAAAAAACCTTATTTGATTTGGATTAATTTTCATAATAATAATCTCAATAAGTAAATAAACATATATTCTGTTTTTTTAATTGGAATGAGATAACAGAAAAATGATTCTAAAAGTGAAACAAACAGGGCTTTGTATTTCGGAAAAGATACAACCACCAAAGGTTATACACCGAATTCATACACCGAATGACGTGACAAAATCCTGACCGTTGATTAATTTTAATTTAATATTAATTAACGGTCAGGATTTTGTCACTTCATTCGGTGCATGAATTCGGTGTATAACCTTCGGTGGCTGTAGCATGTATTTATAAAATAGGGTTATTATCAAAGACCTCTCCTGAGGTATCACACCCCACATGTATCAAAAAACCTCGGCAACCTCCCTCCACATTCGATGAAATGGTGACTAACCTCGCTTATTCTCTGTTTTCTCTCAGTCCGCTGTTAAATAACATGCCAAAAAGAGTAATCCATTCTCGTCTCTACCATTACACATACAACTTCATACAAACTAAGTTACTGTAATCGATATAAAATTATAAAATCACAATTTGATTTGAGTAAATAAAAATTAACAAAACTCACACACACATACCCAACACACATTTTGGCGTTAGAAGAAGGGGCTCCCGTAGAGCTCTTCAAGTTTTCCAGCAAATTTCATTCAATTTTCCTAGCTCATTTGGCACTAATCAGGACATGCGCCACTAGGGCCAATTCAAAAAATAAGGTTGTGCCAGCCAAGCTAAAAAAGCTTCCATCAATCACTTGAGGGCAACCTCTGAAGAGCGTCCTCCACCCAAACTAGAGAGTGCACCAACTGTCCCACAAGTAGATCCGCACATAATGAACATTCGCGGGATGGTCACCTGGACCTCCGGGAAACTTGGTACAACGCCTGACTGTCCCGGGCAATGATACCGGGGAGGAGCCCGACTCCTTGCCGACGAAATGTTGTCCAAATGGCGGCACCAAGGATCCAGCAATCTAGGTCGTCGAGTATTACAACATCCTCACATAGTTCAGATGCAACTAGTGAACGTCTCCACCAGCGGAGACAAGAGCGGAATGCCTGTAGACATGGGATTCCACACCTTACCAGGCGTGTTGGTAACAACTCACGCAAAAACCTCGCTCTTGGTGTCGATAACTAGCATGTTGAATACAACTCATGTAGAAGATCTACTCCATGAGTGATCCAATTAATATGCTGGTTCAATCTAGTAGTCTAACCACTCCACAAGCTGGTTACTCTAAGAGACAAGCCACTTAGCGATCTAGGCTGCTTTGTGAGTTAGGTCTCTACAGCTTAGGCCCAACTACGAGTTAAACTTCTCAACAAAGGTTGTGCTCGCTATTCAGGACCTTGTGTCCCACGCGATTCTTAACTCTCGATGGATTTCAAATCTCATGAGAGTCCAACACACACAAGACTCCAAGTCTTATGCGAATTCTACTAGTCAACGGCTTCCAAGTCCCGTATAGATCATATCACCCAAGGACCTTGAGTCCTATTGAAATTCTGATATCCTAGGGTTCCAAAGTCCTACACGAATTCTTCCTTTTTGAGTAATCCTAGTTCCATGAAACTAATACTCCGAATTCTACAAGGATTTAGCCTTCCTTAGCTACATATAAAAGCAGAGGCTAGTCCTCTCAAATATCCATTCACGAATACTCATAACATGATTCCCCCGTTAGTTCTTATTTTCTCTAGCAGTCATTCCTCGTTGTAGAGTTGAGTTCCGACCACTCTATGAGGATAGTCGCGTCTTAACTCCGCAAACACAATAAACCTCCCTTTTACCTTTTTTGCTCAATTTTCCATCACAACCTTGTTAACTTGAACGTCGCAATGCCTACAGCCAACACTACACCGGTATCCCCAAGTGCTTCACGTTCACTTTCCGTGTCTCTCTACAGGTCCAAGAGATTATTAATGACTCACTGTTCACACGAATGCTTCCGCGACACTTCCACATAGATTTAATAGAACAAATTGAAACTAACCTAAGCTATCAACTAACACCATTTCAATTCACAACTAAAATTTCTTGATTTAGATCCTTAGAGGACAACTTATTCACAATATGCTTCGGATAATTAATGTTTATATAGATTACGATTTGGATCCAGATTATTAATGGCTACTTTTGTCAAAAGGTCCAATGCTACAATGAGGGCCCAATTAGGATACAAAACAACAAATCAGGCTCCAAGACTCCTCTTTAGTCCAAAATGACCGCCTCTTAATATCTCAATCAGCTCGGACACTATCTGGATATAAGCCGAGAACTTTTTTCGAAAGGTCCAAGAATCTATGCATGTTCTCTTGGAAGCCTTCTTACAACACAATGTTCAATTTATCCCAACACAAAAATTCGGCATGCTCCAATAGCCATGGCCTACAAAACGATAATATTAACAAGAGTAAGTTCTTTTCCCTTTTCCGAGGCCGATGGACCCAAGCCACTTCATGGGGCAATTTTTGTGGGTTGTATGGTGGTATTAGAGCACCCAAAGAGGCCTATTAAGCCGAAATGTTAATTTGAATTAGGCCTATTTGGGGTATCTAATAGCACATTTTGGATTAACAGGTGTGAAAAACTATTTTTCAAAAAACCCAAGAGTAAAAATACTTTTAAAATTCAAAAAATCTCCCAAAAATAATTTTAGTTCAAAAACACTAATCTCTACTGATCTGGACAGAAAAATTACTGTCCAGCGTCCAAAAATCCAAAATGACCAAAATACCCTTGGGCACGTTATGACCTCGTAGAACATGATTTTTCCATATTTATTTTTTATTCCGTGTAGTAAAACACCTGCAAAGATTCATTTTCAAATTTCACAGTTTTCTCATTCATATTTTATTTTTTTATTTTTACGTTTTTTGTAATTTTGATTTCAAATATTTCTTGGGCATAACCAAAGCCTTCCAATATATCAGAATACCCTCTCATATGTCTTAATTTTACTAAAACCATATTGATCTATTCAATTCACATAAGAAGCCCTCAAGGGTATTATGGTAATTTCATTTTCTTGTTCATTAAATGCTTTGGTAAATTTAGACATTTTTTTTTTTCTCATCAAGAGAAAAATTATTTCCAGTTTATCTCTCATCTTACGATGAAAATGATTTACTCCCTAAATTTAATTCTTTTTTTACATCCATCCTTTGATAAAGCATCATTTGTGCATATATTTTATTTTTTTAATTATAAAATGTTTTTTTCCAGTTTATCCACGTTTTCTTTTGCTACATGTTCTCGTCGTTTGAAAGATCATTTCATACTTTTCTGTTCTTAAGTTCCTTAAATATCTCTTCTATGTAATAATACACTTTTCTTACACAAAATTAATTATTTTTATTTATTTTTTTTCTTTTGTGACCAGGGGTGTCCGGACTAGTTTATGCGTAACTCAAATAATCTTTCAGAGTTTTAAAATCGACAACCGAGTAAATCTCTTCAATGACAAACTCTATTAACAATCTAGGTGGATTGAATTCAGAACCTTTTAAGTAATACACCCAAGAGTTTAGTTGACCGATAGACAACCTAATGGTAGTTAAAGATTAATTATTTGTCTTTGATGTTTAATTATTTTCAAGTTAAATATAATAAATTGAATTTGAGAAAATTGAAAATATGTCTTGTAAATAGTTGTAATGACGAAAATAATAAATAAATAAATTTAAAAATTGAATCCTACAATAATTGAATAAAAGCCATCCTTGAAAATCGGCTTTTAAGGAAAAGGTGCCCAAAAAATATAATCCACATGCCAAACCGTTCCTTAGCCACGTGGGACTCAATTAAGACCATTTCGGTTGCAATGAAGAAAGAGTCACCGGGTAGGCATGAGGAACTAGTGAAGGTTTGTACCAAATACCTGGAAAAGAAAAGTAAAAATTTTGTGTTGAATATATTCAGAATTTTCCATGTACATAGAAATTACAAGATGACTATATCAAGGACTGGCAAAATCCCTTTGATCATGCTCTTTCCTAAGATTATACAGTATGCAGAATTAATGTGTTTATGTCTCCACTCTCCAAGACCAACCCCTGTAAACTATCCCAAGAATTCGGAACCAGCAGCCTAGAATCCGCTTGCGAATCCTAACAACGATGATTTGTTTCAGGTAAATCTATGTGGGTAAACTTTGATTGATCAATGGATGAGGTGAGGTAGAAGCCATTGCCGAAGCTTTACAGATAATTTTGCGCCAACTATGCGCTAGTTTCCTAAAACTTTAGAGTTCTGTAACATCATGAATGAAGAGGTTGAGTACGTTCTGTTAAATTTTGAACATGAAAACTTTGCCGCTTCAGAAACAGTGCATAAAGAAGTTCATTCCATGAATCGGGGACACCGGGCAAGCACCAATGGCTGCAGTCTTGTCGGTGGAGAGGTGCTGGACCAATCTTGGGTCCTAAATAGTACAGGGAGGCATGGCCATCTTTCCTTCGAGATGACATGCTTGTCACATTCAATAAATCCAAGTTCTTCGCTTGGGACTCATTCAAGTGCTTTAAAAACACACTGGCTACTATTTCAAAATGTGATCCAAGTGAAGTCGGTAATGGCCCCAAGTCAGGGAGCTTTTCCAAGTGACAGCTACCGCCAGAATTCCACTCGCCGTTTCTGTTACATCCAGCTAGTGTATTAGTGCTCAACCATGTCTTAACAAGATAATCATATTCGATGCACAATCAAAACTAATACGACACTACAGAAGTTGTAGCTGATACTCAATTTATACTTGGCTCAACAATTTTATAAGAAAGAATCAAGGGTTGCATTGAGGTTGCCACACCCTCACAATCATCGAGAGGGAGAATAAATATAACTTTGGAGAGTAAGTTTACGTGCAAGTAATTGTACATACATGTATTTTTAACCTCAAGTGCAGATGTATCTGGACAAATTATAATAAATAAACAAATAGAAGACGAGGTGAACCTGAAATGCACCGGAGCAAAAGTTCGAAAGAGAACTTGGGTCTTGCTCATATTTACTTGACTACCAATCCAGTCAATCAATGTCTCAATGGATCTCTGAAATGCAGTTTCAACACTCATCTCCATATTCACTTTTGCCCCTTCTTCAAAGTAACAACCCCTAACAAATAATAGGAATCCAAAGATCAGGTATCATCTATTGACTTTATTTTTTTAGAAAGAATAACATTAACTTCGTTCATCAAGAAGTGATAAGAAATTCCTGCACAACAAGGGCCATCAGTTTCTGTCTTTCAGTTTTTAAAAGTTCTGAGGAACGAACAACCAAACATATCCTCTTATATCGTTTTTGTTCACACCCTTGATGGCCTTCTAGTTTTTCAGTTGTATAAGTCATGGTTATTTCATGAAATTTACTACCACCTCTAAACAACTGCAGCAAAGCACCAAAATAACACCTTACTTTAACCATGCAGCGATACATGTTCTTGATCTTTTCCCTTAATCAGTCATCAAGCCACAAAGTCTCATAACTATCCCTATATTAATTAGACTCTGATGTCAGAGATTACCATATTTCAAGTACTCTATTTCAAATATAATTATGGTAAAATGACATTAATATATGACCAAGTAATGCTGTAATTTTATGGAAATAAATATGCATGTTATTTTACGGTAAAATAGAGTCTAAAGTAACAAAGAATGTGAAATCACATCTACGCCAACAAAAGAATGCTCCATATTTTTATTCATCTTCCTAAACTACCATCTTAAGGTCTTAATCCTATAACTGATCAAATAGCTAACTACCCCAAACTTGACCTCCATCTTCAACTTTCAAAATACTAGTGAAGCACACAGTCATGAGATTCATTCCTTGATATTTTCACATTGTTGTTGCTGCAATTATCAGAATGTAAACATCTAATATAAAAAAGACACCAACTCTTAGGGGGTGAGGAAAGAAAGACAAAGCAAAAGAAAAGAGTTATGAGATAGATTATTTATACTGTTTTATAGTCTTCTCAATATTCCACCAGTGCCCAGTGTTAAAAACCAGAATGTCTGCATCTCTCCACTGACCAGAAGTCCAGTCCAATTGATCAACTTTCAAAGTCATCTTCACCTCTTTTGGAGCTCCAGCTGAAGGCCGACCCTGAAACACTAGAAATGGAGCCCTATAGTATTCCACTGTGCAGTTGTAGTCCTTGAACCTGAACACCAAAAACCCTCTGTGCTTCGTAATTGGTTCCCCATTCACCTCATAGATAGAAGACTTGTTGGAAACAACAGACGCAAGCATGCAAAGCAGGGACTCCCACTGGTTCCGCCCGACTGAATCACCAACAAAAACTAGTCGGCGATTTCGGAGCTTTTCCAGCATGTTCCTTGCATCAAATCTGCTCACAAGACAGAAGAGAGATGACCAAACCGGTTACCTCGACAACAAAATTCAGAATCACGAAACAATTAAATTAAAAAGCTCCGATAGTAAAAACCATGAGGTTGATAAAAATATATTAAAATTATCACAACATGAAACCAAATTTCATCAACACTAGAAAAATAATCATATTAATAATTTGCAGTAATTATAGACATTGACCAAGACATCTATCAGCAGAAGAAAACAAGAAGAATGAGAAATCACCCCAGAAAGAAAGCTCAACATAACTGCAGAAAATTTGAACTTTTTTTTTTCTACCACCAGCAACAAAACATAAATCTAAGAGAACTTGACTTGCCTAATTTAACCTAAACTATAATTAAATGCCAAACAGAAGGCCTGAAACTAACCTTTTCTATTTATAATTCTGAATTCCATCCCTTTTATGCAACCAAAATAAACCAAACATATAACAACAAAAGATTTTTAAAAAGAAACCTGGGCATGTTGCAATCTTTAGGCTGCCAACGCCACTTGGTGAAGAAATTATCAGGTCTACCATTTTCTAAACAACGAAACCCTTCATCAATGAAAAAACAATCCGTGCTTTGATACAGAGGATAATTATCATCCCAAACCCAGTTACCATCAAACAAATCACACCCTTCACCACCTTCATCAAGAAATCCCGGCCGTTCCTTGTCACGGGATGCTGCGGCTGCTACTTCTGACGAAGAAAATGGGCCGATTAATCCCAGCCAAGAAGCCTCCCGAGTGACAGTCTGGTAATCCAAGTAAAAGAAACAGCCAATGAAGAGAGAAGCCACAAAGATGAAGCCAAGAATGGCAAGAGAAGGCTCAAGAGGATTGAACCGCTTGAATTTTTTGAAGAAATCCAAGTGGGTCATTGTGTCTCCGCCCTGTGGAGATGTGCTCTTACTCATTGCTTTACCCTCCAGAGAATTAAAAAAAAAAAAAAAAAAATTGAAAAGATGGAAAGGTGGGGACTCAGATACAAAGCATTAATGGCAAAAACATGATGGGTTATATTGAGAAATCCAAAATCATTGCGTTTGATTTTTGTTAGTTGGCTGAGAAAGAAGAAGAAGAAGAAGAAGAAGATAACCAAAAAGACAAATGAAATAATAAACCCCGAGAAGCATTAAATCCGTGAAGTCAGAAAAGAGATAGCAGTTGAGTGACAGGAGTAAGAGAAGTGATTAGAGGATAAGAAGAAAACTGACTACACAAATTTACTGAAAGCAAAATAAAGTAACTGTCTTCTTCTTTGAAGGAAGTTTCAAAAAATAGATGAATGGAAGAAGAAAGAGAGATTGAAAGTGTAGTTAGTGAAGTGAAGTAATCAATGTAAAGTAAGAATTTATTGGATCTAATAGAAGATGATGATGAATAACAAAATTTGAAGGTAAAAAGAGAGGCATTTAGAATCTAAAAAGAATAGAAAACAGTTAAACAAGAAAACCAACTGGGTCGTGGAGCAAAACGGAGAGGGCTCTGACAATGACAAATATACTGCACAGGGACATTCTAATAATTATCAATTACAGGTAGGGTATGAAATTAGAATCTAATTTTAACTGTTCCAACTTGCCAACACACATCGCCACTATCCTCCTTCAACATACCATGATGAAAGTTTGAATAGATTTCGATTATTCGACAGGTTTAGATCGAACTTTGCTGGAGTCTACACCGGTTAGACAGAGGATTCATCCTCTCCTTCAACAAAACCTTCTGATATCAAAATTAATTTCAGTTGAATTGAATGTTTGACTAACGAATGAAGAATTAAAACCATCAATTTTCTCCATTAACGTCTTACACTGAATAAATATGCTCAAACTTATTAGTTTATAAGAAAGGATAATCTTCTCATTCAACAAAGTTTTATTCGATGATTCTATTGCTCAAAACCAAGATTAAAAATAAGGAATTAGGTTAGATTTCATTGACATAAGTAAGATTATAAAGGTTTAACGGTTTGATGTAATTTGATTTTTGTTTTCACAGTGGAATGTACGTGTTGACATAATGATACATAGAATTTCATTGAATTTGAATCCCATATTCCCATTTATATTATAACCGACATAAACAAATTCTTCCAAACGTGAAGGTTCAGTCTAGTTTTTGTATTTGTTTTTGTGTTTTAAATGTGAACATAATATAAAATCAGGCCAATTTGACTAGACGAACTTGTAGTGCTTCCCACGACAAAATTTGGTGTTGACAATAACATGAGAGGCTGAGGCAAACATGAAACATCCACCGTCCGATTTTGATTGAGAGCCAGCGATTGAAAATGAGTTTTTTTTTCGTTTACCATTATTTGATTTTGATGCAACATTTGAAAGCTAAAGCCATCAATATAGTCAAGTGCCGCAAATTATGCTGCCACGTGTACGGATATCGGATTTTTCAAATATATTATATGATTACATTCGTAGTAGTAGTGTTAATTATGAATACATGACCAAGTAATGATAACGATTATTAAATTTAAGGGGTTATTTTTTAGTATTTAAAAGCTTAAGTTATTCTTTTAACGTAAGTGAAATATTATACTAAATTAGCGAGTAGACGACATTTTCCCACCCAAAAAATTCTAAGATATCCTTTTCCCACCTAAAATTAATATTCTACAGCAAAAATACTCTCTGTCATCGCCATTTAAATCCAGTCTCTTTTCTATAAAACGTCTTTCACTTTGACACTTAATTTCTCGTCAATTGTCAACCACCGTAAAGTTAGAGTTTCTTGTTCTTAGCTCATTTTCGACTGATTCCGACGGCGAATATTCATTTGCTCACCATCATTCGATCCACCTGTCTTCATTCTACAAAAACCCTCTTATCCTGGCTCCTAATAACTAGTCAAATGGCAGATGAGAAAATAAAGTGTATTTTGGGTATTAACAAAATATAAACTTTGGGTGAAAAAATTGTATTTTAAAATTTTTTAGGTGGAAAAGTGTCAATAAGGCAAACCTTGGGTAGGAAAAAGTCGTTTACTCTAAATTAGTTTCAGTCGAAGCACTTGAAACGTGGTTCCAATATGACAATTTTCTAATGCTCAAATCCAATAATGTAATCATCTCATAACTCAATTAAAAACAAGATGGAATGTTGACAAAGTGTATGGTCAATAAAAAAAAAAAAAAAAAGTTTATTTTTTTCCTTATGTGGGATTCTTGTTTTCTTTGTTTGAACAACATTTTTCTAATTATTGTTTTATTATATTTCCTTTTCAACTAAACATTAAAAAGTTTATTTTGCAGTTGCAATTATAAAAAACTTAAAAAATTATATTTTGATGCAATAGTTAATAACTGAGAAAACAAAGTGTTTTGAATTTCTTTTTTGGGTAAATAGTATCACAATATTGGGTTATATTTTAGTATTAGTTATAAAAAGAGTCACAAAAGGAATTCATAAACAGAAACTTGGGCCTTTAGATGGTAATATAGTTGGGCCAGTCCACTATGTTCAAATTGCCCAGCAGGCCAACAGCCAAAATATCATCAGAGATATTATCCACATAGTGGAGCAATAATCTCATAGTGTAATCTTTGCTACTACATGGTGGCTACCTCAACAGTGAAAACTATCATACAGAACCTGAAAAGATTACAAAAGAGATAGTCCTCAGATAAACTGAGTAATGTTACACTTATAAAGTTAATGTTATAACATTTTTTCTATTTTTTTAGTTACCGAGGATATCCAGGTCAGCTTACGTACACTTCGATTAGTCCTCCAACCCTAAACAAGGCTTTTGAAACAAAACAAACCCTACAGTCCGTGGCCTAACACTATTAGCATCCGTTCTTGTGATTCATACATAAGACAACAAAGGGAACAAACCCCTTGGCCCAAGCCTTTACCACTCGGCCAACCCATTGTTGGTTTTAATGTTCTAACTTTATATTCTAATACTTATCACTGAGGTCGGGACACGGGGGTTTCGAAAGTTGTAGGAAATCAAAGGCATGTTTGGTACGTCAACCGTGTAGTACTAAATCATACAATACAATGTTTGATGGTAATTTTACATGATATTAAATCATACAATGTACAAGCATTAGAATGATATGGAAGCACGATACCCAGGCCATTGATCCACCAAAGTAGTGTTTCTTATCCAAATCTTAATAGATTGATCCAGAAAACATTCATAACCTAATCCGGGAAAACCATAGCTTCTGTAACTATTATTAATATGAAACAAAATATACAGCAGAGCTTATTGATAAGTTTTCAGGTCAAATAAGTAAAACTTTTATTAGTTGAAGCAAAATTGAATTATACATCAAAAGAGTACAAAATGGTAAAAGTTTGTTAGACCATTCTCAGCTATGTGTTAAAAAGAAAAGAGAGCACATTCATTTACAAAATGTAGTAGCAGAAAGAGATGAATGCAGCTATGCCACTCAAGATACAGAGTCTGTCTAACCTGCTTTCATTCCTCATCTTCTCCTCTTTAAACTCGCTTTGCACTTTTGAGTACAAGTGACACGACTCCAGAACTTCACTGTAGTTTTTGCTCCGACGGCAGCTCAGGGCTTCCTTGAGAATGAGCAAACTGTTTCTTCCATTAACATGAGCACCTTCCATATCTTCCAACTGCATGCTCAACTCTGTTAACTTGAGGGTTGTTTGAACACCCTCTCCTTCAGTACGGATGACTCTGAACTTCATAATTAGGATGCATTCCACAACTTGACATGGAAGAATGTCTTTGGCGGGAAGAACAGCTCCAAAGCGTATCACGAAATCCTTGTCTGTCGGCCAATGCCTTTGCCCACCAAGAGGACTCCAGCTAGAAAGATTAGCAGCTTGCTTTATCTTTTTGTTTACAACAATCCAACTAAGCCGGAGTCCATCACAAAGCTCTTTCCATAGCTTCCCATCTTTCCTTTCTTTTTCCATCGAGGAAATAGGAGGAAGACCATCAGAAACCGAAAGAGTAACTTCACTATCAGAGTCATCATCTCTAGTTGCAAAGGTAAGAAGATCGATCCGGAATGGGCAGTTATAGAACCAACCGTTGAATCCATTAGCATTAGGAATGCCCCACAGGACTTTTGAACATACTGGTTTATCTTTATATCTGATATCTACAACAGAAACAAAATCTAACGGTGAAATATTTTCGAATTCATCCATATCACCATAGTATTCCGCTTCAGTCCACTCTTCTGGGTACTCAAGATATTTATTCCAATGGTATTCTGTAACCTCCTTGTTAACAATAAGGGGAAAACAATCTGCATAGAACTTTCTAAACCCCCCAATAGAAGATATTAAATTTTTGACATCCTCCCTGTTGGTTGAAGGCCACATAGAAGAACATACGTTCTCCCATAATTTCTCCTCTTTTGATATGGAACAGAAGGCGGCACAGGAACATGCTGCACTGGCCAAAGTTGGGCCATCAAGACGCCTCAGTATGTCATAAAAGAGATCGCTGCTCAGTGATGCCAAACTCTCAACTGGTGCAACCGACATAGCCATTGACCTCTGATTGACAGAGCAAAAAATAAATATGAAAAATATGATGTTAATACATAATATACCAATAAAAACTCATCACAAGCTCTCCCAATAATCACAGAACTTATTCATAAAAATAATGAAAGCAAATCACAAACAATATCAAGGACGCTAATCAATCAAAGACATGTCTTCTGACAATGAATTCAGCAAAAACATATTATTTTAATGTTATTAGTGAAAGGTCTGCATTAACCCTTCTTAAATTAAACAAAACTCTGCATCTCCTCCATCTCAAAGAGTGACAGATGAGAGAAAAAAAGATACCAGAACCCCATTGAGCGTGCTAATTTCAAGGATATGTTTCTCAATTACCAAACATACCACACCATTTCGGACACCACCTCCTCCCCAAGATATGCATACTCATCAAAGTGGAAAGACCATCATACAATTGAAATTCCTCAAGAGAACAAATTGAAGCTGAATCCTTTTAGATAAACAACTAAAACATACCACGAAGAGCTCGTCCCAAACTCTTCTCAAGCTAACACAACACAGGGCATTGAAGCAACATTTGCTTAACTCAGCTCAATTCCAACCGATAATGATTTGTAAATTTTAAACCATCGACAGCACCAAACTAAGTAGCAAGGGACGCAAACTGAAGGCATTCATATAGACATGGTTCAAGAGAATTAAAAATGGTTTTTAGCCATTGATGAAGCAATACACTAAGAAGAAGAATTCTTCCACTCATCCAACATGAATCTCTGATAAATAAAAGTGAAAAAAGAACCTCAGCTGGTCAAATTTCAAGTGGTTCGAATCAATTTAACGCAAACTGATTTACAGAAAGCCTATAACTAGGACATGGACATAAAGTTTGATAACAGAAAAAGGTTCCAATTCCAGTACCATGCCGGCAAAGGCAAAGACTGCCAGCTGTTTCAAAGACTGAAAAAACTACATCAGTGGCGAACTCTTAAAATATAATGAATAAAACAACACAAATTCACAAAATAAAGTCTCCACCATTACAGATCGATCAACAAAAACAAATTATTCCAATTCAGAACTCAACAAAAACTCACACAAATTCCAAAACATCAAACAACGAACAAAATCAAACCAAACTCATCAGCAGAGCAGCAACAAATAACGATAAACCCAAGTGAACTGACCTCATAAATCAACAAAAGAAGAGAACCCAGATGGATAAGAAGGCGAGAATCCGAAACTTCCAGACAAGATTTTGAAGTAAGGTCTTGTGGGTGGGTTTTGATTAGTTTTATTTTATTTAAGGTACGGTGTAATAGTATATACTAAATAAGGGTGTTGTGTCATGTCCGTATTTGTAAATGATATTTTTGATGGGGTGATTGTTGTCCAGTGATTTTCCATTCACAGGATGTACATTGAAATGGAGTGGACCCTATTTTCATTAATTTTATAAAGTACTCAAAGTTAGGTTCGTTTCATTTCATTGTTCATCATCTAATAACCATCTTATTTTATCATATGATGTTGACAAAATTTCGAGGATTACAAGAAAGAAAGAAAGAAGAAGCACTTAAATCTAGAGTCTTAATCTTTCATCATTTTTTAATAATCAACTATTGATTTTGTAAATGGGCAACCATAGGGTTCTGGTTTACAAACTTTATAAAAGTATTGTGGCAAAATCAATATTTACTTTGGTTAAAAAAATATTAAGTTTTTAAGTTAAATGGTTACTTAATATTTATCGGTTTTATCATCAAATATCATGTTAATTTATATAAAAAAGTTTTTATAAGATAATTTGAAGGGTCGTTATAGGAGAGGACGAGTAATACTCATTGATGCACTTTAAAGTTTAAATGCAATTGCCAAAACAAGCTTATTAAGTTGATGATAATTTGAAGGGTCGTTGTAAGAGAGGACGAGTAATACATGTAAAGATAGAGCTTTATTTTCATTGTCCCGAAAAGGTTTTATTATGTTGCCCCATCTTAAGTTTTATAAAATTAATGTTGGTCTCCTCTAAATGATATAATGCCTCATTCTATTAAATGTAACAATGTAAGGAGTAAGCAAAATGTTTCTAATAAACCTTATTATTTTTAATCAAACACTCAATCGTTTTGATATTGTTACATTTATCTTACATAAAAGTAATAGACTGTTGCATCGTTACATTCAATCTCCATTAGAGAACAGAGAGTGATTCAGTGATGACATTAATTTCTCAAATTTACAAGAAAAATTTGTGTGTGTATATATTTATTTATTTTTATCAAACCTCAAGGGGTAATATTGTAATTGCATCTTTTGGAAATTTAGAAGGCCTAATAGTTGGCTGTCAGGCTGTCACTGTAGAATATAATTGTATTACAATTATAGTCCAAATCTATCAATTTTAATGTACACGTGGCATGTTAGAGGCCGATCAGAAAGAATAGGTTGCTACAATTATGAATAAAGGATAGCTGTCTCTTGTTTCAGTTTTTATAGTGACAAAAATAGACAACTGCAATGTTGTCATAATAAATGAGATTCAATGCTATTAGAAAACATTTAGCATTGATCATATAAAGTCATAGAAAAAAAGAATAATATATGTACAATGCAATTGTGGGTTTATTTCTCATGTATGCATCAATTTAAGACACGTCCGTCTTTAATTATTTGGAAACGTAAACGACTTGAACTCAAGGGGTAGGCCCCTTGAGTTTCTAAGTTTAAATCTTGAGATTACTTATCACTTACCTGATCATTTGAGTTTATACAGTGTTTAATGAACTTTAGAGATTAGTTAAGGTATTCTTAAATTGACCCGAATGCCTAATTACCAAAAAAAAAGAAAAAAAAAAGAGTAACCGCACTTTTTCCTACCCAAATAATGGTCTAATAATACTTTTCCACCGAAGACGTTTCGAAATATAACTTTACTATTCAAAACATAATCTCAAAATGAAGAAAAATAATTGACATTCCTTGGGCTTGAAGTGAAGAAAGTGACCTTAGAACAATAATTAAGTTGGTCAAATAATGAAATAGCAATAGCTTGGTATGGTTTAATTTTTAGTGACTAAAAGTAAACAAGAACAGAAGGCTTTAGTTGACCTAACAACAATGGAGCAGGATTTTTTAAATATTGGATGGTAAAAATGGTTAACAGATTTTTATTACTGAATTTTGACGGAGGTTGGTGGAGTTTTAGGGCATTTGGGTAATTGGTCCACCGAGCTAAGTGGAGGTGGTGGCGTGGCGTGGCGGTTGCTGATCGAAAACGACATCGTCATATCAATTGATGGCAGTGGCGTACCAATACGTGGTTGGAACTGCCACTAAATAAAAATCATCTCACTGTAGTTGAGACCAATGCAATTTCTAATGATATTTAAATTTAAGTTAAATTAAGAAGCTTTCAGCTCTCCTGACATACAAAGTTCATTACGAAGTTGGAATTCCCTTCATTTTATTTTGATTTCTGTTTTTTTAAAATTAAAACTATGCATAATTTCTGATTGAAATTGGTTTGAGCTATGGCGAGGTGATAAAAATTGAACTGAAAAACTAATAATCATAACAGTAGAAATTCAACTTCTAATACATAAACTATACTTAACAGTAGTTAAAGCAAATACCTAGAAATATAATAATATTTAAATATGACCTTATGCATCAGAAGGCTTCTCATAGGAAGGTTTCTCATCCGAAGAATCGACATCGGAGGAGGAAGAGGAAGACTTCTTGTCGTCTTCAACGACGTCGTCGTCGGGATCACGAGCAGGATCTGATTTGTCCATGGCGGCTCGAGCCTTGTCCAGAAACGGCTTAAAAGCTATCTCAATTGCAAGCCACCCTAACGCTAGGGCCCCGAGCACCGTCAACGCTTTCTTCATCTTTATCCGCAACCGCAAGCTTCACTCACCCTAAATTTATTTAATTTATTAACTTCGGTGAAATAATTTTTTTATAAAAGGTTACAAAAAATAAAACATAGACCTCCCCGTTTGAATTTTGAATTTGATACAGGCTCCTTTTTAATCTACCCTAATTTGCTTTTGGGCTGGTCCAAAACCATCCTATGATCCTTTTCGTTCACTTTTTTTTTTTTTTTTAATTATTTTTTATTAAATACAATAAAATCTCTTTATAATAATTGTGTAATACTCTATATAAAAATAATCTTTATATAGTTATAACAAATTTAGTTTTAACTTGGGATAGTTATTTATAAATAAGAATAAATTTCATTGTAATAAGTTAAATTTTTTCTAATTCCCATAGAGAGTTGACTCTAAAATCTACACAGTAATAATTATCTGTATATTACAAAAAATATATATACTATGTTACATTAAGAGTTTAAGATGGAATAAAATATTTATTTGTTGGAAAATAGAAGATTTGTTCCTTTAAATTAGGCTAATTAGTTTATGTAAATTAGACTAATTATTTCTAGTAATTAAGCTAATTGATTGTTGTAAATTAGGCTAATTATTTCTAGGCAAATTAGTTCCTGATTTTATGGCTTGAATTCTCCTATAAATAGGAAACATGTACAACTTATTGATGAAGAAAAGAAATGTACAAAATTCCTCCTAAAAAATACTATTTTTTTACTATGGTATCAGAGTAGGGAATTTGATCTTTGACTCTTTCTAAAAGAAAAAGAAAAAAAACCTTCAAGTCTTATTCCACCTACGTCTCCTTTGTTTACCATGGCTGACACCTCTTCTGAAGTTAGTTCTTCTGGAAACCAGTCACAAACCACTGCCACCCAAGCCTCCAATACCGAATTACACTCTCTCTAGATCACAACCATCCGCTTGAATGACGACAACTTTGTGTGTTGGTCCCAATCTATGCACTTGTATATTTGGGGGCGAGGGGAAAATGGGTTATCTGACTGGAGATAAGAGGCACTACCAAAGGAGGACCTGACATATGCTACCTGGGATGCTAAAAATTCCATGGTAATAACGTGGCTTGTGAATTCCATGAATGAAGACATTTGCTCCAATTTTTTTGTGAGTTATCCAACGATGAAGGAACTCTAGGACAACGTTAACCAAATGTATTCTGATATGGGTAATCAGTCCCAAGTTTATGGCTTGATTTTGAAACTTGGTGAAATCCAGCAAGGAGATGATAACGTCACCAAATACTTCAACACACTGAAACAGCTATGGCAAGATCTTGATCTGTTCAGTGATTATGAATGGAAATCCACAGAGGACTGCAACCACAATGAGAAAGAAGAGGAAGACTTTTGAATTTACAAATTTCTTGCTGGACTCGATGTTGAGTATGATGAAGTGAGGGGAAGAATAATAGGCAGAAAACCTCTACCTCCAATTAGCGAGGTATTCTCTTAAGTTAGAAGGGAGGAGAGTCGTAGGAGGGTCATGCTTGGGAAACATACTACTAGAGGTCTTATTGAGAACTCTTCCTTGGTTATTGTTGATGCAAATGCTAGTCAACAAAGGATGGATGACAAACCTCATGTCTGGTGTGACCACTACAACAAGCCACGCCATATTCGTGAAAATTGTTGGAAGATCCATGGAAAATCGACTAATTGAAAGAGCAGCAGGCATGTTGATAGATCCAACCGTGGGTTCCTTCTGCAAATGAAGTTGAAATGAGTCCCTTCAATAAAGAGCAGATGGACCCGCTCCTTAAATTGCCAAAATCCAATTCCTCATCTGGTATTCTGATGAGACCAACAACACTTTAGTATATGGGAGGAAAAATAAAGGTGTAAAAAGAGGGATAAGGGACTAAGGTTAGGTTATATGCATGATGGTGGGTGGTATTGGGTTTATGGGAGAGTGACAAGTGGCAAATGCTGATTTGTTGGGGAGCTGAATTCAGTTATAGCAAGAGAGTATAAAGAACAAAAGGCAATGGGAAGGATCTTTCATCATCATCGATTTTGTAAAAGGAAAAGAGGTTGGGGAGGTGCTGGCCCTTGAAGTCCAGTGGGTTTCTTTTTGTATGTAGACTTATCTTAGATGAGCTGGTTTATGCTTACCTTTTGATTATGTTTAATTTTAGTTGTGGATGATTTGTTATTCGAATAGGAATGTCATAGAGTTGTTATTAAATATAGATATTGAGATTACTCATCATTGCTTGTGTTTTCAATTGTGTGAAGTGTTAAAACTGTTCTTGTGTGAATGGAAATTCTAGTGACCATTGGAGTTCAGAGTGATCTGGGTGGTGGTCTGTGAGTGAACTTTTGCAGGAGAAGCCTAGGGTTTCTATCAAAGTGGTATTAGAGCAAGGTTATGGTTGGTACTAGAATGAGAACAAGGTTGATAATATTGAAAGAGAATTGGGTATGCTCAAAGATTGTTTGGTGGAGATGCAGGCGTGGATGAGACGAAAAGATGAAGAAGAAGCTAGAAGGGGAGAAGGGAGTGGATCAGTTGAATTACATGGGAGGAACGATCTAAACCAGGGAGGGGGAAATGACAATCACGATAATCATGGGCGAGGAAGACCAGAGTATGGTGGCCAGAAACTGGATATACTGCTTTTTTCAGGAGATGATCCATATGGTTGGCTATTTAAAATTGTAAGGTACTTCAGCGTGTATAGAATCACAGAGGAGGAGGATTGATTAAACATAATTGTGGTATGCATGGAAGACGACGTTGTGAATTGGTTTCAATGGATGGAAGTTCAAGCCCAGTGAATTCGTGGGCCACTTTCAAACTCGCTCTTATCTATAGGTTTAATGGGTCTCAAGAGGAAGGTCCTTACGAAGCTCTAATGGCGATCAAACAAACAGGAACTGTTGAGGAATATCGTCGTAAGTTTGAGGCAACATCTGCTCCATTACGTGAGGTTAGGGAAGACATTTTGTGGGCTACTGTTATTAATGGGCTTAAGCCCAAGATCAAAGCTGAGGTGAGGTTGGGTAGGCCTAAAACTTTGGTCCAATCGATAGAGTTAGCCCAAAAGATTGAAGAAAAAAATTGGGCTTTAGATGAAATTAAAAATGGGCTGAATAAAAGGACACGGTCTGGTGGGTTTAATGGAACAAATAGAGGCATCAATTCCTTTGGGATGGGTTTGGGTCGCCAATTAGGATTCAATAGCAATGGGTTTAGGTCGCAAATCTACCAGCCCTCATTCACAAATACACCCAAATCAAGCATTCCTTAGGATCAACAGTGATGATTCCCAAATGCTAACCCAGCCAACAGCCAAAGAGGTAGCAGCTCCACGATGAATCAACCCATAAAGTAGAGTCTTTCTAATCGCAGAGAATTTCCCTTTAAACACATGATTGAGAATGAGATCCAGAAGAAAAGAGAGAGAGGTTTGTGCTTTAGGTGTGATGCAAATTTTTTTCCTAGTCACCATTGTGGAGAAAGACAATTTCAAGTCATCCTCATGGATGAAGAGGAGGAAGAAACCAAGCCTGTTAGGGTGGGAGAAACGAACAAGGAATCTGAGGAAGCTACCTAGGATGACATTGAGCTATCACTCAGTTCAGTAGTGGGGATCAACAGACCAAAAACCATGAAATTAAAGGGTATGCTTCAGGATATAGAATTAATTGTTTTGATTGATAGTAGGGCATCTCATAATTTTAGTAGTAGAGGAGTAGTTGAGAAATTAAAAGTTCCTATCACTGGGACGCAGTCATTTGGAGTAAGATTAGGAGATGGTTATCGGGTGAGAAGTGAGGGTGAGTGCCAAGGAATTTGTATTGATCTTCAAGAGTCTCGGTTGTGTTGGATTTTTTTCCCATTCGACATGAACAGCTCAGATGTGGTGTTAGGCATGGCCTGGTTAGAGGCGCTGGGGGAAACAACGATAGATTGGAAGAACCAAGTAATCAGATTCAAGGATACGGGCAAAATTGTGACACTCTGTGGGGATCTGGCATTGAGCAAGACGTTGGTATCCTTGAAAGCAATGTTAAAAACAATCCAGAAGGAAGGGCAAGGGTATATAGTGGAATTCGGCTCCTCGCAAAAAATAGCCAGATGATGGAGACGCATAGACAGTAGACTGTTGGAAATATTGGAGCTGTTTCAGTTAGTTTTTAAACCCTTAGCTAGATTACCCCGCATTAGGAACGATGCACGCCATTCGACTCTTACCCAACGCCTAACCACCAAACATCTGACCTTACCGCTATCCCTATTACCAAAAAAATGAGATTGACCGAATTGTTAGAGAAATGTTAGCTTCAGGCATTATCAAACCGAATGTAAGCTCATTTTCTAGTCCAGTGTTACTTGTCAAGAAGAAAGATGGCGGATGGAGGTTTTGTGTCAACTATCGAGCTTTAAACAAATTAAAAGTTCCGGACAAATTTCCAATCCCCTTGGTGGTTAAGCTATTTGATGAATTTTTTTTTTTGGGGGGTGGGGGATTGGATTTGAAATTGGGATACCACCAAATCAGAGTAAGAGAGGAAGACACCCCTAAGACCGCCTTTAGGACCCATGAAGGGCATTATGAATTCCTAGTCATGCCCTTCAGATTAACCAACGCGCCGGCAACTTTCCAAGCTCTAATGAATGATATTTTTCGTCTGTACTTGAGAAAGTTTATTCTGGTGTTTTTTGATGACATTCTCGTGTACAGTACGACCATGGAAGAGCACGTGCAACACTTAACGATCACCCTGTAGACACTTCATGAGAATAAGGTAGTCGCCAACCACAAAAAAATGTTTCTTTGGGCAGCAAAAACTCGAGTATCTAGACCTGGCAAAATGGGTCTGGACTGCGGGTCAGCCTGTACCCGGGTAAAAAACATAGGGTATAGGTTTAATATGTTAAACCCGTTTTTTTTTTCAACCCGTACCCGCACCGACCTGTATTATTAATAGGTTATATAAGTAAACCCGCGCGTGCCCGCAGGTACTCGTTTTTTGCAAATCTGAAATCCCTAACCCAGTAACCCTAAGTCCCTAACTCTAAAACAAAACAACATTCTCTCTCGCCTCTGAATCTCTCATCCGTGAACCATGATCCCATTCGCAGACCCACCGTCGCCGATCGCCCTCACTCATCCTCGTTGGCTCGTCATCTCCTCTCTCTATCGTCGTCGGGCGTTGGCTCGTCATCTCTTGTCTCTCTCCGTCGCAAGACTTGTGGCTCTCCTCCCCAACATTGCAGGCGCAGATCGGTGAGTTGGGTTTCAAGATTTGTTTTTCTTAATGTTACCTTAAATATTTTGCTTCAAGATATTTTCTTAATGGTGCTTTGTTTCAATGGTCTTTGAGATTCTGTTCTTGTAGCCTTAATTTTTTATGAAATTTGTGCATTTAGCTGTTTTGTTGTTTTTGCATTACTAATGAGATTACATTTCTTAGGCATTTAGATGCTGCGGAAGCACATATTTTGATGTGAAATTATCTGAAAGTTGTGTGTTGGACTTTCTATTTTCATTGTGTTTTTACTGAGTAGTTTTTCTTTTAATTGCATTTTGTTGCTGATAGCTAGTGTCATAGGCTCTGTAATTGACAAACCCTACGAGTATTTTTTTACTTTGAAGTAGAGTGTTTGTGGCTTTTGGATGTATTATGGATGTGAAAAAAAAAAAAACTTTTTTCATTCTAGAGCTGAAATATTGTGTAGATATTGTTTTCCTCTTTTATCTATCTCTTTTATAATAATGTATAATCTATGATAAAACTTGAAGGAATTTCCAATTTTATACCAGTCCTAATTAACTGAAATGCATCTGCTGATTTTTAATGCAATCCTTTCTTTACATGAACTTGAAAGGGTTTGATAATTTCTTTACATGTGGTAAGAAAAATTGCACTTCAAAGACGATTGTCACTTTCTTTTTGGTCATTAGAAGTTTCATCCTAAAGACAAATCGTAGTTTCCATGACAACAATTATCTCTTTTTGTTAGAAATCATATTTTTATTGCCGAAAGTCTACTATAAGTGTGTTAATGTGTAATTAAGTAGTAGAATACGCACATGTAGTTTAAATGGGGGCATAACTCCGCAAAAGAAACAATATTAATCAGTACAGATACTGTAAAGCTCCCCATCTGTTATGGCAGCACTTTGACATAGCTTCATATGTATTGTTTCATTTTTTTAATTGTGTAGGACGTTGAGTGGTGAATGTATCTTTAGGCCTTTTCCCCTAATTTTTAGGTCCATAGCACATCCAATTTATATTTATGCTTAAAGCAATAGTTGACTTTGTACAAATAGAAATAGGAAACAAATGAAAAACAATGCCCCATCAAAATTTTGCCTTTTAGAGTAATGACAATGTAATATATCATCCAAAATATACATTATAATGATGACACTCACTGGTAGGTGAGCAATCAACAAACCAGAGATTCCCTGCACCATGTAACAAGACTCAAAGCTAGCACAATATCCACTCCCTCATTGTCTCAGGCAAAAAAATTGGAGTCAAGTCAATGCTAGTGCAATATCCACTCCTTTACTGTCTCAGTCAACTCAACTCCCACTAGCTCAATCAAAAAATTTGGCATCAAGAATATTCTTCCAAGTTCTAACTAGCCATGAAAACTTAGTGATATGGATATACCAAGCACACAAGCATACTAACCAAAATATTAAATAAAAACAATATTAGACCTAAAACAACAGTAAATAATAATAGAGCATGTCTAAAATATGTCAACTAAATCTCACCCTTAGTATAGAAGAAGATCATCTCATCTGTGCAAGAACCTTTTATGAATTTATCAATACATGGAGTGGTTCCATGAGAAGAATGTGAAGCTTAAAAAGGCATGTAGATTAGTATAGGACTGGAAGGGAATGTACAGTTGCTGTAGATCCATTTTATAGTTTATAATAGTCTCGATAAGATCTCTATCTTGTTACCTCACTTGTCCAAGTATCCACAAAAATGATGTAAAGAGAAGCAATATGATTTCCAACAATAAGGAAGAAGATTAACAATAATTTTATATGACTTCAATAAAGGTCAAAATACAACAAAACCAAATAGTTTGGATATAACATTTTTTCTCATTTGATTGTGGGTAAATGATCATTTTTTAGAATTACGATCTTTAAACTGATTTCACAAATTGTTTGATTTCATAGAAAATGATCATACAAAATATAGTAGTTAAAAAAGAGCTAAATTACATATACCAGAAAGTGGGAGATGGGGCTAGCCATTTGACTAAGAGAGTAATTGATTTAATTAAGCTTTGCAAAACAATTGGATATTTCAACCCTTTTGCAAGAGCTAGTCCTTTTTGATAATCTTCATAACAGCCCTTAATCTCTAGTTTGATTATTATAGAACAATACTAATTTATGTATTACAGGCAAATCAAAGTAAAGATAGTTGTCCCCTGACTCTTCTGTTCAATGCAAGGTTGACTCAGATTTTTTATCGGTGAAAGTCTGTTTGAGAACCTGAAACATGAATTACATTGTAGATATAACTTTTAATATTTTTTGATACTCTTGTTACAAATTTCTGGCATGGATTCAATTGGTCACTTATTAAAACAAATACTTCCAAGGGAAAAAGTATCAAAAATTTATCTTTGCCGCCCAGGTTTTGGAGGACTCTACTTTATTATATATATAGTCAAACAGTCGCATCTCATGTTGGATTCCAATGTGTATACCACTACCTGTTTCAGCGAAGCTGGTGTTTATGAACAGTAGGTCAAGTTCATTAAACTTGAAAGTGGAGCATGTTGCCTTAGTTTTGAACCCACCGCTACATAATAGTTCAATTGAACTAAATAACTTATCTCATTGTTTATGCATTGTTTTTCTCACATAACTTGAAAGGGTTTGATAATTTTATTTTGGTTATGGTGTCCTTTATGTTTGTTTCTTTATTTTATTATATTATCCTTTGAGTGTGTGTGAAAGACCTAATATATTAATATTATTGTAACATCACCCTATCAATCTAATATATATATATATATATATATATATATATATATATATATATATATATATATATATATATATATATATATATATATATATATATATATATATATATATATATATATATATATATATATATATATATATATATATTTTGTAGTCTCAAGCATTGACATAGCGGATTCAGAAACTATAGATACAGATATGGTTAACGTGAGAGCAAGTGACGATGCTTCTAGGGTAATGCCACCTCCTTCTAATTATAGTATTCCTACAACTAGTTCCAGAAATAAACATAAAACATCAGAAGTTTGGAATTATTTTGAGACATAGATTGATGAGAATAAGAATGAGAGGGCTAGGTGTAAGGCATGCAATAAATCTTATGCATATGGTAGTGCCACACATGGGACTAAAAATTTGAAGCGTCATATGGGAAATTGTCCAAAACGTGCCAACCATGATATAGGGCAATTATTGATTGATCATGATCATAGATTGTAAAGTATAAAGATTAGTCAAGATACTTATCGTGAATATATGGCCTTATCAATTATTCAACATAACTATCCATATGTATATGTGGAGAATCAAGGAACTAGGAGAGTCTTTTCATATGTGTGTAAGGAGCTTATGCATTATTCTAGGAACACCGCTAAGGCAGATTGTTTAAAAATATATGAAAGGATGAAGAAAAAAACTAAGCTTGAATTAGGGAGGCTTATTAGTAGAATATGCTTAACTTCTGGTACAACTGAGGGATATATTTCTTTGACAACTCATTATATAGATGAGGATTTGGAGTTACAAAGTAAAATACTGAACTTTTGCCATATTCCTCCTCCACACTCAGGGGTTGTTTTGGCAGATAATATTATGAATTTCTTGCAAGAGTGGGGAATTAAAAAGAAAGTTTTCTCAATTACTTTGGATAATGCAAGTAGTAATGATAGGATGGAGGATATCTTGAGAAACCAGCTTTGTGTGCAAAAATGCTTTGTTATGTAGAGGTGAATTTTTCCATGTGCAATGTTCTGCATATATCTTGAATCTTATTATTCAAGAAAGGTTAAAAGCTACTAGTGTTGCTTTAAATAAGATTCGAGATAGTGTGAAATATATTAAAACAACTGAGGCTAGGAGAATCAAGTTTGGAGAACTTGCTGTACAAATGGAAGTGAAAAGCTTAATGGGGTTGAGATTGGATGTTTCCACTAAATGGAATTCGACATTTTTAATGCTTGAAACAGCGTTAATATTTCATCCTATGTTTGTGTCTTTATCAACAATAGATCTCAGTTATAAATTTTGTCCATCAGATGACGAATGGGATAGGGGGGCGAGGATATGCAAGTTCTTGGAACCATTTTATGATATTACGACTTTATTCTTGGGTTCTAAATATCCTACAACAAACTTGTACCTGAAATGTGTGTGGAAAATTCAATTGTGTTTAATTCAAGAGAGGATGAGTGAGGATGAAGTTGTTAGGAGCATGGCGGAACAAATAATACCAAAATTTATAAAATATTGGGATTCTTATAGTTTTGTGTTGACGATTGCAACTATTCTTGACCCACGTCTCAAGTTTCAGTTTGTGGAGTATGCTTTCAACAAAGTTTATGATTCAACTACTGCCACACGGAAGTTGGAGGTTGTTAAGAATAACTTGCAAAAGCTTTTTCAAGCTTACAAGGCTAAATGTTCTAAAAAAGTTCCTGCCTCACCTTCAATTGTTTCTCCTGCGAGTGGTTCTACTTCTAGTACGCGTGCAGATCATTCTTCTGTAAGTCACTATACTTTTTAGTTTTTATATTCTTATGATAAATAAAGTATTGTTTATTGTTTAATTTTAACTTTTGACACTTTACTGTTTAAATGATGCAGGATTTTGACAACTATGAGAGTGTTTTCATTTCCTCTAAGAAATCTGAATTAGATCTTTATTTGGAAGAGATGAGGTTTGATCGCGTCAAATGTTAGAATTTGGATATCCTCAATCATTGGAAGAACAATAGTGATCGTTATCTGGTACTTACCATGATGGCTCGTGATATCATGGCAATACTAATAACATTCGTTGCCTCGAATTCTGCTTTTAGTATTAGCAGTAAAGTGCTCAACAAATATCGAAGCTCTTTTTGACCAAAAAATGCAGAATCTTTGATATGCACTCGAACTTGGCTATATGGATATGAGTTTATAGGTAACATGTTAACATAATATTTCATATATCTTATTATTTACATTTATTAATATTTGTAGTTGATTATTGTTTTGTAGATGATGAGGTGAATGATGATTCGGATGATGATCTTGATGTGCCATTAACTAATCTCGGGATTGTGGAATCAAGAGACTCTATCACCCCCACTGTGGGATGAACATTTGTTGCCCTAAGAATGTTTTTTGTTGAATATTGGATTATGTATTTGTTTATTTTAGTTGGTATTTATAGTTTATTGACTTATTTTGTTTGTTTATGTGTAATTGTGTATTATTGATTATGTATTTGTTTATTTTGGTTGGTATTTGTAGTTTTGTATTATATGTTATTATTTGTTTATGTGTTATTTGTTTATTTTGGTTCCTATTTGTTTATATTCTAAATTGAATTGAATTTAGAGTAGTTGATTTAGGGGGTGTAAATGTAAAAAATTAAAACTGTAGGAATTTTGGGGGTGTAACTATCATAATTGAAAATTGTTAGGGGTGAAACTGTAAAAACTAAAACCTAAAGAGAGAAAAAACTGGTACCCACAGGTCCACTCGTACCCATATAGGACAGGGTACAGGTCCAATATTTTGGACCCGTATACTTCGTCCCGTACCCATTTGACCGGTACCCGTGATGACCCGACCAGTACCTAGCCTAACCACCCGTTTTGCCAGGTTTACGAGTATCTAAGGTAGATTATATCATTGGAAGGAATAGCAGATGACTCTTCCAAAATTGACAGTATTCTTCAATGGCCAGTTCCAAAAGATTTAAGAGCTCTCCGGGGATTCCTTGGCTTGACAAGGTATTATTGGTGGTATGTCAGTGGGTATGAAAAAATTGTGACTCCTCTAACTGCACTATTAAAGAAAGACGCATTTAAATGGAACAGTGATTCACAGAGGGCATTCGAAGAATTGAAGCAAATCATGACTTTAGTACCAGTTTTAGCTATGCCGGATTTTTCCAAGAAATTCGTGATTGAGATAGATGCATCAGGACATGGTTTAGGGGTTGTTCTGATGCAAGAAGGCAGGCCACTAGCATTCTTGAGTAAAGGGCTGTCGTTACAATCCATACTTAAGTCAGTCTATAAAAGGGAGCTTATGGTCATGGTTATGGCCATCCAGAAATGGCGGCACAATTTATTAGGTAGACATTTTGTGATAAAAACGGACCAGAGGAGTTTACACTTCTTAAATGAACAAAGACTATTGAGTGAGGACCAACAAAAGTGGGTGATGAAACTGATGAGGCTCCACTTTGACATTCAATATAAACCTAGTCAGGAGAATAAGGTGGTTGACGCACTTTCTAGAAGGCTTAAGGTTGCGGAACTTAATGCTTTATCAATGGGCTATTTTGTAGGCATAGAGGATCTGGAAAATGCGGTCCACCAGAATGCCAAGTTCAGGAAAATAGTTCAAGAGCTGCTTATTCACCCAACTAGATGACTACCTTATAAACTGGTGGGGAACCAATTGATGTACCATGACAGGTTGGTCGTGCCACGCAAGGGGGCTCATATTCAAACCTTATCAAAGAGTTTCACTCATCTCCCATTGGAGGACATTTAGGTTTTTTTCGCACTTTCAAACGCCTAGCCAATGTAGTGTATTGGGAGGGAATGAAGAAAGATATCCGCACATTTGTAGAGGCATGTGAGGTTTGCCAAAAGAGTAAATATCAGGTTTTGAGTCCGACTTGGCTTTTGCAACCGTTACCCATTCCAAATCAAGTGTGGGAAGACATATCGATGGATTTCATCATGGGCTTACCAAGGGCCTTTCAGGTTGATACAATTCTGGTGGTTGTGGACCGTTTGACCAAGTATAGTCATTTCCTCACCTTGAAGCATTCGTATACAACTAGGGATGTCGCAAGCTTATTCATTAAAGAGATTGCCCGGTTACATGGGTTTCCTCATTCGATTGTCTCAGATCGAGATCGAGTGTTTATTAGTCATTTTTTGGGTGAGATATTCAAGCAGTCTGGAACACAACTTCGAATGAGTTCAGCCTATCACCCTCAAACAGACGGTCAATCAGAAGTAGTAAACCGCTGTTTGGAAACATACCTCCGTTGTTTTATTAGTACTCAACCCCAACAGTGGCCCAAATAGATTCCTTGGGCAAAGTTTTGGTTTAATACTACGTTCAGCAGCTCAATTGGCATGACACCCTTCAAAGTACTTTATGGCTAAGACCCCCGATCATCCTGAAACATTCTGAACATTCCTCCACAATTGAGCAAGTAAACCAGCAGTTGCATGACCGAAACACTATCCTTCAAGAACTAAAAGAGAATTTGTTCAGAGCTCAAAATCAAATGAAGCACTTTGCAGACACCAAACAAAGAGAAATTAACTTTGAAGTGGGAGATTCAGTTTATCTCAAGCTATACACTTACCGCTTTCGTTCCTTGGCTCGTCGTTACAATGAGAAATTGAGTCTATGGTTCTATGGCCCTTTTGTGATTACAAGAAAAATTGGGTTAGTTGCTTACCGCCTGCAGCTACCCTCCACAGCCTGGATTCTCGTCTTTCATGTGTCTTAACTTAAGAAGACTACTTTCCCACCCTCGAATGTCCAACCGCTTCCAATTGCCTTGGATGAGGACTTGATTTTAGCTATTGAACTAGAGGTTGTGTTAAAGAAAAGAAAGTTGTTGAATGGTACTTTGGAGGTCCAGATCAAATGGAAAGGACTACCAGATTTTGAAAATACTTGAGAAGAGTTCTCCAGCATCCAACTGCAGTTTCCATCCTTTCACCTTGAGGACAAAGTGGCTATCTTGGGGGGTGGGGTTCGTAAATGATGAGACCAATAACACTTTAGTATGTGGGAGGAAAAATAAAAGTGTAAAAAGGGGGATGAGCGACTAAGGTCAGGTTATATGCGTGATGATGGGTGGTATTGGCTTTATAGGAGAGTGACAAGTGGCAAATGCTGATTTGTTGGGGAGCTGAATTCAGTTATAGTAAGAGAGTACGAAGAATAAAAGGCAATGGGAAGGATCTTTCATCATCATCAATTTTGTAAAAGGAAAAGAGGTTGGAGAGGTGCTAGCCCTCGAAGTCCAGCGGGTTTCTTTATTGTATGCAGACTCATCTTAGATGAGTTGGTTTATGCTTACCTTTTGATTATCTTTAATTTTAGTTGTGGATGGTTTATTATTCGAATAGGAATGTCACAGAGTTGTTATTAAATATAGATATTGAGAATACTCAGCATTGCTTGTGTTTTCAATTGTGTGAAGTGTTGAAATTGTTCTTGTATGACTGGAAATTCTGGGCTAGTGACCATTGGAGTTCAAAGTGATCTAGGTGGTCGTCTGTGAGTGTGTTTCCTTGGCTCAAATAGGTAGTGATCCTCTTGCTCTATCTTGTTGTTCAAATTCGGCTCCTTGGTTTAGTGATTTAGGAGCATTCGGTCATATGACTAGTTTTTCTCATCTGTTTACAAATTATTCACCTTGCCTTGGTAATGAAAAAATCAAAATTTTAGATGGTAGTTTTTCACCTATTTCAAGGAAAGGCCTAATAAAGATTTATGAGAATAAAGCTTAGTATAAGGAAGGAAGGTGTAAAAAAGGGGATAAGGGACTAAGGTCAGGTTATATGCGTGATGGTGGGTGGTATTGGGTTTATAGGAGAGTGACAAGTGGCAAATGCTGATTTGTTGGGGAGCTGAATTCAATTACAGTAAGAGAGTACGAAGAATAAAAGACAATCGGAAGGATCTTTCATCATCATCGATTTTGTAAAAGGAAAAGGGGTTGGGGAGGTGCTAGCCCTCGAAGTCCAGCGGGTTTCTTTATTGTATGTAGACTCATCTTAGATGAGCTGGTTTATGCTTACATTTTGATTATGTTTAATTTTAGTTGTGGATGCTTTGTTATTCGAATAGGAATGTCACAGAGTTGTTATTAAATATAGATATTGAGATTACGCAACATTGCTTGTGTTTTCAATTGTGTGAAGTGTTAAAATTGTTCTTGTGTTACTGGAAATTCTGGGCTAGTGACCATTGGATTTCAGAGTGATCTGGGTGGTGGTCTGTGAGT
Source organism: Pistacia integerrima (assembly GCA_026225825.1). Lineage (NCBI taxonomy): Eukaryota > Viridiplantae > Streptophyta > Magnoliopsida > Sapindales > Anacardiaceae > Pistacia > Pistacia integerrima. The sequence continues at coordinate 24,242,220 of CM047736.1, forward strand.
GTGTTTCCTTGGCTCAAACAGGTAGTGATCCTCTTGCTCTATCTTGTTGTTCAAATTCTGGTCCTTGCTTTAGTGATTTAGGAGCATTCGGTCATATGACTAGTTTTTCTCATCTGTTTACAAATTATTCACCTTGCCTTGGTAATGAAAAAATCAAAATTGTAGATGGTAGTTTTTCACCTATTGCAAGGAAAGGCCTAATAAAGATTTATGAGAATAAAGATCTTAAATCCGTTCTCCATGCTCCTAAACTTCCCTATAATCTTTTTTCCATGAGTAAATTGTCCAAAGATTCTAACTGTTTTTTTATTTTCTTTAATTCTCACTGTGAATTTCAAGCCCAAAGCTCGAGTATGATGATTGGCAGTGCTAGGATGATAGATGGTCTTTACTACATTGGTGACAGCTCCTTCAATAATAAAAAAGCTCGAGGTTTTAGTAGTATGAGTTCAATTTTTGCTCGTGAACAAATAATACTTTGGCATCTTAGACTAGGACATCCTAGTTTCCCTATCTTAGACATTTATTTCCTGGTTTGTTTAAAAATTTGGATTGTTCATCTTTTTAAGGTGAAAGCTGTCATTTATCAAAAAGTCATCATCCTACTTATTCCTCAAAACCCTATTGTGCTTCAAAACCATTTTATTTAATTCATAGTGATGTATGGGGCCCTTCTAAGGTCACTATTGTGTCTAGAAAAAAATGGTTTGTAACCTTTATAGATTATCATACCAGATTATGTTGGGTTTATTTGATTAACAAAAAATCTGAAGTAGATAAATTGTTCAAAGAGTTTTACAAAATGGTCAAAAACCAATTTCAAACAAAAATAATTATTTTTCACTCTGATAATGGAACATAGTAATTTAATGAGTATCTGGGGAATTTTTTGAAAGAAAAGGGGATTCAACCTCAATCTAAATATCGTGACACCCCTCAATAAAATGGGACTGCGGAAAGAAAAAACAAACATTTACTTGAAGTGGCTCATGCCATAATGTTTTCCATGACTGTTCCAAAGTATTTATGGGAGGCCGTTTTAACGGTCTCCTACTTGATCAATAGGATGCCTACCCGAGTTTTGAAATTTATCACACCCTTAGATTGCCTCAAAACAAAAAAACTTTTCTTGAAACAAGAATACAATCTGATTTGCCAGTAAAAGTTTTCGGTTGCATAATGTCTGTTCACATACCTAGCAAATTCTGATCCAAACTTGATCCTAGAGCTGAAAAATGTGTTTCGTCAGTTATGCTCCAAATAAAAAAGGATACAAGTGTTATACCCTCAAACCAAGAAAATCCATGTTAGTATGGATGTTTCTTTTTTTGGAAAACCAACCTTACTTTGACCAAAATTATCTTCAGGGGGAGGAAAAATAAAAAGGAAACAATTTCTGGGACATGCATGTTTCGTTACCTAACATAATTCTGAACAATCTTGTTCTTTCTACAACACAACCCTAGAAAAAAAAAATTGTTCAAGTTACTAGTCAACCATTGCCAAGTATTAATGTATCACCAATAGGGGGAGATATACTACAAAAGGACCAAGACGATCTGAATACTGAGCTTCAAGTTTGTATTAGAAAGAGGACTCATACGAAGGGTAAAGACCTGTCTATCAGCCCAACACAAGAGCAACCAAAATCTACGAGAGATGGTCCTGAGAACATTCCAATTATTCATGTTCCTATTCTTGCTTCTATTAAACCTTCGAATAATGAGCCCATAGATCTTGATATTCCTATCGTTGTTACGAAAGGAGTCCGTTCATGTAGTAGTCATCCTATTGCCAAATATTTATCTTACTAGAAACTTTCTAATAACCATAGAGCTTTTACCTCTAAGATGTCTCACTTGTTTGTTCCAAGGAATATTCAAGAAGCTCTAGATGATCCAAATTGGAAGTTAATAGTTATGGAATAAATGAATGCTCTTAGAAAGAATGACGCTCTAGAGGTAGTTGACTTGCCAAGGGATAAAAAGACAGTAGGATGCAAATGGGTGTTTACAATAAAGTGTAAAGCTGGTGGAAACATAGAAAGGCACAAGACAAGACTTGTGGCTAAAGGGTTCACACAGACATACGGGGTTGACTATCAGGAAATATTTGCTCCAGTAGCCAAAATAAGCTCAATCTGGGTTTTATTATCTTCAACAATGAATTCCAACTGGCCGTTACATTAGTTGGATGTAAAAAATGTTTTTCTAAATAGACTTGGAAGAGGTCGTTTTTATGAACCTGCCACCTCGATTTACGAAAAGTTTAATAAAGATAAAGTTTGTAGATTGAAAAAGTTGTTATAAGGGTTCAAACAATCCCCTAGAGCATGGTTTGAACGCTTTGGGAAGATTGTAAGAAGTTATGGTTACTGTCAAAGTCAAGCAAATCATACTATGTTTAAAAAACATTTAAGAGAAGGTAAAATCGTTATCTTGATTGTATAAGTAGATGATATAATCTTGACAAGTGATGACAATGTTGAGCTGGAACGACTTAAAATGAAACTTGCTAATGATTTTGAAATCAAGGACTTGGGTACATTGAAATATTTCCTTGGGATGGAGTTTGCTACGTCTAAGGAAGGAATATTTGTTAATCAACGCAAGTATGTACTTGACTTACTTGTTGAAACAAGTTTGCTTGGAAGCAAAGCAGCTAAAACACCAATTGAAACCAACATGAAACTATAACGTGCCAAAACTGAATAAGTGGTGAATCGGGAGCAGTAATAAAGACTTGTTGGAAGACTGATTTATTTGGCCCATACACGTCTACAGATAGCATGGTTATTTGAGGGAGAACGACTTATACATACCCAAGATTTATTGTAACGACAAGTTGGTACCCAAAAGGTTTTGAAATGACAAATAGGTACTTTCCGTCAAGTTCTGTTAGTGATTTACTTATTATTCTTGTTTATTAATAGTGAAAAGACTAAAATACCCTTGAATTTTAGTTTTTTATAAATTTAAAAATTTCAAAAAACCCCTAAGTTTACAAATTTCACTAAATACCCCAATATATAAAAGTTTTATAAAATAACAAAAACACCCCCACCTAGAAGTGCGATTCCGGCCACCACCGCCGAACTGCCGGAAAGTAGCATGCACTGCACTCCGCGGATCGTGTCGCGACGCTGCGATCGCCTTTCCGGCCAGATCCGTGTGTCTGGCCGGAAAAGGCCGATCTACGGCTAGATCGGCCGCCGACGCCGCAAAACTCCATCTCGCGGGCCGACGGCCAGATCTGCAGATCTCGGCCTTTTCCTTTTCGGCCAGACAGCTGCACTGACTCCGCCTAAAAGGCCGACTGCCGCCGGCGGCGACGGCTTAGACTGGCCTTTTCCGGCCGGAGATCCGTGGCGGATCCGGCGAAAAGGCCACATCGGCTACGACACGCATCCGATGGGGATGCGTGTCGAATGCAGTGCACGTATCATTCCGGCGATGGTGGCCGGAATCGCATTAGGGGTGGTGGGGGTGTTTTTGTCATTTAACAAACTTTTTATATATGGGGGTGTTTAATTAAATTAGCAAACCTAGGGGGTTTTTTAGAAATTTTTAAATTTATAAAAAACAAAAATTGAAACTTTGAAGGGCATTTTAGTCTTTTCACTATTAATAAACAAAAATCACTAACCGAATATGACGGAAGGTACTTATTTGTCGTTTTAAAACCTTTTGGGTACCAACTTGTCATTACAGTAAACTTTGGGTATGTACAAGTCGTTCGCCCGTTATTTAATTTATGCATTCACACGGTCCGGAACACTTTGATGCTGTGTATAGAATCTTGAGATACTTGAAAGGGACTGCTGGAAAAGGGTCTGTTCAAGAAACGTGGACATCTACATATTGAAGTCTACACTAATGTAGATTGGGCCGGGAGTATAACTGATAAAAGACCAACTTCCGATTACCGCGCCTTTGTTGGAGAAACCTAGTTACTTGGCAAAGCAAAAAACAAAATATTGTGGCTAGGAGTAGTGCAGAAGCGGAATTCAGATCAATTGCTCAAGGGATTTGTGAAGGGGTGTGGATTAAAAGACTTTTAGAAGACTTGACGATTCCTTACTCCTCACCCATGAAGGTATACTGCGACAATAACGCAACAATCTCAATTGCTCATAATCCAGTTCTTTATGATAGAACGAAACATGCGGAAGTGGATAAACACTTTATCAAAGAAAAGATTGATAATGGAATGATTTGCATGCCATATGTTCCAACCACCGAACAAATTGCTGATATACCTACAGAGGGATTTCAAAAGCAACAATTTGACTACTTTACTAGCAAGCTGGCAATGGAAGATATTTTCAAGCTAGCTTGAGGGGAAATGTTGGATAATAGAAGATTTGTTTATTTAAATAAGGCTACTTAGTTTATGTAAATTAGGCTAATTATTTCTTGTAATTAAAATAATTAGTTGCTGTAAATTAGACTTATTATTTACCATAATTAGGCTAATTAGTTGCTGTAACATAGGTTAATTATTTCCAATAAGTAGGCAAATTAGTTCCTGATTTTACGCTGACATGTATAGCTTACTGATGAAGAGAAGAAATATACAAATTTCCTCCTAAAAAATACTCCTTTTTACTCGGCTTTTATTATTTAAAACATGAAATAAAAAATAAAAAATCAAGTAATATTAAAAATTAATAAAAAAATTTAATACTACTAAAACAATAAATTAAATTCCTAATTAATACTACTAAAACATGAATTATAAAATCAAAAATCAAAATAATAATTTTTATACTTACACTTTTATTAAATTATAATCCAATAATAAATTAATTTGATCCTATCTTTATAACTATATGCATTACTGTAATTATGAAAAATTAACATTTAAATTAAATATGATAACAAAAATTTTATCATTGGGACTGTAAGAACTGTTAATCGCTATAAATCAATTTTCAGAAATATTGCTAAATGCCATGTAATTAAGCAAATACTAACTGATGGCCGGTCTCTCTCTCTCTCTCTCTTTTAATATCTATTTTAGTAGCGTTATAAGGAATCGGAATCAAAAGACCGGAGTGAAACTCAGAATTCACAATCAAACTTCCCTGGGTAATAAGTGAAATAGAAAATTAGATAACAATACAACTCTTTTTTTGTCCTTGAGATCACCAACATACTCTACTACAACTTAGATGTTTACATAACCAGGTGCTGCAAAAAATTGGAATTGGTGCAACATATTTAACGGCCACCACGAGCACGTCCGCGACCACGTCCACGGCCCCGACCACGTCCCCCAACAGGCCTCCCTGGAGTTTGATGAGGATTAGAATGATTAATATCCTTCGTATTCATGAGACAAAATCCTAAACTGGATACAATTTAATAACATAAACATGGTTTAATAAGAGAAATGATCATACCGGCAGTTGGCTTCTTGGGCTTGACCCTAGGCGTCTCTTCAACCAGCAATGTTTCAAGATTCAAACTGTCAGGAAGGATATAATAACGAATGTTGTTACCCCTCACACTAAGGTGATCCAAAGTTACTGGATTTTTCCCCTTCAGCGTAAGTTTCACTGTTTTCAAATGTGTGTTCATACTGATATCCACACCTATAATAAACCAGCAAATTGAACTGTCAAAATATTTGCATCTTCACAAATTTGTAAAACGTAAATAGTAATTCAATTAGGAATAATATACACTGCTAGGGTTACTTCAATTATTATATCAACCTGAATACTAAGCTGAGGTAACATCAACACAGCGTGCCTTGGAGAAATACGAAGAAAATTCAGATGATAATAATATACTATAATGAAATAAAACAATCACTCTCATGACAAGCAAAAGTACCACCCAATAGCACCCCAACACCATTGCCACGCCCCCACCCCAGATAGAAAGAAAAATGGCACATTAACCAAAATGGTTGGAGCATGTTGTTGATAAATGAGGTTGGAGTAAGATAAGCAAAGTGCAAGAAAGTCTGTGGGTGTTCCTATGCAACTGGGGGCATCCATGTGTACGCAACAGCAGATGTGACATGGGAGAAACCGACAGAAAGACAGACAGGGAGAGGAGCCAGCCCTTAGAAAAACGCTAACTGTGTACAATTTTCTACAGGGCAGGAACAATTGGAAAACAGGTTCCCCCAGTAATACAGAACCTATTGAGTGAGCTCAACAAACAAAAACACGAAAATCTCATGATTGGAATGTTTATGCTTTAAAGGTCATTATTACTTTAAACCTTGATTCATCAGCTAAAGAAACCACCAGGAATTCATGACTCTGATGCAGGTCAATCTTACAACGAGTTTCTTCCACATGTGAATCAAGGGTTGCCCCATCATTCAACCCACAAACAAAGGACAATAACCATAAACTCTCAAGACAATGTGTTAAGGCATAAAACCCCAGATTTCCTACAACCAGTCCTAACTTTAGATAAAAAAAAGAAAAATCTTAAACTCTTTATAACAGAAAGGCAAAAAATCTATCATTCTAATCACACAAGAGCCAGATAAAGGTTATATTTATCCAAAGAGATATACACCTCTATTATGAAAACCTTAAAATGCACAAAACCATGCCCTAAGATGGGAAAGCCAATCCTAATCTATATAGGAAACCTAAAGAGCACAAATAGAGAGAAAAAGAATAACCATATCCTATAAAACTTATAAAAGATTCATAGATCAGTTAGTGCTTTCCAATATGTATGGCCAATGGTTTTGCATAGCAACAGCAAATGAAGTACATTCATCTCCAATAATCAGTAAATGTATGAAAAATCATGCATGCTGTTTGGAGAACAATCAAAACTCAAACTCCACCATCTTGTCATCATATTTTGGAGTCAATAAAATCTTATACTACCCAACCCTGGTTTACAATGATGAAAGTAATGCTTATATGAGAACAACTAATAAGAAAAGAAATCAATGATGGGCAGTTAACCAACCATAGGCATTCTTAATAATAGTAAAAAGAAAAATACAGTAAAGCATCCTCTGTCACATACCAAATCAAAACATAAACTATAACAAATTCGAAAAAAAAAAAAAAAAAATCTAACGAATAGGTCCCAATTCAATTTATTTTGGGTAACATATAAGAGTAAAAAATTTGATGAAACAATCATAACCCGACTAATATCCAGAACCAATTACTTTTCAAGCAAAACTATACACACAAGTTCTCAAAAAGGAATGATTACATGGTATCACTAATTGAATTGTCCATAATTTTTCTGCATCTCCTGACAGAACAATTATTTATTGTGGTTTCATAGCAGGATTCAAAGCTAAGAACCCATGCCAATCTCACACATAAAACTTTAGAAATTATTTATTGTCACAAAAAAACAAGGCATAACAACTAAATTTATATTACTACAAAATAAGCCAAAATCCTACCCAAATTATCTCTACATTTTCCTCAAACTAGAAACTATTCAGTCCCAACACCCCTCAGAAATTAAGCTCAACTAGAAAATTTAACCGAAAAAAGTCATAAGAACGTCTACAGAAAAGAAAGGAACAATTAAACAAGATAAAACCCTAGGGTTTAACAAAACCCTAGATACATAAAACTTCTGAAAAGAAACGAAGCAAAAAGTGAAAGAGAAATTAAGCAACCTGTGATGGTTCCGTGAACAATGGTTCCGTTCTTAAGCTCAATCGAAACGGTCTCATTGTTCAGCTTCATCAAAAACCTGAGAAATTTCACAGAAAAAAGGACAGACAACAAGATTAATAAACTAAAAAACACATAACTAGCAACACAAAGAGGAAGTTAAGTTGTCGTAACCGACCTGACGAGCTTCATTCTGGCTAAGTAAGACGGAAGCTAGGGCTTAGAAGCAAATGCGAAGACTACTACTCTAAGAAGCGGGAACCGCTGCACTCAGTGATCTGATTTAGGGCTCGAGTGTGTAATAACAAGCAGAGCTCTTTTGAGTTTGACGAAACGATGTCGTATTGAGAATAGAATATTTATTTGGATACCCGTTAGTTTGGCATAAGGCCAAAGTGGCACCAAAAATATAATTAATTAAAAAATTGTCATGATTTATATAAATTATTTAGTGTAGGGAGAACGACTTATACATACCCAATATTTGCCGAAACGACAAGTTGGTACCCAAAAGGTTTTGAAACAACAAATGGGTACCTTCCGTCATGTTCTGTTAGTGATTTTCATTTGATAATAGTGAAAAGACTAAAATGCCCTTGAAAGTTTAATTTTTAGTTTTTTATAAATTTAAAAATTTCTAAAAACCCCCTAAGTTTGCTAATTTGACTAAATAACCCAATATATAAAAATTTTATAAAATAACAAAAACACCCCCGTCACCCACATTGCATTACGCATTCCGCCACCACCGCGGAATCAGGCGAAAATTGTGTTACGACACAAAACCGCCGGATCTGTGTCGTAACACACCGACCGCCTTTTCGGCCTCGACGGCCAGATCTGGCCTTTTCCGGCCAGATCCTCCACGGATCTAGCCTAAAATGCCGGCTGATACATACGATCGATCTGTCACATCCTGAGTCTGCTCTGACGCGTAGATCCGTCATCCTGGAGACGATACATCCGGCGGGTCTCGTGTCGTGAACACAATTTTCCGGCAAGTTCTATCACTGCGTAGATCAGGCCTTTTCCTTCCTTTACCAGGATCACCACCTCGATCTTGCCTCCAAAATGAAAGATCTACGCGCGACACATATCCGATGGGTGTCGTGTCGTAACGCATTCTTCCTAGCATTCGACTGGCGGCGGTGGCGGAACTGCACTGTGGGTGACGGGGTGTATTTGTTATTTTATAAACTTTTTATATATTGGGGTATTTAATCAAATTAGCAAACCCTGGGGAGGGGTTTTTAGAAATTTTTAAATTTATAAAAAACTAAAATATTAAACTTTTAAGGGCATTTTAGTCTTTTCACTATTATCAAATGAAAATCACTAATAACATGACTAAGGTACCTATTTGTCGTTTCAAAACCTTTTGGATACCAACTTGTCGTTTCAATAAACTTTGGGTATGCATAAGTCGTTCGCCCTTTAGTGTAATATACTAACATTTGCATTTTTTTCAGTTAAAAAAACTCTAAATATATACCAAAGTTCTTAAGTGATAATATTTACCCCGTCAAGCACGTGGACTTTTCCAAAGAGACTGGCTTTATAAATATACTTTTTTGTAGATATTTATACACAATTCAAGAGCTATAACTCAATAAAATCAGTCATTTTTCGTTTAAATTAATTAACGGATAAATTACATGTCATCGGTCCTACCCACCGGTTGGACCAATCGGACCACCCAACCCGTGGACCGGCCCTTTGACCAGGTCAAAGTCGGTCCAGGGTATAAAAACATTGGTATCTACACATAATTTAAGAGCTATAATTGAACAAAGTAGGTCTCCTTTCAATTAAATTAATGAATGGATGAAGCCACATGTCATTTCTCAATCTGTATATGTCTTAACTTTAGACATTTTGATAATCAATCGAATTTCATTTCTTAATTTATGTTTCAATTTAAACATTTTGATTATCATAATATAGTAAAACCCCCTCTCATGGGCGACTACACACAATTCAAAAGCTGTAATCAAGCAAAGTTGGTTGGTCATCTTTTAAATTATTAATGGATGCAACCATATGAAGTTTAGACATTTTAATTATCGTAATATGAAGTTTAAATTTTGGACAAGTATACAGAATATGAGCTCGCCTGCTAATATTGACTACATTATAAACCATGCTTTCAATATATATATGTATATTTTGTTTGTGAACCAGAGTGAACTCAAACACAAGAAAAAAAAAAAAAAAAAAGGATTTATTGAAGCATTTTAGCAATGTTATGAAAACTGGACTAGACTGGCCAGTTGAACTAGTGACTGGCGCTCTCTCCAGTCCGGTTTACTATTTCTAACTGCTCACCAAACCCCTAATTTGATCGTCGGTGAACAAAGGGTTATCAAGTGTTGGAGTTAGAGAGGTTTTGTAGAGTAGAGACCGGTGGTTTAAGGGGTGGTGTTGGATTGAATTTTGGAAGTCATAATCATCTAGAATGTGGTCGGAAAAATAAAAAACTTATACTATTGTAGGGGTGTGTTTGCAAGATTTCAAACCTATAGGGAGTGATTGGTGTTTTTGTAAGATTTCAAATTTTTGGATCACGGGTTAGACCATCAGTTTAACATGGACCGGTCAACCCAGAATCCGACCCCTTGGTCGGATGGCACCCTAGGTCGGGTTTCAGAACATTGCACTTTAAATGAGACATATTGGCATTTTAAAGTTTGTATGTACTTTGATAACGGCGGTATCCTGTTGATATTTGGGCTACACCAGTATTTGTAACTAGTAAGCCCGTGAAAATCATAACCCAAGGGCCTAGCCATATTTCTCACTTATTTAATTGATGTACTTTTGTCAAATGCAAAATTTTCTCCACTCGTAATTTAATTAATAAACTACAATAAATTAGCAGGCACCATAACATTACAAATCACTCCCATCAATGATAATAAAATTGTTGGAATAAGCAAATAAATAAAGGACTTGAACCTGATGAATTCACTTGATTGAGTTCCAGTAATCTCAAAACAGATATTTGTAGATGACTCTCAAATGCTAATCTTGCTTTCAATGAAAACCATGTAAATTAACGAAGGACTCCCATAACAACGTGTTGATACAGAAATCTGCACTAATCAGAGAATTTCGATCGACTTTGGTGGGATCAGAATAGATGTGTGCGTGATTACGAATAATCAGCGATAGACAAATATTGAATGCAATAAAATAAATGACAATAAGAGTTTTTAAAGTGGTTCGACAAGGTAAATTCTTGAGCCTACGTCCACTGTGTTTTGTATTTGATGTGAGAGCTTACAATGAGAATTCTGTGTGAATGTTGTAACCCCTTTTTCATCATTTGAGGGAGTTTATATCCAAGGTTTGTACAAGGGAAATAGCGAAAATAAAGAGATTATAATTGATCTGAACTGTAATTTAGATATTCTTACGATTGGGCGCCGTGATTGCGTAGAGATTGATGTTGATTTAGTCATTCCCGCAATATATCGGATTTGAAGCTATCTAGGAATTGATTGAATAATCATTGGGGTTGTTCGCAACTAGCTTATGTTGAATCGAGTTATGTGTTGACGAGCTTATGCTTGGTCGGACAACTAGTGAAATCGGACTGATCCTGGGTCGAGCTACATCCTCGCAATAGCCCGAGCTTGGTGGAAAAATCACACATAACACAACGTTTAAGAAATTTACGATGATTTGTTCTCAAATGATTGCATGAGAAAAAAAAAAAACCCTAGTCTACTCAAATCTTGAATAATAGACACTATAGGAAATATGATTTATTTCGACGCAAAAATTGCGTTGAGAAACTAATATCCCAATATTGTAAAGGTATTGATATATGGTCATATGGTCATATAAATGCCATGCTGGCATCGTATTACCAAAATCAAACTAGGGTTTAGATATTCTTAGTATCTTTAATTAATACAAGAATTGAGAAGAAGTCAATGCTTAAGTTAGCAAAAGAATTATAATACAAGTGATTTCGTGAATCACATAAAAGGTCAACTCTATTAACTATGGACCTGTAAGTAGTTTGACGGTTCACTTAGAATTCTTAGGTATATTACTTAAGAGATCATGAGTTTAAATCCCACGATTACTAATAAAGAGTAATCACTGGAAGCTTACCTGACATTAACTTCAGGGCTCCAGAATACTAATTATGATGTGAACAAGCTGGCTCGGACACCCTCGGATATCAGAAAAAAAAAAAAAAAAAAAGTCAAACTCCATTTATAAAATATTATCTATAAACCTTTCTCATTCAATGTCTATATAGCTAGTAATAGTGTTATATATATATATATATATATATATGTGTGTGTGTGTGTGTGTGTGTGTGTGTGTGTGTGTGTGTGTGTGTATTTGATCATCTGTCGTCTCCAACGAATAGACTTTCATCATATTCGATCATGCGGCCCAGTTACGTTTTCTTTCCCCACTTCTTCGACCAAAATTTTGTTTATCAATTCAAAAAATGATATAAAATATCATGAAGGGAATTCAGTTTAATTTGATTTTGTTTTTAATTACTCACTGAATATTACATCTCATGTGTATGTATTACAAATAATTCAATCAAATCAAACCCAGTTGATTATTAATTACAGTCCATTATTCAAACTCTGAAGATTATATTATAACCTTGGCGATGAGGACCATTAAATCACGCAACGGAAGTGGAGTTGAAGTTGGCGCAAGTAGTTTGCCTGCCGAAGAGCAAAGCACTGAACCCCAGCCGCGATGTTGCCAAATCAAACTGAAGAAGAATGTTCTCCAACTGATGCCCTCCAATCACAATCGAAGTTCTCGGGTTGTTTCCGCCATTAACGAACCCAAGACAATAGACGTCCTGGTTCACCTCCACCATAGAGTTCGCTCCGAAAATGCTCCACGTCACGTTCCTCTCCAGCACCAGATTGATGGTCGGCACGCTTGGCCCCAGGCGGGTGCTCAGAATGTTGCTTGAACTAAAGCACACATCAAACGGTGCCACGGAAGCCGCCCTGGTGATATTTCTCGCGGCGGACTGATTGATGAAAGCCTCAGTCACGGCCTTATAAATCGAGTCCTCCAACACAGTGTAGGGATTCACTGTGCTGATTTTTGTTCCACCGACGCCTTGGCTGTCTATGGAAAGTAGAGTTGTGTTTAACGGGACGACATTGTCGCCGATTTGGATGGATTTCACGCCGATGAAATATTCAGCCGAGGGCTCGCCTTGGGTGAATGCGGAGGCCGTGCTGACGGGGTTGATGAAGAGTGTGGTGAAGCTGAGGAGCTGAGAGGCATCGACATTGGGAAGGAAAACGTAAGGACTTTCTCCGAAGAAGACTACACCGTTTGAAGACGAAAGACAGATGGCAAATTTTCTCTGAAAACTGAAAGTTGAAGCAAATTGTGAAGGGAATGCAATTCTCGTTCTTCCGAGACCGGCCATACCGACAACGCCGCTGGCCAGACCCTCCAAAAGAGAAGTTGGCGCGCAAGAAAACACAAAGTTCGGCGCTGAAACATTCCTTCCAGGATTGAACCCGTTCGTGGATTGAACAGACACAACGTCTTGAGCAACTTCGCCACCCGTGGCAGTGCGAGTCACAGTGTTGTCAGGCGAGACGCCGCAAGTGTTGTTGTTGCAACCCGGCCGGGGGGCGGAGAAGCAGTCGCCGCAGCCGTTGGCACTAGCCAAGGAGCATTGGGCTGAGCCGCACCGTGCTGGGCGGTAGGTTGAAGAAACATAATTTTGATCACAATCAACCCATAAGAACTGGCCGCCGAGGTCGAGCACGAGACTGATGGGGACAAGCGGGGTTCTTTGTTTAATGGTGGTGAGATATTGGAGTGTAGAGGCGTCTTTGGAGACAGGGAGGACGAGAGCTTTGGGGCGGAAGGATTGCTGGGAAAATGAAGGAGAAATGAAGAGAAGAATGAGAGACGAAAAGAGAAGGAATTGAAGAGAAGAAAAAGATGCCATTGCGGATTTTTGCGTGGAGAGATGGAGGGAAGCCACATCTATTTATAGTTGATATGTTGAGTATATTTTGATTAATTTATTAAATTATTTGCAGATTATGTGTCACTCCATGGCTGTACAGTCAAAGGAAGCTCGATTCAATCACGGCAACTCAACTCAATCCAGTTTTGACTTTGGACCCTCATATATAAATTAAATAAAGACAAAGAATAATGTTAATCGGGTTTATTTAAAACATACTAGAAATTACGTAAGGATAATGTTAGCTTACAGGGATGAAGTTTTCTTAGCTTAATCACGTAATTAATTTAACTTTATCCATTAACTAAAATGTCTTAATATAAATGGAAGGGTTATGGTGATGCTCGATTCTGACAACAACTACTTGTACGTGTAAAATGTTAAAATGATTTAGAGGTCACACGTGATATCGAAATATTCAGTAGAATAAGGGATGAGAGACAATGTTTAAAGTGGTTCGGATGCTCGCAAGCGAATCCTACGTCCACTACTATTGTATTAATAAGAGAGTGATCGGATTATGTTCAGCGATCTGAATTACAATTTAGAGAGTGAGAGCTATTTCAGCATAAAAATTAGTTAATCCCCCCAAATAAGAAGGAAGCCTTCTATTTATAGTGAAAAAGTTCAAGTTAATGATTATGAAAGCTGCAAGTGGGTAGGTGCCGTGCAAATCATTTCTTTGCGTCCCATTGATCACTTGTCCGAGGGATTTCCTTGATTTAAAGCAAGACTTTGACATGTGAGCGATCTCCAGCCACTTGCTGACCTGACATTCACCTGCTACACTGATAGGAGTCATGCCACTTGCGTCAGGCACGATGTGGCCACACCTGAACGACATAGAATCCTTCTGAACTCTGACTATCCTTTACTCACGAGGTTCTACATCAGCTCTATTTTTTTCGGTTATATATAGATTTTGTGAGCCATCAAAATGTCAAATTCAAGTGGAGTACTATCCCGGCAAGGAATTTCTATAAACAAATTGCTAAATTACGAATTAGTCAAATGGCCGATACAATTGAATATCATTACAAAGTCAGCCAAAAACAAATAATTATTGGTAATGAAATGGAATCCAGGAGGAGTTGGATTTTCTTTCTTTAGTTTCGTCGAGCAAAATTCAGAAATCCAATATTGTGTGCCAATTAACTTGCATTGAACATCCGCATATTTGTTGCATCATCGTGATGCATTGAATGACTATAATTTTTAGCCTAGCCCAGGTTGATGAACAGAATCTAAATTAATATCAAATAAATAAAAACTTTAAGCCAAATCCTTTAACACAAGATTTGTACAAATATCTTTAGTACAACATATTTTTACATATATGTTCTATACAAATTTTACATAAATCTTCCATTGAACCAGAATCAAAACCTTGGTAAACAAAAATGAATATCAAATTAACAAATATCTTCCATCTCCTCCCCACAACTTCTAGCTCCATAAAAATTCCATCTTTAGTCTCTAACTCTATCTTCAGTACAAGAGGAATTTTTTTTTTTTTTTTTTTTTTTAAATAAAAAGAAAATCTTGGGTAAGCCGACGGTAAAGGCGAACCAAGAAAGCTGCAAATGCTACATATCTTTGTCCATGATTTATTTGGGGGGCCATGGTGGTAGATTGCCATGGGATAGCTCCCCCTGAGGATTAGTCAAGCTGACTCGGATACCTCAGTTATTCAGGTTCGATTCTCCCATTGGACGCAAATGATTAGTCAATGTGTGCGTAAACTGGCCATTGAAGCAAAACTTCCACCCGACCAAAACCAAAACTCAAGTAAGAAAAGCTTAACTAATAATGAGCAAGAGCAAGTTGAAACTGGAATTTCCTATGAGCAAGTTGGCCATGGCATTTCTGGTGTCACTGTGATGAGAAGTCTTAAGTTTCCACCAAGGAGAAGAATTTCACAAACCAACCAGATGACCAGCAAATTTAAAGTTAGAGACTGGTGCCAAATGATGTGAAATTCATATAAACAATGTCTTGCACAAGATATCAAACAAGATGAAGAAATGGAGTTTCAAATTCAATTGAAACTCCAGAGTCTTATTCCAGAAATTGTTTTTCATTTATTGAATTTGATACATGCCATTACAGAAATTTCTTCAAATCTAAACTAACAGAGAGCCCTCCATCACAGTTACAGCTTTCCCTCGAAGCAGCACTCTCTGATTCTGCTCGTCTAAATGTATGTTCAAGACTCCACTTCTAGGCGATGCCTGCAGAGTCATGAAAATAATACAGATCAGTATGTAACAATCATTTATGTTAACAATGAATATATGTTTGTTGATAATTAAGAGAGGGAGAGATCATACCGCATATGCCACAAAGTCATTCTTCCCCAGCTTTCGACTCCAATAAGGTGCCAAAGCACAATGTGCACTTCCACAAACAGGATCCTAATACAAACAAGAAACCAAACATAAGTCTTCATTAGGTTTATTTCAATCTATAGAGAGTTGATCTAGATAATTGTTTCATCTTAGTTACCACATTTCCAAATCTGGGAAATGTCGTGCGAACAAAACTAGAATTTGGGTTCAGATTAGAATGGATTAACCAAGATGTGACCGTGTGAAACATTCTTTTGCGTTGGTGAAGTAAGCGAATATGTTCATTCTTAGAAGTGGCATAAAGATATAGATTTGCAGACTTCTAACAGAAATCAGATTTTGAAGTTATATTAGATAACTATCGTCAAGATTTAACATTTTGGTTGAAGTCCAAGCTCACAAAAGTAGGTAGATGTTATTTTTCTATGGCAATGGAAGTCATATGATATAAAATTATTCATTCAAATAGTCACATAACACAAAATGCCAACAGATATTACCTCATTGATGCCAAATTTTGGGCAGAAGAATCTGCTATAAAAATCAAATCCGGATTCTGATGGCGCTTGCCCTGAAACTATTATGCCTCTTCCAGGACACTTTTGTATGTCATCAAACTGTGGCTGTAATTCCACAACAGATTTTGCTGATGGAAGTACCACCTAATAAATTTTCACCAATTACTAAAATATGATGAAGAATGAAGAAAAAAATCAGAGAGTGAAGGGTCAAGAAGGATTACAAAGATGTCTTCTGAGGTAGTTGTTATCTTCATATCAATAATTGTAGAAACATTCAAGGCCTTATAAATTGCAGAAACCTCAGCAGAATTGAAGTCAGTAGATGGAACAGTAGGAAAATTCAATTCAATAAAATAGCACTCTTTTGCTTCACCGTTAGAGACACTGGTTGCCTCCAAATCCGGAACCTTTTTGGCAGTCAGAATTCCAGAAAGTGTTTCAAATTCAATCGCGTTAGATTTCACCAAGCCTCTCGAAAAGAGAGAGTGTGCAGCTGCTAACGTTGCATGACCACAAAGTTTGACCTGCAAAAAGAAAAGGGTAAGAATTAATTGTGTTTAAAATTACTTTTTAATGTAAAATTTACAGCAGAAAATTATGTTGCTGTGGAAAGAAAACGGACCTCAGCAACAGGGGTGAACCATTTGAGTCGAAACCTGGGAGGAGAGTCGGACTCGGAGTGAGTGAGGCGAGTCAAGTAACAGGTTTCAGAGATATTGAACTCGAGAGCTACGGATTGTAACCAGTCCTCGTGCCGGTCTTCGTCTAACAAACAAACCGCAGCTGGGTTGCCCTTGAAGGGTGAATCTGTGAATGCATCCACCTGCGGATAGAGAGATACAACCAGAGCAGAAAGAAGTAAAATCAATGTAAAAAGCTGGTGTTTTTGTGTAAGTGATGAGAAATGGAAGAGAGAGAGTGATTACCACTGAGTATTGGACGAGTTTCTTGGCCATTATGGAGCTGACTTTAGGCAGAGATGAAGGTACTGAGTTGTGGAGTATGAAGGGAAGTGAAGAGCCACGGCCAGGCTTTAAAGTTTAAACAAGAAACGAAGTCTTATTTTATTGCATAAGATTCCACGTAGGAGTTATTTGCTTTCTTCCCAAGTACAACCCACCTACTCCACTAATTAAGTAATTATACAAACAAGACATGGCTCTCGTTTATCATCAATTACGGTTATATCTTTAGTCATTGCTGATGACTAAATATGGTCAGATCTAAGATGAATTTGGTTAAAAAAAGTTATCTTGATGCACGATTGGCTAGATACAACTTGTCATGTGTCATAATACTAAATTTCAATGGTGGTGATTGGAATTTGACAGCTATGTATGATGGGAGTATTTTTGTTATTTTATAATTTTTTTTATATTAGGGTGTTAAGTTAAATTAGCAAACCCAGAGCTTTGCTAATTTAATTTTTAAATTTTACCTCGTAATAATCACCTAACTCTACCTACCAATAATATTTCAAAAATACTACTCAAAATAATAAAAAAAAATTTAGTTAATATATTGAGTAAACGACTTTTTCCCACCCAAGATTTGCCTTAATGATATTTTCTCACCAAAAAAAATTCAAAATATCACTTTCTCACCCGAAGTTATATTCTATTAATACTCAAAATACACTTCACTTTCTCAGTCGGTGTTCGACGAGTTACCAAGTGCTACGGTGAGAGGGGTGTTGTAGAGTGGAGGCTAGTGGATCGAATGATGGTGACTGATTGAATATTAGCCGTTAGAATTAGCCAGAAATCAGTTAAAAAGAAGAAACACTAGTTTTGCAGTGACTAGCAATCGACGAAAAATCAGGTGTCGAAGTAAGAGAAGTTTTGTAGAGAAAAGATTGGAGGTTCAAATGGTGATGACATAAAGAATTTTAGCCACCAGAATAGGCTTTGGGTAATAACATAATATTAATTTTGAATGAAAAAGCGGTATTTTTAAATCATATTACTATACACAACCTTATTTATATCAATCATGAATAGGAGAGAACCCTGGCTAGCGAAACTTTTACCAGATTCCTTCCTGGGACATTTTCAGAAAATGGGACAGGGTATAATGTTTGGGAGCTCGGGCGAAACCCTTTTCTTCTTTTTTATATTTGTCATCTTCATTGACCCCGAATCCTTTGATTCTGTAACTGTTATTGAGACCAAATTGTAGAACTGTTCAAAACAAGAATTTCTACATGTTAGACAGCTATATGATCTTCAGCATAGAATAGTGATTTCTTCATGAAAAACTATTTTCATTGTGCAAAACGCATCAAGGTGTCAAGAAAGGATTAATTCATCAAATTCTAAAGGAAGCTGATTGCGTAACTCCACATTTGGCATGAAGTGAATCATTTAAACTAAGATCATAAAAATGCTACAGACACCGACGCTTTACATTAAATTTTTACAATGAACGATGTGTCCACTGAATCAGACAATCCATGTATCATGTTATCAAATATTTTGCGAATGAATGGTCGTCTATTGTTATTGGACGACCGTTCATTTGAAATGAACTCCTATCCATATTATATGGACGGTCATCCACTTAGAATAGATACCCGTTCATAGTTTAAACTAAAAAAAATTTAGTCTAAATTGTTTATAAACGCCCATTCTCTTATGAGGACGACTGTCCATCTTTCAATATTAACAAATTTTAGTTTAATAAAAAAAAATTCTTTTAAATTTTCAATTAAAATGTTTAAAAATTTAGGCTTCCCAAAACAAGTTTTATTTCTCTCTTGCTTTGCATTTTGTTTATAAATGAAAAAAAAAATTTGAAAATTAAAAATAAATAAATAAATTTGAGAATGGAATTGCGTTCACTCATTTGGATGGCCGTCCAAATGAGCCGCCATGGCCATCCAAATGAGTGGATGCCAGTCCATTCTCAAATATATATATATATATATTTTTTAATTTTCAATTTTTTTTAGATGAAATATAAGATGAAATGCTTAGACAATGTCTAACTGCGCGTCCATACTTTTACTTAAAATCAAACTTTTTTTCTTTTATTTCATCTAAAAATTTTACACTTTAAAAACGAATATTTCATCTTAATTAAACAATGGACAGACGTCCATCTAAAAAGGACATTTGTCCACTGAATGTAAAATTTTTTGGATGGACGTCCATCTTATATAGACACCCGTCTATAGTAAATAGACACCCATCCATATAAGATGGACGGGCATCCATTATTTTTCTTTTAAATTTTTTTGGACAAGCATCCATTTAAATAGACACTCGTCCTTATAATATGAACGAGAGTCCATTAAATATAGGTGGACATTCATAAATATTGGACGGCCGTTCATTCACGAAAAACTCCAGCGTGGTTGCATCTAACTGGTTGCCATGTCCTTCGGTCCATAAATTCGGTATAAAATTTTGGTGTCCGTAGCGTTACTCGATCATATACAGTGGGGACAAATTACCTCACAGACACCATGCAGCAACAACCTATCAAAATAATCTTGAACCTTCAGCACAAGCACATCTCCATCTCCACTCTCCTTAATGAAGGCCCGTATGCAATCCTGTAAGCAAAAAGAAATTTCAACTACTAATAACAACAAAAGTTAACAACTCTGGATTATAAAATTATATAAGGAGAACGGATATCAACTTAGTTGGCACTAAAAATGAAGAAAGAAGAGAACCTTGAGGGATATTAAGATCAGAGAAATCATTGATACAGTTAAATCATAATTGAATAACATTTCTTAATGAAACCAAATAAGCACAAAGGCAAGGATATTCATACCCTCATAGCCCTCAATCAGTTCTGAAAGAAAGCTACGGCGAAGTGCCTCTCTTGTTCGACAATCAACTCGATGCCATGCATTTAAAACAGCTATCTTCTCAGCATTGACATGACCTTTCCTCTTTGGAGATGAGCTATTCAGAGTGGTAATAATATTAGCCTACCACAAAGAAAAATGGCAAGGGTTGGAGCATTTGGCCAGATTACACATCAAATAACACTAAACGTTTGGTGTGAGTGAATGCATGCATTGGCAACATCCTTTCTTGTCAACTATACAGAATTTAAAATTTTGGGACAGAATTTTATGATTAAGAGAAACATAAATACCTCTTTGTCCATGTCTATATTCCTGAATTTGTCCCACTCTCCACAATTGCCAGAAAATCAGTGTTGAAATAGCTTACCTTAAGAAGTAACACCACAAAGAGGGACTACGTAATGATAACAAAATGCAGTGACCTATAGCCGGAATAATAAGAGAGTAGAAAACACGTATCATAAAAAACATAATATACAAGACGTTAAGCAACCTTCTGTACCAATAAGATCTAATCCGAACTCCACATTGTAACATGTATTGGGTAAAATCGGACATGTCTCAGCGACAGAATGATAACATGATGCAGAAACAAAACTTTAGGGCAGTATGCAAGAAATTCAGAAAACAGCTAGTATTTGAATCTCTTGCATTCATATATCTGCAAATGATAGAGGCAGCAATGTGCGTCAACTAGTTATTCGTTTATAGGCTTTAAATCTAAATGATTGCCATGAAAGAACTTTAACTTGCATTGAACATCCGCATTTTTGTTGCATCATCGTGATGCATTGAATGACTGTAATTTTTCCATGAAAGTGGAAATTTTTTGTATGACTTTATAAAAGCTATGTAAATACAGTAACCAGACCTCGTAAAATTGAGTAACACATTAAATAAAGTTTGTGTTCTACTTTTGATATTTAGACACAGTAAGCTAACGAGTTACGTTTAATGAAGATTTGACATATATGAACGTGATACGAAACCGTTTTAACACAACCCATCTAATATATTTTTAGGACACAAGTTTCATGGAACTGTTGAGAGAGAATTTTTAGCCTAGCCCAGGTTGATGAACAGAATCTAAACTACCAGAGAGCCTTCCCATCACCGCTACAGCTTTTCCTTGCAGCAAAACCCTCTGATTCCCCTCATCTAAAAACCCCACTTCTTGGTGATCATGCCTACATTGCATGGTAAAGTGTAAATTATATAATCTAAATATCTAATCAATAAGCATTTAACAATTAATTACATAAAAATTTTGAATTATTTTTTGAGTCATTCTTCCCCAGTTTTTTACTCAAATCACCGATCACTTTGACTCTTGAAATGCCAATCTTACCCTTATAATCGAAAATTAATATCAAATAAATAAAAATTTTAAAGCAAATCTTTTAACACAAGATTTGTACAAAATAGTTAGTAAAAACGCGTATTATACGGACAGTCGTATAATTCGCGTATAATACTCGTATCCGAATTTTGTAAAATTTGCCGTATAATTCGCGTATAGTAAGGTGTACCATATAATTCGCGTATAATTCGCGAAT
Organism: Pistacia integerrima; assembly: GCA_026225825.1. Lineage (NCBI taxonomy): Eukaryota > Viridiplantae > Streptophyta > Magnoliopsida > Sapindales > Anacardiaceae > Pistacia > Pistacia integerrima. The sequence goes on from CM047736.1 coordinate 24,264,081, forward strand.
TATTGAAAAAAAAAATATAACCTCACACCCCCAAAACGACGTCGTTTTGGTGGGTTTATACAAAAAATTAAAACAGAAACAGATCTGGTTCACACTTCACTGGTTCAGTTTCAATCGTTCTTCTTCAAATCTTTGACAGTTCAACAGCAGTTCTTCTTCCTCAGTTCAGTTCTTCTTCAGCTTTTCTTCCTCTGTTCTTCACGTTTTCAGCTTTCTTTATCTCTTGTTCTCTTCTTCCAGGCTTCAACTTCAAGTTCGGGACTTCAAAGGTACACACTTTACACTTGTATCGTTTTGGTTCAGCGTGAGTTCTTCATGGAGAGGAAGAGAAGTATGAAGAGTGTGTTTCGTTTTGGAGAATGAGAGTTTCAGAGAGTGTGCAAAGTGTGAGTGTTTGTTTAGAGAGAAAAAAAAGTTTTTTAATATATCGGAAGAGAAAGAGTGTGGGGGAGAGAGAAAGAGAAAGAGAAACTAATCTTTAACTAAATTAGGAAAAGGAGAAAGAGAGTAAAAAAATGAAATAATTGATTATTGATTATTGATTATTACTAATAGATACGATGTTGTATCATTTTCTATCAGAGTATCAGGTTGTAAATAATCAAATTTCAATACAGAAAAATAGGAATTTTTTATTCCTTTTAATTAAACCCTCACTTCATGCATGTGTTTGGTAGAATTCAAAAACTTGATAAATGAAAATAAATTATATTGACCCTTCATGACTTAATTTAAAAACTTTGGTTAATTTATATTTTATAGGAATTTTTAATTAAAAATTATATAAAGCGTCAACAAATATTTAGGGGAGGCATTTATTTCATTGAAACGTTAAGTCATTTATTTCAATCAAACTCAAACGTTACATTAAAAAAATATTTTAACAGCTTTTTATAATATAAATTAATACTAATAATAAATCCAATTCTTTAAAAAAAAAAAAAAAAGGAAAAATGAGAAAATTGACTTGAGAATTGAGATGAGTGACCATTTATGAGAGAGGTTCAGTTGTATCGTAGTAGGTCAGCTACCTTATTTACTGCAACAGCAAAAACAATGTTACAAACAAGTCATCCTCGTAAGTGTTTTAAAAAATTTCAATATCTTTTCTTTACATTGCTTCTCTCTTTATATTCAAGAAAGTTTTTTATGTCATTTGCAGGAATATGGTGGGATTACAATAGGGATGATCTTCCTGTGCTCAAGAAGTATGTCATTCGAATTCCGAGTCAACCTTGTAGCGCTTCATCATGTGAGAGAAATTGGAGTGCCTTTGAAGCTGCTCAAACAAAAAAAAGGAATAGGTTGTCACATGAAATGCTAGACACACTTGTGTATGTGAGGATGAACACAATGATGATGGATAAATTCTCTTCCACGATGAGTCGTGACTTGGAACCTATAGATCTTGAGAAATTGGGAAAGCTTCCAGACTATGAATATGAAGAAATTCACATGGACGAAGATGCTAATTCCACACCAACAGTTGAGGGTTACATGGATGACTTAATGGATAATGATGACACTGCTTGGTTGGATGATGCTATTTTTTGAGTTGTTATTGACTTATTGTTGTTTATGTACTTTGTGAGTTTTTGTTACAAACTGTAATTTGAATCTTTGTTGTATTATTTGTGTATTACTGTATTTTATTTGTTTGGAGCTCTTATTTGACTTTGAATTTTGATTTTGTTATGACTTATGTGTTTAATGTGACACTATAGTTGAATCTTAGCTAAATATTGTGTTTGAGTCTGGAGACTATAATTTGAATATCAGTTATATATTGTGTATTTGTGTTATTGGTTAATTAAATACTTTGCATTTGACCAGGTATTTGATGATGTTCTCTACTTCTCTTTTATGTCTTGTAAATACAGTCAAATTGTATACTTTTGTATTTGAAATGTTATGTTGATTTTAACCAGGTAGTCCATAAAAGTGTTAAAACTAAGATTGATATTGCCGTATTTTTCAAAACGTATTATTGACAATGCACCGTATTAAACCCGTATATACCAGTACCGTATTTTTCCCGTATCCAAATTTTATGGCCGAATTTTTATAAACGTATTTTTCACCATTTACCGTATTATACCCGTATAGTTCCTGTATCATTTTTTTGCCGTACCCGTATTAACTAACAAATATCTTTAGTACAACATATTTTTACATATATGTTCTATACAAATTTTAAATAAATCTTCCATTAAACCAGAATCAAAACCCTCGTAAACAAAAAAGAATATCAAATTAACAAATATCTTCCATCTCCTCCCCACAATTTCTAGCTCCATACAAATTCGATCTTTAGTCTCTAACTCTATCTTCAGTACAAAAGGATTTTTTTTTATTTTTTATTTTAAATAAAAAGAAAATCTTGGGTAACCCAACGGTAAGGGCGAACCAAGGAGGCTACAAATGCTACATATCTTTGTCAATGATTTACTTGAGGGGCCATGGTGGTGGATTGCCATGGGATAGTTCCCCTTGAGGATTAGTCAAGTTGGTTAGGATATCTCAGTTATTTAGGTTTGATTCCCCCGTTGGACGTAAATGATTAGTCGAGATGTGCGTAAATTGGCCATTGAGCAAAACTTCCACACGACCAAAACCAAAATTCAAGTAAGAAAAGCTTAACTAATAATGATTAAATCAGAATTTCCCATGTCAAAGAGAACTAAAATCCTCATAGGTGTGAATCCTAATCTAGAGAGGCCATTGAAGCAAAAGTTTTTACACTGGCTGATGAGTTTAAGTATCACTTCCATTTCAATAAGGTTACAACAATAAGATAAAGAGAGAAAAAGAGCTAAGAAAATTGTAAACACCCACCTGCTTAGTTGTTTCCTTTAGTCTTTTTAATGATGATTGTTGTGAAAACTTTTTCGTTTTTGGAATTTATTGGGGAGAGGAGATCGAGTCGTTGGTGCTAACTTAAATGACTTTTGATTACTCATTTTCAGTTAAGCTTTTCTTACTTAAGTTTTGGTTTTGGCCTCATGTTATCTTCTTGTTATAACCTCATTGAAACTGGAATTTCCAATGAGCAAGTAGGCCATGGCATTTCTGGTGTCAATGTGATGAGCAGTCTTAAGTTTCCACCAAGGAGAAGAATTTCACAAACCAACCAGATGACCAGCAAATTTAAAGTTAGAGAATGGTGCCAAATGATGGGAAATTCATATAAACTATGTCTTGCACAAGATATCAAAGAAGATGAAATGGAGTTTCAATCTCTTCAATTGAAACTCCAGAGTATTATTCCAAAAAATGTTTTTCATTTATTGAATTTGATACATGCCATTACAGAAGTTTTTTCAAATCTAAACTAACAGAGAGCCCTCCATCACAGTTACAGCTTTCCCTCGAAGCAGCACTCTCTGATTCTGCTCGTCTAAATGTATGTTCAAGACTCCACTTCTAGGCGATGCCTGCAGAGTCATGAAAATAATACAGATCAGTATGTAACAATCATTTTTGTTAACAATGAATATATGTTTGTTGATAATTAAAGAGGGAGAGATCATACTGCATATGCCACAGAGTCATTCTTCCCCAGCTTTCGACTCCAATAAGGTGCCAAAGCACAATATGCACTTCCACAAACAGGATCCTAATACAATCAGGAAACAAAACATAAGTCTTCATTAGGTTTATTTCAATCTATAAAGAGTTGATCTAGATAATTGTTTCATCTTAGTTACCACATTTCCAAATCTGGGAAATGTCGTGACAACAAAACCAGGATTTGGGTTCAGATTAGAATGGATTAGCCAAGGTGTGACTGTGTGAAACATTCTTTTGCATTGGTGAAGTGAGCGAATATGTTCATTCTTAGAAGTGGCATAAAGATATAGATTTGCAGACTTATAACAGAAATCAGATTTTGAAGTTATATTAGATAACTACTGTCAAGATTTAACATTTTGGTAGAAGTCCAAGCTCACAAAAGTAGGTAGATGTTATTTTCAATGGCAATGGAAGTCATATGATATAAAATTATTCATTCAAATAGTCACCTAACACAAAATGCCAACAGATATTACCTCATTGATGCCAAATTTTGGGCAGAAGAATCTGCTATAAAAATCAAATCCGGATTCTGATGGCGCTTGCCCTGAAACTATTATGCCTTTTCCAGGACAATTCTGTATGTCCTCAAACTGTGGCTGTAATTCCACAACAGATTTTGCTGACGGAAGTACCACCTAATAAATTTTCACCAATTACTAAAATATGATGAAGAATGAAGAAAAAAATCAGAGGGTGAAGGGTCAAGAAGGATTACAAAGATGTCTTCTGAGGTAGTTGTTATCTTCATATCAATAATTGTAGAAACATTCAAGGCCTTATAAATTGAAGAAACGTCAGCAGAATTGAAGCCGATGGTTGGAACAGTAGGAAAATTCAATTCAATAAAATAGCACTCTTGTGCTTCACCGTTAGAGACACTGGTTGCCTCCAAATCCGGAACCTTTTTGGCAGTCAGAATTCCAGAAAGTGTTCAAATTCAATCGCGTTAGATTTCACCTAGCCTCTCGAAAAGAGAGAGTGTGCAGCTGCTAACGTTGCATGACCACAAAGTTTGACCTGCAAAAAGAAAAGGGTAAGAATTAATTGTGTTTAAAATTACTTTTTAATGTAAAATTTAAAGCAGAAAATTATGTTGCCGAGGAGAGAAAACGGACCTCAGCAACAGGGGTGAACCATCTGAGTCGAAACCTGGGAGGAGAGTCGGACTCGGAGTGAGTGAGGCGAGTCAAGTAACAGGTTTCAGAGATATTGAACTCGAGAGCTACGGATTGTAACCAGTCCTCGTCCCGGTCTTCATCTAACAAACAAACCGCAGCTGGGTTGCCCTTGAAGGGTGAATCTGTGAATGCATCCACATGCGGATAGAGAGATACAACCAGAGCAGAAAGAAGTAAAATAAATGTAAAAAGCTGGTGTTTTTGTGTAACTAACTGATGAGAAATGGAAGAGAGAGAGTCATTACCACTGAGTATTGGACGAGTTTCTTGGCCATTATGGAGCTGGTTTTAGGCAGAGATAAAGGTACTGAGTTGTGGAGTATGAAGGGAAGTGAAGAGCCACGGCCAGGCTTTAAACTTTAAACAGGAAACGAAGTCTTATGGTTGTTTGGTTCACAATTTTGTGTTTGTGGAAAAAGTTTTTTAAAAAAAATTAAAAAAAAAAGTTGAATTGGACGGGTATTATGATGTAGGATTTATAAATTATTAAAATATCCTTTATATTTGTTTTTTTACAACATACCCCTTATAATAAAATATTAAAAGTTAACAAAAATATTCCCAATCCACCCTCAAATACAGACAGTTGGCCACCACCGCCGGAGGGTGGCAAGTCGTCAGAATAAAAACAAAAATTAAAAATTAAAAATTTATTTAGGGGTATTTAATTAAATTAACAAATTTAAGGAGTTTAAAAAATGTTGAATAAAGTTTAATAATATTGTGAGTTTTTTAGTATTTTACTGTTTAACTTTTTTAGAAATACTAAAATAGTATTCCTAAAATCCAACCGAAGCCTATTTTATTGCATAAGATTCCACGTAGGAGTTCTTTGCTTTCTTCCCAAGTACAACCCACCTATTCCAATAATTATACAAACAAACATTGTTTCCTATCACTAACCTTCAACCATCAAATGGTCAAAACTACGATTAGAGTCATTCAACGGTGGTTGTTAATTAAGAAATCTTTCTATTAGAAAATCTAACCAATGTATATTGAATATATATTAAAGAAAATATAAAATATCACTTGTATACCATATTATTCAGTTAATATATTGAGTAAACGACTTTTTCCCAGTTCCCACCCAAGGTGTGCCTTAATGATACTTTTTCACCAAAAAAATTCCAAAATATCATTTTCCCACCCAAAGTTTATATTCTATTAATACTCAAAATACACTTCACTTTCTTGGTCAGCGTTCAACGAGTTACCAGACGCCACGGTAAGAGGGGTATTATAGAATGGAGGCTAGTAGATCGAATGATAGTGACTGATTGAATATTAGCTATCAGAATTAGCCAGAAATTAGCTAAGAACAAGAAACACTAGTTTTGCGATGACTAACAATCGGCGAGAAATCAAGTGTCGGAGTAAAATGAGTTTTGTAAAGAAGAGATTGAATGTTCAAATGATAATGATAAAGAGAATTTTAACCGCCAGAATCTATTTCGGATAATAACATAATATTAACTTTGGATGAGAAAGTGATATTTTAAAACTTTTTGGATGAAAAATATCATTAAGGCAAACCTTCGGTGGGAAAAAGCCGTTTACTCTTAATATATTACTTGTGGAATTAGATCAACAATACCAAACTTGGTCAGTTAATACATACATTAATATTAAATCTAACAAATTCATGTTAAAATTTTGAATTTTCCTTCTCTTATCTAGTATCATGTCAAATATGCTTATTATTAAGCTACAAGTATGAAGTGTCCTTGGTGATACAATTTTGATTTTTGACCCAATAATATGTCCTGATGCTTGCTTGCCTTCAAATTCTGCATAAAATGAAATGAATCCCTTGAACCTTTCATGTCAGTAATGCTTGCGAAGTTGCTGGATTAGAGGAAATAAAGAATGTCACAATCAACTTATCCAGTAAAAAAGAACAGCTTCCACATCAGCATAAAGAAACAGGCTAATGCCCTTGATATACACTAATCTTGTGTTGACTTGGTGACTACATAGAACCCAGTTTTTTAAAGCTACCTGTCAATGAACTAGTTTACAGTAGATAATTGAGACAGGGAAATCAAATTGCTTCATCAAGATGCATGAAGTTTCACAATTAAATCATAGTATTATACACAACCTTATTTATATCCATCATGAATAGGAGAATCCTGGCTAGCGAAACTTTTACCAGATTCCTTCCTTGGACATTTTCAGAAAATGGGACAGGGTAATGTTTGGGAGCTCGGGCGAAACCCTTTTCTTCTTTTTTATCTTTGTCATCTTCATTGACTCCGAATCCTTCGATTCTGTAACTGTTATTGAGACCAAATTGTAGAACTGTTCAAAACAAGAATTTCTACATATTAGACAGGTATATGATCTTCAGCATAGAATAGTGATTTCTTCATGAAAAACTATTTTCATTGTGCAAAACACATCAAGGTGTCAAGCTAGGATTAATTCATCAAATTCTAAAGGAAGCTGATTGCGTAACTCCACATTTGGCATGAAATGAAGCATTTAAACTGAGATCATATATAGGGGGGACAAATTACCTCACAGACACCATGCAGCAACAACCTATGAAAAGAATCTTGAACCTTTAGCACAAGCACATCTCCATCTCCACTCTCCTTAATGAAGGCCCGTATGCAATCCTGTAAGCAAAAAGAAATTTCAACTACTAATAACAACAAAAGTAAACAACTCTGGATTATAAAATTATATAAGGAGAACGGATATCAACTTGGTTGGCACTAAAAATGAAGAAAGAAGAGAACCTTGAGGGATATTAAGATCAGAGAAATCATTGATACAGTTAAATCATAATTGAATAACATTTCTTAATGAAACCAAATGATTTAAAACAAACAGGACAAAGCACAAAGGCAAGGATATTCATACCTCATAGCCCTCAATAAGTTCTGAAAGAAAGCTACGGCGAAGTGCCTCTCTTGTTCGACAATCAACTCGATGCCATGCATTTAAAACAGCTATCTTCTCAGCATTGACATGACCTTTCCTCTTTAGAGATGAGCTATTCAGAGTGGTAATAATATTAGCCTACCACAAAGAAAAATGGCAAGGGTTGGAGCATTTGGCCGGATTACACATCAAATAACACCAACGTTTGGTGTGAGTGAATGCATGCATTGGCAACATCCTTTCTTGTCAACTATACAGAATTTAAAATTTTGGGACAGAATTTTATGATTAAGAGAAGCATAAATACCTCTTTGTCCATGTCTATATTCCTGAATTTGTCCCACTCTCCACAATTGGTCATAGAAAAAGCTGATGGTGGCACTTCATCACCTGTAAAATTACCAGAAAATCAGCATTGAAATAGCTTACCTTAAGAAGTAACACCACAAAGAGGTACTACGTAATGATAACAAAATGCAGTGACCTATAGCAGGAATAATAAGAGAGTAGAAAAACACGTATCATAAAAAACATAATAACAAGATGTTAAGCAACCTTCTGTACCAATAAGATCTAATCCGAACTCCACATTGTAACATGTATTGGGTAAGATCGGACATGTCTCAGCTACAGAATGATAACATGATGCAGAAACAAGACTTTAGGGCAGTATGCAAGAAATTCAGAAAACGGCTAGTATTTAAATCTCTTGCATTCACATGTCTACAAAATGATAGAGGCAGCAATGTGCGTCAAAATACAGGGACAAAATTACATCTGGCTAAGCAACTAGTTATTCGTTTATAGGCTTTAAATCTAAATGATTGCCATGAAAGAACTTTAACAGGATTATATATGTGTGCATCCACACACACATATAATCAGAAAAGAAAGATAATTATTGTATGAAGGAAGATGGGGAAATTAAGGCATATAATTACCCCAAGGTGGGGGAGCAAACAAGCCTCTAATTTCCTCTGCATCTAAGCGAGGAACAAGTTCCATCAACAAACGATCATTTAACCATCTTCGAGACCGTCGATTGCTGACCTGCAGTGTATGAGATATTAGCTCCAGAATAAACTCAAACCCCTCAAATTTATTCACTGAAATGACTTTGGCCAACACTGATCTGTCAATTCAATAATGCAAGGATTGATTTCTCTCTTCTAAATTGTCCTCCATCTTCCACCCATACCCCCTTCTTATGTGCAACTCAAATAAATTCTTTTCTGCTTATATATAGTCCAATATTTTGAGGGAAGTTAATATAATTCCTTTGGAAAAGTAACACAGCATTTCATAGTACCAAAAAGACTCCTATCCACACCACTAAATTGGATATATATGGCAATAGTTAGCCATCCAATGCAGTAAATTCCTTGTATGTGATAGTTGGATGAAGCTTTTAGCAGCCATAAAATGAAACAAGTTTTTCTATGTATGGGACTCATGGACCGCCTAAAACATTCAATCAATTTACCCCCACCTCAAAAACATGTAGTCAAAATTTTGCAGCAATAACTGCCAAGAAAATATGCAGCAACAACAAATCCCAAAAAAAATTAAAGTGTGATTTACATATTTCAAACCCATCAAAAATAAACCATGACTGCTCAAAACATGAGGACCAAACATAAAGTCATACAGATTGCACAAATCCCATTTACATAAATTTCCCATTTTCAGCATGTAGCCAGAACTAAAGTACAAGAAATTAGAGCCTTTGTCACACAGTTGATCAAGTTCATTCAATTTGATTTCAAAGTTCAAACTTATAATTCTCATAAAATAACAAAAATCGTCACTCTAAGTTGTGTTCTCTTAACAAACACATACAAGAATAGAAAAATAATTACTTTTCCAGTTAAGCTCTCTAAAAATTCAATCTTCTTCTCAATAGACATTCCACGCGACTTCGTACTCTCTCCTGCTAAAAATAAAACAAATACCAAAATTCAACATTTTTACAAGGCGATGAACTCATACAAATAAAAAATTGAAGAAATTATCAAAAAATTTAATCCGGGTATTAAAAATTATAACCGAAGAAACCTTTCTTAGGATCAAGAAGAGGAGACGAATAAAGGAGGCCTTCTTCTCTCTGCAGAACATCCGGCGACGCCATGATTGTTGATTGATGAACAGATCTGAAGCTCGTAGTTTGGGTTTGATTAATGAGCTTTGAAGAGAGTGAAGGCGAACAAGCAGAAGCTGGAAATATTTAAAGGAGGTGAGCCAAACACGGCGTTAAATGAAGAGAACTGAAGGGAAAAGAAACAGGGGAGAATATGCGAGTTTGCAATGCTTCTTGCTAATCCGTGGTTACTTGTCTGAAACCAAATCTTCAGTTTCTCCGCATGTTAAAAATGTGCTTTCTATCATTGTACATTTGGATTTTAAATGCCCTTTGACTTTAACGAAAAGACCTGGTTCTGTTGTCACAAGGTGCAACCTGTGAAAGCTCAAATTTTTGTTGGTGCTTGAGGGACACGTATGTATGAATAAACGTGAGGGGGACCTCATCCGCATGGACAGCTAAGGATATTCTCAGGTCTCAGCATCAAAAAAGAATAAAAAAATCATCCTAAATTATTTAATTTTAAAAAGAAAAAGAAAAATTAATCTATTTTGGTAAATTATTTTATTAGATAAGTGTATTATTATTCTTTTCCTCATCTCTAATTATACATAAATTTTCATTCCTGGATTCAATAAAATCCAAGATATTGGAAATGTTAAAGAGAAAACATAATAACTATCTTCAAACTCTTTTTTATATTTATTGGATTATAAAATATTAAGAACTGAAAAATTATCTCAATTAAATTCGAAACATCCTGTTCAATAAGTAACTCTTATTTTATTAATAATACGATAATTTTATTCTATTTTTGTATGACTGAAGGTATCCGATCCAACTTATAATTTTTTAAAACTTTAAAACTATTAATCGAATAAAACTCTTATTAACAATTGAAGAGGGACTCGAATTCAGAACCTCTTGAATAATGCGCTCAAGAGTCTCTATCGAATTATTCGATCATCCAAAGATAATTATAATAATTTTTCTCTAGTAATAAGTATAAACTAAATGGATTGTTTTGACTTTGTTACAACTTTTCTTGTTCTCCATCGTATCACATTCAAATAATTTCTCTCAAAACGAGTTGAATTAATTTCTTCAAATTAAAAAAAAAAAAAAAAATTTGCCTTATCCAACACGTAATTCACGGCAACTTTAGGGGCAAATTAGGTTTTTCATTACCCACAGACAATACAGCTATGCAATATACTGCAAAGCAAGAATGTACGTACCAGTCATAGCTAAACAAACAAAGGTGGCGAAGGCGAAGCAACCATTTCCTCCTTCTCTTCTCCAGTAACCAACACTAAACCCTAAAAATCTAATCCTAAAACTTGCCTTCTTCATCACTAGTTTCCAATCTCTAATCCCCCAATTTTCCCATTCAATTTGCGCGCATCTTCGCTTCTCCACTCAGTCACTCACTACCCCAGTCCATTCTCCTTCTTGGCTTCGTTCATTCATTCAATCTTCTTCTTCAATAGTCCACTCTTCTCCACCATCTTCTCGTCTGATTCCAGTCCGTGTTTTGAACTTCACAAATGTAAGTAAACCCAACCTATTTTCATGAGTATGTTTCATTTTATCGCATGCCAGTCGGGATCTTGTATGTAATCTTCTTTGATTTCTTGTACTTCTCATGACAAACTGTTATTTTAATGTTTATTGGGGACGTGCTAACTGCTAAGTAGGCCTGGGAGAGAAAAATCGCGACACTCTTTCTAATTCCTGTTTGTCCTCAGCCTCTACAAGAATTTATGCTTTGGGTCCACCCCCATTGTCTTCCTTCACCTCTAAAGCCCATTCACTAAAATCCTCCACGTTAAAGTTAAATGGACCAATAAGTTAGGGATCTAAATCTTCCATAATCATCATATTTGTCTTCAATACTCTGTTATTTATTATTTAATTTGTTGGGAGTAGATTATATAGGCTGAATATTAATGGTACTAAGTTTGAGAGAATATTTTATCTGAGGAGAGATGGGGCAGGCACATGGAAGCTTAATTGAGAAAGATGTTATGAAAATTGTAGTGGTAGATGTGTAATATGAAAGATGTGGCGAAGTGGCGATTGTGTGTAGCAGCATGATGAGTTTGTAATGGTGTATTTCTCTTTGAAGGTGTTTGTTCTTCACACATGGTGATAGATATTCTGTAACATCAATTGTGGCCCGGAAAATTTAAAAACGATGATTGATGATTGTTTTTCTTGGTTAAACAAAGCGCTTTTACTGGGGACTTAGGATTAACAAAAGTAACTTACCATTAACATTAATTTTGACATTAATTTATTGCATTAAATCAAAAACTTGGTCAGAGTATTTGTTTAATTTATTGCATTAATTTTGACATTTTAAAACTTCTTTGACATGTGTAAATTTGAGGGAATACTTGAAATAAAGAAGTCAGATGTTGACAAAAATCTCTTATTTGTCTGGTTGGTTGTTTGACTGATTTTATATATGCCTTGCGCGGTTGCGCCTTGCGGAGATTTCCTGATGAAAGTATCTTGTGCTTTTTGTACCTAATGCAGGAAAATCATGCATTTGAAGTCTCTGATGGCCATAAATTGAAGATCACTTCTGGAAATTCAGGTCTTAATGATTTGATAACTTGGCATTTCTGAAATATTTGTGTGCTTTTTCTGCCAGTAAACTTAATTATAGAACATATCACTTCAATTCACCTTATGTTAACACATCAGTCTGCCTCTTGAGGAATGCATATTTACAGTATAGAAGTGTATGGTCTGTATAGCGTAATATTGTTCCTCTTCATCCAGGATATGTTTCAAAAGGAAGTGAGTTTATTCTTGTAGTTTGGTATTGGTACTATGTGGGGAAGCATTAGGTCAGACCTTAAGATTTGTGTTATACACATAGTATCTCATAGTTGTGTGTGGAAAATAATTTAATGTGCTTTAAGAATTTCTGAAATTTTGCTCTTGCTCTCTGGCTCACTTCTGCAAGTGTCCCAACTGTTTAAAAAAAGTTAAGATGAAGCTTTGCTGTGAATACATATCTTTACAGATATTTAAGGAGTTTTACCATGTCATTAGTCTTTCCTTTATAAAATTTATGGTTTCCAAGAAAAAGAAACGATTTTGGGGTAAAAGGTAGTTCATATTTTATTTGTTTATTCCACTTTTTTAGTACATTTTTGGAAACCAAATTGACTGCTATCCAGATTGACTCTCTTCTTCTTAAGAGTTAAATTAAGGGTAAAAGGTACTTCACTTTTAAGCTTCTTAGTTATGAAGGTGAGTGTAGTGAAGTTTTCAGTTTTGGGGTATAGTGATTTGCTTGAATTTTGTTAGAAATGGTTGAACTAGGTAAGAAATTTGAGTTTTGATATACTCATATATATGACTGTGCAGATTGTTGTGTTTGAAATGATTGAACTTTTTTGAAGTTGAGTTTTGGAATGTCATTAATTTGGTTGTGTAGATTATGTTGGAAATTATTGAACTTTGAAGAAGTTGAATTTGCGAGTTACCCATTTGCTTGATTGCTTGATTGTGCTGGAAATTATTGAACATTAGGGGTTGGCCCTGGCTTTTCTGAGGCAAACAGAGGCAACGGCTGTCACAAAGGCTTCATGTAATTTATTATGATTCTTCAATGTTAGCGTTACATGTGGAGTAAAGCATTAGGCACTTCACTTGTGAACATTGTGATCTTGGTTTCGTTTATTTCCTTTTGATAATGATTACTTATAGGTATAACAATATAACAATTCGGAGAATGAACCATGATTTGCCAATGGTTAGATAGTGCTGAGTGACTTTAAGACTAGACATGTCCTTAATCTTATTTGATCTGTTTTTCTTTCTTGTTTTGCTTGTGCAATTAGGGTGTGTTTTGTGGTTCAGGCAATGGGTGTCACGAAGCAGGAGCTACCTGAAAGATACTTAAGACATGAGCATATATATGTGTGTTTTCTACGGCTAAAGATTATATATGTGAAAATTCAGAGAATGGATCATGATTTGCCAATGATTAGAAAGTGCTGAGTGATTTTAAGACTAGAAGTTTTCTTAATCTTATTTGATCTCTTTTTCTTTCTCATGTTTGAAGATGGTCTTATCTAAATGGCAGGCTTATTTAGCTACTCTAAAGTAAAAAATAACATAAGAATAGGAATTAAGAGAGCTTCAGTTTTGTTAGACCTTCTAAGATTGTACAGAGTTAACAAAATCTTATCATAAACTGGATGGAAAATTTGGAATGAACTCCTCATTGATTAATCATTTTTCATTTAAAGAGTGCCAAGGAGTTAAATTTAAGCAGCTGGGGATCAAAATTAAGATATTTATGAGAAACAATGAGTAAAGCATTTTAAAAACCTTCCTGCGAATTTTAATTACAAATTTGAGTAGGAGGTATATACCTCCCACTCAAATTTGCATCCGTTTTTTTAATTTGTTTTGTGATTATGAACTGTTTATTTTATTTTTTATTTTTGTGGTGTTCATGCATCTTTATGTTGTTACTCTATTATGTATGTTCTCATTTTATTACACGATCAGAATCTAAAACAAATTGAATGTATATTTCATTGTATTTAAAATCAGTTGTGTATCATATTATAGAAATTTTGTTCATCAATTAGTCTGAACAATACTGGTTGTAGTTCTTGCTGTGAAGTTCCATTTCTTTTATTTTTTTAGGCTTTAGTTAATAGTTTAATTTTTTGAGTCAAGTGGTTATTTGACGTGGTGTTAGAGTTAATGGTTTTTCATTTCAATTTCTGTTGTATTTCTTTCGCCAGATCTATTAAATATCAAGATTAAATCAACTTTTAACATGGGAGAAACTATTAGACTTAAATATTGATAAATGATTGCTTAAAATCTTTGCAAAATTTTGTAATTTGTTAGATAGTGGGATGTGTTTGTGTCTAATTAAGCAAAGTCTGTTCATATTCCTATCAAGAAGTTGTATGTTTACCGTTCTCATGAATGCTTGCACCACCTGTCTCTTCCTTGCTTGGCTTGTTGCACTATGCAATGTTGTACTTTAGCTATGACTGAGAGAATATGTTTTCTCTTGACTTCTAGTACTTTTTTACTATCAAATTTCAGATCAAATTAATTATAAGTAGATTGGAAAATTATTCTATTGCATATCAGACTATCTTCTCTGTTTTTGGCAATAGATTTAAAATTGGGGCAGGTCATTTCTTTATTATCATTGTTTCTTATTTGTGGAATAGCAAATTTCTTGTATTACTAAAATTGTTGTTAGTGTTTCTTAGTTGTTTATGTTGTTCATGGTAGTTCATGTTGTTTTACTGTTTTCTAAATAGCTAAGGGCTGCAAAGTTTTTGGTTGGGTTAGTATGGAAGGACGAAGTGACCAGGAGAACCTTCTGCAGTTGATGTCACTGAACATAAGTGGAAATGGCAATGGTGTGTCTTATGGATCTGAAGATGACCCAAATCATCATTCTCTTGTGGAAGCTGGAAGGATTATTAACCAGCCTAATGCTCTGCCTTTGCCATCGTGGACCCACTTCCCAAAAGCACCTCGCAATTATGTTGAATCTCTTGCAGATAACTCCACATTTCTTGAGAATGCTACTGGTGCAGATATGTTGGAGACCATTACTTCACCTATTTGCAGCATAAAGTCTGTTTATGGCATCTCCGAAATGCAAAGAGAATTATTGTTCAACGATCTAGGAAAGTCTTGTGATTATGAATCTGCTGATCCTTTCCTTTCCGTGGATGCTTTAAAGGTAAACTAACCTGCCTGTATGTTCAACAGCATGAATATCATGAATCTTTTGTTAGTGCTAAAAGAATTTGTGATCGTTGTTGAATTTACTAACAATTGGAGAGCATAATTTGACCCTTAACATATGAGTTCTATTCCTGAAACTGACTTTTCATATGATAGTTTGCTTAATGGAGGCTAACATATCCAGAAGATCTGATTATGATTTTTTGTAATAAGAACAAGGGTTGAAATCTTTTATTGTGTGTGCACTACAGGTAAGATTTCAGAATCCGCATAACGAAGTTGAATCAGCACACAGGTTTACAAGCTTTCAGCAGCAGATCCTTGCCCAGGTTAATTCCCTTTAACATCTATATATCTCTAAATAGAATTTGAGAATATTGCCTCTAGCAATCATCAAAGGTTGAAAATTTCACTGAGAATTTTATCATTCATCATGTGATGCTAAAAATCTTGCAGCAGAATCATAGTTCATTGACACAAGAACCAAATGAAGATAATTGGAACGTGTCTCAACTTCATCCCAAAGTAACAGTAACGCCATCTTTTCACCAGTCCAAGCGACGTTCCAGTGGGTCTAGACAAAGAGCTTCTGCAGTTGATCGTGTAAGCTGAACATCTTCTCAACGCCTTGAAGTACTAATAGCACAGAACTGAACAGGCCAACAAATGGGGTTACTGTATTGTTTTGAAATGAATACAGGATTTCTCAGATTGATTCAGCATTACTAGAGTCTTGCTTTGGTATGCTTTATTTCCTGAAGTTCTGTTTCTCAATTCAGGATCGGCGGGTACGAATAGCTGAGAGACTCCGAGCACTGCAAGAACGGCTTCCAAACTCTGTAGAGGTAATATGTCTGTGCATCTATTTAAGGCATTTAAGAAAGCATTTCAAGACGACCATTTAACATGTACACTCAGGGTTTTTGTGTCTTCACAATCTTAGTGGCAATATAGAGATGGCACCACTAAAAGGCAAACTAGTACTTCCATTTTGTGTATACTTCCTGGCATCCCAAAGTACTTTAACCATACTGTGTGGAGGTTTAATCTAAATTTAAGGCCAATATTCTTCACGGGAAATGTAATAAAATTATTTATTTGGTTACATATTTATTTTGTAGGGTAATCAAGCAACTGTAATGGAAGATACTATTGACCATATCAAGTTTCTGCAGTTACAGTTAAAGGTATGTGTTCCCTGTCATGTCTTAATTAAATACAAGAGATGTGCCCACATGTATTAATGTGTATCTATATCTCTTTGTACGTGATCATTACATTGCAATCATAATGCAGTATGGAAATTCAAAATTGTTAGTGTGGATTTTACTTTATTTTTCATTTCTGATACTTATACTCACTTGATAAAGAAAACATGTTTGATATATCTGCTATATTCTCGTAGATATAGTTTTCAAAATTGTATTTAGAAAACATGTTTGACTTGTAGCAATGATGTATTAGAGGAGGTATTTATATTCTCGTAGTAATTTATTCAAAGGTGAAATCAACCATGCAGGAATTAAGCCGAAGCAGATTGGGAGGCCAATCAACTTCATCTCCTTTTGTTTTCCTTGAGGTATTAACAATCTCGGTCTAATAAGAAGCTATGTAAGATCATCATAGTGCAGCTGATAATCAAATCCTAATGCTGACGATTTGCAGGGATTTGGTCACTATGTTCTCAATGGACAGATGACAAATGAACCTCTTGAAGAGATGATGGGGAAGTTGCTGGAGATGAACCCGTCAGCGGCAAGCCAGTTGTTGGAGAGCAGGGGCCTGTACATGATGCCTATGTCTTTGGCTGAAGATTTAAACCAAGCCTCCTAGATGCTTGGCAAGTCTATCTCATGGTTTTTCTTTTTGTTAACTATCTTCCTACCACTAGGTGTTCAACTTTAGTTAAAAGGATGTTCAGAATCGGGGCTAGAAGCTATGGCTTTTTACCATTTGTCGTGGCAAATTACTGGTTGAAGCAAGCAATGAAGCAAAGCGGTAACATTTGATTCTCTTTGTTTTTTACTTAAAGGCTTCGATGAATGTAGCACATTGTTTGAGAGTGAAAAGGAAACCTTTCTCTAGGCAAAAAAGATAAATAAATGAATGAATAAATTAAATAGTAAAAGTTGAAAACAACAGAGGCTACAGAATGCAAAATGGCTAGACATTTTGGAAAAAAAGAAGACGAAAAAAGGGTAAGCTTTCTCCTTGGTAGTTGTCATTCCTAAAAACTCACTTCGAAAACGGCCGGTTAAGTGAAAAATGAAGAAAGAATCAAAATTAAACAATCCTTTGTTTCTCATCATCTTCCCTTTCCCTTTGGCCTATCTGAATAGCAAGAGGCTTCTGAAGCTCCGAGGGAGGATCTGCCACAATGGGCAGCATTGTTGTGACCAATATATGCTTTTCTGAATTCGCAACGAGTGCTTTGTCCAAAGAAGCCTTCGCAACTTTCGTAATATACACTATCAGAATCACTATGTCCAACCACAACAGGAAGAATAATGTCAGTAATTCACCTGATTAAGTTTTAGTTACAAAATTTAAATCAAATTCATTTTGTTCATTCGGATTCTTATTATGAACAATATGATTTAAAGACACAAATATGAAGAGAACTAATATAATGAAGGGTCGACAAGGACTCACCAGATATCATGAAGCCCAGTGCCATAAGTACCTGCATCCAACACGCAAATGCAGCATATGAAACAACAGAGTTACAATGAAGATAGTAATCCCAGATGCAATCAGAAACCCAACTGCAGTAGCCTAAGAAAATTTCTATACGATCCGAAATCAATTAGTCAGTCAGTTTGTTTGCACTACGGATTAAACTATTTTCAGAAAGATTATTGTTAAAATTGTTAGGATCTTCATAGCTTTAAACCTAATCAAAGTAAGAGGGTACTATGCTAACCCAACGAGTGGTCGAAATTTCATTCCATCCATGCGTGACATCGGAAAGATCCTTCAAAGTTGTTCCAACATACACCAAAGCAGATGTACTTGGCTGTCGCAAGAAGGAAATCAGGAGATCAGTTTTCAACAATCAATATTACAACCAACGAAATCAGGAGATCAGTTTTCAATAATCAATATTACAACCAACGAAATCAGGAGATCAGTTTTCAATAATCAATATTGCAACCAACTTAATGAGAGATCAAATAAAGAAAGCTCAAAGTATGTAACTGAATGAAACATTTACATCTAAATTAGCACAAAGTTAATATAGCATAAAACTGGAAGCTTATAAAGTAATCCCTAATGGTGAAAAAAGTGGATTGCTGTATTACCATCATTCCCAACCAAGAAGCCAGCATGTACTTGCCAATATGAACGGGAGTCACTGAGAGGAGATAATTTAAAATGGTAAATGGAAGCAAAGGAACAAGCCGAAGCAGAAAAACTATCTGTTGGATAAATCAAGAGAAAAAGAACAAAGGCTTAGAACCAGAGCAAAGAAGTTGAAAAAAAAGAAAAATCTCCAATTTCGGATTGAAAACACCAAAACCAGAGTGTGATGCCAAAACTATAATTTAAAACTTACATCTGGATGCTTATAAATATTGAAGCATAATTTCAGTCACAGGAACCAACTATAAGATCAGATAATATGCATTGCAGTCTCTACTTAAAGAACTCAAAAATTTACCGGATTCTAATTTCCCATTAATCATCTTTCCTGAATCTTGCTTTATGTTTCTTACCGAAAACATATTTGATTTATGCCATGAATATGCAGATTCTCTAGTTCAATTTCTGTTACACATACCCAATTAGTTTAACACTCAACCACTTCTGTTTACACCATCACAAGTCTTTTACATTTTAAAACCGCTGGTTGTTCAATATAATTTTTATCAGTCACTTAATGTATGAATGTTGATCAATTCGAGAATTAGTAAAACAAAGAAGAGAGCAACTATGAAAGAACAGGTAAATTAGCAATCAAATAAATATCACATTCTTGCATACTATTTTCTTAGAAAGGATCGAAAGAATTCTTGCCTTAAAACCAGAATTCTGGATTGCCATAGTGACTGCCTGAAACTTAGGATAATTCTTTAGCTTGGAGATGACATATGATCTTCCAAACTGCACTAGAGTATAAAGTAAGATACAAGTAGAAGTAGATATGAAAATAAACACCGAAGCATACATATAGCAATGACAATAACAAAAAAATACATAAAAAAATGTTGCAACATTTCCCTTTTAGCATAGAAACTGACATTCTTTACCCAACATATTTTAAGTTATAGCAAGCTCAGTGCTCAGTAAAGCAGAACAAAATGCATACTCTCTTTCTAATATCTCTAGTTAAGGTTTAAAAGGATGGGGCTTTGCCTCATTGTTAACAATTTATAGTCGAACGCATGTGCATACATACACACTATAACTCACTCAATCACAGGTTCAAGAAACTCACTGTTCTACCAATAAGGAATGCAGCAGTTGCACCTACGGTTCCACCGACAGAATCAATGATAAACCCTATTGGCAGTCCATAAAGATAACCACCTCCAAGCTGTAAAATGCCCCCCCAAGAAAAAGAAAATATCACCACATGATGGCAGGTTGAACTAATAGAATATAAGAAAAATATCAGTCCCAAAAAATATAAAAGAACAAAAATTTGAGCCTACAGTAAGTATTGAAGCAGGAATCGCAAAGATAGCCAGAGGAATGTATGCAGCAGTCCTGAGAAATTCCAGGAAATAACAGTTAGTTATGAAGCCTTAATCTCTTCATCTTTAGAGAAATCCTAACATTCAAGCTTGAAATAACATCGAAAATTGTTTCATTAGTAATGACTCTAATAAGAATTCAATAATATTTTCTGAGATTTAATTTCTAATATCTATAAATCTTGCATGCATACATTATGAGCATGAGAAACTTACATAACAACTGGACCCCATGGCCCAAGATCTTGCTTAATCCATAACAAAAACTCCTTCAGAATCTGTAAGAAAAAATTTCAATAAATATCACAGACCAAACATAAAATTTTCAACAATTCATGCTTATAGAGCATCAACAAGCAACAGCATTAACTTCATTTTTAAACATGAATTTAATTTTCTTAGTAACTGTTCTTATTCATTAAGAACATGAAGCGAAGGAAATATTGTATATGCCTTTTCAATGGGGAGGGAAACGCAGGCAATGCAAATGGCGGCGAGGAGGAGGAGCAAGAGAACGATTCTGAAGGCGGAGCGCCACCATGTACATGAGATGACAGCCATAGCCACCACCATAAAGGGCACAGTCAGCTCCGCTGGTTGTTCCTCTCTCGCGCCACAGCACCCTCGCCTCAGCTAAATCTCAATCCCTCCTCCACGTCCCTATTTCTTGTTTCAGTTTTAGCAACCAAACAAACTAATTTAACTAACTATTTTCAGACGTAATGTAACTTCTTCACCTATCATTTCGGTGAATTTGGTCCCACGTAATCAGCCATTAATTTTGTTTCTGTTATCGATCTTCAGGGCCCCACTCTGAGTTTCTTCTTACAGTCCCCCGCGTATATTAGTCCTTCCAGGCCCGTAGAACGGCCCAACGCCCGCCCAATATCTGTTACGCGGTCCAGTCCAACGCCCATAAATCAGTTATGTCGGCAGGCTAGTATTTCTGTTACAAACATCATAATATGGGTAAGAAGACGTTGATTTGACTAGTTATTTTATCTCAAGGCTTTGCTGTCTAGATCTATCAAATATATCAACGCATATTTTATAATTCATTTGTAATATATATTTATAACATGTAGCGGTGTAATAGTCAAAACCCGTCTTATAATTAATGAAATTTTGTCATATTAAATATCACGTCTAGGGGTGTAGCCGAGCCCGAGTCGTTCGCTTGAGAAAAACTCGAGCTCGAACAATTCGGTGGGTTGACAAGTCAAGTATCAAAAGTAGTGATTCTTGACTCATAGGCTCATGAGCCTAATGATGCTTGATAGCTTATCAAGCTTTCGAGCTTGAATAAGCTCCCAAGCCTTTTTAGGCTGGTGTGATAAGTAAAAATGTCCCAAAACCCAAATAATGCCCTAAGTCCTAAGCAGGAACAGACGCAACTCCCAACCCCAAATCGAAGAACTTAGCAAATAGTCGAATCTGCTTTCCTTTGCACCCCAAATTTCGGTCAGCCATCATCTCATATCTCATTTCCTCTCTCTCTCTCTCTCTCTCTCTCTAGGACAAGTATCAGTAAGAGGTAAGATGAATCTGTTCTATAACTTCTGTTATATCAATCTTTGTTCAGTTTAGGGTTAATTTTCAATTATATTGTGTTGAGTCTATTGAATGTTGACACTTGACATTGTATTATGTTATCACTCACCAAAAAGAGGTAACGTGTGATTAGTCTCCGTCATTTGCCGATTTGAGATTCACCTTAAGCCGTGTTTGGTTGGAGGTAATCCTCTATTACTGAGGTAATGTCATCTTTTATTATTTGATTACCACGTCTGGTTGTCAAGTAATATAAGATTCCTATAATTTTCTAAAACCAATAGTATTTACTATTGGTAATATAAGAGGTAATATGATTACCTTCATTTTCTTAGGTATTTTAAGATTACTTGATAATCTTAATTTTATTACAATTTTACCTTTTATTAATAAAATTTTAGGATAATAATACCCTTGTTATCTAAACAATTTACAATAAATTTATGAACAATTTTAACCTCATATTTAGGATTTTTAAGATAGAACTACCCTTGTACTCTAACCAAATTACCCAAGACCATAGCCCCCCCTAACCACACAAGACTGCCGCCGTCGGCCGTCATCAACAGTCACTGCAATGATGCACGGTAGACCGAATCTAGCCGATTGTGAGCCGGTAAAGTCGTTTCACAGCTAGATCTATGGTTGCTTCACGGCCAAAGATGTGGTCATGAAATAGCCACAGATCTGGCAGAGAAAAGGCTAGATCTTTAGCCGTGAATTATGATTTGCTTAGAGATTGATAGTGATGGCAATGGGCCGGGCCGTGACCGGGTACCCCTTGGCCCAGGCCCAAGCCCGACCTCATGACGCAGGCCCAAGCCCGGCTCGAGCCCGCTATGGGTATGATAGGCAAAGCCCAAGCCCGGCCCGACGGGTTTTTTATAAGCGTAGGCCCAGCCCAAGCCCGCCTTTTTTAATAATATTTATTTTTAAATATTAATAAATTTCAATTTTTTTTTATATTTTTAATTTTAGAAATAGTTTTTAAATATTAATTGAAGCTATTTCCGCAAATAATTTAAGCAATAAGTGAGCAATTAAAACTCTCTAATATTTGATTATACTAACTTTTCAACTGTACATAATATGTTACGGTAAAATCCACTTTTATAAGTTGAACCAAACCCATCTAACTCATTTAAAGGCAATTTTAACATGTTAAACCTTCAATATAGGATGAAAATTGAGGTTAGGGTTTGGGAAAAAAGGATATATATATATATGTGTGTGTGTGTGTGTGTGTGTGTGTGTGTGTGTGTAGGATAATATTGTAATTAAATATATAGTATAAGGGTAAATTAGTAAAATTAATACTAAAATTTTGGGCCGGGCTAGGCCTAAAGATATACCCATGCCCGGCCCGCACCCTGAGGCTGGGCCAAAATCAAGCCCTGTGCCCAAGCCCTCCCAAGCCCGCCCTTTCTTTCTATCGGGCCTCCGGCCTGCACCAAAATGTTGGGCCCATTGCCATCTCTAGAGATTGAACTTTGGTGAATTTGGTGACTGTTTTTGGAGTTTGTTTTGTGGATTGGATTTTTGTGTGTGTAGTATGATTTTCGGCCACCTCTCATCTCCTATCTGCCTCTTACAAGCCACCCACATCTTTGCCCACCAACAACTTAAAGAAAGGCCTCAACCGCATTCATTCACCACCAACTGTTTGGGTTGAAAGAAATTTAGAAGGTTGGGTGGGTTTGGATTGAAGAGGGTGTTGGTGAATGAATATGAGATGTCTATGATTTTCCTAAAATTTTATTAATTTGGCTGGATGGTGATAGTGGCGACAGTGGCTGGGTGGTGGTGCAGTGGTAGGGCTGTAAACGAGCCGAATCGAGTTTTCGACTTATTGAGCTCTGCTTCTTTGCTACAAGATCGAGCTCGAGTTTGTCGAGTCGAAGAAAAGGGACTCGAACTCGAGCTTGATCGAGTTCGAGTCGACTTGACTTTATCTTCATCATCGGCATCTTTATCTCCATCATCTTCATCATCTGCATATCTTTATCTCCATCATCTACATCTTTATCTCCATCATCTTCATCATCTACATATCTTTATCTCCATCATCTTCATCTTCATCCTTTTCTTTGTCTTTATCTCCATCATTTTCATCTTCGTCTTCGTCTCCATCTCATCTTCATCTTGCAGAGCATCACGAGTTACGCAGACTTACACTACTTCCATCTCCATCATCTTCATCTTCATCTTTATCTTCATCTTCATCTCCATCTTCATCTTCATCTTCGTCTTCTTCCTCAACACAACTATTATGTTGATTTTGATTTGATTTTTGATTATCAATATTTGGAAGAACAAATTTAGGGGTTAGGGTTTGTCGATTTGGGATATCTGATTTGGAGGTTTAATTTTGTGTTTTAGAACAAATTATATCGGGGGGTTAAATGTCATTTTTACAAATATTTAAAACTAAAGAATATAGATAACACTTCAGTCCCCATAGTTTATAAAATATAACCAATGGAACCCTGCTTAGTCGAGCCACATCAGGCTCGCGAGCCTACGAGCCGAGCCTCCTCATGTTCGAACTCGGCTCGTTTTATATAGCGAGCTCGAGCCAAGTTGACTTAGTTAACCACGAGCTGAGTCATAAACGAGCTTCAGACGAGCCAAGTCGAGCCGGCTCGTGAGCCACTCGGCTCGTCTGACAGCCATAGCCGGGTGGTTAGAGATGGGGAGGATGTGAAGGTTGAAAAAGAGGGTGCTATTGCAATAAATTTGAAAGTAAGATGATAGTTTTTCTAATTCTATTAATTTAGGGGTTAAAAATAATTTATTAATTTATTTGTTAAGGGCAGTATGGTAATAGCATATTTTATATCTACGTCCGAACTTAAAAATTGTTAACACTGTTATTTTAAGGGTAGAAATCTGAAATTTATCAAACTAAGGGTGAGAACTTCCAATTTGGCGAAACCTTGGGTGGGAAAATGTCGTTTACTCTGAGTAATTATAGGAGTCGTATTTATGTTGACTAAATTTCGGGATACATGTACCATCCCAATAATTCATATACTAAACACAGGTTGAATTGATGAATGCACACGAGTATGTTTCTGAGTGTACCCCTCCACAATGTCAAAGTCTTATTCACTTGACCATGGGGCTTCTTTGTGCCCCACAATCATCTTCCATGGCTTTGCCATCTGAGAATAACTCTCTGCATCTCCATCTCCACCGACACAACACCTCCTGTACAAAGTTTAAAATTTGCTTATTTACAAAGAATCAGTGCCTGGATTATAATTCACAAGGGCTTTGTGTTTGAGATCAGTTTTTTTTTTTTTTTGGTTTTCAAGATAAACAAAGAATCAGTGGTCATGGATGAATTGGCCCAGCTGGGACTGGTGGGCACTAGAATTGCATCTGGCATGGATGTTAATTGGGATCTATAATATGGTTAAAATTGAAGTACACTTTTAAGTCAATAAGCATCGCAGGCCCAGTTCCATCTCCACCTACTGCTACTTAACTTTCACAAAGATCCGGCGAATTTCCACTGAAAAAGACCATTTTTCTTTTTTCAGAGATGGATTAATCATGCATGGAGTATCCTATTCTGTAGCACAACATTAACAGAATGCCCTGAAGGGTTACCATTGCCGTGGTCCTCTCCAGCATTATTCTCGTTTTTGCATAGGAATATACGATTGATCATGAGGAGATTTTTGCTGGAGTTACTAAGATGAACTGTAACAATTATTGGTCAACTGAAACTGTTACTAAGATGATCATGTTTCGTACAATGATTACTGTAACAATTATTTGGCTCAGAATAATAATTCAGTAGAATGAAGATGTTTCCGGGAGAGCCACACACTTCCCATTCCCAATCAAATCCAGTATATGAGTGTTACGTTACGTAGGCCATTTCTGTTAATAATATGCAAACAAACATGGAAATGATTTCAATCTGTCTAATCACCAGAATTGCAGAAATCAAATGTTGAAAGTTTTGATTTTATCCCTAAAGTTCCGGTTCGCGTGATCCTTCCACCTTGTTAAACAAGACAACCAATATTACAGTAGACTAGATTTGATGTATGAAAAAAATGAACTTCAATTATATTGATTTGATGCCCACTCGTGCTGTCATGAGCTTCGCTTCAAGCAGTTTCTATCTCGGCAGAATTTTAACTTCTTTCTTCTCTTCTGACTGCTAACCAATTAATGATTGTTGCTCATTTAGAACGATACCCAGATGAGAAAATCATTAGTACTTTTGTTAGATAAGATAGTGGAAGAATTTCTGGTTAAATGGATCAACACATTATTAGTCATTTTTCAGATGAAAATCAGGGCCCTACTCAGATCTCTTATAGTCTTAGCCTTTTGACAAAGCACGCTCAGTCCAAATTTTATTGATAGATATATAGATATCTATAAGCCTAATAATGCAACAAAATAACTGACAGTGACCACAAACTTACAAGATCAGACGGCAAATTTTCTATTCTCTGAGACTTAAAAATTGAGAGGGGAAAATGGGTGAAATGGAAAAATTTGTTAGGGGACCATGAGAGAAAACGCTAGAACAAGCTGGAAAGAGGGAATCAGATGTTTGAGAAAAAAGAGCTCCGTGTAGAGTTGTGTCCAGCCAGTACTGTAAAGATTCCCTGAGTGTGCTGGGCAGAAATTTGCCTCACGACAATTGCATACTTTGAGGATCAAAAGTACTTCTATTTTTAGCGAAATGAACAAAATAAAAAAAGGCAGTGCCGCAAGTAGAATTATAAAAGTTATTTTGATCAAGTATTGGTTTGGCTTCACATCCTTTTTGTAAAGTGCAAAACTTCCATTCCTTAAAAGTTCTGAAGAGAATTTTATATCCCATCTTGTGCGATAACCTGAGTGGAAAGACACTTAATCACTGCAAATGCCACAAATACAACCAATGAGAGACAAAAATGCCTATTAAAATCATATATTCTTATACAAATGGCTACTACTATAACCATTAACAGAAAATATATATCAAATCACTGAACAAACTCACTCATTTCTGCCCACTGCTTTCCCAGAAACAGCAATGCCTTTCCATGTTCTGTATGGTCAAGAAATTGTTTATTAATAATAACATCATTTCATTATTATTATTATTATTATTATAAATCATTTCCTCTAAGATTATTAATCAAAGCAATCAAACTTATTAGAGGAATATTGTTAGAACCACTTTTTTGCTTTAACAGTTGACTTGAAAGAGACACAGTGAGAGTCTCAAGTTGACATAAATATTTGGTTTTGAGTTGGGACTCTGTCTATAAATATTTATGCTTCAATTCCAGTTTGCCATGTCCAGTGAAAAGCCACCTGAACTTTGAAGAGAAATAAGAGACTTCAAACCTTTTCGATTTGCAGCGTTTCATACACAAAAGGGTGAGTTTCTGCAAGAAATCATGTCTATGTAAATATATGAATGTTCTGTTTCTTGTTGTGTTTGTTATTTTCGGTTTAATTTAATGCGAAAACTGACCTTTTTATCATGTTTTTTCACAGAGGTTCATCATGAGAATTTCAACGTTATTGCTCAATCATACAAGCCCTTCACTGTCTTCACTGGACATACCGACCGGGAGGCTCAAAATGGACCTTTTGCTTCCCAGGAGACAGAAAGAAAAGGTTTTGATTGTAATGGGGGCAACCGGAGCTGGCAAATCAAAACTCTCCATCGACCTCGCCACGCGGTTTCCAGCTGAAGTCATAAATTCTGATAAAATGCAAATGTTTGAAGGACTTGACATAACCACCAACAAAATCACAGAGGCAGAGCAGTGTGGAATCCTCCACCATATGCTAGGAATCCTAAGTCCTAATGCGGAGTTCACAGCTGCAAACTTCTGTGAAGTGGCTTCACTCGCCGTTGAATCAACTTTGTCTCGCGGTCAGCTTCCAATCATCGTTGGAGGCTCCAACTCATACATTGAGGCGTTGATTGATGATAAAGATTTTATATTCCGAAAACGATATGACTGTTGCTTTCTCTGGGTAGACGTATCAATGCCTGTACTACATTCATTCGTGTCAGACCGAGTTGACAGGATGGTCCAAAATGGGATGGTGGAAGAAGTGAGAAATATATTTGATCCCAAAGCTGATTATTCTAAGGGGATAAGAAAAGCAATTGGGGTGCCAGAGTTTCATCAATACTTCAAAGAGGAACCGTTTCTTGATGAAGAGAATCGAGAAAAAGCACTTAAAAAAGCCATTCAAGAGATAAAAGACAACACATGTGAATTGGCATGTCGGCAATTAAAGAAGATACATCGACTCAGAACCGTCAAAGGGTGGAATATTCATCGTATTGATGCAACGGAAGTGTTTCGAAAGCGTGGAAAAGCAGCTGATGAAGCGTGGGAAAAGCGTGTGGTTGTCCCAAGCACTACCTTAGTGGCAGAGTTCCTGTATAATTTTGTCTCCATGGAAGTCCCCTCCTCCGTAGCTGATATTAGAGATTACATTGCACAATGCCTTGTAGCATAATCTACTTGTCAAAAATTCAATTTTGATGTGCCCTTATAATCATATAATGTTACTTCAAACCATAAAATAATCAATAGAAATCTACAATTGAGCTTTGCCTTCTTTATACATACTCTCTCTCTCAATTTGTTTTATGGTGACTGGTTGAGTGTAGGGATATTTTTAGAAAGAGTAAACGACTTTTTCTCACCTGAGGTTTGTCTTGATGACATTTTTCCACCCAAAAAAGTTTCAAAATACCACTTTCCCATTCCATCCAAAAAAGTTTTAAAATACCACTTTCCCACCCAATGTTTATATTCTGTTAATACTCAAAATACACTTCACTTTCTCAACCAGTATTCAGCGAGTTACTAGGAACTAGGGATGGGCACAGGTCGGGGACCCCATTCCTCGTCCCGTCCCCGCTGGCGGGGATAACTCTCATGACCGTCCCCGACCCGTGGGGATGGAATCACTCCCATCCCCATCCCAGCCCAGCCCGATGAACAAGGCTTCGCAAGGAAATTCGCCCCGCGGGGATTTCCCCCCGAACATAATTAAATATATCTAAATCTAATCTTAACATAATTTATTAGGTAAATTAATTAATTATTCAATTGTATAGAGACTTAAGCTTAGTTAGCCATGTTAATTAATTAATTTTTCATAAAATAAATATATCTATATCTAATCTTAACAAATTTATTAGGTAAATTGATTAATTATTCAATTGTATGAAAGCTTAGGCTTAGTTAGTCCTATTAATTAATTAATTTTTCACAAAATTAATATAACTAAATTCAACTTTAACATAATTTGCTAGGTAAATTGATGAATTAATTCATAAAACATTATCTCTACTACAACTAATAAAATTAGTCCATTTTTTAAAGGGACAAATCTCATTATCCCAAGTTCCCAACCTTGATTAAGTTTAACATCATATTTAATTGACCCATTAACTAATTACAAGGATAATTAAATTTGTGTAATTTGTAAGACGTTAAGCAATTGTGTAAATTCTTATATTGTTTTGGTAAATTATAATAATCTAATCAAAATTATTTTTGGGCCATGTATTATTTTTTTGTGAAATGCACAAAGTAATAATATATATATTTAATTATTAGACTCCCTCATTTAAATTATTTTTTCTATAAATTTAATAAAAACATTAGAAAGTATTATAAAAGTAAATATCATAAATTTAGATTCATTACTTAAAACTATGATTTAAATTCTAACTTTATATACAATCTTGCAAAGAAAAAAAAAATTCTCAATAAAAGAAGGCGGGGCTCCATGGGGGCGAGGATTTTTTTAAGGATTGTCCCCAGCCTTATCCCTGATTTCTAGGGATTCCCCGCTCCATTTGGGCCGGGTCAGGTCGAATCTTCGCAGGGCTGGGGCAAACGCCCATCCCTACCAGGAACCAGGGTAAGAGGGTAAGTTTTTGTAGTGTGAAGGCCGATGGATTGAATAGTGGTGATCGATTGAATATTCACTATCAAAATCAGTCGAAAATCAGCTAAGAACAAGAAATCTAGCTTTGTAATGACCGACAATCAACGAGAAATTAAATGTCAAAGTGAGAGAAGTTTTGTAGAGAGAAGACTAGAAGTTCAAATGGTAGTGACAGAGAGAATTTTAGCCACCAGAATCAGTTTTGGGTAGTATCAGAATATTAACTTTGGGTGAGAAAGTGATATTTTGAAACTTTTTGGGTGAAAAAGTGTCATTAAGGCAAACCTTGGGTGGGTAAAATATGCTTACTCTTTTAGAAAACACCAAAAGTATAATGATTCTGCAAGACTGCCTTCAAGTATCAGAAATAGGACTAGGACTCTAGCCCCTTTCAAAATTATACATTCCTTTAAGTTTGAAAATCACATTTTTACCCCTAAAACTCTAACACTTTACCCTTTCACTGCAGTTGCCGTTAGACTCAGAGTCACTGCTAACGGTGATTCTGTGCCTCCACTTGAGGCCATGGAGGTATCACAGTATCGGTGGATGTTGCAAAGCCTCATAGTAGTAGCACAGGGCCTCCTAGTGTTGTTGAAGGCCAAAAAATGACATCACGACACCTGTAAGGCCTCTAGAGGCCAGATTCGGCCTCAGGGTTGTTGCTTGAGACTAGATTCGAACTCAAAAGTTTTACAGGAGGCCAAATCATACCCTTGGTGTAGAAGTGCTATACATACGAGATGTTGCTGAAAATATCCCGTGAGTTTAGTTAAATGTAAGCACATGTGATAATTTTTAATATGGTAACAGCGGCTACAATCCACCGTACACAGAGATGCCGCTGACTTCCGTAGCATTACTGCATTAGTGGGTACGAATTTATTTGTTCTTTAATTTTTATCTTCTCTCTCTCTCAACCACAGGTCCCATTAACTCAATGGTGGTAACCCATGATCTCGATTGCTTAAGAATCTTGAGCCCTTTTGCAGACAGTCAGTAGTGAGATGAGGAAAAAAAGGGCATAGGCATAAAAAGAAGAATATAAGAAGAAGATATTCTAATTGCCAAGTTTGGTTTTGGTTGCATGATTAATAGTTTTGATGATTTAAGTGCATTATGAGTGGGAAGAATGATCAGAGGAAGAAGAAGAAGAAGAAGAAAAGTACAAGCAACAATTTGTTGATTTATTGGTGGTGAAAGTGTTCCATCCAAAAACCCATTGTCTCTTTCATCCCACTTAAATCCACCATGATATATCCTTACGCGTATAAGCATAAATTAAAAAGACTGCATCAAATCAAATACTCCAAGGACCCACAAAAGAAAGAAGTAAAAAATTAATGGGTTAAACTCAGAAGAATTCGTATCTTTACTCCATCACTTTCAACTTTTAACCTCGTTAGATAAGGTTTTGCCTTGATGAGCATCCATAATTAAAAAGAAAAAAGAAAAAACTTTGTTTTTTTTTTTTTCACCAATCAAATGGGTTTGGCTTTAAAATTAAAGATGTTTGGATTATTGGATAGGTTCTGGGCACCGGGTGCGATGGACCACCTGATAAAGGAGAGAAGAGGTTCTTCGATATACTAAGATGTTAGTGAATTTATTATAAAGAAAAGAGTTAATTTAACGGTTTATGGAAGCGGGATTTTTGTGTCACTGAGAGATGGTTTATGTCTTTTAACTCTGGGGAGAAGGAATGAATGATTGGGAGAGGAGAGGAGACAGGGTTGTAGAGCAAACTGTAAAGTCCAATAAAATTTATTCGTTTTTGAAGAAGAAGGTAAACTTGGAATAAAACTTATTGCCAATCAGTCACTATCTTGTAGCTTGAAAAAGAGGTTCTTTTTGTCGTCTTCGATAACTCTTGAAAATATTCTCTCATGGACGTAATGGGAAAAATGCGAGACGAATCCATTGATGAAAGAAAGAAAGAAAGAAGATTGAAAAACTTTAGCTAAAAGCAATTCCGTTTTATGATCTCAAATGATTCATCTGTTGCACTGTGATAAAGAAAGGTCCAAGCCAAACTTGTAGCTTAAAAAAAAAAAAAAAAAAATAAGCATTTCCAATTCCAGCTTCTACTTTCAATAAGCAGTCATTTTCATTCATCTAATAAATTTAAATGCATAAGCACTTCCCTGTAAGAATGCAGCAGCTAGTTGTGAATTTAACTGATGAAACAGTATTAATGTATAATTATTATTACAAGAACTGACATTAGAGACTACAAACATAACAGTAATGAGCTAAAACTGACTCATATTTAAGAAGAAAATCACAGTTCAGTTTAGTTGTAACCAAATATAAGCATGACATTTTTTTTTTTTTCCATTATGTTAAAATTAAGCGCCCTGAGCAACTGTAAGTAACGTTGCAAGAATCATCAACAATGACATTGTACTCGTGCACAGGCCTGGCAAGGAAGACAGGTAAGTGAACCAGCAAATCACAGACACACTCATTGTCTACCTCCTTCAACCAGCGGCAACAATCGCCTTCCTGGGGCGTTTCTCCAGATCCATGATGGTGCCTGTGTTTGTGTCCATGTCGGTGTCCATGTTCATGTCCATGTCCATGTCCATGTCCGTGTCCGTGTCCGTGTCCATGTCCGTGTCCATGTCCGTGTCTGTGGCTTGAATGATCATCAGGGGGAGGGGAAGGTGTCGGCGGGTTAGGTGGTAGAGGTGGAGCCGGGCTGTATGGCAGCATTGAACATGCATAGTTTGCAAGACGGAATTGGGAGACACAGAGTGGGTGTACAGGAAGTGGTGGTGTTAATGGCTTCGGCTTGAGCGGCCGTGGCATCATCTGGCACTCTATATTGGTAGAGAGGAGTACCAGAAACATAAAGAGTGCAAATGAAAGAATCTTGATTCCTTCCATTGAAACTACCTTCATTTTCTTTTGGTATTGGTATTTCAGACTAGTTGTTGTTGCTATTTATGCCTGTGCATTCATAAATTTCATGTTTCCTTTAAATGTGATTTCGTGGGGATTATGAAGAATTTAAAATAGCGAAGATAAAGGGAGTGAGTCCAGTTTCTTATTGATGTTATGGAAGAGTTCAGGTTCTCATTGGTTGTGTATGTTTCATTCATTTTGTGTGGCGATTTGTTAGGTCAAGTACTGACTGATTTTAGGGGCTGTTGCGTACCAACAAACTTGCGCCCACTATATTTGCTTATAGAAGAAGCCAATTGACACCCTATTTTGTAATATTAAACAACAATTAAAAGCAATGTAAACAAGGTAAAGATTGCATGTACAATGAAATTCATGCAAATTGGGGTGCCGGCTCTTTGACAAGAAGATTGGAATGATAAGGAGATTAAATGCCTCCGGATAAATTCGGTCATTCATATCAATACAATCATAATTATGTGAAATACGGTTTTTGGTTTACAGGATTTTGCATCCAAGTAGTAGAACAACATAACATTAATCACTAAGGATGCATTTGATTAAGAGAATATTGTATAAAAGATTGATTCCGTTGAAGATTTATGAGTATATTATATTGATATGTTTGTTTAAAAGAAATAAATGAGTGGGTATGTCATATAAATTACTAAATTACTCTTCTTTTTTAATATTATTATTATTGTTTGATTATTTTTTAACGCCCTATATTTGAGATTTTGCTAAAACACCCAAGCTACAATAAAAGTTTAAATTGTAACAATAACACCCCCACCCACCTAAGCCGTTATCAACAGCCGACCATCACGGTCGGTCGTGGCCTGAACGACACATGATTGGCTAGATATGGCCGACCGTGCATCGACTTGGCTGACCATGCACCAATTTGGACGACCATATGGCCATGGATTTGGTTGTGCTATTAACGACCATGGATCTGGCTAGAAATAGTCAGATCCATGGCCATCTGGTAGTTTTCGACATTGATTTGGCCATAAACGGTCGGGCAGATCCAACTGACCATGCCCTGTTTCGATGATGGATGCCGACGACCGATAACGATGGCCAATGGCCAGCCGTGGTCTTGAGTAATTTGGTGGAAGTGCAAGGGTATAAATGTCTTAATATTATTCTGTATAAGGCTAAAATTGTCCATAAATTTTTTTGTAAATTGTTTAGATAACAAGGACAGTATTGTCCTAAAGTTTTATTAATAAGCGGTAAAACTTAATAAAAGTAAGATTACTAAGTAATCTTAGAATACCTAAGAAAAATATCGTATTCATATTACCACTTGTATAATCAAGAGTAATTATTATTGGTTTTAGAAGATTATCAGAATCTTATATTACTTGACAATCAAACATCGTAATGTCAACAATAGATAACATTACTGGAGTAATGAGAGATAACCCCCAATCAAATAGCTCCTAAGGGTACATTTGGTTCAGGGAATGTTATATTAATGAAAAGAAGTATTACCTTGAAGGTTACTGGAAATGTTTAAGAAAATGTGTTTGTCTAGTTGAAATAAATTGATGAATATATTATATTAATATGTTTGGTTGAGAGGAATAGATTAGTGGGTATGTTATTTAAATTTCTGAATTGTCCTCTAATTAAATATTATTATTTAGATTATTTATAACCCACCTACATTTAAAAACTTAGCAAAAACAGTCCCATAATAAAAGTTTGAAAAATCAACAATACACCCCCACCAACCCAACCGCCAAAGAACTACCACCGGCCGGCCGACAACGGCAACCTAACAAGACACTGGCCGGTGTAAAATGGCCAGATCGTGACAGATCTAGCCGTTTTTTGGTCAGATCTAATCTAGTCGTTTCCGGCCAAATCTCTGGCCATTTTAGGGGTGATGACTTGAGTGGACTGCAATTTGTTTTAAATTCAAGGGTAATTTTGTCCAAAAAGTTAATTAATTGGGGTAAATTTGTAAAAGACAGATTCATGTAAATTGATTTTAAAATAAATGCATTATTGTCCAAAAATTTTATTAATAAAGGATAAAATTGCAACAAAAATAAGATTACCTTGATAATCTTACAATACCTAAGAAAATGGAGGTTATCAGATTACCTTCAATATTACTAACAGTAACTACTATTGGTATTTGAAGATTACCGGAATCTTATATTACTTCGACAACCAAACGTGGTAATCAAATAATATAAGATGACATAACCCTAATAATCTCATATAACCCTTAACCAAACGCCCCGTAAGTGTAACCTGATTAGCATAGAGTAACTGAAGCTGAACAACATTTACACCCATTGAAAATAAGAAAAGAATCCCTTTGGTTGCTATTCTCGGCAAAGCACAAATTTGTCTCAAATCTAAATTATAATCTGATAGAAGAAACCAAACCGTTATTCATACATTGAAAAGGTTTTGGCCTCAACTACTGGCTCATAACTGCAGGTGAGACAAACCAAACTGTGAACAATAGCACTAGGGGATCCACTGCAAGAGATCCTTTATACGTTTAAAACTTCAGCATGCACTTAAAAAATTCAACAAACAATACTTTTGTCTCCTGATGACGTGCTCAATATCAAAAACTGAAAAGGATAGCAACAAACATTTAATTCATCAGATTAAAACTATTACTGATCAAATATTCTCATTAATGACAATCAGTCAAACAAGTAATAACACAATCGCCAATCCTGAAAAAGAAGCAGGCAGAATGACATCCAATTATCAAACTAGTAACAAACTAATAAGGCAGGATCAGAATCACCAAAATGTCTTAGATTCATCAATCTCCTAAAAGATCAAACTTTTCTACCCTCTAGAGTTTACTTAACAGACACAATCAAACAAATATCCAGTTAACAATGACTTAGATTTGCCAATCTCCTTAAAGATCCAATATTTTCATCCCTCCAATGTCCACTAAAGACAACAATCAAACTAAAAATCTGGGAGTTAAGAAACGGTACACATGATATGAGAAAAAAACCAAAATACAATCCCATTAGATCGCTCACTAAATGCACTCAGCACATATGAGACACACAGGTCTCAACAGTTCCAATATGAACAAGAGCATTAACAAGCAACAAATTAGAACGTGACTTTATAGTATTCTTGTGAACAATCTATCTGGTAGGCAGTATCTTTGGTAACCAAAACTGATATCAAAATACTATTGTGAACAATCTATATGCCGCATACTTGGTAACTAAATAGAGAACAGAAAAAAGCATGCTTAATTTGTACTCTACACAACTTCTTTAGAAAACAGAGACCAAATCCTAGTATTTACAGGTTATCCGACCTTTGGGTTTGCATCACTAATTGCTGTCAACACATACATTTTGTGAAGTGCATTGAAACAAAAACATTGGTGGATGGGATATGAAAAGCATTTTCCAAGGGAAAAACTTTACAAAGCATACCACAATTTACCTTTTATAATTGCTGTCATGTCCAAAACAACTATACCAGACAAGAAAAAGGCCATAGTTGAAACAGGAAAAGCAGTTTCACCCTCTCAATGCACAAAATTTAGTGATTTCAACAATTAAATTATACCTTAACAATAATATCAGGCTGCTCAACAGTATATTCAACAAACATTTTGCAGAATCTAGAAGACGAGGCAGCAACCATCTCTCACAATAAGAAATTAAATTAACTCAATATCAACAATCATTTTTACTCTGAAATTAAAGGCTTTATACCTGTTATGAGGTTTTACATTGTGAAACTTTCCCACCATATTCCCTATAAACTTTCAGATTCACATCTGCTCATTGCACCGATGCTCATACAATTCCTCCTCCTCATTTCTCAAGGCCGTCATCTCTATCTCCTTCTTAAGCTGCTCTCTCTGCACCTTCAACTGTTCAGCTCTCTCCTGCCTTCCTTCCTCCAACAACTCAACAAACTTATCTTTAATCTCAAGTAACGGATCCCTATCAATCAACTCGCTATCCTTATATGCCTCCCTCAGCACTGCAGTCTTAATGCCACCTTTCAAAGACATATAAAAGATTCCTGAATGCCTAGTGAACACAGTTGAAAATGCATTGGAAAACCTATACTCATCATTAAATTTCCCCAATATAGGCACAGGAACTCTCTTGAAAATCGATAGAGACAACAACTCATGAAAAACCCCAACTGTTCTTTTCTCCATTTCTCTTGAAGATTGTGGTAAACTCGATACATCCTCGTATGGAGATATATAATCCAGCTCCAACCAATCTCTAGTCCACTCTCTCATTTCCTTCCTCAAGTAAAACCCTGAAGGTAACTTCACATTGAAGTTAGGTCTAACACGAATCCCAGTTACTTTAGCTTCCTCTTCAGCTCTGAGCTGAATAACAGATTTCGCGAACTCAGGATTCCAAGATTCCAACTCTAAGAACGATTTTCCCTCTCCAGGACACCCAACTAACTTAAAATAATTAGGATATTTAGGCACTAAATTAACCAAAAAATCATTTGGAAACCCGAATTCTCTCTTCACATGAACCAATTTATCAATACTAATTACTTTATCCTCAGACATCATCAACAATTTACACAACTTAGCCACAATCAACTCCTCATTTTGAACATATATTTTTCTTTCCTCTTCAAGGAAATCTCTAAGCTTCTCACTGGGACGCAAAAACAAAACCTGGTTGGTTTTGGGTTTAATTCGATCATAGTAAGAGTCAAAGAGACCCGGGTATCGATTTAGAAAGGTCTTGATTCTGACTATAAGGCGTAGTCTTTCGCGACGTTTTTCGAGGTAAAGAAGCGGGATGACTTGACCCGGTTCGTTCAGGACTTCCTTCACGACCCGGGAACAGAGCTTGTATTGTTTGTCATCCTCTATGGCTTGGTCTAGTTTCTGGTCTTTTCGCCACACAACTTTCAGGCTTGAAATGGGTCTGATTTGGCGGGTGAAGTTAGGGTTCGTGCGAAGGTTTTGTAAGTAAAACAATAAAGCTTTGGTTTTGAAGAGCATACCTGAAATGTTATGCAATCAATCAACTAAAACCACTCTGCGAGCAACGGAGCGAGGGAAAGAGAGAGTGACAGTCGGTTAAAACCCTAATTCTCCGGAGGAGAATGGAAATTGAAAAGTGCAAAACGGTGCCGTTGAGCGCTTCAACGGACTAGAAAATATATGATTAAATATTAATAACAATTTTTGATTAAGTGGGTGATTATTATGTAATTAGAAACAGAGTAAACGACCTTTTCCACCATTATTTTAATGACATTTTTTACGGTTTAATTACATTTTTTCACCGAATATTTTTAAAATATTATTTTATTATTTAAATTTATATTCTACTTCCGATTTTGACATCGATGTCATCCTATACCATCATCATTCTCTTCCACGATCATCACTCATCAAACCCTCTCAAACCTTATTTCTGTCGATCTCACCAATTATCGACAATCGAGCGATTAGAGTTTGCGCAGCTGCCCTTCTCAAGTCAAATTCTGATTAATCTCAACTACCAAAATCCAATCTTTCATGAGTAATACTATACTCACAACCTTTTTATACAAACTTTTTTTTACAAACTTATGTGATAAAAGATGATTGAGTGAAAATTTATTTTAAATTTAAAATCACCCAATCATCTTTTACCACATAAATTTGTGAAAGAAAATTTATATAAAAAAGTTGTGGATGTAGTATTATTGATCTTCCACCACAAAAAAAACTCACCAAAATACCCTAGTTAGTAAATACGGGTACGGCAAAAAAAGGGTACGGGAATTTTACGGGTAAAATACGGCAAACTGTGAAAAATACGTTTATAAAAATTCGGCCATAAAATTCGGATACGGAAAAAATATGGTACGGGTATATACGGGTTTAATACGATACATTGTCAATAATACGTTTTAAAAAATACGGCAATATCAATCTTAGTTTTAACATTTTTATAGATTACCTGGCTAAAATCAATATAATATTTCAAATGCAAAGTATTCAATTAACCAATAACACAAATATACAATATATAACTGATATTCAAATTATAGTCTCCAGACTCAAACACAATATTTAGCCATGATTCTTTACTAATTTAAAACTTGATAAGTTTGATATTAAATGCAACCAATTTTAACTTCCCATCAATCCATTAAATTATATTAAATCAAGAACTAAAATTTTGTCTCACAAATCTATATAAAATATTAGTGTTACAATAGTCTAACTATTATTTTATACCTATAATATATGACAATTTTTTTTTTCACAATAAATTATTATTTTAATATCATTAATCCAATCTAATTTATTAGATAGCACGAAAATAATTTAAGAATATGAAATGATTTTATATGTGTTTTAAGTTTAAAATGTAAAGGTGTGGGGGAATGGGTGGGAAAATGGATGTCATTTTGAGTTTTAAACTTTTTGAGAGGATTATTTTATTCCCCTTTTCCAATCTCTTCCCTTACGCCTTACCCACTGATTTTTTCTTCCCCCATTAAAACGATGTCGTTTCAATCAGTTTTTTTTTCAATAATTCGCGAATTATACGGATACTCCAATAATTCGGCAGCCCTTTGTAAAATACGTAAATACGCGTTTTATATGCGTATTTACTAACTAGGCAAAATACTATACTCACAACCTTTTTATACAAATTTTCTCTCACAAACTCATATGATAAAAGATGATTAACTTTTACCACATAAATTTGTGAGAGAAAATTTATATAAAAAAGTTGTGGGTGTAGTATTATTGATCTTTCACTATCAAAAAACTCATCGACCTCTCCCCCTCTTTAATAGCCCCAATAGTCAGGATCGAATTTACTCTTTATTCGTCACCAAAATATAAATTTGGATAATAAAATTGTATTTTAAAATCTATGGATGGGAAAGTGTCATCAATCTTACCATGAATTAATCAGTGATAAAAAAAAGTCACTAACTGAGTTTTAGTGACTGGAGTCCAGAAAAGGGCATTCTTCTTTAAAATTTGGAAGAACACGACTATATGAAGTTAATTAAACCAAATAATAATCAAATGAAGTAAAAAGAGTTGAGCTTAAATCAACGAGTGCTTATTAGATGTAGTGCGAAGAATGAAAAGGTTAATTGATGTAGGCTGGCATTGTGTATGTGTTTGAAAGGCAGTAAAACAGAGAGACATGAAAATATAAAAGGAAGATTGGAGGAAAGGCAGACCTTGTTCAGGTAATTGAGTCCAGAGAAGATGGTGAAGCTGAAGAGCAACTCACAACTTCAGAGATGGTGTAGCTTATTATTGCTATATATTGTTATTTTACTTACTTTCAACCTTTTGATCACTACTTTCAGCCTATTTGTTATTTCGATATTTCTGGTGCTGTTTCTATCTTTACTGAAGGATCAAAATGTGATTCCTCATATATTGTTTGAAGTATTAATTAATGATTTAATTCTTCTTACTTTTAATGTCTTGATCACAACTTCGTAGACTATGAAATGAGTTCAATCTGTATTTTGTTTCGAAATCTATGATGCTATTGCTATATTATTGATAACTGAAATGAGATTTCTCGTATACTGTTTAAAGTATTAATCCATTCTACTTACTTTCAACATTTTGATCGTCACTTTGTAACTTGTGAAATGAATTCAATCTTATATGTCATTCGGATATCTATGGTGCTAGTAATGGAATCTATGGAATGAATTTCCTTTGATATTCATACTCAAATGCCCTTATGCTTTGATACCTTCCTACCATCCTCATTGTCTCTAATTTCTTTTTAATAAAATTTCTGTGCAAGTGATGAAAAGGGTCGGGGGGAAGAAGTAAAAATGAAAGAGCTGTTAGCATGATTTGTGCTTAATTATAGGAGATCTTAGTGTATCATATGATTATGTTAATTATAGGAAAGATTGGTAGAATTTCCTAATTGATATTGTAATTAGTGTTTCCCTGTAATTACGGTAATTAGATCAATTAGGTTCTCTGTTTTCCTAAATTAGTTGTTTCTATATCTATATATTTTTTTGCCTTAGAGAGATGAATATATGAAAAAAAACGGCTTCACTATTGTTCTATTTGTCATGGTATCAGAGCAGGCATAATTGATATACCTGCTTCTGAACTGTCCGTAAACTACAAACCTCTTGCTAGCTCTTTTTTTTTTTTTTTTACCGTCCTAAATCATTACAACATACTTCTGCTGCTACCCTGATATTTCTCTCTACAAAAATGGTTGGTGATACATCTGATAATTTCAAAATTGCTCCTGAAAAACTGACTGGTCGCACTACCTATGATTCTTGGGCTCGTATTGCTCGCATGTCCATTACTAGCAAGAAAAAACTTGGCTATATTACTGGCACGAAGAAGGCCCGAGAGAAAACTAATGTTGAAGCCTATGAAACTTGGGAGGAGGAAAATTGCACCGTTCAAACATGGCTTCTTAATTCAATGGAGAAACATGTGAGAGTTCTCTTCGACCGTCTTCTGTGACGTGCCAGGGTTTGCGACCTCGTAATGGGTTTATGAATGGGTAGAGAACAAGGATAGTTCTTGCGTACTCTACCTATGATGGAATTCTGTAGGACACTTCGAGGGATCCTAGGCCTCCTTACTTGGTTTAATTAGAGAAAAACCACAACTCCAAATCAACACAAGGTTGAAGATAATACTAATCAGATAATATTCATTCTTGGCCTCAAGCTATTAAATAGCTTAACAACTTTTGATGGAACAGGCAATAACCCATTATTACAAAAAAGGAAAATTACAATCACATAATTTAGCACAAATTTATTGAAAGGAAATAATATTGATTGAAAGGAAATAACACTAATTTAATTATTGATGGTAAGCATTAATCACTCCCATCCCATGATTCTTGGTCCTTGACAACTCTTCCCTCCTTAAAAATTTCCTTGTCCTCAAGGAAAAAGCGTTTCTTCAATTCTGCTAGATTCTCCCATGTGGCCTCAGCAGGAGAGAGATTTTGTCAATGAACAAGAGCTTCATTTTCTCCTCCTTTTTTTGCAAGTTTCCATAATGGTTTGAGAAAGTGGGTGGAGTGCCGATTTTGCTGGTAATTTGGGTAGAGTGGGAGAGATTTTCTCTTGATCTCCGATCCTCTTTTTAAGGAATTGAATTGCAATAAAAAAGCTCTTCTCCCTTTCCGCAACTGCTCCTCTAAATCACTATTACCCATGATTTTATTGCTAGGCCCTCTTGTCCCACGTAACTATTGTTTTCCCCTCACACTAAAATCTCATCCATGGCTCATTGAATTCCCAAATAATTGGACCCAAGTTTTTAAGCCATTGAGTTCCAAAAATAGCATCGCATCCTTTCACCAGTAAAAAGTAAAAATCCACATGGAATTGAACCTTTTGCACTAAAATAGGGAGCCTTTCACACAATCCTTCACTTTTCATTTTATTTCCATCCGCCACTTGAACTGAAAATTCTCTTTCCTTTGTAGGATAAATTTCCATTTTGGTAGCTAACTTTGAATTCAAAAAGTTATGAGTGCTACCGGAATCCACCAATATTGTAACCACAGAATCTCCAAATTTTCCAAAAAAAAAAAACGCATGGTCTAAGGTGCCACATTTCCTAAAATAGCATGAAAACTAATTTCGGGAATCTCTTCTTCCGCTTCTTCCTCTATGGTAGTCTCATCCAACGACTCATCAATAGAAGGAAAAATTCCTTCTATTAAAAATAACTTCTTGCAACAATGGCCCGGGGAAAATTTTTCGTCACAACTGAAGCATAATCCATGTGTCCTCCTTTCTTGCAACTCCGCCAGACTCAACCTCTTGATGGTGGGGGTACTAGCTCGAGTAAGAGATGCTGAGGGTAAGGGTGGATGTTCCATGGTGGGTGGAGACTTTTAAGGTTCCACGTACCCTCCCTTCCATTGGTCATACATACGAGACTCATAGAGTCATGCAAGACCGATAGCTACAGATAATGAAATTGGATTACATGCTTGCACGTCCACTCATATTGCCTCTTTTAACCTACTCACACACCTAACTTGTTGTTCTTCAGACAAATGGCCAGCTCGATGTAACAAACAATCGAAGTCCCTTTGGTAATCGCGGATGCTTCCCGTTTGCTTAAGCTTGGTGAGATCCCCAAAAAAATTTTGGTATCTTGAAGGCCCGTATCGTAAATGCAACTCGTACTTGAAAACTTCCCAATTGATGCCTTGTCGCCGATTTTTGAAACGTTGATACCACAACTGGACATCCCCGTCCAAGTGATAACCAGTCATGGGGAGTTTTTCCACCTCTTCCGTGCCTTGAAACTTGAAAAATTGCTCCACTCGACAAATCCACCTGGTTGGATCATCCATGCCATTATAGCGTGGAAAGTCCAACTTAGTGATTTTGGGTACAAGAGAGCCTCCTCTTGAAAGGCTACGATGGGGCCCACGAGAGGACTCGACATCATCGTAATGTCCTCCACTACGCATAGAAAAATGAGCAAACATGCTCTCCATATGTTTCAAGAGACATTCTTCACTAGCCTTCATAGCTTGTTGTAGTTCCTTTTGGCCCGCAGCCAATGAGCCAAGCTCATTCTCCACTTGCTCGAGATGGTGGTCGGACATGCCTGGCTGTGATACCAAGTTCTGACATGCCAGTGTTTGCGACCTCGTAATGGGTTCATGAATGGGTAGAGAACAAGGATCATTCTTGCTTACTCTACCTATGATGGAATTCTGTAGGATACTTCGAGGGATCCTAGGCCTGTTTATTTGGTTTAATTCGAAAAAAACTACAACTCCAAATCAACCCAAGGTTGAAGATAATACTGATCAGATAATATTCATTCTTGGCCTCAAGCTATTAAATAGCTGAACAGCTTTTGGTGGAATAGGCAATAACCCATTATTACAAAAAAGGAAAATTACAATTGCATAATTCTAGCACAAATTTATTGAAAGGAAATAATATTGATTGAAAGGAAATAACACTAATTTAATTATTAATGTTAAGCATCAATCACTCCCATCCCATGATTCTTGGTCCCTGACATCTTCCTACAGCAGCGGCTATCTGGTGTGCTGTAGAGAAGACCTATATTGTAAGTAATAATTCTTCCAAAGTATATGAGTTAACACATAGATCTATCAACATCAAACAAGAAGGTCGTACCTTTGAAGTTTACTATGAAGAACTACAAACTATTTGGCAGGAACTCGATGCCATCAATCTTCCTCAGATCAAGAATGAAATTGATCTCTGCACCCACTTAGAAACTGTCACAAATTTTTGTGTTTACATCTTATTGGCAGGATTAGATTCTCATCTTGATGGAGCTCGTGCCCATGTGCTTCGTTCTGATCCTCTTCCTGATGTCCTAAAAGCTTATGCCATGATTTGTGAGGAGGATACTAGCTTAAAAACTATGGGGAGTGAGGAAAAGACAAGTGGTAGTGCCTTAGTTGCACGTAAAGGGAAGGAGGGCAGTTTATATGAGTCTCCAAAACCCTTTTTCAAATTTGGTGGATCAAATCCGGCTAAAGATGAACGTAAATGCACTCATTGTGGTAAAAATCATACTGTGGACAAATGCTGGAAACTTCATGGTCGACCTTATTGGGCAGATGAGCTTATTGCTAAAAAACTAGGAAGTAGAGCATCACTTGCTACCATTTCAACCATTGAAAATGCAGATGAGGCCAAGTCAGGTAACTTTGATTATGCTCTATGTACTTCTATGTCTGCATGTGATAATGCATGGATAATTGAC
Organism: Pistacia integerrima; assembly: GCA_026225825.1. NCBI lineage: Eukaryota > Viridiplantae > Streptophyta > Magnoliopsida > Sapindales > Anacardiaceae > Pistacia > Pistacia integerrima. Next base: position 24,308,415 of record CM047736.1, read on the forward strand.
ACAGGAGCAACATATCATATGACTAATAACCCTAAGAAATTCACTACCCTCACTAAAAATTGCTCAAAATATTGTGTTAGAACTGCACTGGTCAGATAAATGCTGTTACTGGCATTGGTACGATTCAACTTACACCTAATATCATGTTACCCAATGTTCTCCTGGTTCCCACTTTAGAGACTGATTTATTATCTGTGTCTAAACTTATGACTTCATATTCCTGTCATTTTTTCTCGAAATATTGCCTTTTTCAGGATCTTTATACTCAGGGGAAGATAAGACGTGGTTTTAAGACAGGGGACTTGTGGTACTTTCGTCATGGCTCCAAGTTGAGATTTCAGCAAACTAGACCAGTAAGCATGTATTGGAGAATGAGAAATTGATTTGGTTATGGCATCAATGTCTTGGACATTCATCATTTGGCTACTTAAAGCATCTTTTACCTACTTTCTTTGAGTCTTGTAACAAAGAATTCAAAAGTTCTACTTGTGAGACTTGTATTTTAGCTAAAAGCCACCATACAGTATTTCCAAAAAGTGATAATAAAGTATCAATGCCATTTACTCTCATTCATTCGTATGTATGGGGTCCCTCACACCATTCTACTTCTGGTGGTATGCGATGGTTTATTACCTTCATTGATGACTACACTCGAATTACATGGATTTATTTAATAAAGCACAAGAGTGATGTGAACAATGTTGTTAAACAATTCTGCACTATGGTCCAAAATCAGTTTTCTACAACTATCAAAGTACTTCGTTCAGACAATGAAGGTGAATATCTCACAAATGATTATGCTGTTTTCTTTCAGTCACAAGGCATCATTCATCAAACATCATATGCTAATACACCACAACAGAATGGTGTGGCTGAGCGACGTAATCGCTAACTTCTAGAGGTTACTCGAGCTTTCTTATTTGAAAAGAATGTTCCTAAATATTTATGGGGTGATGCTTTACTATTTGCTATGTATGTCATCAACTGAGTTCCTTCTAGTATTCTTGCATTCCAAACTCCATTTCAGGTCCTCACTGCAAAGATAAAAAATATGCCCCCTGTCTCTAATCTCCCTCCCAAAGTTTTTGGATGTGTTGCATATGTCCATGTTCACTCTCATCAACGTAGCAAACTATCACCTCGGCCTGTCAAATGTGTATTTGTGGGATATGGTTCTTATCAGAAAGGATACCATTGTTATCACCCACCCACTCAAAAGATGTATGTTACTATGGATGTTACTTTTAATGAGGATTTGACCTATTTCTCTACTAATGGCTTTCCTCTTCAGAGGGAGATGGATGGTGTTTTTGAAGAGAATAGCCATGATGATATACCTATTGTTGCTACATCTCTTCCCAATGACCAGAGACATGATACTCTAGATACCAAGAACTCTCTGGAAGAAGGAAATAGCTTGACAACATGTCCAAATACTGCTAATAGTAATGCTGATAGTTCCTCTCTGTCTCCGCAACATGTTTAATCTACTCCTGAGGCTTCGAATGAGGTACTTTCTGAACCTGATGAAACTTTGAATGAAACTAGTGATAGTTTGAATACTACACTTGAACTTGAATCTGAACCGCCAAAATATCAATTACTAGCCTGTATAAATCATGGTAAACCCAAAACCCAATATGATGCAGATTTAAATAGTAAAGGAAAGTACCCCATTAGTAATCATGTGTCAACCCATAGAGTTTCCAAGTCATATGAATCATTTCTGTGTCAAATATCCACTATATCTATTCCAAGACAGTTGTAGGATGTATTAGCAAATACTAAATGGACCGAAGCTATGGCTGAAGAAATGAGAGCATTACAAAAGAATTGCACTTGGGATGTGGTACCCTTGCCTCCAGGAAAGAAGAATGTTAGGTGTCGATGGATTTTCACTATAAAACACAAAGCTAATGACTCGGTAGAGAGGTATAAGGCAAGATTGGTTGCAAAAGGATACACTCAAAAATATGGGGTGGATTACAATGAGACCTTCGCTCCTGTGACAAAGAGTAATACTGTACGTGTATTGCTTTCTGTAGCTACTAATCAAAACTGGCCATTGTTGCAATATTATGTGAATAATGCTTTTCTTCATGGAGAACTTCAAGAGGAGGTGTACATGGATCTTCCACCGAGAGTTTCAGAGAAGACAGGAATGGTGTGCAAGTTAAAAAGAGCATTGTATGGATTAAAACAATCTCCTCGAGCTTGGTTTGGAAGATTTGCACTGGTAATGAGGAACTTTGGGTACAAACAAAGTAACTCAGATCACACACTGTTTCTAAAGCACAAAAAGGACAAGGTGACTGCTTTAATTATTTATGTGGATGATATGATACTGACTGGAAGTGATGTTTTTGAGATTGAAAAATTGAAGAAATATTTATCAAATGAATTTGAGATGAAAGAACTTGGAGATTTGAAGTATTTTCTTGGCATAGAAGTGGTTCGATCAAACCATGGCATATTTCTTTCCCAAAGGAAATATATACTAGATTTATTAGCTGATACTGGAATGTTAGATTGCAAACCAACTGAAACTCCAATTGAACAAAACCATAAGCTTCATGAAAACCCGAGTGATGTTCCAGCCAACAAGGAGAGATACCAATGACTTGTGGGTAGGTTAATTTATTTGTCTCATACCAGACTTGATATAGTTTATGTTGTTAGTGTCATCAACCAATTTATGCATGCTTCCAGTGAAAGGCATATGAATGTTGTGAATTGAATTTTACGATACTTGAAGAGTGCTCCAGGAAAAAGGATTATGTTTGCTAAGAATGATCACTTGAATATTAAGGGTTATACTGATTCTAATTGAGCATGAGATAATACTGATAGACGTTCTACTGCAGGTTATTTCACCTTTGTTGGTGATAATCTTGTTACTTGGAGGAGCAAAAAGCAGAAGGTTGTACCTAGATCAAGTGCTGAAGCTGAGTATAGGGCAATGGCTCAAAGTATATGTGAGTTACTATGGGCGAAGACCGTAATGAAAGACTTGGGTTTTATTCCTATTGGTGCTATGCCTTTATATTATGACAATAAATTTGCAATTGCAATAGCTCACAATCCTGTACAGCATAATCGTGCCAAGCATGTAGAAATAGATAGGCACTTCATTAAAGAAAAGTTGGAAGCTCAGATTATTGAAGTTCTATTTTTGAAATCTGAAGACCAGTTAGCCAATATCCTACCCAAGGCAGTTTCAAGTGGTGTGTTATCCAACTCACTGGACAAGTTGGGCATGCAAGATATCTATGCACCAACTTGAGGGGGAGTGTTAGCATGATTTGTGCTTAATTATAGGAGATTTTAGTGTATCATATGATTATATTAATTATAGGAAAGATTGGTAGAATTTCCTAATTGATATTGTAATTAGTGCTGCCTTGTAATTACGGTAATTAGATCAATTAGGTTCTCTGTTTTCCTAAATTAGTTGTTTCTGTATCTATATATTTTTTTGCCTCAAAGAGATGAATATATGAAAAAAACTGCTCCACTATTGTTCTGCTTGTCAATAGCATCTTCTTCGTCCTGCCTACGGAAAAGGTAACATGTCCCCAAAAATGCGAACAATAACAATGGCCTGTTAATTACAATCACTATTCATTAACACTAGATTCATCATCTTAACTCTCTTATATATGTATAAACGTCCAATCATAACCGCAGAGTTACACAATTTCCACGAACATAGAGCTGACTTGTCGTTTATTCATAAATCCTCTTTACTTTCATTTGTCCCTTCTATCTAAACACAACTAAACGACAAACCCACTTGACAAAAGCAGATAATAATTTCTTTTCTATCTGTCTTCGTCCACACCGAATCATCATCACTCTCGCATGTTGCTTTTTAATTCCCTAACCCTAGCTCCGACGAAGTTACCGATGAACGACATCGTTTTTGAGCCCGATGATATCAAGTTCGGAACTCCCTGGTGGTTCTTGTACGCCGGTGTGTCTTGCCTGCTCGTGCTCTTCGCTGGGATCATGTCTGGTCTCACATTGGGCCTCATGTCTTTGGGCCTCGTCGACCTTGAAATTCTCCAGAGAAGTGGCTCCTCCATTGAAAAGAAACAAGCTGGTCAGTGATAATTCTAAACTGAACTGCTCATTGTTATATCGAACTTGAAATTGAATGAATTCTGATATGATTGACTTTGCATGCAGCTGCTATACTGCCAGTTGTTCACAAACAACACCAGCTTTTAGTTACTTTGCTTTTATGTAATGCTTGTGCTATGGAGGTAGCTGAATATTTAATATTTATTTTATGTTATTTTAGTACTATGTGAATCACCGTGTTGATTAGTTTTTATTGTTGTTGGGACTTTTGTTTTGTTCTTGCAGGCTTTGCCTATATACCTTGATAAAATTTTTCATCCCTTTGTCGCAGTTTTGCTGTCTGTTACTTTTGTTCTTGCTTTTGGAGAGGTTTGATTTGTTTCTGATTATTGTGGATTGGATTTTAAGTGTTGTAGTCTTGGAGGGAAGTGATTTATGGAATACATCTTTTGTCAGGTTATTCCGCAAGCTATATGCTCAAGGTATGGACTCTCTGTTGGAGCTAATTTTGTGTGGCTTGTGCGTATTCTGATGATTATCTGTTATCCAATTGCTTATCCTATTGGAAAGGTAAGTTGTCATCATGTGATGGATTAGTTGAATTTCGATTGTACTTGTGAAATTTATTGCACTATGACTCTGATCAGATGGATTTAAGATGTCCCTTAATTCATCAAGAATAATTAGGTATTTTTTGAACCTCATCTGAAGGTGATAATGGAATGTTATGGTGGTTAGATTCTGTGGAATTCCATAGGCATATTCAATTCTGGATGAATAAGCGCTTTGATTTGAAAGCCAGTGAGTCGATAGTCAACATATGCATATCCAGCCCCCCATTAGAGTATGAAGTGTGATTATAGTACGATGTTGGTTAACGATGAATTTGTTTTTGTTGAATTGATATTAGATATAAGCACTTTGGTTTGAAATCCAATGAATTGATATTCAACATATGCATTTCCAGTCTCTGTTAGAGTATGAATTGTGATTATCGTAAGAAGTTGGTTAATGATGAATTTGTTTCTGTTTATGATACACTGTATGCATTTATCGTCATTTATGTATTAACCAACCATGCCTAGGAATGATACAATTTAAGTTAAGGAATTTATTATGCATAAAAACCCGAAAATTTACCTTTTCAATGGTCTCATTTGGGAAGATATGTTTGTGATTTAAATATTTGTCAATGAAAAAATTTGGTTAGATTATACCAACAAAGCTCAGATACATATGGTAATATTTTAACTGTTTTAAATTCTAGTGGCTCTGCCAATCAAGTGGTGCATCTGATCATTGCAGAGTGGCCTTGAAATAGATATGTTGTCCAAAATTTAATACTTTGTAACCAAGTCTACCCTCCAAGTTGACATGCAGAAACGCCTCTGTATTTTTGATATCATTGTTGTGGGAGTGTTTAAACAGAACATTCTTGTTTTGATGTGTTTTGAAACTAGGCAGCATTTATTTGGCAGATCATGTAGTTGAATAATTGCATAATTCATCATTTCATTCTTGTTGTATTCTCTCCATTCTTTGCTCTTGGAAAAAGAACATAGAAGTTATTGATATTATTTAAGAAAATTTCTAACTTTAAATGCTATCAGATTCTGGATGCTGTTCTTGGACATAATAATGTTTTATTCAGGCGGGCTCAGTTGAAAGCCCTTGTCTCTATCCATGGCCAAGAGGTAACCTGCTTGGATCAGTGGTCTGTATGACATATTTTGCCCTAAATTTTTCTAAATTATTAATAAAATTGGTTGCTGTTGTTTTTTTATCAGACAACAAAACAAGAAGTGATTAGAGAAAATAATTTATTTTGTTAACTTGCTGCTTCTGTCAAATTTAGGCTGGTAAGGGGGGTGAACTTTCGCATGATGAGACAACCATTATCAGTGGAGCGCTAGATTTAACTGAAAAGGTATTTATGCTATGGGTTCTCTGCATCTTTTCTGCATAGAAACTTCTTTCATAAGCATCTCATACTGAAGGTGATGAGAAGGATTTGTAGAATTTATGGAAATATATTTTATTCTAATTTTGACTCATGGTTTTATAAAAGGGAAAATCTTTTAATTATTGTATTAGAAGTGGCAACTTACCATTTGACTCTAAATGTGTGAACAACTGCTTTTAAAAGGGGGATGCTTTCCTCAAATATTGCATTTGATGATGCAAACCACCTTAATTTCTTGTATTTAGAGCAACTGTAATGAATGGCCATTTTAACTCTTGGAGAGTGGACTTGACAACAATTTGTACCGTAGTTTTCTGTTGGGATACTTATCAATGAAATAAACATCACAGGCTCCATTAACAAGCTAAATATGTGACATATATTGCAAGTTCCTTGCTGCTATATTGTTGGCTTGGTTCCTTCCTTTTCCCATATGCACTTCAACTCTTCAAGTGTACCTGCCAGTTGCTAGGTTGCCAGTATCACTTTATATGATTTCAACATTCCATAACTTATAATCCAGAGGCTTGTGTCCCCTCTAAATATCTTTAGGCAAATTTAAATTGCTCTTCTTTTTGTTGCATCGTCTTTGTTTTGTAAAATGTATAAAATTCTCAAGTTTCTCATGACATACAGACTGCAGCACAAGCTATGACACCCATTGAATCAACGTTTTCCTTGGATGTCAATTCAAAATTAAACTGGTGAGTTTGGCTTTAAAATGGTCCTCTTTTTTAATTACAGCCTATACCATGTTAGGTTTTATCCTCGATTCTCAGGTTCTTTGGTTTTCTAAATAAATGGGTATTTGAGGTAGAACAGGATCCTTTGTAGTCAGAGGACTCAGAACTAGCTAGGAGATGAAAAAGAAGGATTTTGCAAAAGATCGATATATATCATTCACAGCTGAAGGACCATAGTCTAATCTGTAGAGTATATTTAACTTGTGAGGACAATATATGGATGGATTAAAGATGGAATGGACCTTGCCTTTCCCTATCATTCCCCATAATCTAGGGAGTCATGCTGGTGCATGTCATTGTCTATTTATATATCAGCTCATTAGTAGATTGTTTCTGACTTCTAATGCAGGGAAGCCATGGGAAAAATTCTGGCAAAAGGACATAGTCGTGTACCTGTCTATTCTGGAAATCCAAAAAACATTATTGGTCTCTTATTGGTTGGTTCATAAACCCAAACCAATTTCAAGTTTCGTATGTTGATATTTGATTGCTATTAATTATAGGTGCTGATTTTGAATTGGTTATCCTTTTACATTCTTACTTTAATTATTTTATGTTATTTCACTAATATTTAGGTGAAAAGCCTTCTCACAGTTCGGGCAGAAACTGAGACTCCAGTCAGTGCTGTTTCTATCCGAAGAATGCCTAGGTGTGCCTTCTTTTTTATTTTACTTCCCATTATACATTGTATGTTTTTTGTCTAAGCAAATGTATGAGTTCTAAAGTATGAACATTCAGGGTTCCAGGAGACATGCCTTTGTATGATATCCTTAATGAGTTTCAAAAGGGAAGCAGTCATATGGCTGCCGTCGTTAAGGTTAAAGAAACAAGCAAAAATTCTCAGCCTATCCGTGATGAAAAGAAAATTGAGGAAAACAAAGTCTTCAGTGGAAATTCTCAGTTAATTACTCCCTTGCTGGCCAAGAATGATGATGTTACTGATGTATCAGAAAGTGTTATGATCAATGTTGAGAAAACTTTGAAGTCTGACACAGATAGACAAACTGCAAAACAAACTGATGCTGCTGAGAAAAACTCTCCTCATTTGTTCGAGGATATTGAAGATGGAGAAGTCATTGGTATCATCACCCTTGAGGATGTTTTTGAAGAACTTCTGCAAGTAAGCTCTGCTGTCACCTCTTAGATCTGAAACTATCTATTTATTTGCTTATCCTTTGGCTCTGTTGGCACCCCTCTCATTGAAATTATCCAGTGGAAATTTTATTTTGCTCCTGGCTTTTTAACAATCTTGTGATCACCGTTCGATTGCAGGAAGAAATTGTGGATGAGACTGATGTGTATGTTGACGTTCACAAAAGGTATCAGGGCATATAATTTTAAATTTTCTTTTTTAAGAAAATGCAATTAGTTTATTAGAAATTGGAATATTGATTACCTTTTCAGGATACGTGTGGCTGCTGCTGCTGTGGCTGCTGCTTCATCAGTTGCACGAGCTCCATCAAATCGGAGGTTGATTGGTCAAAAGTCTGGTGTAAGTAACACTATTAATTTTCTAGATGTCATATTTATATCTCATTCACGAAATTTCCATGTCTTGAAGATGATTGTTTTGAAGTTTGACAAATTACTTTTAATATTAGAAACTTCCTAACCAAGATGAAAATTTACAGACGCAAAAGACAATTATACATTTCCTAGAAATCTATAGTTTGTGTCTAGATCCTAAGTTTAGTCTTGTAGCTGGTTTGAGGATTATATTCTTTTTCTAATTATATATTGGTTTAGGGCGTCCATGTTCAGCAACGGCAAACGCCAAAGAAGTCTGTGGAGGATGACTTACATTCAACAAAGTCTATCAACAAAAAAATGGGAGCTCCTCTAGGCAACAAGCTATAACTCATTGTTCGTCATCATCAGTAGCCGAATCATTTTCGGTAGATTCATGTGCATGCTTGTAGTCCATAGTTTAGTTCTCTGTTGTCTTTTTTTGTTTAATTTTGGTAACTGTTGTTCATAACTGTTGCCACTCCGCTCCACCACCCTTGATAGAAATGTACACAGCGGATGGTCTGGAGGCAAGGCAGGGGTTTTTAGCTTGGAGAGTTGTTGATTAATGAGACTGAAGAATGAGGTTGTCCACTCTTTCATTTCTTTTGTGGGTGTTATGTAAATGCTATGACACCAGTACATTTCAAAGCTTGGAGATCATAGTAATCTCTTTTGGGTTCTTGTACAGGACATTTGCTGATTGCTTTTCCATGACCAAACTCCCATAATTCATGTGTCTTTACTAATTTTGTTATCGACGCCACTTCGATCGTAAAAGTCTATAGCATCGCAATACCTTTCTATAGGCATGTATTTACAATAATGTTAGATGTATAAACTACTCCAACTACGTTTTCATATAATTGATTTGGTGTCGATGTATAATAGTAGTATTATTCATTATAAATATTATTCCTAAAGTAGTTATATAAAAATAATAATTACTTAAATTAACAAACTATACTATCACTCTCATGGTGAATTAAATATTACATTATTTCATATAAAAAACAGGAAAAAGAAAAGGAACGAGCTGAAAAATACTACATAATATAGATAGAAGATGAATAAATTAAGTCCTTGTTTAAGATAAAGATAAAAATAAATAAATAAAGTAAAGTAAGTAACTGAATTCCTTTGTATTATAAAATATGACCTAAAATCAAACACTTTTCCTTTCTTATCAAATCTAATCTGTGACGTCATCCTTTAACGAAGTTTCCACGAAATTTAAACTCATCTTCATTTCCGTTACCCATCTCAAGAGTTAAGTACATTTTTGTCCTCAAGGTTTAGCCAGTGTATTATATTCAATGAAGTTCTGTGAAATCTAAAAATAACATTTACATCCTTATTAGTCAAATATTAGTTGATAATAGTAATGGTGTAATACAGTAATACACTATAAAATAATTTTGAAAAAGTCTAAAATACCCCTAAGCTTGCCTTATGCAGACTTTAGAAATGACAGAATTATTTAACAAAAAGGGCTTGACCTGATAATTCTATTAAAAATTTTAATAATTAACCGAGCAGGGATTAGACTTTAATAAAAGGACTTAAGATTACTTCTAAATTATATTGGACCAAAATTGTTTTAACTCCTGATTGGCACGCCGCCCTGAATCTCTGCCATGCAATCCAAATCCACGGACGTCAAATCTATTAACTGTGTAAAGTCGAAAATACCCCCACAAAACTTAGATATTACACTCTTATTCTGTTTCTTAGCTGCGTAGGTCTCCTCGTAACAGCTCAAAGGCTCTTGTTTTGGTTTTCCCGAAACAACCAACATTGCAAAGACAGTTCCAATATCTTCCTCTTCTCTCTCACTTTCCACTCTCTCCTAATTTTTCCCGAGAAACAAACGCTACATATTCCGTCTCTCTTTTCCCTCTTCCTTTCCTCTCCTCTCATTGTTTTTTTCACTCGCTTTACGTTGCAAAGGTCTGTGCTTTATTCACTTTTCCTCGTTTTGGTTACGAAGAAAACTCTCTGTAATGAAAAGAAAATCGGTAACCTAAGGGAGAGTTTTCACTGTTTTTGTTTTCTTTTAGTGTGATCATATGTGAATTTATTTATTTTTACTTTGGTATCGAATTATGCGGTTCGTGTTACTAATTGGTTCTCAACTGGGTTTTTTTTTTTTTAATAATTGGAATTTTGGGTATTTCTAATATAATATCTGATTTTTCCTCTGTTTTTGAAACCAAATAGATGATTAATTAATTGCCTAAAGTTTTTTCTTTTTCTTGCTGGAAGACAATTTTTAATCCATTTGTTTTTTTTTTTCCTTTAATTTTTACTGCAAATACAAAACATGATCTTGGATTTAATTTTATGTGTATTGCAGGGTTTCACTGTTTGTTCATTTGCTTCAATTTTGTTTATTGTATTTTCTATGATTCTTAGGTTAATTATGATTAATTTATTCCTTAAATCTATTGAAAGGATCTTTCTTAATTAAGAATAATTAATTTCTTTTGTTCGTTTTGTTAATTATAATTAAAGCAATTAGTCTCTTATTTTTTGTTTTTTTTTTTTTTTTTCAGATAAATAGCTCTTGGATATGGGTTTCAATACGGTGTTTCGTTTCTTAAGTGAGATATTTCCTCAGGTATGATCCTTTTATATAATCTAGCATCACACTTTGTAAACTTATGTATTCCTGGATGGAATTATATGCTTGTGAAGATTTTTTATTGGTGTTATAATGAGAAATGGTGCTTTTAACTTTTATTTTTCGGATTTTTAACTGCTATTTAGCTTGAGAAATAGTTTCACGTAGTGTATGTTAGGCCCCTGCATATGTTTTTAAAGCTAGCAACTTTACTCTCACCTTTGGATTTGTGTACTGCTTGAAATTTAAAGTACTTATGGGACGAATTCATACTACTTGTATTCCTTCCAAATGTGATTTATCCACTTATCAATGGATCACTTGTATTATTGTAAAACAGATTAAGGATCTATGTATTCATTAATAAGTATGGAAAAATTGAACTCTATAGATCATATCTTTTGGACTACAATTATCTGTTGGAAAATATTGTTTTTAAATAACTAAGCCTGGGTAAATAGTATTTCCAAATTTAAGCCTGATTCTTTAATTTATATTTCTAATGAAATGAATCTTATTTCAATCTGCACAGATTGATGCACGCTTATTGAAGGCTGTTGCTATTGAGCATAGCAAAGATGCTGATGCAGCAGCAAATGCTGTTCTCACGGAGATTCTTCCTTATTGGACAAAACCATCAGAGACCTCTAGTTCTCCTTCTGAGGGTCAGATTGCTTCAAGATATCCCTCCAAGGACCTGTCTGATTCTTCTGCTTCTGGTACCCTCGCCAAGGACCAAAGTATTAGAGATCTTTCTGATATTGATGGAGGTATTGCTGCATTATTAAACCTTGTATAGTTTTAGATTCCAACCCCAAGATTCCAACATTTAGTTAATCTGTGCAATATGTTTGCTTCTTGATTTCTTCTTCACCATAATTTTCAATTGGAAGGCTTTTTAATCCCTCCATAATTATTTTAATGTTCTAGGTAACATCAATTGTTCTATTTGTTTGTATTTTTGCCCTTCTACTTATATGCCTTACAAAAATATGTTGGATCACAGAACCTGAAGAGCAAAGCACTCTGTCGAGGCGCAGTCGGCTAGTAAGTTTAAGAGATGGAGACACTGGCGCTTCTTCAGAGTCAAGGGCAATTACAAGTGGAAATGCAGTGAATACTGCTTCTACACATACTCGTTACACTGATTCAACTAGTCTGAGCAAGTCATTGGATGCATCCACAGATTCACATTTTTATGATGCAAATGATGGTAGTAATCACATTGGAAATAGTGAGAATGAGGAAGTGATACTCTTGGGCAAGACTCAGGAGAGCAGCAATGAAGTTAAGTCAAATAAGGTTCCTGTTGTTGTGCCAAATACAATGATGGATGATAGTGATAGAATAGTTGACCCTCGTGATGGATGTGCTTTTATTGAGAGTGGTGAGTCAGATTCCTTGGGTCAAGCCATCAATGTTAAGGTTGGGCCTGACCTGAAGCTCTCTGTTATGTCAACCCTTTTGATAGACGAAAATGGTGTTGTCAATGGTGAATCAGGTTCCTTGGACAAAGGGCAAGACATCAATGTTGAGGTTGGGCCTGAACTGAATCCCCCTGTTATGTCAACCCCTTTGATACGTGAAAATGGTGTTGACAATGGCAGCACTGATAATGATGTATCTGTTTGTGGAAAAAGTCAGCTAGAAAAATCATGTTTAGAGTGTCCCCTTGTGGTTGTTGAAATGATTGATGCTCCATTGGTCCCACCATCTGTTCAAGAGGAGACATCAGATGCTTCAGAATCTGATCTTCTTCAATCAGTAATTGTTTATAACACATCCTCTACTGATTGTAAAGAATCAGATGCCAGTGGTTCTTCAGATATTGTTGAAAAGGGTGCAACCAAGGATGACTTGACAATCAACACTGTCGTTACTAGATCTGGCCAAATATGCAGGATTGATCTCCTCGAAGAGATCATTGAAAATGCCAGAAATAATAAGGTGCTTTTTTCTTTATATTTGCTTGACTTTTGATTTGGAAATAATTTTGTTAAGTTTGCATTTGCAACTTTTTGGGTACTAGCAGTATTTTGGGGAATAAATATTGGAAAAGACATATGATTCATTCTGTTTATTGTATATCTTAATCAAGTTCACTGAAATATTTGTTTAATAGTATTCTTCATTTAGAACAGTCTATTTTTTTTTTTCATGGAAGAAAAGATATATATGTTTCTCTGTTGATAGGAAAGTTTCTAATTACTATTACATTCGCAGAAAACTCTGTTTTCAGCCATGGAGTCAGTAATGAACATGATGAGAGAAGTTGAAATCCAAGAGAAAGCTGCTGAAGAGGCTAAAATTGAAGCTTCCAGGGGAGGCTTGGATATTCTAACAAAGGTGGAGGAACTCAAACATATGCTCACATGTGCAAAGGCAGCAAATGACATGGTAATTATATAGGATTTCAAACCATTATGGAATTTTTTATAATATATATATTTTTTTACTTGATTATTGATCCTACTAACACTAGATCATAAATTTTGCAGCATGGAGGAGAAGTATATGGAGAGAAGGCAATTTTAGCTACTGAAGCAAGGGAGCTTCAAACTCGTCTACTCAGCTTGTCAGATGAAAGAGATAAATCTCTTGCAATTCTTGATGAGGTACTATCGTTTGTTCCGTATTTAGATCTTATGTCTTTAACTGTCGTATACATTTAGTTTGACTGATGAAGTTACTTTGTTCTTTGTTAGTAGGCTCTTCTTGTTTCATATGGCACACACAGCCCAAGAAATTTAATGATTTTAGAATTTTGAATAAGCCAATGTTCAGTGATCTCATAATTTTTATTTAGCAAGTCCTTTTGGTATTTTGTATCATCATATAATAGAGGTAATGGTGATATGATAGTTTATTTCTATATGCATTCTCTGCAGATGCGTGAAACCCTTGAGGGTCGACTAGCTGTAGCAGAGGAAGTGAGGAAAGAAGCTGAGGAGGAAAAGCTGCGAAAGGAAGAATCAGCCCGAAGTTCACTTGCTGAAGTGGAAGCCATTATGGAGAATGTGGTCCAAGAGTCAAAGGTTCTACAGCAGGATGCAGAGGAGAATTCAAAGGTATGTAGTCTGAATTACATGAAAATTTTCAGGCATTTTTCAATTACAATAATTTGTGACTCTTATTTTGTTGCAGTTACGGGAGTTTCTCATGGACCGTGGCCGTGTTGTTGATTCATTACAGTAAGTTTTTATTCTGATTATTCCACATAAAGTTTAATATTTTGTTTACATATACGATAGTTGGTGACTATTGTCCATCCTCCATGTTGCAAAATCATTATAGGCACCTTTAATAAAACATGCAAAGGGTTAGAAATTAATTAGTCAACTTTACTGATATTTTGAATGATTTGTTTGCTTCTTGAGTGCTTCAATCCATACTCTTGATGCTAAACATTCCTAGGATGGTGGGTGGTTGGCTTTAATTGAACAATCGGGCATGTTGACAACAGTGGAACAGGTCATGGATGCAGTCACTCTTATTTGATTATTGTGCTTCTATTGTGGTGCATATGAGGATCTTGGTTGTGATGAATATAAATTATATGCTGAAGTGGTATTTGTGAAGATGGTTTTGTGTTACCATCTTCCTTCTCTTATAAACTGAATTTTCCAGAGATAAAATTTTCAAGTTCAGGATTTGTAGGTAGAGCAACTAGCCAGGATTCATGCCAATATTGCATTTGATATTTTTAGCTATTTTTTCAGTCTTTAACGTTCTTTACTGGGCTTCAATACTAGGATCTTATTCAGTGAAGCTAATTATTCTATCCTGTCACCATTTCTTCCCTGAAAATGATGATTTGTTGTTATCATTGCAACATGATATGAAATCTGTAGCTTTGCTCCTGAGATCACCAACCTTTTCATGGAAAGATTTTGCGAAATAATGAAACTTTGTTATTAATCCTTTGGCAGAGGAGAAATATCTGTGATTTGTCAGGATGTGAGATTGTTGAAGGAGAAGTTTGATGAGCGTGTTCCATTAAGCAAGTCTGTGTCCTCAAGCCAGACTACTTGCATCTTAGCCTCATCCGGCAGTTCATCCAAAAGCATTGCATCTCTGGCTGCTGAGCAAGCTCTAATGTCTGAAACAACCCTAGAAGACCCCTCAATAGATGTCCAATCATCGAAAAGTAGTCTTCAAGATGAACCAACTGGAGCTGACCGTAAAGAGCTTTTGGATGATGGGTGGGATTTCTTTGACAAAGAATCAGAATTATACGGCAAAACCTTGTAAATTTTGGATACACCGGAATGAGGGAACATCTAGCGGTCTATGTTTTGCATAAATATTTCTTCAATATAGGACTTAAATGTTAGCACTCCCAAAGAGCTTACTATTACTATTCTGTAACTAAATAAAGGGTGGAGATTCAAACTTTTTCTGCATCGATATCTAATCTCTATTCTGTACAGCATAGCATATTTTTCAATAAATGATTGAAACCTTCAATTGATTGATTAAATTAGTGAGATCTTCAGTTGATTAAAAGACACAGGGGTAATTGGTTTGTTGTCCGCACAAGTTATCAAACTGACTAGAAGTCATGTTTATTATAATTAAGCTGTATTCTGCATAAAGATATAGAAAATATAGACTGAGCTGCCGTATTTTTTGTCAAATTCCTGTGAAAAAACTGATGATTAGATTCGTTAAGTTTGGCACTCTGTGCTAGATTGATGTTTATGTACTCCACAAGTCGAGAATTAGAAGTCATTTAGATTAGATTGAGAGAGGGAGAAGATGATTTAAAGAACCTCGGCAAGAGCGGGTTCATGATATAAAAGTAGCTTAATTCGTTTCTATAATACAATTATTTTACAAAATAGACTTTAGTGGACAGTAATCATGCCGCCTTCATCTGACTTGCCTGTCTTTTAATGGAAATCTCTTGACTCTTGCTTTAAATCTTCCACTTCCAGGCTCTAGCCATGCCAACATAAGAGCATTACAGTACACCTCCATATAATATAAAGCCTTCCTCGCTGCTCTCTCAGTTGCTTTGAACACCTCTGCCATGACCGAAACTTCATGCTCCTCTCAGCTGCCATTTTTAACAACTACTGATCAAATGGAGTTAGAAGAATTGATGAATTGGGTAGGAAGATAAATTGAAAAGTTGCTTTGTGGTTTGACGAATTTCTTGGGAAGTTTATGGGATTATATATAGAGAGAGAGTTGAAGATATGTAAATAAGAAATATGTGGTGTGTAACAACTGTTGGCCATTGTTTATGTAAGAGGACAAAGGTGACCTATTATCTTGTCCCCTTTCTAAACCATTCTGATTAAGACTTGTCATCAACTTCCCCCTTTAGATGGTTATTCATGTCTCCAATGGATGCCTACTGCTTATTTATTCTCTTATTACAAGCTTTTAATTCAACCTTTGCCAAATTCAAAGCATAACACTTCATTATAATAATCTTCAACGATTAGATTATCAATACTTATGCCACCAAACTTCAACTGATCACATACCTTCTACATTCATGGAAGATATCTAAGTGACATAATTAAGTTAATAAAAGTTTGAAAGTATAATTTTACACCATTAGTCTTTTTTTTTTTTTTTATGACTGGGAGTGTTCGGGTCAGTTTACGCGCACCTCAACTAATACTCTAGGATTTTGATACTATTGTCCAGATAAGAGTTCTAGGATCAACCTTATTAGCAATCAAAAAAGAATTCGAACTCAGAATCTCTTGAGTAATACACTAAATAATCCGAACCACTTAGGTGTCTTAGTTAATTATAAACATTCTTAAATCTTAAAAAATTTCTTATTTTGACCATGCATGAATCATAAACACAAACTGAAAAATACCCCTGAAGAAATTATGAAGATTGAAGCAAAGTCAGTATCCATCAAACATCAATCACCAAATCCTATCATCAGTGGGTTCCAATCATCACGTGCAAATGTCGAGCTAAGTTAAGCCAATACATCCTCCCAATCAATCGGCCGACATGCTGGCCACTTAATACATTTTTTCCGGCCATGAAAATTAAATGTAATTTACTTCTTGTGCCCTACTTATCCTTACGGAGACAACAAGCCTTGATCCCTCTCCTTCAATAACAACGTTGCATGGCCTCTCATGTGAACCTAATAAACGACATATTGACATTGAAATCTCGATGGGGGTCACTCGTCCTGATTCAATCAGTGGTCTTAGCGAGTGACACGCATGCATGGTTGATAAGATTCTTCAAGTGGGCTCATGCCACGTGGAGAAGAGATCACTCTGTAGTGGTAAAGTTTGGCAAGAAAGAAGCGGATTGAAAGCTTCCCAAAACCTTATCTCCAATGGCAAAAATTCAAAGACTTTGACAAAAATATGCAGAAATTTTTTTATGGATTAAACGGGGTGTGACCCCATTGGACGCCTTGGAGAGAGGAACAAAAGGGTTCTTGTATTTCCAACAAAATGGCTCAAATTTGTCTAAGTGAGAATAAGAATGTTGGAGATATGAATCAAATTCAAGAAAAATCCAAGCTGTCGGAGGGATTTTTTTTTTTTTTTTTTTGAGGTATAATAATGGATATTTATATAAGTACAGTGTTACATACATTACACGTTTTAAGGAAATAGCCAAAGTCACAAAACATTATATTTATGATAAATGTGTCAGAAAATTGGTATCAGAGAATTGTAATTTCTTGTATTTTGTATGTATTGTGTCTAACATTTATTTGTTTACGTTGATACTTGATTTTGACACCAACTATTTACGTATGTGGGGTGTTAAGCGGACTTAGAAATCATACGTGATATGGAAGTATAAAAAGAGATATTGAACGGGTAACACTTTTTAAAATGGTTCAGATGCTCTAAGGCGAATCCTACGTCTATTGTAATTATATTAATGGGTGATTATAATCAGGTTGCACTCGGCGAGTTGGATTACAATAGAGAAAATAAGTGTAGAGAGAGAGAAAGAGAGACTATATGTTTTGAGCGGCGGATGAGCCAATCCCGTAAAATAGAGGAGAGCTCTCTATTTATGGTTGGAGGATTCAAGCTGGTTATCATGACTCGGCGTGCGGGTAAGTGTGGTACAATTCTTAACCCGCTTCTCATTACTTGTCTTCATGAGAGATATCCTTAAATCACGTGGGGCTTCAGCAGGTGGGCAATTCCTAGCCACTCATAAGTCTGGCGTTCACTTGCCTCTTTGACAATGACCTTACCCCTTTTGTCCTTGCGGGACGTGGCTGCATCCAGACGGCAGAAAACCTTCTTGAATTATGATTGGTTCTTACTGATTTAAGCTCACGTCAGCCCTGGTTTTTTTGGGCATAACAGTTTATATGTACATATAAATTGAATCTTAGTTTCATCCAATTATCTAAATTTTTTTGAGTAGTAATAATATATTTATTAGTAAAATATATATATAACAAGGATAAAGTTAAAGATTTTTGTTATAGAGGATTAATATTATGATAACGCATGCATGTAATCATAAATGATATAAACGCTACATTTTTCCTCGCGAAAAGTTGTACTCTACTATATAATATTTGGTCATTGTTAAGACAAACAACGATCGATATTGTTTAAAGTGAGAGATATTTTATGTCGCTGTATCGCATATCTATTTTCTTGTAGTGAGAAAATTAAAAAAAGGTGGATAGTGTTATAATTAAATATAGGATAAGACTTCATATGCAAATTATTTTCAATAGAGAGTGGATAAATTTAATCATTGTGGGAAATCTTAAGGGATCATGTCTAAATGAACTCCAATTATTATGAGATATATGAAGTTAGATGGAGGTATATATATAATTCATGTTAAATATGAAGAAATTAAATGGATTCATTTATGTTTATCTTCATTATATATGGTGAACAAATGAACTCAACGCCAGCTGCAATAGCTTAATTATTTTATATATTTAACAAAAAAAATTAAATGAAAAAATATATCAATCTTTTAGTGTCAACTGTGAATTATAAGATTATCATGAGATTTTTTATGAGAATAATATTTAGGTTTAATTGATATTTTGGAATCGAGTGGAGTTTTATGTTAATTAATTAACATAAAATTTAATTAAGTGGTTAATTGATTAGACAATTTGCAGAAGTGAGAGAATTAATTAATGTGCACATAATACATAATACTTCTTTTTTAATTTCTTTAAAACCTCTAATTATATTTATACATAATACTAGATCATAACATATTAATTTATTTTGGAATTAAATACTTAAAATGTGGCTATATATCATTGTATTCGAACATGATATTTTATTTGCTCTAAGAAAAAAATATCTCACATAATTTATTCTCTTTTTCATGATAAAAATTACACATTTGTTGAATGAACTTATAAATATAATTGAGTAGTGAACCATACAACTAAGGCTATGGATAAATACCCCAACTTTCAAATGGCAAAATAAATTAAATAGTGCGTTTTAAATCTGGTCACCTTCCAAGGTACTTAATAGTTAATACCCCTTTATCCAAATGATCATTAACTCGAGTTATTATTACACGTAGCTATAGAGAGAGTATACTATAGAATAAAGAGTGAATTAGTTTCGAGAATTGGAAAAGAGAAGAAGAAGAAGAATCTAATTTATAATATGATATGACCTTAAATTCAATCACATTTTTCTTTTTGAGTTCTAAATAACAATGCAATTTTTTTATCTGAAAATTTTGGTCTAATGTTTTTTTTTTTTTGTTTTTTTTTTTTTGGTATTTAATGATGTTTGGCTCAATTTGCGCGCACCTTAACTGGTTCTCTGAGACTTTGAAGTTAATGGTCAAATAAATTTTTAGTGGCTATCTTTTATTAGTAGTCGTGAGGATTCAAACTCGACTGAGGACCTCTTGAATAATACACTCAAGAGTCTCAAGCCAACCACCAAGCTAGCTACTGGTAGTTTTTTTTTTTTTTTTTTTCTTTGGTGCCTTCTTTCTCATATTTTTCAACACGTCTTGGACATGAATTTTAACCTTCAAATGGTAAATAAATGAATAAAAGGAACAAAGAAATTAAAAAGAGATAGAACTGCAGAATTGAATGTAGAGTATTATCATATCAGCCTTAATTGTATCATAGTATTAAATACATGTATTTAACATTAACAATCGAATCGACCAAGCCTTCGTCGATGAACTTGCATTGCTGCCTTACTTTACAATACAGTATATAATTATAGAATAATATTATAATTACAAAGTCCTCATACAAATATATAGGTATACAAAGTGATGTGTTGATTGGGAGAATGAATTTGTAAAATCAACTTTTTAACTAAAGTCAAATTCATTGTCTAATCATGATATAACATATCACTTTATATATATATCTTTGTATAAAGATTTTGTAAGTGTAGTATTACTTATAATTATGATACATTAACCCACACTACCCTTTCCAGCCGGCGGCCGCGGCCAAAACTTCTGATTATATATATATAGTTAGTTTACTGGGAATTCATTCAAAACCTTCATATATCTTCTGTTGCTTTGAGGTGCCTCCATCTTCGAAGATCACTACTACAACTCTCTACTATTCATTCCAACACAGAAGCATCACAGTACATCTCCATATAATATAAAGCCTCGCCCGCTGCTCCCGAATCTGCGTAGAAAACCTTTGCCATGACCGCACCTTCATGCTCCTCCTACTCCACGAGAATGAACTTGCCGCCATTTTCTTAATGCCTACGTGAAAACGGACTACAAGAACAAGATTTTTGTGGGGTATATAATATAATTGTACAAGTAAAGAAGTTATGTAATGTAATATATGTTCTGGTTAATTTGAACTTTTGTTGGCGGGGTTTGATTAAGGAAGCATTATATATATAGAGAGAGAGAGAGAAGAAGAAGAAGAGTTGAACTGTTGAAGATATGCGAAGGAGCAATGTGTGGTGGCTGAAAAAGATTGGGCCCTGGCTCAAGTAAGAAGACAAAGCAGGGCTACAATAGCTTGTCTCCTTGCCAATCCATTCTGAAAAAGACTTGACATCTACTTTAATTTAATTTACCTATAGTAGGGCATACCTGTCTGTCTACCATGGATTCCTGTGTTCATGAACTTGTTTATAGAGAGTTGGTTGAGTTGAGTATTAATTTGTTAGTTAGCATATATGCCATGCTTCTGCTTATTCCATCAATTTGAAGAATAAGTTTTGGCGGAATTATGAAAGATTATTATTATTATTAGTGTGTTTATATAAAAGGTTGTTTGCCACCAAAAATATTCCTCCTTATCCTCCCTACGGCCCACAAAAATTAGAGTATGGTAATGCTAATTAGAGAGGAGAGTCTCAGTGTGAAAGCTACGACTGAACTGCTTTAATTATTTGAGTTTTCCTAGTCAGAAATCTTAGTTAAGCTCCACTAATCATCCTCTAACCATCAAACCATATATTTATATATCAATTATTTGTTAGTTATAATACAATGAGCTTGCAATTACGTGTGGGATAGCAGGAATGCATTAACATATATAAATTATTGATTGTCCCCACTTAAATTCTAATTCAGTTGTTAGCTTTTCAGCAATATTTAAACCATAATTAACCTTTAAATATTAACCAAAAACCTTTTATCCTTTAATTCATACACTTCATCATTCTTTGTGACATTCTACGACACATTCTACAACGATAGAATTTGGTTGAGCTTCAGTTTATAAAGTTTTGAGTCTTATATACGTTTCATAGTTTACCTAAAATTTAAAAGTAAATCTATATAAGATTGGTACCAAAGTAAACAATATCTATTTAAATAAACTTCGAGTATGACGATGGACAAACCACTATTGGGTGGTCTGATGATAAAATAACAAAAGTGTCTCCAACATGGGTTTCTGAGTTCGAGTCACCTCAAACACTGATAGAGATGACCACTAAAGAGATTTATCTGATTCTTCAGTTGAAGGTTCTGAAAGATTAGTTAAGATGTGTGTAAGCTCACCTGCACACCGTCGGTCACAAAAAAAAAAAAAAAAATGGATAATACGACAATTTACCTTATAAGCGTCATGTCCTACGATTTTTCTTAGTCACTCTTAATTAACATTACTAATCCTCGATTAGATTTTGAATGAAACGTCAGTAAAGTGGCCAGACTTCACCTGGCAACAGTCCAATTTCACGTGCATCATGTCGCACTGAGTTGAACTGGTACATCTTCTCAGTCAATGTAGAGTTGTTGCCGGCCACTTTATGATTGCCACTCGTGATATATATAAAGTCATTTCCATGCGTTTCATGTCTTTGCTATTTAGCATCTTCATCACCTTCAACAACAAAGACAACAATGTCAATGTCACACGGCTGCCTTTGTGACTGCTTCACTGGAGTCTGAACACAGTGCTTCAAATATGGCCAGCCCAGATCGAGTTTCTGGTCTGCCAGTGAAACACGTGTAGTGTTGGGTCATTTTCTAGGGTAAATAAGATTCTCTTGTCGGTCTGCGCCAGTGGGGGCTCTGTCCCAGTTGTTGGAGTAAAGTTTGGCAATAAGGCTCAGGAAACTTATCCGGATGAGTGAAAAATCAAAGAGGGTGAAGGAGTTTGATAGCAAGAGATTGTGACATTTTTTGACCAACGCATGTTAATTTTGATGGATTATATGCATTGTGACCCATTACAGCTTGGAGATCTGTACTGTGACAGAGGAGATATGACTAGGAAATGCATACTTGAGACTTGAGAGGCAACATGGGAGAGAGTGCAATATAGAAAATCAGACTTGGATATTTATTTCTTGTGTTAAGGAGATTCAAGTTACAATTATTAGAAGTGGTTGAAATAGGAATGTAGGTGGCCTTTGAAGTTTGAATATCATAGTTTGTATTCGAAGTCCTTGTTTCTCATGATATTTTGTGTTAGATGACACAAAAAACTCATAAAGTTTCTAAAATGAAAATCCTCATGTAGATACAGAACGGTTAAAGCTTGTTCTATTGTGAGCCTTGTTTTAAATCCCAACCCGTTGTAAGATTTGATAAAGGTAATTGTGGTCACGGGTCAATCGGTCCAACCGGTTGGGTCGATGATATGAGCAAAAAATTTATTTTTAAAAAATTATAAATTAGTCCCTTAAATCTTAGTATATTACAAAAATATCCCTAAAAAATTGAAGTTAGTCCCTAATTTTTTTTTATTTCAAAAATGCCCAAAAAATTACCAACTAATCTCTAAAGTTTTCACATATTTAAAAAATATCCCTATAAAATTACAAATGAGTCCCTATAAATTTGAAATATAGTAAAACCCACCTTAAAACCTAAATCGGACCGGGAGAGGGTCGCAGTCCCGATCCGACCTGGCCCCGATCACTGGTCCAATCTAGGTTTTAAAACAGTGGTTTGAGACGATGAATATGTTGGAACCTGACTTTAAGTCTTCAGTTAATTCTCACACTCAATCCACCACAACAGCCAACAAGCATCAACTAAACATCAAACACACAGTATGCAATCAAATAAAGTTGATATTTGTATTAAGAGAATAACAGAACTGAATTACAAATGGAAAAGAAACATAAAAGAAGCAGATAATAGACTGATCTTTGAGGGTCAACTCCTCATATACAATTCTCCACTAAATTCCCTGATATCACACTTATCTAGCCTCCTCTCTTTTATTTTAGGTTCCCACTCTAATTAACTCATCACACTTATTGTACTAATGTGCCACCTATTAATCCTTGTCTTTCCCTTTCTGCCCTTTTCTGTTATACCATTTGGTTATCGAGGGTCCATCATTACCCTCCCCAAGGAGTGCCATTTAGTCCTCAAGGTGGAAGGAAAGGAATTGGCAGCAAATGAAGTCATACGCTTCCCAAGTGTTGTCACAGGTTGTAAGTGATTTCCACTTGATTAACACTTCATAGCTGCCATCTAATAGGCGTCGCTTTCGGAGGGCCTGCTCAGGTTCAACTTGTAACACCATATCACCCATAAGGATGTCTGCAAAGGGCTGTGCTGCCAAGGGGTGGGAGGTGGCTTTCTTAAGCTGGGACACATGAAAATCATCATGTATACAGGCTGTAGGAGGCAAATTGAGCCTATAGGCAACCTGACTGATTTTTTCAGCAATCGTATTAGGCCCATAGAAGCGAGGGTTGAGCTTCTCATTGACTCTACGAGCCAAGGACTTAAGACAGTAGGGCTGGATCTTCAAATAGACTGAGTCACCCATAGCATAATGAACTTCCCGCCTCTTGCCATCGGCATAGAGCTTCATGCTTCCTAGGCCTTAGCCAAATTGGCTTTCAATTCTTCTAAGATGAGATTGCACTCAACCAATTGTTGATCAACAACATCCACAACCGAATTGTTCTCACTATATTTCAGAAGGATGGGAGGGTCCCTATCGTATAAGGCTCTAAAGGGAGTCATGCCAGAAGAGCGATTATATGTTGTATTGAACCAATACTCTGCCCAAGCCAACCATTTTAGCCAATGTTGTGGCTGGTGTCCCACAAAACAACGCAAATAAGTCTCCACACATCGATTTACTACTTTCGATTGCCCATTTGTTTGGGGGTAGTAAGCAGTGCTCATGTGAAGCTGTGTTCCGAACCGTTTAAACATTTCTCCAAAAAGACTCATGAAAACTCTATCCCGATCAGATATTATGGTGCGAGGAAACCCATGCAACTTAATGATTTCTTTAAGGAATAAGTTGGCGACCTCTTTGGCTGTGTAGGGATGCCGCAAAGTAAGGAAATGATTGTATTTTGTAAGGCGATAAACTACTACCAAAACAGTGTCTACCTGATGAGCTTTAGGAAGACCTACGATGAAGTCCATGGATACATCCTCCCAGACTTGAGAGGGGATAGGTAGTGGTTGTAAAAGTCTTGTTGGCTGCAAGGCATCAATCTTATTCTATTGGCAAATTAGGCAAGCTTTCGCAAAGGCTTGGATGTCCTGCCTCATTCCTTCCCAAAACACCAGTTGTGTCAATCTTTTATAAGTTTGAAAATATCCAGAATGACCTCTTGATGGGGAATAATGAAATTCCTGCAGAAGTTGTTGAACTTGGGGGCTAGATTTAGGCAGAACCAAACGATCTTCATAGGATAATAATGGCCAACTAACCTGAAATGTGAGTGACTAGTAGGATCGACAATCAAATCTTGGCAAATCTTCTTCAGCTTGCCATCCTGATGAATGGCCTTTTCCTACTCCTCTTTTTTTGGCAAAATAACATACTGAGATGGCATTACACTCTATTGTCCCATCACGCCTAGATAAGGCATCAACTGCCTTATTTTCTAACTCGACTTGTATTGAATCTCATAATCTAACCCAAGCAACTTAATGATCCACTTTTGTTGCTCTTCTTCTTGTAGCCTTTGCTTATTCAAATAGTGGAGGGTGCATTGATCAGTTTTAATTATGAAGTGTCTACCCAACAAGTAATGTCGCCATTTCTGGACGGCTAAAACAACAACCATCAACTCTTTCTTGCAGACTAATCTTAGCCAAGATCGTGTAGAAAAACCTTGACTAAGAAATGCTAAGGGCTTGCCTTCTTGCATTAGGACAACCCCAATGCCTTGCCCAGAAGCGTCACTCTCGATGATAAAAGTCTTCAAAATTTTGGGCATCGCTGAGATGGGCATTGTGGTCATGACTCGTTTCAACTCCTCGATTGTCTTTTGCGCTAGTTCAGTTCAAACAAAAGCATCTTTGCGAAGAAGGTTGGTTAGAGGCAATGCAATCTTTCCATACCTGTTAACAAACCTCTAATAGTATTCGGCTAGCCCAAGAAACCTACGAAGTGCCTTGATATCTTTCAGAATTGGCCAATTTAGTATACAGTCCACCTTGGAAGGATCAACCGTAATGTCTTGGGTCGAAATGAGGTGGCCTAAATACTCCAATTGAGTTTGCCCAAAGTTGCATTTTTTTTTTTTTTTTGTTATTGACTACTAATTAGTGCCTTAACAATTTCTGAAATGTGGGCCTCAAATGATGCAAATGTGCTTCCAGGTTAGTGTTATAGATCAAAATATCATAAAAAAAAAAAGAACCAAGATAAACTTAAGCAAGTAAGGCTTGAATATGTCGTTCATGAGAGCTTGAAAGGTTGACAGAGCATTTGATAACCCGAAGGGCGTTACAAGGAATTCGTAGTGTCTTTCATGTGTCCAGAAGGCTGTCTTATAGGTGTCCTCCTCCTTGACCCTTATCTGATGATATCTCGACTTAAGGTCTAATGTCAAAAACATCGTGGCTCCTCCTAATTCATCAAATAGTTCATCTATAGTTGGGATGGGGAACTTGTCGGGTATGGTTATCTTGTTAAGTGCCCAATAATCCACACAAGAGTGCCACCCTCCATCTTTCTTTTTTACCAAGAGTACCAGGCCAAAAAAAAAAGGCTGACACTTGGTTTGATGATCCCTAAGGCCATCATCTTCCAAACAATCTTTTCTATCTCGTTTTTTCTGATAGTATGGGTACTAGTAAGGTTTGACATTAGGGACTGGAGCTCCCTATTCTAGCCTGATGGCATGATCATGCGCCTTTGCCGGCAGGAGCCCTAGTAAGGGTTCAAACAGGGCTTTATGTTCCCTCAACAATTCAGAAATACTACTGTCCACCACTATTTCACCCACTTCATGTAATTGCAGATTTCCAGATTCCAACAAATACCCTGGTCCCTCTGTCTATAGTGTCTTAATCATCCTCTTCAACGACACCTTTGTCTTACTCAGTGTAGGATCCCCAACCAAAGCTACCATTTCTCTAGACTGATTAAATTTCATCACCGACTTTTTCTAGTTCATTGTGATCTCACCCAAGGTTTCAAGCCATGTAACGCCCAAAATGACGTCGGCGCTGATCAGGTTGAAAGGGTAGAAGTTCTGAACCATAGTGATGTTCTACAGCTTCAAACACACCTCACGGCATTCTCCTAGAAAACTCACTGTGTAACCATCCCCAACTCTGACTCCAAAAGGTTTGGTTTAGACCACTAGAATTTTTTACTTTTCTACCAATTTTTTTATTGATGAAGTTATGAGAGGCCCACTATCAATCAATACTACAACACCCTTACCTCCAATTTCACCTATTAGTTTCAAGGTTTTGGGTCCGTTTATGCCTTCTACCGAACTGATTGAAAGTTCAATGGTCCTTGGTACTTCTTCCTCAGCCTTGTCTTCCTCCGTGGACAACTCATTCACCTTTGGATCATTGTCTTACACTAACAGCACTTGGATTTGCTTGTCCCTACATCGATGGCCTAGTGAGTATATGGTGTCACACCAGTAGCATAAACCCTTCTCCCTTTTTCTTTGGATCTCAACTTCGGTCATCTTTTTGTAAGGGAACTCTCACCAAAATGGGTTTGGCCGAAAGTTGATCAATGAGGATGAGTTGGGATTGGAATGAATCTCGCTTTGACTTTGTCTTAGGGGTGGGTTCAGGGTTAAAGATCGGGTTGATTCATTTGGGGTTTGGGTCCTATTGGTTTCTTCAGGTCGAGTCGAGTAGCTATAGGTTTGTGACCCAATAGATGAATGAGCCCACTTGTTCAGCCAGCCTGGTCCAAGTCTGGCCTCATCCACAATTTGGTTTCTCTCTTCCACCCTTTGGGCCAGTTAGGTCACATGAGTCAGAGAATTGGGCCGACCAATTATATTGGGTTACTGCAGTTTTATTTCAGCTTTAATTTCTAGTTTGAGCCCATCCAAAAACGCAACAGTCAACACTTCTTCTCTTTCTCCGACGGTTAACGCTGCCACCTCATCAAATCGACAACGATACTCTAGCATCATGTCATTCTGCTTTGCCGCGATCAACAGCTCCAAGGGACTCACCTCCTGAGTTCCACTAAATCATTGAGAGAGGGCTACCTTGCCAAGTGGTCATCGCCAATCGGGTCTCCATCTATTGGTACCAGTGAAAGGCCTCTCCCTCCATACACAGCGTTGTCATCGACACTCAGTGCTCATCGCGATTTGGTTGGACGTGAAATAGCATTCTACCCTGAAAATCAACCCATACGAGTCTTCATCGGAAAAAATAGGCAACTACAACTTCCGGCCACTCCAGTCACGCCGATACCACCCCTTTCCACCTTGATTGCATCCATCCCTTGTTGGGTTCTCTCCTTGGGTTCCCTGGTTTCTGTGAAGCCCATTTTCTGTTCGACCTCCTCCATTAGCTCTGCCTTGGTTTCCTAGATTTTCATGGAGTTCTTGCTAGTTATGACTTTCCCAACCACAACTCGAGTTCCCAGCTAAGTTTCTTCTACGCTCCTCCTCTTTTTCATCCTTTTTACGCACCCAATTCTGCATATCCATCAATATCTCCCTCATTACATTCACCATCTCAGTCACCTTAGCAACATCTTTCTCAACGTTGTCTAATCTATTTTCCATCCTTGTACCAACCATACCCTAAAATCTTCTAGCTCTGATACCAGTTTATTGAAACCTAACTCTAATTCTTTAGTCAATTCTCACGCTCAGTCCACCACAACAGCCAACAAGGTTCAAATAAACATCCAACACACAGTATGCAATCAAATAAAGCTGATATTTGTATTAAGAGAATAATAGAATTGAATTACAAATAGAAAAGAAACATTAAATAAGCAGATAATAGGCTGATCTTCGGGGGTCAGCTCCTCTTATACAATTCTCCACTAAATTCCTTGATAGCACACTTATCCAACCTCCTCTCTTTTATTCTAGGTTCCCACTCTAACTATCTCATCACACTCGTTGTACTAATGTGCCACCTGTCAATCCTTACCCTTTCCTTTATGCCCTTTTCTATTATACCATTTGGTTATCGAGGGTCGATCAAAATATTTATCAAATTATCTTCCTGTCATTTATTTTAATACCTAACTTGATAATAAAGAAATTTTTATTATTTCAAAAACCTCAAAAAAAAAATTATTATTTAAGCAAAAGCTGAGGTGGAATCAATTGCAATCATATATCCAAACTCCATAAGTTAAGGAACTGTTCTCTGACCTTCGGCTTCATATTAAGAAGCATTCATAGTAGGTCCTGCATTTTATCCATCAAGTCTATTTCTTTACTATTCAACTGGGTTCTTCATTTTGTGATGGATTAATCAGTAGCCCCACAAGCCTGAGAGCTCAAAGCCAGCCCAAAACTTGGTTTTAAAAATCATAATAAGGATTAGACATGGGCAAAGACCGGTCCCAATCGGGTCCGGGTTTGTGCCCGATTGGGACTGGTCCCATTTGGGACTAGTCACTCATGGGCCTGAGACCCCATAAGAAATTTCAAGGCCTGGACCAGTCTTGGGCCCATAGGACCGATCCCACAGGCCCAAAAAATTTTCTTCCACCCTCCAACTTTTTTTTTATATTTGGTTAAATAAAATTATATAGGGGGATTAATGTAATTTTTAGGGGCCTAGAAAACATTTTGCACCCCTGAAGATTAGTAAATTTTGTAAAATATCAATTTAACCTTTAATATTTTTGTTAGTTTTAAAAATTACAAGGGGTTTTTAGATATTTTTTTGAAGACTTTTTTGAAAAAATTCCAAGGGGTTGTCCCAGGCCCGGGCCTTGGAGGAGGGCCCAATCTAGGGACCGGTCCCTCCTCCATGGGCCTGGTCCGGGTTTAGGACCAGGCTCGTAGGACCGATCCCAAATGCCCATGTCTAAATTAAGGATAAAGAAAACGAAAAGGCAATCACATTTCTACATAGAAATCATTACAAGTTTTGTAGGCTTGAAAAAAGAGTACATCCTTTTTACCCCTTTTTTCAATCTTCCATCATTTCTTATCAACTAAAAAGAGAAAAATGGTGTCCCCTCTAATCTTTTAGTCATGGAAATTGCTGATATTGACCTTCACATGACTGCAGGCTGCTAATCTTTTACAAAACAAACAGTATATACACTATCACTTATTTCACCAGGCTAATATCTTTACAACCTCAGTGTACAAACAATTTGGAAGTTTATCAGTTATATTATACAGGAAACACACACTTGAACAACAACAGAAGACAAGACAGGAATAAAACATAATATGTAAGGCAATACAAAAGCTACATCACTCACTTAACCAAAAAAAAAAAAAAAAAGCTACATCAGTCATCGGATAACTTATCAGGACTTCAACTGAATTTGATTAACCATAATCATATATTACTTAGACATTTCCCAGAGCTTTCTTTATGTCAGCCTGCATAAAGAAACCAAAAGCAAAAAGGAAGGCCAACATGAGTTATTTGAAAACCACGAAACGTGAGACAAATGTATTGATGTGAAGCACTCATGATGGAGACACACAGTACCTCAATTGCCATGGGAGGAGTTGTTGTGCCATAGCGACCAATGACATGCCCTTCCTTATCAACCAAAAACTTGGTAAAGTTCCACTTTATCCTGGACCCAAAGAATCCAGAAGAATTTGCTTTGAGAAATTTGTAGACAGGTGCAGTAGTTGGACCATTGACACGTACCTAAATATAAGATGATAGAGCATCAGTTATCAATTACAATTAGCACTGAACGTCATCAACTAACTTCTGCAATCAAGGCCAGAATATCCAAAAAGACACAAACACCAGCTCAACTTTCAAAGAAAAAACATGGTGATGTGAGAAACCATCGACATATTTGAAACTACATAAACTGATAAAACATAGTGAAAGATCTATAATAACAACCAATTTAATAATGTTCGACTTTGAATGAGTATTCTTCACTATAGGTGAACATCAACCAGAAAGAATTAAGTTGAAGAGACATGTCTGATTTTCTGGATTTAACCACAAAATTAATCATTAAAAACCGTGAAAGAAAACCGTAAAGGAAAACCATAAAGCCGAACCATTAACTAGAATAAATTTGTGACACATTAGACAGCATCAATGCCAAACAAATTTAGAAACTGAAATTCATACCTAATTCTTAATATGTTAGGCATTATGTTTCAAGCAGGTTATTGAGGTGATTTTGCATAAGAGAAAAGCCTCAATATCTGAGCCAAAGCTACATGAGATGGATCATATTCTTTTCATACCCATTATGCCTATTCTTCTATCTATTACAATTGTGATTGTTTCTAAAGTCCAAGAGTTTCTTTTTATTTTTTCCATTTTCTGTTGGACTTGAAGATGTCATTGCACACTTTAAACGACACAAAATTTACAAACACTACCAAGTTTAAATTATTCACATCGAGCACGAGGAGGAGTTAACACTTATAACTGTTAGCATAATACAGTAGTAGCAAAGACAATGGTTCACAATGAAAAGTAAACCAACCTCTCCATGCAAAGAGTTTCCATAATTAGATCATTCACATTTAGCAAATACACTAAGATACCACTTCCAAAAAGGCTAAATTGACTAGCAAGTCAGTTTAGTAAAGGCAACACCGAGAAAAAAAATGTCATGATAATGATACAGATAAATTACCAATCTTCATAATAACAAATTTACCTTTTGAAAAATTGGATATTCAGCCTTGTATCTTGTACACGCAAATTCTTGAGCCTCCTCGCTCGACCCAGGCTCCTGCTTCAAAAATTGGTTGCATGGAAATGCCAAGACTTCAAAACCTGAAATCATCCAATAAAATTTAAATTCTCAAGTCCCTGAAAAAAGAACATTTATACAAAAATCAGAAAAGAAACATATATTTGCAACATACAAACACCTAAATTTTGTGTTGATGAGTACAACATCAAAGCAGAGATACTCTTGTACAATTTTTTAACATAGAAGAAATTTAAAAAAAAAATTAATTGTATATATATGTAACGTACTATTTCATGCATGAGTTTTCCTTCAAGTAGGCCAAAGAAAAAACCCAGATAAACAAAACAAAACAAAATTTACAGTATTAGCACATCCACTGATAGGTGACAATAAGCAAAATAACTAATCTGGTTTTATCACAAATAAAGAAAGTAAAATAGAATTTTGCACTTGAAACATGTAACATTAAAAGATATAAGAAGAAAAAAAAGAAGGAACCTTTATCCTTGTATTTGTTATAGAGATCAGTCAACTGGGTGTAATTCGAATCCGTAAAGCCACTGTTCGAAACGGCAAAAAGAAGAGTAAAAAAAAAGCAGAAATCGAGCCCGAAACCAGAAGCAGACAAAAAGAAGAGAGGGGAAAAAGAATACCATTTGGAGGCAACGTTGACAACAAGAAGGACCTTCCCTTTGTAAATGCTGAGGTCCACGTCTTTGCCTCTGCTATCCTGTTCAAAACCCAAATGATTCAACACAAAGAAATGATAATGGTACAGTAAAGAAACAGAGAATTGAAGCAAAAACAGAACCAAAAAGAAAACCTTGACAGTGAACTCGTGGATTGATTTCTGTGGAACTGAAGGAGAAGCCCCCATCTGGGTATCAGATGCAACTATTTTTTAGCTTCTTCGCTTTCGTTTCCTCTTCTATCTTTTGGAGGTTCAACGTTTATGGCTTTATGCAACAGGCATTTGATTTTCTTATTAATTTATTACTTTTTTTTTTTTATGTTTTGTTATATAAATTAGTTAAAAGGACCTTTTATCAATTATGAGCCGTTCGATTTCAATTCATCAGCCGTTTAAAATGTTGAGCAAACTAACTTTTACCACCCAAGGTTTCCCTTAATAACTTTTCGACGCAAAAAATTTCAAAATACCACTTTCCCCCCAAAGTTTATAATGCTTTAATACCCAAAATACACTTCACTTTCTTAGCCAGCATTTGGCGAGTTACCAAGAGTCAGGGTAAGATGGGTTTTGTAGAGTGGAGGCCAGTGGATCGAATGGTGATGACCGATTGAATATTCGTCACTGGAATTAGTCTGAAATCAACTGAGAACAGAAAACTTTAGCTTTATGATGATTAGCAATCGACAAGAAATCAAATGCCAAAGTAAGAGAGGCTTTTTATAAAAGAGACCGTAGTTTCAAATTATAGTGACGAAGAGAATTTCCGCCGCCATGATGGGCTTTAGATAGTGATGGAACATTAACTTTGGGTGGAAAAGTACTATTTTGAAACTTTTTGGATGACAAATGTCCAAAGGCAAAGTTTGAGTGGGACAAAGTCGTTTTCTCTTAAGATGTTTAATCAAAACTGAACATATATTAATTTTTTGGTTTATGTGCTGTTATTACATGAATGATCTGCCTACACAAAATAAACATTATACCAATATAAATCTTGTTTTTTGTTGAAAAGAAATATAACATATTTTAGTTAAGGAATAGTTGGCGTTGAACTGTAAAAGGAGCCTTTTTTGTATCCAAATTGAACAATCTAACAACTCTCTGCACATTTTTAGCAATATTCTTTCCCTCTTCAACAAGCCCCACCATGTGACAAATGAAATAAATACAATACCATACCATACCATACATTATTTTAGGTCTTTAAAGTCCAGTTAACTTCCCCACAACCTTATCAAAACTCTCATGGACCCAATTATTATTATTTCCAGTGATCAATACTCCAGGATCATACCATCCACAGACTATTTTATCAGATAGATACTTGTATTTTGCAGCATCAAAATACAATAAATTGCTCAAATTGAAAAATAAATAAGATATAACATTGACTTTATATATTTATATATATCAGTTTAGAAGCCACCGATTCTAAATTCGAGTAGAAAATTTTTCCATTGTAACAAAAAATGTGGAACTAAAGTAGTTCCATCATATGCCTAGTTGATAAGGGTTCCTATAAAGGCTTCCAATAAGTAAATTACACTAAAAATTGTAAAAGGAATGAGATAATTCTAGAATTGATATAGTTACATCTCCAACTCTCCTCTACAATGACCATGACTATCTTTCTTACCACCCTTCTGCTTTGGCAGATGAGTTGATAAAATACATATATACAGTCCCAGCATGTCAACGTGCTCGTCTCCTGAGCCTCTCTCATCTGAAGTTTTGTTCCTTGGTGCGATGATGAGGCTTGGCCCAGGAATTGACTCACTCTTTTTGAACAAGCCGCAGAACCAGATCAAAATTGGGTCAAACCTAACAAATACAAACCATAAAAATTCTTTGATAAGAAAAAGCTCTAATTCCTTTGTACTAGACAACTGTTATCGAAAACTTTTGATTGCCAATTTCAATTCTATGCCTGAATCATCCAACAACCCTAATTGCAATTGTTAAAATATCGTACCAATGCTTATAGTGTAATTATATTTGTTCATCTCGGCCGCCAACTGCCTGGAGCTGAAACACACAAAAAAAAAAAAAAGCCCTTCAGCCACTAAAGTTTTGTCTAGCAACCTAACATATAATGCTAACAGGGGCAGGGTGATGGCTGATCCAGTCATTGCGAATTTTAATGATATTGCAAGAACAATGCATAGAACAGATATCTAAGTAAGAAATCTCAAAGAGAGAGAACAAACAACATTTTCTGTTTTCTTTCAAAAGATAATCTACTAATAATTTTACATACCTCTTGTTCCCACTGGTACAGGACCTCCAGAAGGTGGTCTAATGGGTAAAGAGCTCCTGTGATTCATTCCCCGGGGAGGATATGCCCACCCTTGGTGTGGCATTCTTGTTGGCTCACACGGGGGACCAACATATGAACCAGGTCCATAAGATTCTTTGGGTTTGTCATGGTATCTTGGCCCTGGATGAAAAGGAAAAGAACAGCATTAGCAATGCCACCAGAGAATACCAGAGTTAAAAATAATATATCCCCAACTCACTGCTAAATATCCTCACCAGAAAAAGAGGGAGCAGGAAACCTCCAATTCTCTTGGAGTTCGTATGGGGCCGATTTCATTCTATCATGGTTATTGTAATAGTTTCCACCATCATGTGGCAAAGAATGGTATCTATGTGAGTGGGAAGGGGGTGGTGGCTCCCTCCTAGATTTAACATTCTGGCCCGACTGAACATACGAGAACTGATTTGATGGTGGAGCATGAGGTGGCAATGGAGGGTACGGCTTGTGATGGAACCTTGGGCTATCAGCTTGTTGAACATTGTTCGACGGGCATACAGGATAACTGCCAAAAGAGCTAGCAGAGTCAGACATCTGCATCGGCATCTGATGATCCCGACAATCAGGAGCATGATAAAGAACTGCATTTGTGGGCATTGATGGATTCATTCCTGGTGCAACTGACTGCTGGGCTACAGATTGTCTCACATCATTTTGCATATTCTGCGAATGTTAGCCAAAACCAAAAAGAAATAGTAAATAAATACATCCCACTTCTTTCAAACCACTACTGACTAAGAAAAATTTTTAAATATTCAAACGAGCATAGAACATACATGCATGCTTGCTCCATTAGAGTAAGGGTCAGACATTGCACATGGGGGAAGGGGAGGAGGAGGTGGTGGTGGAGGAGGCGGTGGAGACGAAGGCAATGGTGGTGATGAAGGAGGCACATCTTGTGGGAGCGGAGGGACAAAGGGTGCTGACTGATCAAGTGATGTCAGTGCAGTATTGATTTCAGCACTGTTATTGGTTGAAACCATCTCCATGTCACAAGGGGGGGCCACATCCTCCATTTCAAGTTCACCATCAACGTCTTCCAGTATATGTCTATGCTTCTCAATGACAGGGACTGTAACCTGCTCATCAGGGTTTTCAGATTTATGTTCAGGAGTGACAGCCTCAAAACTCCCTCCATCAGAATCACTTCCTTCATCTTCATCCTTCAGCATACGGGGCATACAAAATCCAGGAAGCTGAAAACTCGAATTGCTGTGACAACAGGAATGTCCAATAAATAATAATGTCTAAATAGTTTAAATTGATCTATACTATGAAAAAATTCAACAAAGTCGTACCTTCCATATTCATCAACAAGCATACCCTCCATATCTCTAATAGGATCATCTAAAGCCCTTTCTGTTCTTGCTGAACGACGAGAATACGCACCAGCAGAAGATGAACAACTAAATGAATCCAGTTCTCGCATATGGTGACGAATAACTGATTCTGGAAGTATTCTTCTTTCCAGCCAAAGCCTCAAAACCTACACAAAAGAAATGATGGTAAGAAATAACCAAAAGAGAAGACAATTATTAAACTACAAAAATACATTGGAAATATTCCTCCACGTGCCTTTAAACATTGCCTACGATTTTCCAGAGCAGTATTCCCAGGAGGAGCAGCAGCTGCCAGTAAGCGTGGCAGCACAACCTGAATAGCTGAAGGGTATATGCCACCAACATCACCTGGATATTTTAAGTATAAACACAACCATAAACCCCACAAGCAATCAATTTGATTTAAACCATCATAAATTAAGGCAACTGCACTATAACGAGACTGCAGGCACATTACCTCTCAAACCTCGAGAGCACTGAGTTATAGAATCCACAAGGAAGAACAAATCCACCCTTTTGTGTAAGCTAGACTCGCTCTCCAAGTTTCGAACTAGAATTTCCACCACCTAATTAAATCGGGAAGAAAAATAACACATAATTAAATTGAATAGGATTTAATGGATATCAACATTCGAAAACCACAAAACAAAAAAAACAAATAAAAAAAAAAATTCGACATTTCAGAGTAGTCAAACTTCATATAAATGTAAAACAACAAAATCAATATTTTCTTCAGCCCATTGGTACAGTTCTTTTGGAAAATTAAAAGAATGCTTTAAAATAAAAAAGCAGGATGAGGGCCAAAAAACACCGGTGAGAAATATAAAAATCTTACAAAGACCCAACGGAAAATATCATCACTACATTCAAATACCACAAAACTTCTGAAAATCTTTCCTTATTTCTATTTGTGAATAATTCTGTTTGCATATCAGCAACAATCATCCATTGTGACTTGGTGAATCATTACCAAAATTCACAAGATTCAAACGCCACGAATGATCCATAAATTCACTCTCAGCATCAATGAGAAAAAAAGAAAAAAGAAAAAGAAAGAAGAAATACCCACTCACAATTCATAAACTTGCTCTCAGCATAACAAAAAACAAAAGTGTATGCAGAACTTTCATTCTACAGATAAAAATCTGGACCACCATGGGTTTAAAGTCCTATGATGATATAAGCAAACCATAATACTCTTCCCATTAACCATGTAAAAATCTACAGTGTTATGAGGTAAAGAAATGAAGCACGTCAAATAAGCAAAAAGGTCCTCTCCTACCTTCGCAGAAACACCAAACTTTGCACAGTCAATAGCTATGCGAGTTGCTCGACCAATACTCTCCTTTGTCCTTGTTAATGACCCAAGCACAGCCTCAAAAGAAGTAAGAGCAGCATGTGCTTCTGAATAATTACTCCACTTCCCCACAGATTTTGTTCTTTCAGTTATGGATGTATCAATGTTTACCTCTTCATCAGCAACTGGAGCACCCAAATTTTTCTTGTGCTGTGAATGAACATGGGGACTACAACAGGTATTGTTTTGAACAACATTTGCACTTTCTGATGTAGATATATGACAAAGTGAGGTATTGGAAGGAGAAACCCGTGCAGGAGAATCCACACCATCAACCGGAGATGAAGTTACTTGGACGTCAGAGATAACCTTTTCAACCAAACGATCATCAGAAATGGAAACCAAACCTTTATCCTCCTGACTTTCTTTATTTTTGACCTCTTCTGTAATGCCATGCCTAAGACAAAAATGTAGAATGGATATTGAAATTTAGAATAAAATGTACTAAGATATTTCCTCCAACAGTAACAAAATAAGGAACAAGAAACGGAATCAAGAAAATGGTTTGTCTGCAAAAAACAAGAAACACAATCAAAACAATGCTTTGTCTGTACAGATCTCACAAAGGCTGTAATCTGCAACTTGGTAAAAATTTTCATCTTAATTGTTCACTATTTGAATAATTCTTCCATTACTGTTCTATTATTTGAGGCAAGAATTGAGGACATAATATTTTCATAAGCATTGTGGAAAGGTGCTATGAATATATACAGTATCTACTTTACTGAGGCACATGAATTTCATCTCTTAACTTTAGAAGAAAAAAAGATACTTTCTGGAGCCAATAGTAAAATAATGTTGGTTATTCAGAGAATAAACCAGACTAACATCAACTTACATTCCATTAATTTGGCAGTTGTCATCAATTTGAGACCTCGACGACTGGTTGTTACCACAACCAGTTGCCTCCAAATTGTACTGATGCGCATCTGCACCAATCTTAGGTGAAATCTTAGCACTTTCATCAGCCCCAGACACAGGATCCAGACTTGACTGATTTTCTACAGTATCAAGCTCTTTCTCAACATTTTCAGCTCTAAAATCACTCAACTCAGGATTCTCAGCATTTCCTTCATCCTTAGAAGGCAACAACTGATCAGACGATTCTTGGGCCTGTCTTCTGCCAGGACTAGGCAAAATATGTTCCAGCGTTTGTGCTTGAACCACAGTCTGGATGGTATGCATAGCCAAAGGTGACCCTATAGGATCTTTGCCGTCAACATTGGTCATAGGCCCTACATCTTTGCCCAATTGATGTTTTTCGCTCTTAGAACTCTTGATGAGTAGATCAGAACTCTGTGCTTCTCCAGAAGATTTGGTAGACCCCTCGAAAACTCTGGGATTTGTGCCAGAACAGAAACCAGAAGCACCATTGTCAGCAGAGTCTGCACAGTGCAGTCCCAAACCAGTCCCTTCTTTGCTTTCAATAGTCTCATTAGAACATCCTGCTAAGGATTCGACAAATAACACATCAATAGACGGGTTTATGGTTGATGATGACTCAATGCATGCTTGACCTTCTTCAGCAGCATTAGCTGACATCGCTTCCAGTGCACGATGAAGGCGTTTAGACGGAGGTAGAGCAGCTTCACCATCGGCAGAACAGCCAAAAGATTGGTTTTTTGTACCTTTCCAAAGCTGTGGCCTATTTCCTACAATTTCAGTGCAGTCCTTCAAAGGTGATACATTCTCCGGAGATCCCTTCACTGCAGAAGGATCCCTATCAACCAAACTGTTATCATCATGATTTGAAGAGGGGCTAGTTTGCCCTAACATATTAAAAGTGACATCCTTGAAAGGTTTTTCTTCAGTCTGCAAAGAATTTATCAAACTGTCTGCAGAGGATTGTTTGCCCATTCTAACCCTGGCTCGTTTCACTAATGGAAGGTGTTCATCTCCATCTTCTTTTGAAAGGCTTTCATTCAAATTGCCACCATCATTTTGTGAAATATGGCAATTATTGGTCCCTGCGTCGGCTTCCATGTCAATTCTTGCAGAACGATCAACTGCATCACTAGTACTTCGCTTTCGATTTGGTTTTCTTTTCTTCTTAAAGAAAACAGCCTTAATTTGGAAATCAAGCCCTTTGCTTAACTCAACATCTTCCTCCAAACACTCAACAACAGTCTCTGAACGTTCAACTTTACAACCAGAATCCACAGTGCTGCCTTCATTCAGACTAAAGGCATCAGATTCAACTGTTACAATTTCAGAACCATTGTCCTCAATGCTACCATTTGATATATAAGCAAATGAATCCACATCATCACATTCAGAAGCATCAGGTGATTTTTTGGCTCGTTTATTCCTTCTTAAGGATCCATCTCTAGTAACATTGGCAGATATGTCCCCTACATTCTTCCCCTCATCATTATATGGCATCGTAAAATTCTGGAATCTACAGGGTTCAACCCTTGATGAGCTTCTTGACCTTCGCGCTGAAAGTACCTTTCTCTGTGTATTTTGAAATGGCAAGCCTCCAGATCTTTTTCTTGAAGTGTAGGTGGTTAAAACAGGTGTTTCTTTAACAGCCAAATTATCAGCAGGTTGTTCTGCTAAGGCCCCTTTATCAGACATTGCATCTAAAGGTCCAGCAGCTGGAGCATTCTCAGATGGAAGACTCGGATTGTCAGCAGCTGTAGTAGAATTTGAAGGTTTCAACTGTGAATCAAGTGTTGCTTCAGAAGCTTCTGTTCGGTCCTTCAATCCAAAGTGGGCAGATGAGTCCGCTGAATTCCCACCATTCGCCAAAGTGCCATCGTCACCAGAATTGGAATCAACCTGGTCCTCTTTTTTTGATTTCTCATAACTATCTATAATTTCCTGCACTGCACGAACAAAATCTGCACCCCTACCCTGGCGTTTGACCAAAAGAGATTGTTTCTTTTCTTCAGTAAATGCTTCAACATCAGCAGGATTGCAGAAGGCTCTGTATAACAAAGTACCCATTCAAATAAGATCACTTGCCATTTTCTTCAATCTAGTTCCTAGGAAATGCACTTGGAGACAAAATAACATAAAATGGGCCAAAATCAAAGAAAACAACCAATACCAAACTCCATTTCACCCTCATACAGAAGACAAACTGATAGGAACCCACTCCAATAACTCAACAATTTCAAGATAAAAGGTTGAGAGGACAAACAGACAACCCTCACCAAGTAGACAAAGTTCATGTGCAACAGAAAAAAGAAAAACATTTAATTCATTTTATACAAGTGCAATGTAACACTTCCAACATTTCTATGGAAAGATTACTGGTTTGAATGCCATGAGATGACATGTTTCATATGAAAAAGAATATTTGTTTTCAACATGAATCTACAATTAACTCAATCACCATATAAAAAATGCACAACTAGCGTAGACACATACGCATGTGCAACACATACTTGCTAAAAGAACAAATTACACAATGAAACACTTCCAACATTTCTATGTAATGATTAATGGTTTGAATGCCATGTGATGACATGTTTCAAACAAAAATGAATATAAATTTTCAACACGGATCTTGAATAAACTGTAATCCCCATATAAAACAATGCACAAGTGGCGTAGACACAAATGAATGTTCAACACATAGTTGCTAAATTAACAAATGGTACAAAAGGCACATATCACATATCTCCTCCCAGTATGGTGCGTATATAAACATATCAGCAGACTCAAATCATTTGAAAAATATCAAAAATTCCAAGGTCTAACAAATTGCAAGTTGGATTTCTGAAAAGAATTTAAACAAATCAAGAAGGTTCCTAACAAATTTCAACCATTACAAGGAAAGTTTATAAAAAAAATTTAAGATTTAGGTTTACCCCTATTTAAGGGATACTATAAGGAGATCAAAAATCACTTGTTTCACATGAAGGGGAAAAAAAAAAAAACATTGCCATACAGGTCTTGATTTAACCAATCACTAAACCCCACAACACAAGCAGCACAAAACAGACACCCTTGCTCGTTAATGCATGCACATAAAATATCCATGCAACACACACTTGGTTAACAAACAATTTATAAATACTAATAACTATCTACAAACAACTTCATGTCACTTCTATCATAACCATAATGCTGCATAAAAGGAAGACCTTAAGGGTTTTTTCTTCAACATTCTACTTCCTTCAAAAGAACCCCAAGACAGATAAACAAGAAACATACTTTTCTTCTTCATCAAGGGCTTCTAACTAATATACTTGATATAAAAGACCATCAATAATATCCTTCAAAAAGAACATTATCTGGAAGAACTAAAAGGCCAACTAGCACATAAATGGAATTATAGTATATATTTACATAAATCAAATTTATCATTGACCATGAACAACCCATAGTCCTAGTATGATATAAAGTTTTTTCGTAGTCTCCAAAAATCTATTCAATGAAATT
The DNA here is from genome assembly GCA_026225825.1 of Pistacia integerrima. NCBI lineage: Eukaryota > Viridiplantae > Streptophyta > Magnoliopsida > Sapindales > Anacardiaceae > Pistacia > Pistacia integerrima. The sequence continues at coordinate 24,349,933 of CM047736.1, forward strand.
TTTCCACAGCTTCATAAACGTGTTTACACAAATAATTTCATAAAGAACAGTTTTAAATCCTCGAGATTCAGTGTTCTGGCCAGAAAAAGGATCCCAGGTAAAGGATAAATGCATGTAAATGAAATACACAATCACAGCTATGAGCAAAAACTGAACCCAAAGTCTCTGGACCTCAAAAACCGAGAACACAAACTGTGGCCTTAATAGCCATCATATTCCAAAACAGGCCAAGCTTCAAACGAAACCTATAGAAAGTTCAACAACACTCTAGCTCAAGTTTTGGATATCACTTTCAAAATACAGGAGAGCCAATTGACCAAGCATATTTCCTTCAAGTAACTGATAAATATATCAACTCGAGAAGCATAACTTTCAATTGTGCAAAAACATAAAAATAGGAACTTACTGATTTGTTTGCGTTAGCTTTGTTGTAATTATCAATAAATTTATCATTTACTCATTCATTCTCTAGACCCTTGAAGTTCATCAAGCAATAATGAGATATAAAAAAGACGACAGTTCCATTCAATTAATCTGCATTCAATTTCAAAATAACACACTTTGATAGGCACAAAAAGTATCTATAACACCATATGATGACTATCCCCACATAGGACTGCTAAATTAACTTCCTCAAACTCTTGGCCCAAGACTTCTCAAACAAGTTCTAAGTCACATCAAACTCCAAAGTTTATTTATTTACAATTTGCAAGGTATTAGGGGGAAACCCTTTTCGTATTGTTTTAAACAAAATAATTCAAACTAAAGCTTCTCTTAGATGCAAGTCTATTACAGTTACACTTTAATTTTAAAAAAAAAAAAAAAAAAAAAAAAAAAAAAAAACTATATCGCCATATCATCACACATCTATCATATCTTACTTAACATTGTTGTATTAACATGGCTAGGGCGCAAGATGAACACTTCCTAATCTCAACACTCCAATAAGCCAACCAACATAATGTTATTTGCCACAAACAAAAAAGGCATTCTATAAATTTAATGATACAACAGCTCAAAGGAGATCTTAAACCCAATACTGCAAGTCTGCAACCAAAGAGACTTGCAAAACAGCTCAACCATATTTATATATATATTAGTACACTGAAATTGTGATCACAAAAGTTTTAGCAACTCTTATTGGTATCATCGCCAACCCAATATCCCAACCTGCATAAGCAGATACAACTTAGGAATTGCACGCTTTAACTCTTCAAATCTTTCAAGCAATACACAAGATGAGGCAAAAGTTTAGCTATGTACTAGCAGCTTGAATTCGCACTAAAGATACATACTAACAGATGTTCATCTTCATCAATTTTAACCACTCATTGTTTGAAGATCTATAATTAATGAGAACATATTTATATATCCAATGAGCCTAAAATTCTGAAAGACAATACTCACATGTAGTACCAAAGCATGATAATCACATATAATTATACCATACCACAATCTACATGCTGAAGTACAAAACAACCACTCGAAACAAGTTTATAAAAATATTCAGACACAAATCTGCTACAAAGCAGACTGAAGAAATGCCCACAGTTTGGTCATACCTTCACTTTGAACAAGAAAAAAAAATGTAATTGACACTTAGCTTAAGAATTACTGGTGGATAGGGTAACAAACAAACAAATTCATCCCTCTCAAAATACACTAATCTATCAACACCCTTTTTTCAATTGTCAGTGGCGACAAAAGAACAACCAAGCATTGAATTTATCATCATTAGGTCAACATCATCAAATGTATAACTAACAATAATTGAAATAAAAGTGGTGATAAAATAATAATTAAATCATTAAATAAAATTCACATCAGTCAGATTAGCCAAAGTTAAGACGCATCAGGAAATTAGTCACTTTGAATAATCTCGCATTGTCCGCTCAATCAACTTAATAACCATGCCCTTCCTATAACAACATTTGTCATTAATTCAATATCACTATATATATATATATATATATATATATATATATATATATATATATACACAATTGTCAATCAGTCAACAGAAAACACAAAATAAAGTACAAACATAAGAATGCATCACCAGATAACTAAGCACTATGTTAAATCATAAAACACACAAAATATCATCCACACTCATACTGAAAAACAATCTAAACAAAATTAACCAAAACAGTGTCAAGAGCACTCACATTTGCTGAGTTCCAAAGAAGTACACCAGTACTTTCTTCCAATCTGCTGAATAGCCCCACTTCTCAGGCTCACTTACCTGCCATCGGAAACCAGCACATTAACCCAAATGAAAACCAATGCATAAAGCCAGATATAATCAAAAATTTAAAATAAAAAGAAAGAAACAAAGGTGTCTGCAAGACTTGGTTAAATTCAGATGTAAGTACAAATCATTAAAAAAAAAAAAAAATGCTACTCCTAGGTAGTTAAAGCATTTCAACATCATAAAATTCACTCTTCTACATTATATTCAACACGCTGCTTCAACCTAAACAAGATAAAAGAATCAATTTCTCCAAAATGTCTCATGTTAATGAAAATAACAAAAGGATTTGTAACATTAGTCTTCTGATAAGTGCGCAAGGGATAGTGACATAAAAAATTACTCCTTTTTTTTTTAATTGCGAAGGGAAAACCCAAGAATCCCTCTTTAAGCTTATCTATCAATTAAAAACACACCTCCCATCAAATCACATGTAAATAACATCATCAAGAATTATTATAAGTAATAAACACCCAATAAACTCTTGACTATAGCTCCACGAGCAAACCCCGATTAACAAAACCAACAAAAAGCATCAACCCGCCGAGTGCCCACCAAGAGCACTAAACAAACCACATAAAATCCAACTCAAAGCATATACAACAACTGCCAAATCTCTAAAAAAAACCAGACTTTTCTATTTCTTCGAATTAATCATACGCATATACAGAAAAAGGGACCGGTGCATACCGTGGCAGGCCAAGCAGGGAAGCCTTTAACTTTGGCGAGGACAAGATCGCCGACCTTCCATTGACGGCGAGCGGCGGCTGCGGCCGCGGCTTTGCCGGCACCTTTTCTCCGACTGGGCGCCATCGGAGGCTCAAACGAAAAAATTGTATCAGGACAAGCGAGTCAAAGCTAGTAAAGAAAACACAAACTGAGAAACACGCCAAAACGGCTCGCGGGTAGGAGCTCTTTGGCAGTGACTAGGGTTATCCAGGCACGATTTGGCTATAAAATTAGCAGGCATTGAAACGCAGCAATCAGTGGAAGAGAAAGTGAGTAATTAAATTGAAAACCCTAATTTTGAAGGAGCGAGGGAGCAAGCGAGAGTGAGTTCGTCTGTGTGTAATTTTGGGAGTTATTATGGAAGAAGGCTCTTCACACAGGATACAGAAGAGACAGATATTGAAATTGTTTGGTGAGAGATGTCTAAACTGTGCCGCTAGTGTGTAGGTTAACATTAAAGTGTTGTGTGCTAACGTGCGCTGGCTTTAAATTAAATTTGATTTGTTTTATCTTTTATCTTTATTTTTCCCCCGTTTAAAGTTTTATCCCAAATTAATTATTTTTATTAAAGTAATACAATATTATAATTAAAGAAATTTTATAAGTATCTCACACTCGTGTTTGATCTAATGGTTAATGTTATATGTTCTCCTTGAACAATTAGATGTTTGATATCTAATATCTATTTTTAGTTAATTAAAATTATTTAGAGAAAGAAACTTTCAAAATTATTAGAGTTCCAAAAAATATTTATATGATAACATTTGGATTAAGTTTTTATTTTTTTGGCCCCTTTTTAAGTGTAATGGGTTGCTTAAATTAACCTCGTGGACAACATTTTTTCTCCGATAAAAGAGTCACTTATTATGTGGGATAAAATAATTTGAATTTTTTTTATATACTAAAGAATCCGATAAAAGAGTCACTTATTATGTGGGATAAAATAATTTGAATTTTTTTTATATACTAAAGAAGAAAAGGCTACCTAAATCTTAACATGAAGATTTGTGACCAAATTCAAAATCTATTTATTTAGAAACATAATATTTGAACCAATTTGTATGTATCAAAATCGTATGTCCGACACTCATTTTACTACTAGAGTTACACAAGAGTGTGTCCAAATTTATAATTTATGGATGATATATTTTTACTATATCATAATTCTAATTTTCTAAATTTTAAATTAAAAATGTATAATTTATAATTTTAACATTAAAAATGTATAAAAATATTTTTTTTAATACTTTATTAAAAAAAAAAAAAAATCTTTTAGAACTTGGATACACGTGATCTACCAACCAACTGTGATATATGTGTGTGTATATACATGACATCATTAACCATTCATACCTAAGACCATGCTTTACTGGAGTGGGCTGAGCTTTGAAATTAGTTTTGCACTGACAGGCAGCGGAGCATGGCTGGGCTGGGCTGGGTTGGGTCCATGGTGGATACATTTTAAGAGCCCGTCCAGGTTAAAAAGGGTCAAGCTCTCCATCTGGTCCATGCCCAGGCAAATTCATGGACGATTGATGTTTGGGCCAGGTTTAGAGGTAATGGGACCATAACCAGAAGAACCGAAGGAATGTTCTTCTTATTTCTTTGAATTGTTTGATTGGAGTCAACCAGAAATTTTTAGATTTAGAAAATTCAATATTGAATGGGTTCATTTCATATACATCTTGTGAGAGATTTTTTAATTTGAATTTCACCCAATTTTTAAAACCCATTAAAAATCCTCCTCAAATTATTAAAAACCCCTATGTATCAGGAGGTTTTCAATAATTATGGGGGAGTTTTTGATGATTTTCAAAAGGTTTGGATGCGCTCAAATGAGTTGCAATAAACCCATATTGTGTATATATTATCATATTATAAGATCCGGTTTCATAAATAAATATTGATGTATTATATTTTTTTTTCCCTAAAATCTAGTTAGAGACCACCCTAATGGGTCCGGTGACAATTAATGCTTATAGAAGAGTTAACAACTTTTTCCCACCCCAATAATGGCTTAATAACATTTTTTTACCCACAAACTTTTAAAATATCACTTTATTACCCAATTTATATTCCGGTAGTGATCAGAGAGCAAATTCAGTCCAAACTATTAGGACTTTTAAAAAGGAGAGGCCGATGAGTCTTTTGGTGGTTGAGAACTTTTTCCCACCCCAATAATGGCTTAATAACATTTTCTTACCCATAAACTTTTAAAATATCACTTTACTACCCAATTTATATTCTGGTAGTGATCAAAGAGCAAATTCGGTCCAAACTGTTAGGACGTTTAAAAAAGGGAGGCCAATGAGTCTTTTGGTAGTTGGGATTGATGAAAATTTAATTTATAATTGTTGTTGATTGAGATGGGGAAAAGAATAATAGTGGTGTGAGGTTGTAATGATGTCAGAATCCGAAACGGAATATAAATTTGGATAATAAAATAATATTTTAAATGTTTATGGGTGGAAAAGTGTTAATAAAACATTATTTTAGTGGAAAAAAATGGTTGACTCCTAATAGAATTGTAACATGTGGGAATTGGAAAAGTGGACGGCACTACAATTCCGACTCCAAAGAGGAAATATTCAAAAAACGCGTCGCAAGAAGTCAACAAATTCCTACTCCATCTTCGTTCCAAACTCCCTTATTCTTTTAACCAAATCCCTCCCTTTTCCTTTCTCTTCCAAAACCCTACTCGAAACTCTCATCTTCAACTCCAAATGGCTGTTTCGCGCCTTCCACATTCCCTCAACTTACTCCACACAAACACAAATAATCATAACCTACCGGTTTCAAGGGTCTCTCTGTCACCGCCGGCGACTGCCAACACAAGCTACACAATTTACCCGGCAAAACACTTCCAACGAATCTTCACCAAGAACAAGCCCTTTCACAATCACACGGTGTCCACAGATTTCCCATCTCTCTGGAAAACAATAATATTCCCAAACGAACTGGTCGAGGACGACCGAGTCTTGATCGAAGAATACGCTGAGGAGAAGAATGGCGCGAGCGAGCAAGTGAAGACTGAAGAAGAAGAGGTTATTGCGAGTCTTGTTAACAGATTGATGGCGGTGGTGGAGAAGATGAGAGAGCGGGAGATGCAGAAGTTCCTGAGCAAAGTGAACAAGGAATTATCATACGAGGATAGCGTTATTCTAGCGGAGGAAACGAGTAAGGAGATTGTTAATAAATTCTTGGAGAAGCCAATCGCATATTTGAGAAATAACGATGGACGTACTATAGAGCAGAAGTTGAAGGATTTTAGTTTCCTAATAGGTGTTCTTGAAAACTCATGCCCGGCAAATCAAAGATAATTTTCTTTTCATTAATTTTTGCGGTTTTGTAAAATTAATAGTGCGAGGTATCTACAATTCAGTAATCCATTCTTTGATTTATTAAAACATGATTCAACTTGTTTAAACTATTTATGACATTCTTTGCAAATCTTCTTCCTCGTTAAACTACGGTGTCACAAGTATTTGTAAATAATAGGGTTTACAATATAATAGTATTGTGTTACAAATACGGTATAACCTCTCGATATTGATAATGTTGGACTAATTAAATTTATTATTATAAAGAGGTTATAATTTAATAGAAGTGTAGTTACAATAATTATTGTTTTGATTTCTTATTTATAATTCATGTTTTAGTAGTGTTAGAATTTCAATTCATTGTTTTAGTAGTACTAAGATAGTACGAAAATGGACATCAAAGAGTCAAATTAAAATTAAGTGATCAGATTCGATAATTTCACTACACTAATCAAATAGATATTAATGTCTTCCTCAATAATCTAAATGAGTAACAAATCATGTATGTTTTAATTGAAAAAGAAATCATTATTGACATTAGACAATAAGAGGAATGAGATAATATTAAGGATGATAGTACAAAATACCAAAAATTTCATATCAAAAAGCTCTAAACATACTTAAGGGTTATAAATATTTTGGCTTCAACAAAAAGGTGTCCATGCTAGCGGCTTATTATGTACTCGTAAGATAAAAGATGTGGTAACAACTCTAAAGCATAAATCATTATCCTAAATAATTTTAGATAAATATTTTATTCCATCTTAAACATTTAAGGTAACATAATATATATTTTTTACAATGTGCATATAACTATTACTATGTAAAGACAAGTTTCTTAAGGCGAGACTTAGAAAAATTATAATTTATTACAAAGGAACTGCCGATAGATCTACTCAATTTTAATATCGTAATTAACGGATATCAGTGCTATAGCGTAACAAAGAAACTTGAAGGAGAGCAAAACTGCACGAACAGAAGATACTAAAGCCAGAGCAAAAACCCAAGCTGAAACAAAAGCTTGCAGCAGACCTTTCCAAAAATAACCAACATCACAAAAACACCCCCTGCAGTGTAAACACCAACACAGAAACCCGTCTGCAACACCCACAAACTACAGCAGCTAGGAACCACCGAAAAACGTTTTTACATAAGAAAACAAACCAGAATCATCTTGCTGCTCAATCAAACACCAACAAATTAAAAAACTCCAGCCACTGCAGATAGCCCATAACAGACTGTACCAACAGCAGATGGACAACAAAATTCCATCTCACCCAAGTACCCAACTACAAAGGTCATCAACCATATTAAGAGAAATTTACAAAGAGACCATATGTTCATCCGACTGAAGCCAACCAAAATTCCACAAAGACACCTGCTTGGCCCCCCACTCAAACAGATTCAATCCTCTGAATATAGAACTCACAAGATAAACAAGTCTTATATATTGATTTTGAGTTATAAACTTTACATATTTGGATTAAGTGCTACATATAATGGCCATATGGGCATTACGCTTTGTCTGTGTTGATTTCCATGGAATTTTTGTTAGACTATGATCGGGACACTTCAAGTGAAAAGTCTGAAATACGAGAGGAAATTTTGTAAAATTCCAGTATAAAACTTCTGTTTAGGGAATCTTCCTCATAATATTTTGATTTGTAAGGTATATAGTCAGATTATATAAAAATTTAATTAATGCGGGTTCAAAAGACAATTGGTGGGCCTATTTAGCGTTAATGGAACTCTTATTTCTTGTTTTTATCTTTTTCTGGTAATCAACTCATCAACTAAACTACCTTTAGTTTAGGTAGTTCAACGATTCTCTTAGAATTTTTGAATGTATTATTTAAAAAATCATAAGTTTAAATCTTTATAACTACTAGTAAGGGATAATCACTGAAGATTGATCTAATCGTTAATTTTAGGGTCTCAAGAGACTAATTGAGATACGCACAAACTAGACTGTATACAAAAAATAAAATAAAAACAAAAAAAACTCACCAAAAAGACCCTAAACATTGGTGAATATGAATCTGAATATTGGTGAATTGAATTATATCTGGTAATTGATTTTCTTTTGTCTTTTCTGGAGCAGACATGAGAAGCTAGAAATTTAAAATTTGATTGTAAAACTCGAAAAGGGGCTCATGCATATGATGGTTCATTGCTAGAAACAATTTAATCTAATACGTACGATCACTCATTTTAACTAAAAATGGAGCTACGGGGTCATGATATAGGCATATAGCAGTATGATTTTAAAACCCGGTCCGACTCGACCGGTTAAACCGATGGCTAGATCGGGTCAGTTCATATAAAAAATCAAAATTATCATTTGACCCACTTCTACTTACGGTTGGATCAATTTTTTTCAATGAACCACCGATCTAACCAATATAAACTGGGTCTGATACAGTAGAATATAAAAAATAATTAAAATTTTTTTATTATCATTGTTAAAAATTAAAATCTGAATTTTTTTTGCTAATATCATGATTGGACCACCGCTTGGACCGTTGACCGCAAAGTCAAACCCTGTGATCATGGCTTGGCTTAGGCCGGGTTAGGGTTATCCCTCGGATTGGGTTTTAAAACCTTGTATAGCAGTACACACATGGGTTGGGGTCGGATTATTTTCTCCCTGGAAGGGCACAAGGAGCACGAAAGTGTCATCTAAAAAGTCCCAACTATTTCGAGCACATTTCTTGCACGCCTCGTAAATTAAAAGTTGTAGGGATAAAAAGTCTATCACTAACAAAACACTATAGAAGAATAAAATCAAGTTAAGAAAAATATTTTAAAAAATTCTTTCTGAGACATGTTCTTATCAAACGACAGACTACTGCTGCACCTGATTCACATTCTATGTTTTTGATATTGAAACCTGGAGATCGGAGAAAAAAATCTAAGCAGATTTCTCAAGAAGTGCGACACGTGTAAAGTATACAGTTACACACCCCGTACGACACCAACCATACCAAAACGACAAAAAGCATCTATGATTCTAACAGACATCCGCTAACGGTGGTTCATCACTCTCTGCAAACGGGCCACGTATCCGAACAAATCAGAATGAAATTACTTGTTTGCCTCCACGTGTCTTGTCAATATTGATATGGATACTCACTTCAGTGCTAACACTATCACCTACGGGGAAGATGCTTGTCTTTTGACACGTTAAAGGACACGCGTCAAACGTTGTCGCTTTGTTTGACTTGTTGATCGTGCACCTTCGAATCATCATTAGCCAGTCTAGGCCTTGTCTCCAGCTCAATGACAAACCAACTTTAATCATGAAAATTACCAAAAAACCACGGTGAGCTGCTCTAAATTAACGTTTTGAGTAACGGCCTTGTTGTCCCAAAGTGGAAAGTTGGTAAGAGAATAATATATTATAATTTTTTAGTTTCAATAATTCTCGAACAAACTATTCTTCAGCCTTTAGCTTTTAGCTGTTTTCCTTTTTGAGTTTTTGTTCCATACCCTCAGCACGTGGTGACACATATGCAAACAACTTTATACAAATTAACAAATTGCTAACTTACACGCGTAAACTCCTGGTGATACCACGTTCTCAGACATTATTTGTTGTGAGATTAAAGGATACTTATGATGGATATTGTATAATTTCACACACTTCACCGGACTCACACACGTAGAATCACTGATATTTTCGAGCCACCAAAAAGATATTTCGGAATCTGAGACTGAGACGACACGTAGACACCAGTTTTCAATCAATCCATTTGCTGACATAATCTCCTTGATTCTACATTTCTCCTTCAGGCAATTCACGCAATAAGAAATCAACACGTGTCGCTTTCCAATAGCCTTCTGACACGTACCCTTCCTCAAACCAGAATCCATGGCACTGAAAATGAGTGATCTATTTCTTACACGACTCGTGTCCAACATTCAGCTTCTGAATCAGGTATATATACATATAAGCGCGTGAAGATCTCTAATTTGTCCATCACTATCTCATGCATTGTGTCCCAATGAGTGAGAACAAGAGACTCAAACCAAACACACCGACTCCTGACTCGGGCGAGTCGCCTTTGCTCAACGAGAGCATACTTTTTCTCATCTTCGAGTCAGTAAAATGGGACATTCACATCCTTTGCTTGACTGCCTCCCTTAACCAGAAGCTCCGGGCGATCGCAGAGCGGCTTCTTTGGCGGAAGCTCTGTGCGTATCGCGCGCCGCGCATGGTAAAAGCATTGGCTAACGGAGCCCCTAACAGCCGTATTAACGGTGGATGGAACGCGCTTGCTAAGCTAATGTTTTTCTGTTGCGGTTGTGAGTCAACTCGTAATTTCCAGCTGAGTCAACGTCTGGCGGGTCATTTCGTTAAATCGTCTCGGTTTTCAAAAACGTCGGGTAGGAGCTTTTTAACGAAGAAATGTCGGGGCGATTTGTTGTATGTAAGTGACCCGTGTGAGCATCCACTAGGGGATAAAGATGACGACGTGGGAATTTTCCGAGGGGTATTTCGGGGATTTACGAGATCCAAGACTAGAGCGTCCTTGATCCAACGCCAGGTGGGGTTGGAGGAGAGCGTGAGATGTCCTTACTGTGGGGCCCGCGTTTGGAGCATGACAACGGCTCGGCTGGTTCCTAAGAGCGCGACTCGGCGGCTGGGCACGCATGACGGTGGGTTGGAGTATTTTGTTTGTTTGAATGGGCACTTACACGGGACTTGTTGGCTGGTGCCGTTGTCGTCTGATGAAGAGGGCAATGACGGTAGTGAAGATTCTGATGACGGTCTTGATGATGATGACGACCGGACAGTTAAAGATGGAAGTACGAGCTCGATGGGAGAGGAGGTATAGAATTCCTTTGCTGTATCCAAACCAATGGATTGATGACCCCAGATTTTGTACCTCTCACTGATGATGTGGAGGATAGTATACACAATTTTGTGCTGATGTGGATTTTCTTTTCTCATTATTGTACTGGATATTGTAGTGCAGTAGATTTTTCTTAACTTGCGTTCTTTTCGTAATTCACATTCTGAAGGGATAATATTAGAAAAACCCCATAACTATAACGTAGCTACGAAACCATCCCAAGGTTGGGGAAATAAACTCTAGCCTTAGGTTTTTCGTAAAGTTACTGGATGCGTATAATAGTTCAATTTTTCAGAAAAGTTTTGCTTATTATTGGTCTTTCAATTTTTTTTGAAGGATACTTTAGATCTTTTCAAAAGTAAGAATATAAATTCACGGACACATTTGTTAAAAAGGGATTGTGAATGGGCAAAATTATGTTAATTAGCATTAAATTTAATTGAAAATGATAAAAAAAAAGAAATAAATGTCTAGTAACAACTATTAAAAAAAGAATAAAATTCATATTATTATAAAAATTATATAAACTTTAAAAATAAAAAAAATTCAAAATAACAAGTAGCCAACTGTTGGTCGTTAGCAAAACCAGTATCGTTGACTAATCTTTGGTTTGTTCGAACTTATTCAAATAGAAGCTAGATATGGCCACTGGGATGGCCAATGATTTGGCCACGCCTAACTAGACCGATTTGGCCAAATCAAGTTGCCATCGATTAGGTCCAGCGTGGCCAAATCGTTGGCCATGTTGGCAAGCTGGTCTAGGCTCTATTTTGGCTAGGCCTAAGAGAGGAGTGGCAACATAGACTGATGTCGGTAGCCTGGTTGGATAGAGATGGTCAATTACATCCTTGGCCGTCCATTTTTTTCTTTAAATTTTTTATTTTTTAATTATATAATTATTATGAGTTTAATCTTATTTTTTAAATTTAATTATTTTGTGTTTATAAATAATAGGAAAATTTTGAATTACATCTTTACCCTTAATAGGTGTTATATTTAACATTCTTTAACTCTAATTTGTCCATTTTTAGTGGATTTTAAAATTTGTGTCCATTTACAATTCCTTTAAAAATAAAAAAAAGTGGTCGAAAATATTCTCCCCTTCTAAAATTTTATTAAAAAACCTTAATTGAATTTTTTTTCCTAAATTTCCCCTTCTTCTCCTCCTCCATCACTCTCATTGTTTTTCTCATAAATCCAGCCTCCTCACGACTAGAGGAAGTTGGATCTAGTCTCATACCAACACAATGAGATTGGATTCGGCCTCTTATAATCGTGAAAATGCTAGTTTCAACCAAAAGCGATTGTCGAGAGGTCGAAACAACCTTAACGGCAAGGAAAATGAGCTAAGATTTGCAAGTTTTGATGGAAATGAGTTAAGTCCTATTTTCCAAACCTTTGGATGGCTTCATAAATAACGTTACAGCGATGGGGGCTTTATGAAACTATCCCTATCTACAAAACTACCTGCCATACAATTATGGTGTTATTGCTCATTAAATGAAAACGTACTCTTTGGAATTAAATTCATTAAAGTTGATTGCACCATTTAATTGTAATACAATTTATTTGCAATTTGGATTACATTATTCCTTCAAAGGAGAAAGCACTCTTTCAGCCAATAATATTAATTGCAAAAAAATAAATAAATAAAATATATATATAGACCTGGCACGTGTCATCTAACCAACCAAAAATATGAAGGGCAATTTAGTCAAGAATAAAAGATTCAAATTGTTGGAGCTATTTATAGGTACTACAACTTTGCATCAAAAGCGGTTGCCGTGGTTGTTGCCGCCATGTTTCTACTTGTATTGCATTGCCTCACACACTTTTCACGAACCAACTAACAAAATCAAAGACTCGATCAAAAGCCATGCTTTTTAAGGTGTCGTAATTTTCCCTCCATTTCCTCTCTCTCATTTTCCGCGATTTTAGTTTAATTTTCTAGGCAGCCAAACAAGTCAAGGACTAATGCTTTTTCGGTTTCCGCGATGATTAATCGAGATTTCATTTCAGAATTGAGGAAGCAATTGGCGAGTCTTAAACGTAAAATGTTATAAGATTGTTTGAAATTGTTGCTTCAGGAAAAGAAATGGCGAGTCTCAAAGATATAGGCGTTGCCGCGGCTATTAATCTTTTATCGGCGTTTACGTTTCTTGTGGCGTTTGCAATTTTACGACTTCAACCGATAAATGATAGGGTTTACTTCCCTAAATGGTATCGTAAGGGGGTTAGAGATAGTCCAACACATTCCGGAACATTTGGGAACAAATTTGTTAACTTAGACTTTAGAACCTACTTAAGGTTCTTGAATTGGATGCCTCAAGCACTCAAAATGCCTGAAAGTGAACTTATTGATCACGCCGGACTAGATTCTGTTGTACAAATCAGGATTTACCTCCTTGGGTGCGTTTAATTCTGACTCATGCATTGATATAAGTCTAGTACTTCATTTGTGTGTGTTTTTCTTTTTAATTTATTTATAATGGATTGATCATTTGATGATATAGATGATTCTTTTAATTTGCAGCATTAAAATCTTTGTCCCCCTAGCTGTACTTTCTTTTCTGGTTTTAGTGCCAGTCAATTGGACAGGGAAGACATTAGAGCATAGTAAGCATGTAACATTCGATGATATCGACAAGCTCTCAATATCCAATGTTGCATCTGGATCAAAAAGGTGAGGAGCGATTTATATTCTCTCTTCTGTCACTTTGCTGTGAGATGCTAGCTCTTTGTAATATTGGAACTGAAATAGAATGTAATTGTGTTCTATTTTGACTTTTACTGGTATTATAACTTGCCTTGTGTAACGAATCTCACATTATAAATGTATTGGGAGGTCTTAGGCTTATAAATGGGGGAATCCTTCCACCTAATAGGTTAACCTTTTAAATGTGAAACTCTCAGCCCGTGGCAAATGGTATCAGAGCAGACTCGGTCCATCTTTTGATGTCCCATCAAGCGCCCACACAAGAGTGTCCACGTGTAATTATGGGTCCACACGAGAGTGAGATGGACGGGTAGACAGGGGGCCCCACCTGTGACGATGGCGTCACAGGATTGGATAGAGAAGAATGTAACGAATCCTACATCAGAAGCATATTGGAGAGGTCTTAGACTTATAAATAGGGGGAGTCCCTTCACCTAATAGGTTAGCCTTTTGGGTGTGAAACTCCCAGTCCGTGACACTTGCCTTATAGTAATAATTATGTAATGTGTATATGTCCGTATCGAAAGAAATTTTAGTGAGCGCAATGAGTCATCCTGGAAGTTATCCTAGAATGTTTTATATCTGAGCTGTGGTATGGAGACTAGCAAGAATCTTAAAGTTGAATCTCACTAGTAATATTAATATATGCCTTCTGTTTCTTTTTAATTTTCACTGTCAATAGGAATTTGTGTTATTATATGAGTTCAGCTTCTAGTTCATATTTTTCAGGCTATATGCACATATAGCAATGTCCTATGTCTTCACATTTTGGACATGCTATGTGCTTCACGAGGAGTACAAGATAATTGCAGAAATGAGGTTGAGATTTCTGGCATCTGAAAATCGTCGCCCTGATCAATTCACTGTGAGTTTGTTGGTTCTTTTCTTTTAGCTTAATGCCAGTGTTTATGTCTATGTTGTCTAACTGTCCTATTTCCTAATTGTTAACTGTATAATAGGTCCTTTGTTTGGGCATTCTAACACATTTGCTAATGTGTAAAATAAGTTAGATCTTAATACAGTAAAACTTCTCTATAATAATAATGGTGGGATCAAACTAATTTATTACTATAAAAAAGTTATAACTTAATAGAGGTATAGTTACTAAAATTAATATTTTGATTTCTTATTTTATAATTCATGTTTTAGTAGTATGTATTAGGATTTTAATTAATTGTTTTAGTAGTATTGGTATTACTATTAGTATCACACAACTGTTATGTTCCTATCACCAGTTAGCACTTCCAAATCCAGCTGTGTGATACAGGCATCATTAGAAATTTCAAAGGTTATTATAGTCAACGTTTTAATCGCCTATTTTTGAAATGGATAAAAGATCATGTATTGAAATCAGAAAAGAAAAGTATCCTTAATAAAATTGTAAATGCAACTGTTGCATGGTCAATTGATGTGAAGCCACATACAATTGTCAATTGTTTTAAGCAATGCAAAATTAGGACCCCTGGTGTCGATGAATTGCAAGTTACAAATGAAGTGGATGTGGAGAATAAAAAACTAATTGCAGAATTGACTGACCAGATTCGACAATTTCACTACACTAATCATATTAATGTCTTACTCGATCATCTAAATGGCAACAAGTCGTATATGCTTTAATTGAAAAAGAAATCATTGCTGCAATTAGACAAGAAGAGAAAGAAAATAATACTAAGGATAATAGTATAGAAATACAAAAAGTTTTATGCCATGAAACTCTAAACATGCTTGAAAAGTTAGAAATATTTTGGTTTCAACAAAAAGATGTCCATGCTAACGAATTATTATATACCCGCAAGTTAAAAATTGTCATAACAACTCTAAAGCATAAATCATTGTCCAAAACAATTTTAGATAAATATTTTATTTCATTTTAAACCTTTGATGTAACTAGGATATATATTTTTACAATATACAGATAATTATTATTATGTGGAGACAACTTTCCTTATATAAGATAAAAATTAGAAAAATTATAACTTATTACAATGTGGAATTTATTCTTATTTATAACTATCTTAAATTAAAACTAGAATTTTTTATGACTATGTAGATTTTATTCTTATATAGAGTATCACTATAGAGAGGTTTTACTGTAGAAGGTAGATATGTCGTGAGAGAAACGTATTATATCCAAGGATTGTGGACTTAGTGAGTACTTCTTAGATTGGATGAGTGGTTAAATTTCATGTGTTCTGTAGATTATTGTCTAACAGCAAATGAAAATTCTAAGTAGTTAAGAGTTACATTAGAGTTGCTCACGTTGTTTTTCCGAGTTAAGATGCATATGATGGAGAATCTTACAGATAGAATTTGACAGTGATGTATAAGCTCTGTCCATACTGATAGTTCAATTGGTGCACATAATCAAAATTGGATATCTGCAACACAGATAATCTATATAAGAATAAAATAGTGAGACATTAATTTTAGAATTTATTTAAACTTTAGCTTCTAACACTTCAATAAACGCCAGTTATTTGGTTACACTAATTGTTCTCTTTTTGAATGCAAACTTGGTAGTTGGAATGTCTTGATTGAAGCAATATCTCGAAATTAGTATATGTTCTTGTCTGTGAGATCATCTGTTGCTCTGATCAGGACTGTTTCCATTTAATTTTTTATCGAGGCTTGCTGTTTATCTATTTTAATACTCTTGGCAGGTTCTTGTGAGAAACATTCCTCCAGATCAGGATGAATCAGTTACTGAGCACGTCCAACATTTCTTCTGTGTAAATCATCCTGATCATTATCTTACTCATCAGGTATGCATCGTTCTCAAGCTGCATTAATTATAGTAGCTTGATTCATGATCTAATAATGGGTACTGCTGCAAATAAGTAAAAAGAAATCATAGTTACCTTGTAGTATGGATAGGGATTTTTTTCTTTGATAGAACTCTATTTAATTTTGAAGAGTTCTTTATAAAGCATGATCAATTTCATTTTCAACTTTTATGTTATCACGTTTGAGAATGTACTGGAGCTTCACTACTTCAATTTTCTAGGTTGTCTACAATGCAAATAAGCTTGCTGCATTGGCGGCAGAGAAGAAGGGTTTGCAAAATTGGTTAACCTACTACAAAAATAAATATGAGAGAACTTCGACGAAGCCAACCACAAAGGTTCTTCAGTTCATCTTTAGCTTCCTGTTTTTGTTTCATTTACTTTAGATTTCTTTTATAAATAATCAATTTTGTTCAAACAATTGTCATTTTGTATATAAAAATATTGATTTACACGTATTGAGTTTGTCATCTTATTTTCTATCATATATAGACAGGTTTCTGGGGTCTTTGGGGAACTCAAGTGGATGCAATTGAACATTATACGGCTAAGATTGAGAAGTTGACTCAAGAAGTAAGTTTGCATATGCTATAATAAAGATTTATCTTTGGTTTTCTATTGATTTAGAAGCTTTCTGGTGGTTATTTGTTTTTTTTATTTTGCTGCTTCTCTTGCTGTTATGGCCGTATTTAAAGAACTTGGTAAAAGCACATGGCGGTTAAACTCAGGTCCTTGTGTTTGCTACCATCTTCACTGTTCATATGTATACCTGGCCATAGTTTCAATAAGAACAGGTGCCTTCAGATTGGAGTGTTCTCTGTCTTCATTCTGAATTTCATCTGAATGAAATTTAGGTGGTTTTCATGCTCCATTTTGAAATGAAGGATGAAGAATGATAAAGATTTTATATCAATTTGAACAAACATTAAATACACAATCAAATGTTAGAAGTATTGTAGGACAACCCCAGGCATTGGATCATGTGTTAGGGGAGGCAGAAATTTTGCACAAGGAGAAGCAAAAAATAAAGCTAGTATTGTAGAAGGAGCAAAAAGTCTAGGTTGTAAAGCTATACAAGATACTAATTCTATGAAAGTCTCAGTAAAATCTAAACATTATTATTTCAGAGTGGACAAGTGAAGAGACTGGAGAGGATGGGATTTAAAACTCTAATATGATGGGAAGTCAAGAGTAGCGTCGGTCAAGGCTGAGATTGAGCGTGGCAGCTATCCTGATTGTTCTTTATCGGGGATTGCAGTGGGATTTGGAACCTCCATTAGGGAACACGGTAGTTCAAAGGATGGGGAAATGCCACTTCTCATTGTGACTGAAAATAGAAAGAGAGAAACAAAGTTAGCTGACATAATAAAATTATGAACAACTTAATTGTAGTGATTGCACTTCCAAAGAGTGCTATTCAAAGCGAAAAATAATTCTTTTAGCTGATTCCAAATGGTATCTAGAAGTTTTGATTTGAATCCTTTAATCATAAAATCTCCCCGAGAGATCTTATGTTTGACTGAGTGTGTTGTCCTGTCACCCATTCTTTCATGCTGTATTCGTTTGTTATGAAGATTATCCAATCCGGTGCAAGCAGCAGTGCCATCAGGCATATTCTTGTTTCTCTAATTTCTACATGGAAGGAGAAAAACTTATCAGTAAGGTTGTGATGCTATTTTATCTTTTCATTCGAAAGGAATTTAGTTTTATGAAGTTGACAAGCGTATGGACAATGCATTCCTTCATATCTCTTATCCTTCTGGGAGTAACAATTTGTTACTGAGTATTCTAGAAATTTTCTAGTTTTTGGAAGTATGAAGTAGGAGTATTACTACCATATGTGCATTTTATAATTGTTGTGTGTTTGTCACTGACTAATATTTCTACTTTTCACAAATCTGTAAATGTGATGACCAGAAATAACTTCACTACATGCCCTGCCTAATTAATTTTCTTTGTTTGCTTCTGAAGTGTAATATGGACATTTTTATACGCAGGAGAATACCGAAAGAGAGAGGGTAATGAATGACCCTAATTGTATTAATCCAGCAGCATTTGTTTCATTCAAATCTCGATGGGGAGCAGCAGTCTGTGCTCAGACTCAGCAATCAAGTAACCCTACAATTTGGTTGACAGAGTGGGCTCCTGAGCCACGTGACATTTATTGGAAAAATCTTTCTATACCATATGTTCATTTGACTATACGAAGATTGCTCATGGCTGTTTCTCTGTTTTTCCTAACTTTCTTTTTCATGATTCCCATTGCATTTGTTCAATCCCTCGCCAACATCGAGGGGATTGAAAAGGTTTTTCCTTTCTTGCAGCCTCTTATAGAAACGTAAGTTTATTCTTCTACTGCTGCTAAGATATTCTAATGTTGTGATGCATTCCTTATATTTATTTTGTCTATCTCATTCTATTAAGCTAATGCTTCTAATCAATGGACATCTTAAATTATCAAAATGACACAAAAGGGATCTTTTTAACTTACTACCACCTTTTTCAAGAAACTTTTTACCAACGCTTGTGTACATGGCTATGCCACTAAGGTTCTGACTAACCAAGATAAAAAGGAAATGTAGTCGTTCACACTACTCTAATCCTAAGTAGTACAGTTCTCTTAATGAAACCAGACAAGCTCTGACAGTGTTCAAGTTGGATTTATCTTGGTGAAAGGGCTCTCACAAAAGTTAAACTTGGAGAGTCTGATACAAGGTTATGATTATGGATGATTTCTGCTACTTAATCCTAGTCACAGGATACAATGAACTATAAGATATTTTCTGATTGCCTCCTCACTAGTACTGCTGTTTTCAGGCTTGAGGTTGTCTAAGTTTTAACTGTTTGAAATTCTTTTCTGCAGTGGGTTTGTGAAGTCAATAATTCAAGGATTTCTTCCGGGGATTGCTCTGAAGATATTTCTTATTGTACTTCCATATTTTCTCATGACCATGTCCCAGATAGAAGGATTTACATCACTCTCGTCATTGGAGAGGAGATCGGCTGGGAAATATTATTTGTTCATACTGGTCAATGTTTTTCTTGGAAGCATTATTACAGGAACAGCATTTCAGCAGCTTGAAGCTTTTCTTAATCAGCCCCCAACAGAGTATGTTGCTTAAAATAAATAACTTGCATCGAGTATCAAAGTCTCTTCAATCGAAGATATTATTTAAATATGCTTTTCTGTAAAGCACTAGTCAGACATGTGGCCCAATAATTCTTTGATTCATGCTAAATTTGCGGGCCATTCTAAGTTATTACTTTATTTCTATCAGATACATAGATGTTCTTCCCTAAGCTAATTATCTTTTTGTTTTATCATATGATGTATTACTGAATGACTAGTAATCCTGTCAACATTTGAGTGCCTTGGCCTTTTATGTGCAATTATACTTTTAGTTGATGGTCACCTGATAACATGAAGGTAATTGAAATGCACTTGTATTCTCTCCACAGGATTCCAAAAACTATTGGCGTGTCCATTCCAATGAAAGCAACTTTCTTCATTAGCTATATAATGGTTGATGGTTGGGCTGGAATTGCTGCGGAGATCCTCAGATTGGTACCATTAGTCTTATTCCACCTGAAAAACTTTTTTTTGGTTAAGACAGCCCAAGACAGGGATGAGGCAATGGATCCTGGATACTTCAAACTTGCTTTATCTGAACCTCGGATCCAGTTCTATTTCTTGCTGGGACTTGTATATGCCGTCGTCACACCCATACTTATTCCTTTCATCATTGTGTTCTTTGTCTTTTCA
The DNA here is from genome assembly GCA_026225825.1 of Pistacia integerrima. Lineage (NCBI taxonomy): Eukaryota > Viridiplantae > Streptophyta > Magnoliopsida > Sapindales > Anacardiaceae > Pistacia > Pistacia integerrima. The sequence continues at coordinate 24,370,351 of CM047736.1, forward strand.
TATCTGGTATTTCGTCATCAGGTACCGTAGTTAATATAATTTTCATGCTTTCAACTTCCAGTTAGCGTCTGTTTGTGTGTGCGCACACATACATTTTACATGGCTATTGATAGGGTCCCTCAATTTTTAGAGCACTCTTTATCTTAGCAATTGCAACTTTGTCTATATTCATAGGATTCATCACAGCAAAGCAGATCTATAATTCACAATGGAGAGATATGGATGGTCATAAAAGTGCCTTGGAAATCTATGCCCACATTTGTTGAATGTTCCATTGGTTTTATCTCTAATTGGTAGTGACAAAAATTTTCATTAGATAGAATTTCAGCTTGAAAATTCTCTTACTAATGTTCACTGTAGTAGTAATGGTTGATTTTTATAACAGTAGGTTTGATGAGTTGTTCTTCATCCACTTTTTTTGTTGCCATCTTGGGCACTGATTGTTTCTATTCAGGTGAACAATACGAGCTAGACCACATTCTTCATTCCAAAATGTTGTTTATAAGATTCGTTTTGTTCTTGTTTGTTTAATGTTTACTTGTACTTACTAGTTATAGTAAACAAAGTTTATAATACAAAGTTCATTGTTGATCATTGCTTTTTTACTCTTTTTTTGCAAGGTTATCAACGTGTATGTCCAAATATCTGAGAGTGGAGCTGCATTCTGGCCTGATGTCCATAGGCGTCTGATTGCCAATTTGATAATATCTCAACTGCTTCTGATAGGTTTGCTAAGCACGAAGAAAACTGAGAGATCAACACCTTTGCTCATTCCCCTTCCAATCTTGACCTTCTGGTTCCACAGATATTGCAAGGGCCGTTTTGAATCTGCATTTTTGATGTTCCCATTACAGGTTTGACCAAATACTTATAATTAGAAATTTTTATCAACTTTTGAATGGTGACATATTGAATGTTGATGATATGTGATGCCATTTGCCTTGCATCATTATTAGAATCAAGAGACCTCCAGGCTTTGAGAATCCATTTTGAATCTTTGAACAATATGCTTGTTCGACCAATTTCAACAGTTTTTTATGATCAATTGACATAGTTGAAAGTAGGGGTGTTCAAAAGAACCGGTTGGAACTAGAACCGGCGGGTGCCCTGGGTTTGGTTCTGGTTCCTACCCAGAACGAGTCGTCAATGGGTAGGTTCCGGTTCCAGTTCCTATAGTTAGGAACTGGAACCAGAACCAGGAACCAGAAACCGAGACTAATATAAAATAAAATTAAAGATTAGGGGGGTTAATAAAAACTTTTGTAAAAAAAGTAATGTGAATACATTTATATTTATATTTCATAACATTTAAAGTAAGTTAGTTTGACTTTTGAGAATCTACCTTTACAAAGTAATGGAGTTTATAATTTTGAATTTATAATTTGTAATTTTATTTTTGTTAATAAGTGCCAGGTGGGGGGGTATTTGTAAGTTTTTAAGGGTTTTTTTGCAATTTTAAAAACTTTTGGGGGTCATGGAATTTTACAGGGTATCCAGAACCAGAACCGGAACCGAAACCGTCGTTACAGGTTCTGGTTCTGGGTATCTAGGAACCGGAACTGTCGTTCTGGTTCTGGTTCCAAATTTCAAGGAAGCGTCGGTTCCGGTTCCGGTTTCGATTCATTCAAAAAGTATAAGGTACCCAGAACTGAACACCCCTAGTTGAAAGCCTCTGCGTACTTTTATAATGAAATTAAGATTACTTGACAACGATCCGCAACTGACATTTAATAACATCACAGGAGGCAATGGTGAAGGATACGCTTGAACGGGCTAGAGAACCGACTCTAAATATAAAAGATTATCTACAGGATGCTTATGTACATCCTGTTTTCAAGGGTGGTAACTCTGAGAGGCCACAGATTGCTGAGGAGGAGCGTAACAGTCCACTTGTTTCTACAAGAAGAAATAAGAGTAGTAGTAAACCTTCTTCCGAGTCTAGTTATTCAGCTGGTCACTGATATATATATATATGCACGGAAATTATTCTTGCTCTCATTGATTTCCAGCATTGCTTCCAGATCAGCTTGCACATACAACTGGAAAAAAGAAAGGTCAGCTCCCGTTCATTTAATTGCTTACACAGTGAATAAATATATTGGAGATGAGTTTGCAAAGTGCAAGCTTGAGAGAGAAATGATAGTAAGAGAAGTCCAATGGATTTTATAGATAGGGACTTCGTTTCATTGTTTTATTTTTGCCAAAGTGTTCTTTATATACCAATTTAATTCTTTGAGTTAACAATACACATTTTGAACATAGAAGATGCCCATGGAGGCAGAAAAACTGTGATAATAATTACAGTTTTTACATTGTCACCTTACAGTTTGGTGTATAATTTTAGGAAATTAACACCAATACTATCAAATTTAAGGGTTGACAAAAACATTTTGTTCATCCTAGCTTATTTTGGGTTGTGCTTTTTTGGATCCGTCTCGTTTAAGTTGTAATTCTTTATTCTTTATAAAATTATCTGGAGACAAATTTTTTTTTTTTTTTTTTTGTTCAAATAGCTTTTTAATCAAACGGTTTCATTTTTATATTAGAATTACGTACTATTAAAACAGACAACCAAAACTTCTAGCTAGTCGTTCAAAATTGCACCTTCGTTTGTCAAGAAATGACCGAAATTTATTCTAAATATCATTTATATCCCTTGAACTAAAAAAATCTCTATTCTGGGTGTTAGCATTAGACTCCTATAATTGGAGGAAAGTTTTTGTAGGAGTTGGTTGCAATTGAATCCTATTAATAACAATTTGATAAACCTTCTTTTAATTAAAAAAATATTTGATATTTGATGTCTATATATATATAATCACTTGATAACAATATTTCAAAAAAACTACTTTAAATACACGAATTTTTACCTGATTTTTTTATTTTAAACTTGTTGGTACATGATTTTGACACCAACGACTAGCACGTACAAAGTGTTAAGCTTTACTTAGAAATTACATGTGAATGATTATAATTGGATACAAAGATTGAATAATAAATAAGAGATATGATTTTTAAAGTGGTTCAGATATTTAAAGCGAATCTTATGTCTACTATTTCTTTTATATATGAGAGATTACAAGAGGTCGCGTATAGCGAACAACGAACAAAGGTACAATGACTGAGTATTTAGAGAGAATATTAAGCCAGGCTCTTTCCCATACGTTATCTTTGTTCTGAAAATAAAGATTACAATTAGAATGAGGATTTAGTCTCAGAATCCTGAAAATAAGAGAGGGATACCTCTATTTATGGTGGAAGAATTCAAGATAATGATTACAAATCTGCAAGTGGATAGGTGTCGTGCAAGTCTTTTCTTGCCTCTCATTAGCTGATAACTTAAAAAATATTCTTAAATTACCTGGGGCTTGGACATATGTGCGGTCATCGGTCACTCATAGATAAAACCTGAATTTGCTAAGTTGATGAGAACCATATTCTTTCTGTCATGGAGCAACATGATAGCTCCTGGACGATATAAAGTCTTTTTAAACTCCGATTGGTATTTGCTGTCCTAGGTTAACGCCGGCCTTGAATTTTAGGCATAACAAAACTATAGCCTGAATACATTATACTTAATTGTAATAATTTTGAATTATTGATAAGTGGGTTTGTAATGATGTTAAAATAATAATAAAAAATTGTATGAAATATCTGAATTCCCGGTTTGATTTCTATATATATGCCTACACACAAATTAATTAATTAGCATAATATGCTGTTGGATAATGTTATCTCACCTGGTCATAATCTTATTCATTTTTTTTTAGAGTAAACGGCTTTTTCCCACCCAAGGTTTGCCTTAATGATACTTTCCCACCAAAAAAGTTTCAAAATATCACTTTTCCACCCAAAGTTTATATTATGTTAATACCTAAAACCGATTATGGCCGTTGTTAGCGGTAAAAATTCTCTCTGTCACCACCATTTGAAACTCTGGTCTCTTCTCTACAAAACCCCTCTCACTCTAGCACTTGATTTCTCACCGATTGTTGGCTACCGCAAAGCTAAGGTTTTCTATTCTTAGTTGATTTCCGACTGATCCTGAGAATGAATATTCAATCGGTCATCACCATTCGATCCATCGACCTCCACTCTACAAAACCTCTCTTACCCTGACTCCTAGTAATTCGCCGAATGCCAGTTGAGAAAATGAAGTGTATTTTGGGTATTATCGAAAGAATAATACTACACATACAACATTCATCTACAACATTATGTAGCAAAAGATGATTGGGTGAAAGTTTAATTTTAATTTAAAATCAACCAATCATATTTTGTCACGTAATATTGTATGAGAAATGTTGTATAAAAATGTTACATGTGTAATATTACTCCTATCGGAATATAAACTTTTGGTGAGAAAATGGTATTTTAAAACTTTTTGGGTAGGAAAGTGTCATTAAGGCAAACCTTGGGTGGGCAAAGGTGTTTACTCTTTTTTTAAACGCCTTTTTTTAGTAAAACCCATGTGCTTGGTCTTTTTTCGTGAGCACTCGTTATTTTCGAAAATGTGTATTAATCCCATATATTTGGCTTTTTTGTATGAAAACCTACTAGTTTAAAAAATGTGATCTTAACTCCCATGTGTTTGAGCTTTTTTTTACTGAGTATCCACTAGTTTCGAAAATGTTATCAATTCAACCTTCAAATTTATTAACAATTTCATCCATTTAACCTCCAAAAAATATATTAACCTCTCAGCATTATTGACATCTTTTGAATGTTAGATTGATAAAATTTAAGTGAATAGTAAAAACACATTTCCTTCAAAAATGGAGGTTAGGATTGCAATTTCGAAACTAATAGGTACTCACAATTAAAAAGGCCAAACATACAGGGTTAGGGTTAAATTTTCAAAACTAACAGAGTGCTCATAAAAATACCAAACATAGGGGGGTTTGCTATAAGTATCCCTTTTTTAATTCAGCAATGCTACAGACACCGGTGTTTTTACACCGAAATTTTGTATCGGCTGACGTGTGTGCTGACTCAACCATCCAAATCATCCCACGTGTTTTGGCGTTATTGAATTTGATCTAATGAACGGCCGTCCATAACATATGGACGGCCGTTCACTCATATGGACCCCCGTCCATATTATATGGACGGGGTCCATTTACTATGGACGGGCGTCCTGATTTAGAGGACGCCAGTCCATTGCTAAATAAAAATAAAAAATATTAAAAAAAATTAGGGACGGCCGTTCATAGGTCATGAATGATCATCCATAAACATTGGACGGGCGTTCATATGTTAATGGACGCCCGTCCTTTAATTTTGGACGGTTTTTAAAATATAAAAAATTAAAAAAAATATGGGACGCTCGTCCACAAATTGTGGACGGGCGTCCCTAATGTGTGGACGGGTGTCCGTATAGAATGGACGCCCGTCCATAATTTTGTTTAAAAATTTTTAAAAAAATATTTGGACGGTCGTCCCACCTCTAATTAAAATAAAAAAAAGAAATTAAAAAGTTTTAGGTTTATTTAAAACTTTTAAAATAAAAAATTAGAATTAAAAACGTTTTAGGTTTATTTTGCACTTTTTGGGAAAGCGTTTGAAAAAAAAGGGGCAGCGGTCTTCTTCTTCTTTCTTCCATCTGAGCTCTGGTTCGTCTGGTTCTTCATCCCATCTGCGCGCTCTGGTTCACGGTCTTCTTCATCTCAAAAAAACAAATCAGCCGCGGTAATAAGATACTTCTGTTTCTCAATTGTTATTTTTTTTTTTTTATTTTGTTGGATGAATGTGTTGAGAAATCCAGTCCATTTGGTGGGATTTGTTTGTGTGATTGACAAATAGAAGTGTTCTGTTTTGAGTGTTTTTGGCTTGGAAAATGCTTACATTTTTGTTGGTTGTGTGATCTGCTCTCTGTGAAGGCCGTTTGTTGGTTGTGTGGCTTACACTTTCGTTTTTCAATTTTTTTTTCAATATTATGCATGATACAATTAAATTAAGCCTACAAAATACTGTCAAGTGTTATAAACAATCAGAGTTGGGAGCTTGAACTACCAATGCAGGCTTAAACATATGTTTTTGTCAATAGACACTGTAATGCAAAACATCGGTTTTTTTTTTTTATTTTTTTGTTGCTGTTGTTCCTAACTGATTGAGTAAGTTGGAAATAAGGATTATAAAGCATTTTTGCTGAAAGTTTAATGTTCAAATTTGAAGTGGATTGAGTTGAGCTGCAGGTTTAATAAGTTGAGTTGGAGTTGATTTGAATTGATTTGAATTGAAGTGGTGTTTTTGTTTATTGTTTCATTTCAGCAACCTTTGTTTCCTTAACTCTTTACCATTATCAATATAGCATTTTCCATTATTCTGAGTTGTGGTTGGATTTGGTGTTGGAATCTTGCTGAATGTGTGTTTGGTTATATTGTATTGTCGCATTTGAGTTGTGTGTGTGTGTTTAAGTTGAGTAGAGATCTGTGAAGGTACCGAGTTCCATCAGTTTATGACTTTTATGTCGACCAAAATTTACATGTACTGGTGGCTAGTTTTATATGCATTTATGGGTTGCATTTTTGTTGAATAAAAGCATGAATTGGAGGTTGGAATTATGGTTCGACGCATAAGGGACATGGAGGGGTACATGGTCGATCAAAAATAATTTGGGCAAAAATCACTAACCATGTAATTCCACCTCCTCCAATTCATGGTTGACATGAGTACATGGTCGACATAATTTGGGCAAAAATGCAGTCCAGAACCATGTAATTTCAGCCTCCAATTCATGGTTCTGGACTGCATGTTTGCCCAAATTATGCAGGTAAAGGTGGCTAAAATCCCAGCCACCTTTACGCATCAAGTGGGCAAAAATGCGATCGAGCAACCATGAATTGGAGGCTGGAATTACATGGTTCGACTGCATTTTTGACCAATTTATGCAAGTAAAGGTGGCTGGGATTTTAAATTTAAAATCCCAGCCACCTTTACTTGCATAAATTGGCCAAAAATGCGATCGAACCATGTAATTCCAACCTCCAATTCATTATTCGATGCATTTTTGCCCACATTATGCGAGTAAAGGTGGTCGGGATTTTAAATTTAAAATGCATCATATAACACATAACCAAAGAAATCCCATTCAAACACATACAGAAATCAAACAGCTCTTAATATGACTCATCCCAAGAATGTGGATTAATTTTGATAGTATACTGTTAAAAGTGGGATACATGGTTATGCTGTATGTGTTTGTGATAGTACTTATGGATATGTTTTTTGCAGGGTTTTAGAAGGAAGCAGAAAATGGTAAGAGCAAAAAACACAAGCACTCCGGATGCAGGCTCTTCGTCATCTGGAGTCCAATTTCGAGACAAGCAACATAAAAAGCAATACAAAGAGATGGCGAAAAGAGTATTTGTCTTGGAAGAAGTTTGGATATAGAATTTATAAGTAGTTTGGGTTTAGGTGATGAGATTAATGGTTGGATCCGTAATTTGAAATGGGAGCAGTTGGCGAGTATTACATATGACGGATATAAGCATTTGATTTACGAGTTTTTTAGTAGTTTGGAAGTTGTGGAGACAAGTACTGATGATTTACCGTATACAATGTTTTTTAGATTAAAGAATCAGAATTGTGTAGTAAGGCCACAGGACTTAGCAAACTGGACAGGGATTGACTTTGAAGGTTTGGATAGCGTACCCAAAATGTGGGATTCCAGACAAGCTTGGACGGATGTTTCTGGAATAGGGGTTTATCATCCACGGTGTAAATCTACCAAGTTAAGAAATCCTGCCATGAGAGTTTTTCACAGATTTCTGACATTCACATTTAATGGCAGGAAAGAGACAAATGGGAATGTGACAGTGAATGATTTATTGTTGATGGAAGCAACGAGAATGAGGAAGCAAGTAAATTCAGCTCGATTATTGATTAAAAAGTTGGGAGAGATTAAAGCGAGAAAAAGGTGATTGCGCGTTACGGGGAAAGCAGTAAAAGATTAAAAGCGAAAAAGGTGACATTTATTGGGGGATGATTGTTACGCTAATATGTCAGAAGTTGGGTTTTCAGACCACCCCTTTAGATGAAGCCAATAAGATAAAGTTTTCTGCAAATAATTTGTTGGGGGATGTCACATTGTCTAAAATGGGTTTGATTAAAAAGAATGTGACAGGAGAATGGTTGTTGATTAGGGATGAAATTGAGGGAGAGGCAACGGTGCAGGGAGGTGTCCCTATTCCAGAAGGGGAAAATGAAGGACGAGTCTATGTGCGGAAAAGAAGAAGAACGAGTATGGAACCTGGATCTTCTCAAAATGTAGAACAAATGTCTTCTCAAACCTTAGATGAAATAGTAAGCAGAATTGATCGGATTGAAAGGTTTCAAGAAGAGAGTTTTTCACGTATTGAGAGGAAAATGCAAGAACAACAGGATCAGTTGCAAAGTGATTTCAACTCGTTCGCATCAAGAATAGAAGAAACGGTTGACATCCTTGGGGAACGCATGACAGAAATATCCAACATGATGAAGAAATTCTCACCAGCCTCGTCCTCCTCCAGTCAGCCTCCACCCTCTACACTAGGATGAAGAACTACTGAACAATCTCTGTCTTCTCAACATTTGTATAGTTAATTGGGGCATCGACTATGAATGTTAATTGTAATTATGTGTAGTTCAAATACTGAACTGTATGTACAGAAATATGTTAATTAATAAAGTTTGATTTTACAATATATTCTCAATTAGCTGAACTTCTCCAATTTCATATGACTGTTAATTTTTAGTATAAATGTTATGTATGAAGATTATATGTGGCACAGTATAATCTTAAATGAAATGTAGAATAATCTGAAATAAAATGTGACGATAATATATACTGAAAACATCCAGAATAAGGATAATATATACATTTACGTTATTATTATGAATTCAACACCCTACAATCAACAATGTACTCTTTCCCAACTAGCAACAGAAATAATCAAAATAAAACAACTGATGCCAAAAGAAATATCAATACCCTAAATCTGAAATGAAATGTAGAATAATCTGAAATGAAATATAACGATAATATATACTGAAAACATTCTGAATAAGGATAATATATACATTTCTATTATTATTATGAATTCAACACCCTACAACCAACAGTCTACTCTTACCCAATCAGCAACAAAAAGAATAAAAACAAAACAACTGATTCGGCATATAGCTCAACTGCATTCATCAGAAATTAACCACAACGCAAGTAATTTCTACCGAATACAAATGCAATAATGCTCCAACCAGTGGACGATATCAAATCTCTCCCAACGAAATATGTTCATCATTTACATCTTCCTGTCCAGGACATAAATTATTATTTGCTTAGAGATTCTGAACCGGACCAGTGGACAACTGTCAATGAAACATAACCACAATTTAGCACATGTTATAGAAAACTCAAGGTTTTTACAATTATCCAACATACATAACACATACCTGAGTAGCAACAATATCATTTGACAACACTTGAGTTCCCAATACAGTTTCAGCAATGTTGGCTCAGTCTGATGATGATTCTTTCCCTATAAAGTAGCATAACACATTAATAATAAAGTAAATATTATAATAAACTTCAAATACGTAAATAATCTTTAAAAAACAAATATCATGTCAGAATGGGTGTATAACTCATACCAAGTCTTTGTTTTCGGAGTTTTTTATTTTTAGCTCTACGAACAATTTCGTCAACCTTCGATTGTTTTCTTTTGCATGGAGGACGACCTTTGCTGCGAGCTACCCGTGGACTATTAATTAGACTATTCCCCTCTTTCTGAGGATTGTCCCCCTCTTTACTAACAAACCCCCCTCATCTTCCTTCTGCTCCAACCGATTTTTCACTCCAGTAATCAATTCCATCAACATGTTACAGGCTTCCTCATTGTTTGATGCTATATCAACTACTGTCAACATTAGATTAGACAACTTCTCAAAACGCTGTCCTTCAACGTTTGTGCTCCACCTATTATAACTTACCTTGATTTTCGTATGACATCTTTTTATGTTTTTCCTCCAACGCCGTAGAATGTACTTATCTGGAATGTGTGAAACCCTTTTATGAATCAACACAATAAGGGCATGTCTGCATAAAATCCCTTTGAACTCAAACAAATGAAAATTGTAGCGAATATCACATGAAATTTCTTCAAAGTAAACCAGAAAGGGAACACGCCGATTACTATCTCCAAACCAAATATCTTCTAAAACCTGATACTCCTCATACGAATCGGACTTTTTCAGAAAAGATAATTCACAATAAATCTTTCCCGCAATCTCTTCTTGAAACTCTTTAAATTTTGCGGTTGTGTATGCATTTTGAAATTGTTTCTCAATGGGGTAATTCGTTATGCATGGTATCCAAGACTTGAAAGATCTAAAATCAGCCTCCCTCTCCTTTTCCACTTTATCTCGCAATGCATTATCATATTGTTCGACAAATTGTTTCAATGTTGTTTTGGAATTTACATATCCATCGAAAAATGCATGCATACTTTCACTACGTTGGGTAGTAGACATACCTGCCCAGAATGTATCTTTAAGAAATGCAGGCACCCAACATACTCTTTCTTTATACAATCCAGATAACCATTCATTCTCATGAAGGTTATACACATCAATGAATTTGTTCCACCATTCTTCGAACTCTTCACGTGCCAACGAATCATACACAATATTTTGTAACGTAAACTTTATAGTTTCATATTCGTTATACCCTCTTAACTTCTCAGGCAGTTTCTTCATTATATGCCACAAACACCACCTATGTCTTGTACTAGGGAAAACAATCTCAATTGCATTTTGCATGGCCTTATCTTGATCAGTGATAATTCCATTAGGAGCAACATCCATGCATTCAAGCCAAGAACGAAAAAGCCATACAAATGTCTCTGTGTCCTCATGTGAAATTAACCCACAACCTAACAATGTCGAATGTCCATGATGATCAACCCCCACAAAAGCCGCAAATGGCATATCATACTTGTTCGTCAGATACGTTGTGTCGAAAGTCACAACATCACCAAAATCTTTATATGCGGCCCTACATCTAGCATCAACCCATAGCACATTCTTCAATCGACTCTCTTCATCTACATCAATCATGTACCAGAAATTGGAATTCTCCTTTTGCATTTTCATAATACTCTAGCACTGCCGAAGCATCTCCAACTCCAAGTCGTAGCCTTCTAACTTTTTCAATGTAATTCCTACAATCTTTTTGTAGAAATGACAAATTCTCTACACCTCCTGCCTCAACTGAACATGACTGAAAATTTTTACACGGTCTAATCCCAGCCTGATCATTAACTTCAAGCCTCCTTTTCACAAAAGGCTGTATCGTTCGGTTTACTTTGAAATATCTTCTTTTCGTCGGACTTGTAAGATCATGGTTATGTTCAAGCACAACTGACTTAATTTCCCATTTGTATTCACCATTCAAAGTTGCACTAATTCGACTCTTACTGTTTTTGCAACAGTTGTTTTTTTCAAGGTATTTCTGCATTTACTTCTCTCCTTCCCAGAACAAGAACACGCCACTATTACGTATCTCATAATTCCATCATCTCCTTTCTTTGACATACGTATCATTGCTTCAAAACCCATTTTATTCCCATACCTTCTGTAATACTTCACCAAACTATCAACTGAATCAAACACCATTCCAATATGAGGCTCCACTTCTTCCTCTGCACATCCCGTATCTTCTAATTCATCACATTCATTTTCCGGATTCAATGGTTTTATAATAAATAAAATTAGAATGTAAACACATCATAATAAACAATACAATACACCATATTTAAAAAAGTTTCTAAAACAATTTACCTCAACATCATTGAAACGAGGCAAACTGGACTCTTCCATATTCAGTTATTTCATGCACAACTAATACCAGTTTTTACGTTCACGAATCTAGTTCACAACTGTCACCAACAAATATTATCTATCAAACATGTATTCAATCCATTCAAACATATATTCAATCTAAAATAGAATATAAAATAAGTCAAAAATCTTTACCTTCACAAACAAATCCTAGCTTTAGCAGTTTTGATATTTACTTTTGTTTCAAGGTTATCTCTGTAGGACGAGATATTGCTGCTGGTGCTTGGACGAGATATTACTACTGGTGCTTGGCTGTTGAGGAAGTAACCGGCGTCAAGGAATCACAACACACAAGAAGGAGAAGCTAAGAAAACCAAATGGCGCAGATGAAGAACAGAAGAAAAAAATTTGGCGCTTAAATGAAGCGTATTAGGCAAGCCATTCGTTATTATTAATTAAAAAAAAAAAAATTAACAAATATGGGACGTCCATGTATTTTGGATGTCTAGTAGATGGTAGCGTCCCATGTAGTTTGGACAGGTTGTCCCTAGTAGATGGGACGCTCCATATACTAGGGACGTCCATATTTACATTATATTAAAAAAAATTAATAATAAAAAAATTTTACAAGCTGGGGACAGTAGTCCCTAAAATTTAGACAGAGTACTGATAATTTGGGACAGATCCTCATAGAGATGGACGCACCCTTCTAATTTGGGACTGGGTGTGCAGTCCCATATAGGGGGACGACCGTCCAAATTAGCAGGACGACCGTTCATCATTTAGGGACGGCGAACCAATATAGGGGGAGGGGGACGTCAAAGGAAATTATCGGGGAGAGGCCGTCCCATCTCTATGGACGCCCGTCCAACATATTATATGGAATGGACGCCCGTCCTGCTAATTTGGACAGCCGTCTCCCTTATGTCTGTTTTCAATCGGTCCAACGTGGCGGCTTTTACGTGTTTCAGTGTAATTTTTCGGTGCAACTTTTCGGTGGGTATAGCATTTTTGTTTTTAATTAGGATAATCGGATTTACATGGAATCCTTATTTAATATATATATATATATATATATAGTAAAACTAAAAGTCGAAACGCATCGTTTTGATCCCGTCTCTGTTCTCATTCGAGGGTGGTTCTGGATCAGTTAATTTCCATCACAGAGACAAGAAACAACACACAGTGACAGAGATGAAGCTCTCTCTGAAACTCCAAGATGATTACAAACAACAGACTCAAAACCCCCCACTCCTAAAGGCTAAATTACCCATCTCCATTTTCAACCAACCCTTCACTTCTTCGCTCACAACCGCCACAACCGCCACTCCCAAACACCTCTCCTTCTCTCTCTCCACCAACTTCTCTTCCGGCCCTTCTTTCAGATTCACCTACACACCCGTCTCTTCAAATACAACGGCAGCCTCAGCTGCCCCTTTCTCCGTCTCTCTCAAATCGGGCCTTGGGTTGTTTGGTTCGCCTCATGATTCTCCTCTTATCTTCTCTGCCCACTTCTCTCTTTCCTCCACCAACCCCTCAACTATTTCCCCTACCTTTTTGCTCCATTTCAAGCCCCAATTTGGTCACTTTTCGCTGCATAAAACTACTTCCTCTGCAAACCCTAACCCTAGAAATTTGGGGTCCCGCTCCGGTTCTGCGGCCAACTTGCAATCTGGTTCTCCTCCGAATTACCATTTTGCAAGTGGGTCGGTTGTGAATGAGGCTTTGGGTTGGCAAGATGTGAAATTGGAGCCGTGTAGTACGAGTGAAAATGGGTTTGGGAATGCGAAGCCTAGTTTTTTTAAAGGGGTTGGTTCGGGTGATGGAATTGGGTTTGTTAAAGAGAGGGTATTGGAGATGAAAGATGGTGAAGGAGGTGGACTGTTCGGTGGAATTTCTGTAAAGGCAAAAACTTTGTTGCCTGTGACGAAAGGGTTAAAGGTAAATTTGAGGTGGGGAGTGAATTTGCCGGCGAATTCAGAGGTTAGAATGCCGTATTTAACTGTGAATAAGATTGGGATTGAGAGAGTTGAAAAGGTAGAAGAGGTGAAGAAGATGAATTCTGAGAGTAATGTGGGTGATTTGGAGTTGTTGAAGGGAATGTGTTTTTGGATGAGCAGAGATTTGGAATTATTGGAAAAGGAAAACAGGGACATGAAACAATGTTTGGAGGACATGAGAATGGGAGTTTCTGCGAGGAGTTATCGTGGAGTAAGTGATAGTATCGGTAAGAAGGTCTTTCCATCTTCAAGTGAGGGTTTCTCTGAGGCAAGGGGTTTTAATGGATTTAGTGATAGTACTGGGAAGAAGGTGTTTCCATCTTCAAGTGAGAGTTTTGGTGAGCTTGAGAGGCGGAGCAGGAAGAATGGTGAAGGGAATGGCAAAACAGAGGCGAAGAAGTCTGTGAGTCAGGCTAGTGATTTGGAGTCTGAGTTGCAGAAAGCTATTATGGCTGCTGCTTCCTCTTAGCAAGGTTTGACATATTTGCAAATATGCTATTTCTTGGCGGTCTCCTTATAATTTGTGTATATAATTGAGCTCTTTTTAACTTAAATTATGTCACAGACTTGTTTGTGTATATTAGAAAGCATTGGAAATCTATTTCATGATCCTCCGGTATACATTTGATGTATATTTGCTTTAAGTGATTATATTTCAAGACTTGATGGCAATTATATTTTGAGCATCAACTTTGTTGCGGAACTTATTTGTATTAGTCTTTAGAATAGCTCAGCTCAGTGGGCTATTTTGCTTTATATCTTAATTAGTTGATTCACATTAGTCTGAAATAAGATCATGCCAACTATATGTGCATCTTCTGTGGTTCAAAATGGACGGATGATAGGGCTTGTAGTTCTGTGAGGCGCATTAATCTATAAATTTAAGCATAGGCTTCATTCACTCTCTCTCTTGCTCTCTCTTAAACATGGAAAGTTTATAGGGCATTGATATTGTGATCGAGTTCAATGCAACTGAGCTGGAAGAACTGCATTTAGAATCCTGTAGGTGTTGAAGATTTTACTACATCAAGAGTTGTTGGCTCACATAAGAATTTCAAAAATAAATAAGAAACTAAAGATCACTCATAATTCTGCCCCATCTTCTTCAACTAAGCAAGTCTCGGCATCAACGTATACTATTGCTGCAGCGAAATTTAGGATAGTTTTCAGGCAACTGAAATACCGAGCAGGAAAAAAACTAATTTATATGGCAGCATGAAAAGTTGCTTGGTTTAAATAAATTGCAAATGATTCAGCATTAATAGAGTGTTATTTGTCACTTGGTTACCGTATTTGTCAATTGCAAGCTAGTGGTTGATGTGCAGAAATGATGGTCTTACCTAGTCATCTTTTGTCGCATGGTCCAATTGCTTGGGGCTTCTATGTTGCTTTGGTGCAGAGTGAGTGTGTTATTTGAGCTCAGCCAACAGAAGTTTTGGTTATACATATATGTGTGAGGGGATTTGCTCCTTGGTGCTTTTTGTTTGAGTTATATCTTGTAGTTGTAGATGGCTCATGGCTGAATGTAAGATAAAGTTGAAATTCTGATTTTAGATCGTCCAGCCCACCTCTGAAAGTTGCTCACTCTCTTTGAAAACATGTTAAAAGAAAGTAATTGTGAAATGCTCACATTTAAGAAGTATTAAATTGCCATTTACTTGAGAGGATTTCAGGTAAAGATAATGTTTCATGCTTTTTTTCTAACTAAGAAATTAGGAAAATGGCATGGTTAAGGTAATTATCGATTTGGCCATAATCTTTTTCTCAAAACAAAGAGAAAAGGGACAGAAGTTTGAAAATACATTTTTCAGAAACTGACATAGAAGGAAACAAAACTTGGTCAGATTCTAATATATTTAACGTTTGGTAAGGGTAAATGTTGAAAAATGTTAACAGGATATTGCAAAAATTCTGATTTTAGATTGTCCAAATATCTCCTGTTATGGAATTTGAGTCCTTTTCTTTCTGACTTTAGTTTCATGAAAATCTTTGATAAGGCTTAATCGGATAAAACGAAGAAAGGGTTAGTACTATTTACCCCCCTGAGACTCAAGAAACTCATTTGGACCCCTCAATTATCAGAAAATACCATAGAGCCCCTGTCGTTAATTTCTTAGTTAAGTTTAACGGGAATAGGGACAAAAAGACATTCTCAATTGAAAGAGAGAGACAAAATATTTAAAAAACTTAACCGTTAATTAAATTATATGAATATTAAAAATAAAAATAAAAACCTAAAACCTAAAGTTATTAGATCCTCTTCATTTGATTAAAATTTCGGCGGATCAAAGTTATAAAAAAATAAAAAAAAATCATAGTTGTTGGAAACAAATTCGATAGTTGCGATCTATTTGGTTACCATTTGGAGCACTAGGATCGCATTGACCTGGAGTAGTAGATCACATCGCAACATAGTTGTTGCTCTAGATCTATCGCAACCTAGGGTGTCCACCATGATTTGGGCTGTGGTAGATCGGGTGAGATCACAAAGCGATATTCCCATTTTTCTGTCATGATTTATAGTTAATTTTACATTTTTAAAAAAAAATTTCTACTATTTTGGTTGTTATAATGTTTTTTTTTTTTTTAATTTTCAAAAAATTTGGAATTTGGTTTTATTAGAACATTTTATAGTTTACATATATTTTATTTTTGGAATTTTATATTTTTATATAAATTAACAATAGATATTTCTTAAAGATTTTTTTTCAAATTATTTGAAATATTTTGAATTTTTTAAAAGTTTTTTATTGCTAAAAAAATAATGAATTATAATGAAACTTCAAGGGCAAATTGGACATTTGCATGGTCAAAGAGAGTCAACATCCATTTTCATTGAAGAAACTAACGGCAGGAGGTCTCTAGTGGTTTCTGATAATTGAGGGGGCCAATAGTAGTTTCTGTAGTCTCAAGGTTGCAAATGGTATTAACCCAATGAAGAAAGCTGAATCTCGCTAGTATATTGAAATCATTGATTCTTAAGAGAAAACTAGATTTGTTTAAACTTGAGAAGAAGAGCTTTAAGTTCATTCAAAGATGGAACAACAATGGATCTTTTGTGGCTATGAAACTCATCGTTTTTAGCTGTGGAGAAACTTGGCCCGTGAAAAAGTTAGGGTTTTTTCATACTCCGATTGGGTTGGACCGGATAGACCCTTAGATAAAAGATTTTATAATATTATTTAATGATTTTATTAAAAAAATTGTCTTTACAAATCATAAAATACAAAATAAATTTGATATTGAATATGGAGTTAATTTCTTGGATAATATTTCATGTATAAACCTTTTATACAAACTAAAGTATTTTAAGATAATTGAGTGATTTTAAATTAAAAACAAATTAAATAATTAAAGAAGATTATATGTCGAATAGACAGGGTTGTCACATCAGTTTGTAGGGAATGATTTGTATATATAGTTTGTATACGTATAGCATTACTTTGATTCAGTTTTCCCTTGTTCTGTTAAGATTTTGTCATCTTCTTAACAAATTTTACACTTAAGCATGCAATAAATTGTTATATTTCCCTTGTATTAAATAATGAGAAATCATATTATATGACACTATTTTAGGGGTGGAGTTGAGATGTAGTACTTTTTGAAAGTTTCTCACAATATAGCAAAATGGCATTATACATTATTTTTAAGACGAAAATACCCCTATTCAGAAATTCTTAAACCTTTAACCAAAACCTATTCTTCAACCTTTAAAACCCATCTAACCCATTCTTCATAACTACAATCCCTACCAAATCAAAGGATATTTATGTAGACAGGTGGTTAATATTAGTTATCTTTTATTAAGGATGTTGAAAATCGAAGGATTTTGATGTTTTTGACGAAACTTGAGAACCTATCAGAGGGTATTGGTAAAATGTCGAAGATTTTACTACATCAAGAATAGTTACTTTACTCAATTAAGAATTTCAAAAATACAAGAGAAATTAAACATGCAGTACCCATAATTCTTCTCCATCTTCAATTAAGCAAGTCTCGGCATCAACCTATATTGTTGCTACAACGAAGTTTAGTATATTTTTCAGGCTTCTGAAATACCAAGCAGGAAGAGAACAATGCTGTAGCAAGCTAATCATTTTCAGTTGCATGAAGTGCTTTGTTCTCTTGGACCCAAAAAAGGTGTTAAAAAGGGGCCCCAAAATTATATTTTAAAGTACTTTTTAATATATTTATAATTTTTTAAATTTTCATCAATCCCACCATTTACTCGCCTATGCCTACCTTTACTTAAAATAATTTTTTTAAGAGTTTTTTAATATAATTATAATTTCTCAATTCCCATCAATTCTCTCATCCATCCAATCAGCCATGCCTATCTCTTAAACTTAAAACACAAATGACGGCTCACTTTTCTGTTGCAAATTAAAACACTTTCACGCAACTCTCCAACTCTCAAATGTCAAATCATATCTCCTCTCTTCCCCATATCGGAATCACCATCTCTTATATAAACCTCATTTCATTTAAGGTTTTCTCATCTTTTACTCTTATTATTCTACCTCAGTTTACTCTCGTCTCTCCTTTCTCATCTATTTTACTTCATTGTCTCTCATTTCTCATCTATTGTCTCTCATTTCTCATCTTTATTACATGAATTTATGAAGTGAATGTGATTTATATTATTATTTTTATGCAAGGTAATATTAAGAGTTTTAAATCATTTTACTTTTAGCATGGTTAACTGATTTTACTTTATATTTGATCAACTGATTTACATTATTATTTTTATGCAGGGTAATAATATAAGACTTTTGAGTATTAGGACAGCAAAAAGCAAAATCAGGTGCTAAAATTCCTTCTTAATTTTTATAATTATTTTTATTTTAGCAAAATAATATTAAGAGCTCTAAATTATTTATTCTTTGAATATAGATGTCTATTAGGAAGTGTGAATCTGGATTTGAAAAACGTAAGAAAAAAAAAAAAAGAATAGAAGAACTAATTCAATCCCAAAAATGTGCACTTGATAAATTTGTTATTAATACAAAACACCAAATGCTAGAAAAACCAAATGAAGATTTAAATGAAAAATCAATTGAAAATTTTGAAGAAATTTTTAAAGATAACAATTCAAATTCATCAAATACTAGTGAAGAGTCTCATGAAAATTTAGAAGAAGAAATTCCATTCGACAAAAATGAAAATATTAATGATGAAGATGAAACAACTATTAAAAATATTTATGACCCAGTACACTGGAATAATTTAGACACAAATTTATGTGATTTATTAATTGAAAATTGTACAATTAGACAAGTTTTAGATTTTCCAAGAGATGAAAATTTCGGACGCTTTTCTATAATTCATTACATTCGAAAATTACCAAATGGAGAAAAACATGATAGAAAATGACTAGTATATTCAAAAGAATTAAATAAAGTATTTTGTTTTTGTTGTAAATTATTTAGTTTAAAAGCAAATACAATTCAATTAGCAAATGAAGGGCGTGGAGATTGGAAAAATCTTACTGCCAAGCTTAAAAGTCACGAAATAAGCAATGAACATGCTATAAATATGAACATTTGGGTTGATGTTGAGATGAGATTGCTTAAAAGCAAAATAATTGATAAATATTTACAAGAGAAAATAAATAAAGAGAAAGAGCATTGGAAGAATGTATTATTAAAAATTATAGCGGTCGTAAAAAACCTTTCAAAAAATAATTTGGCATTTCGTGATACAAATGAGAAGATTTTTCAAGAAAATAATGGAAATTTTTTGAGTTTAATTGAAATGATTGCTGTGTTTGATCCACTAATGCAAGAACATCTTAGATGTATTCAAAATGGAGAAATTCATACTCATTATCTTGGTCATAATATACAAAATGAGTTGATAAATATATTAGCATTAGAAATAAGAAATACCATTATTAAAAAAAATCAAAGAATCAAAATATTTTTCAGTTATACTTGATTGTACCCCAGATACAAGTCATTAAGAACAAATGTCACTTATATTAAGATGTGTAGATATTTCAATAAGTCCAATAAAAATAGAAAAGTACTTTAGGGTGCGTTTGGTTTATTATTTTGGATAGGATTTTGGGAATAATATTGGATAGTTGGATAGGGGAGTATTACGAGGTAAAATTTAAAAATTTATGAAAAAGCCCTTAGGTTTGCTAATTTAATTAAATACCCTAACATATAAAACGACAAAAACACCCACCACCTGCAGTATCAGATTCCGGTCACCACCGCCGAAATTTGGTCGAAAAATCATGTTATGACATAGACCGGTTGGATCTGTGTCCTAACGTGTCGTTATGGCCTTTTCCGGCCAGATCCACCACGGATCTGGTCGGGAAAGGTCAGATCTACGGCCTGTTGTGGCCGCGACAGCCTAAAAAGGCCAAAACAACGGCCATCTTTGGCCGAAGTCAGCGACAGCCAAAGATATGGTCAACGACAGCCAGATCTGGCCAGAAAAGGCCAGATCGGTGAACTTTCGGCCATTTCTGGTCGGCAAGTAAGCCGTTGTACAGATTCCGGCTACCACCGACGGTGGTTGCCAGAATCTGGCAAGTATGGGTCGCTGGGGTGTTTTTGATAATTTTTAAACTTTTTTTTCAGGGTGTATTTGATGAAATTAATAACCTTATGGGGTCTAAAAGTAATTAAAAAAATAGGGTAATATTTTTGGAATAATGTGCCAAACATTATTTGGAGAATAGGATTGAGAATATGGATAAAAATAATAAGCCAAACATGCCCTTATAGATTTTATAAAAGTGGATGATACTTCTGGTCAAGGCCTTTTTAATGTTCTCACAAGTATATTAAAAAATCTTGAACTTGATATAAATAATGTGAGAGGACAAGGATATGATAATGGGTCTAATATGAAAGGTAAACATCAAGGTGTGCAAAAAAGATTATTAGATATAAATTCTAGAGCATTTTATACACCATATGGTTGTCATAGTCTTAATTTAGTTTTTTGTGATATGGCTAATTCATGTGCTAATGCTATTACATTTTTTGGAGTGACACAACGTATATACTCATTATTTTCTTCTTCTACAAAACGATGGAAAATTTTGCAAGATCATGTTTCTAATTTGACAGTTAAGCCATTATCACAAACACGTTGGGAAAGTCGCGTTGAAAGTGTTAAAGCAATAAAATTTCAAGCTCCACAAATAAGAGATGCTTTATATCAATTAGCAGAAACTAGTGAAGATCCTAAAACAAAAAGTGAAGCTATTTCTTTAGTAACGTATGAGATTGAAAATTTTGAATTTTTATTAAGCATGAATATTTGGTATGAAATGTTATTTACTGTTAATGTGGTTAGTAAATATTTACAATATAAAAATATGGACATTGTTGTTGTAACAGATAAGTTGAAATGTCTTGTTTCATTTTTAAAAAAATATAGAGAAAATGGGTTTACATCTTCTATGATTTCTACTAAAGAGATTGCAGAGCAAATAAATATAGAACCAAAATTTTCTAAAAACGTATAATAAAGAGAAAAAAACAATTTGATAAGAATGAAAACGAAGAGATGAAATTGTCTGCTGAAGAATCTTTTAGAATAAATTATTTCACATATTTAGTTGATCATGTCATTTCCTCACTTCAAAGTAGGTTTGAACAATTTGAAATATATAGTAATAATTTTGGTTTCATTTATAATATAGAAAAGTTAAAATTGCTTGATGATGATAGTTTACAAAAACATTGTTTAAATCTTGAAAACTTTTTAAAACATGACATGCTCTCTGATATTGATGGTTTAGATTTATATTCAGAATTAAAAGTTTTAAAAGAAATTATAAACGTGGAAATTAAAACACCGCTTGAAATACTAGATTTTATAAAAAAGGTAAATTCTTTTCCAAATTAAAGTTAATAAAATCTTATTTGCGTTCAACTATGTCACAAGAAATATTATGTAATTTAACTATATTATCAATTGAAAAAGATTTGGTTTCTAAACTTGAATATAAAAATTTAATTAGTGATTTTGCATCTCAAAAGGCAAGAAAAATAAATTTGAAATAATTTTTTAATATATACTTATATTATTAGAAGACCCCTAAAGCAACTCTTGCCTAGGATCATAAATGTTCTTGAGACAGCCCTGCAGTCTTGGTGCTTTTTGTTTGAGTTGCTGGATTAACCCTTTTTTTTTAATTTTTAATGATAGGGTGTTCATGCCAACTTATGCACGCTTCAACTAATCCTACGGGACCTTAGAACTACCGGTTGAATAAAAGCTACAGTCACTATCTCAATTTTATACATGTTTTTGCGTCAATTCTCTATCTAAGATTTAAAAAAAAGAGATCAGAGTTGCGGCTATGTTGTTTGATGGGATAAATTAAAGATGAAGAAACAACAATGATTTAGAGTGAAAAAATAATAATACTATATTTACAAATAAATATTACAAAAATTTTCATACGAAATAAGGTGATAAAAATAAAAATAAAAAAGTGAAACAAAAAGTGAAACTCAATATATTCGCTCTTCCATTCATTTTAATTTATTCTATCATCTGACTAATATATATTCTATACTTAATATTAAATTAATCAGTGAAACCCTAAAAAAACAGTGACAGGAGATAAATTATTATTTTTAGATAGTCAAGGTTGAAATTACAGTAAAACTCTAACAAAAGAATACTAAAGACAACAGGAAAATTGTTATTTTATATGCTCAAGAGAATATTGTCATGTAATATAATTGTTGATTAATATTAATTTATTATAATTTTTATCCTTGAGGTATCTAATTCATTGAAAGGTCCCTGGACTCTTCAACCATGCATGCATTATTTTAACATAACAATTGTTTTAAATTACAATAATACCATACTTACAAAGATTTCAATACAAAATGAGGTGGCGAAAAATGAATGGAAGAGTGAAACAAAAAGTCAAATTCATTAAATTCACTCTTTCATTTATTTTTTGTCACATCACTTTGTATGAAGATCTTTGTAAAATTTCTTTGTAAGTGTAGTATTACTCTTTAAATTAATATTAGTTACATCTTCTTCTTTAATGCGAATTAAATAAAAAAATAAAATCTTTGATATAATAGTATTTTTTTTAATTAATATTATTTTTAAAAGAAAATAATTCTCTTACATAAACTTCAAATTGTATTAGATTCTCTATTTATTACATTTCAATATTTAGCAGTTATTTTTTATAATCTATTATAGTATATATAATCTATTCTTATGAGTCAAGTTCTTGTACTGATAAATTTATTAAAGCTTTTTGCATTTATTTTATTTTAATTTTTTTCCTTATAATTAATACTATCAAAGGTAATAAATATACACCCAAAATATAACTGTTGTTAGAGATTTTTAGGAAAACAAAAATTAGAATTCATTTATTTACCTACAACTTTTTCTTTTTATAAGCAAAAATTAGAATTACAAGAAAGAAAACGCCAATCACTAGTCACATTTTTCACCCTTGCTCTTCCTTTTACCAATTATTAACGCTCAATCATTTACTCTTTCTTCTTCATTTTCTGTTCTTCTCAGACTCCAATTACTCTTTACATTCTCTCCCTTTTTCCATTTATTAACGCTCAATCATTCTTTCTTTCTTCTTCATTTCCTGCTCTCCTCAGAAAATTTCAGGTTAAAAAAAAATCATAATCCCACCAACTTTATTTCTTCCTTTTTTGTAGTATCCCACCATCAACATGCCAATTAGAAGGAACAAGAGAGTCCAGAAATGCAAAGATGATCGATTCAGCAACTTACCAGATGACATACTCCATCAAATCCTCTCTTTTAATGACGCCAAATACGCAGTTCAAACCTGTCTGCTCTCCAAGAGGTTTAAAAACCTCTGGAAAACTCTTCCTGACCTCAGTTTCGATAGCATGAATTTCAATAGAGTTTTCTGCTTTAAGAGATTTGTCCTCGACGTCTTAACTCATCGAGATCCGTCCGTTGACATCGGTAAATTCTCTCTCACTCGTCGCGACAGGATCGATAAGTCTTTCATGACCAAAGTCATAGACTACGTTGTTTCCCACAACGTTAAAGATCTGAGCCTTCCAGTCGACTGGGGAGAATTCCGTCTCCCACAAAGACTGATTGAATGTGAGTCGATCAATAGCTTACTGATGGAAACTTTCCGTCCTGAAATCTTACCAGGTCACTGGTTTGGTTTTGTGGGGTTGCAGGATTTGCATTTGAGTAGAATGCAATTCCGTTATGAAAGTCAGCAACCCTTTGATCCTTTCTCTAGTTGCCCTAATTTGAGGAGCCTTTATTTAGGTGATTGTTACCTGTCAGGATTTAGTGTTTTCAGAATCACTGGACCTCAGCTTATTAACTTCAGCCTCTCAAATTTTATAATAGCTAACCGAGGCAGGATTGAGCTTCTTGCACCAATGCTCACTTCCTTTAGTTTTGAAAACTCAATACCTCAGTGTTTCGCCTTGGTTGATCTTCCTGCTCTCAGTAGTGTGAATGTTCAAGTGTTTTTACCCCAACAATTCTTCCGCTCAAACCCAACAAAGGAAAAAGCAGCAGATGCATTGACCAATATGTTCCGAGTGCTTCGTCATGCACGGTTTGTCACATTATCTTACGATACAATTGAGGTATGTTAATTATTTATATTTACTATATAAACAGATTTATTAGTTATCTCTTTCTTTCTGATCTCACAAAATTTGGATTCTAATGTGATTAATTAGATTCTCGCCAAGGCTCCTAGCAGACTCCAACATCAACCTTCTCCCTTCATGGAACTGGAGAAAATGAAGTTGAAAATGCAACTTGGAGAGAACTCAATAGCGATTTCTCCCCATGTCACAGCATACTTACTCAGTGCTTCTGGATATCATGCAACTTTAGAAGTCGAAGTGGAAAGGTATCATCACCGTAACTATAATTTTGATAAATATGATAATAGATATTGTCAACTGTTTCCTTTAATGAATTACTATCTCATGTTTTAATAGAGATTAATTTTCGATGTATTATTGTGCTGTAAACTTAATATATTATCAATACTATATCAAATATGGAATATATCTTCTGCATTCTATTTAAGAGCACAAATGGTGTTGAATGTATATTAATCAGCTTTTCTTATTATGTTGCACACCTAATATGTTGTGTTGTTATTTTCCAAATTTAATACAAAAGTTTCGCCAATGTGTTTTTAGATTCTTGAAAGATATTGCTACTATATATATATTTCAACTGCCATAATTTTCAATGAAGAACATTATTAAATTAACAATAATTTTATGTCTGCTAGCTTTTGATTTATACTTAGCAATTACTTGATGTGTTGTCATTAAATCTTTATTATCGTTATATTTGATAAGATATACTATTATGTTGTTTATTGTTTGTAATTTACATGGTGTTCATGTTATTATGATGATTAAAAGGGTGCCTTGGCAGTAGCAATTGTAAATTAGGAAATAGTTAGAGTTGGGAATTTACGGAGTCAGGGTCAAGACCTTCTTCTCCAGCCCCTACCCGGTTGAGATACCATCATTTTCGACCGTGGATCTAACCCTGGATTTTTGGGAATGATTATCCTTTGAAAGGGAATCAATATCCCTGGACTGGGGAGCATAATTTTTGTCAGCCACGCCTCAAACCTCGAAATTTTCTAGGGATTTCCTGCTCTTTGGGATCGAGTTTTTGCGAGTACTCTTCCTTAACAAAATTTGATGTCATCCCTAGAAATTGTGCTAATCTTAAAGATTTAGGGTAAAATACAATTCGATATTTTAAGGGTAGCATAAGGTTGTTCATGATTCAGTTCATATATATAGTGTTAGTGTAGTAGTGGAGATAATTATGCGGAAGGTGGTTAGTCTTTTGCAATACCCATTTTTCTTGAATGTCTTCAAGTAAAAGGGTGATTGTTGGACTTATAAGCCAAAAATTTCTCCCTCAAGCACCAACATAGGATCAAAATCATACTAGTCTGATACCAAGTTTTAGAAAATGTACTAACCAGTTGGAGGTGATGAAGAAAATAAAGACTGGAGGTGATGAAGAAAATAAAGACTGGAGGTGATGAAGAAAATAAAGACTTGAAGAATGAACAAACACATACTCAATTTCGTTTGTGGTTGTTTTTATTGAATAAAGAAGTACAAAAATAAATAGGTTACAATGGTGAAACAATTTTGAAAAGAAATTTCTATTATAAGGAAATAATAAAAAGAAATCAATAAGATTTGACAATTAGATATCCAATCTTCTTGAAAAAAGGAAAAAATAGTTAGGAAAAAAAAATTCCTAAAATAACAAGATACAATAGCTGATACATAGGCTTTTAACTAGGAAACAAAACAACTAAACAAAACAAACAAGAGCAAGTATGTCGCAACATTGATTTATTGATGTCATGGCATAGGAATCCAGTGTTGTAGACCCGTAACTGATATGCCATGATGCTGATGCATATCATGGCATTGACTTATTTGTGTCACGGCGCAAGACTCCCTAGAAAGAAACGGCTTGCATTTCAACACTCTTTCTCAAGCCGATGTGTAGATGTTGATCATACCAAGTTTTTCCACAAAGTCTTCAAAGTAGGCTCGAGTAAGAGCTTTTGTGAGAATATCTACAGTTTGACTGATTGTCGAAGTATAACTAACTTTGAAAATTCTTTCTTCAATCTTTTCTTTGATGAAATGCCAGGCTATCTCCACATGCTTAGTTCGATCATGATGAACCAAAATCTTGGCTATGTTGATGGCAGCTTGATTATCATAGTATAATTCCATATGACACTCCAAGATGACCTTTAATTCTGATAATAATCTTTGTAACCAAATTCCTTCACAAATTCTCTATGTTATAGCTCAAAATTATGCTTCTATGTTACTAGGGGCTACAACTGATTGCTTTTTACTTCTCCAAGTCACCAAGTTTCCCTGCACATAAGAACAATATCTGGAAGTTGATCATCAATCGGTAATGGATCTTGCCCAATCTGCATATGAAAAAACTTTGATATTTCTCTTAAAAGTTTTTGAGAAGAATAGACCCTTACCCAAAGTCATCTTGAGATATTTCAGAAGTCTGTATATAGATTCATATGTCTCTCAGTAGGGCAAATCATGAATTGGTTGACTACACTGACAGAGAAACCGATGTCATGTCTAGTGTATGAGAGACAGATGAATTTCCCCACAAGGCGTTGATACCATCCCTTGTCGGCAGGAGCACTGTCATCATTAGCTTCAAGTTTGACTGTTGGATCTATCGGGGTCTTGACAGGTTTGCAACCAAGTATTCATGTTTCACTTAACAAATCCAAGACATACATATGTTGGGAGACGAAGATGTCTTTTCTTGACCGACCAATTTCCATCCGAGAAAGTACTTGAGGTTCCTTAGGTCCTTGATCTCAAATTCCTTATCCAAGAATTGTTTAAAAAGTACGATTTCTTCCTCATGATCACCTATCAGAATGATGTTGTCCACATATACAATAATAATGGTCATCTTCCCTTTTGGGAAATGTTTCACAAATAGAGTATGGTCAGATTGACATTGAGAATATCCATACCCTTTTATTTCTTTAGTAATTCTCTCAAACCATACTCGAAAAGATTGTTTGAGTCCATATAAGGATTTTCGAAGTCTACAAACCTCATTGGAGTTGGATAACCTCTCAAGCCTAGCAAGAATATCCATGTAGACTTTTTCCCTTAGATCACCATTGAGGAAGATGTTCTTCACATCGAGTTGGTGCAAAGACCAATTAAGATTAGTTGCCAAAGATAAAAGTACACGAACAATGTTGAGCTTGACAATTGAAGCAAAAGTTTTCTGATACCATAAAGAAAATAAAGACTTGAAGAATGAAGAAACATAGACTCAATTTCTTCTGTGATTGTTTTTATTGAATAAAGAAGACAAATAAGTAGGTTACAATGGTGAGACAATTTTGGAAAGGAATTTCTCTTATAAGGAAATTAAAAAAGGAAATCAAGAAGATTTGACAATTAGGATTCTAATTTTCTTGTAAAAAAAAAAAAAAAAAAACAATTAAGGAAAAGAAATTCTTGAAATAACAAGATACAATAGCTGATATATAGACTCTTAACAAAGAAACAAAACAACCAAACAAAACAGGCAAGAGCAAGTATGCCGGGACATTGATTTATTTGTGCCGCGACATAGGAATCCACTGCTGCAGACTCGTAGGTGATATGTCGTGGCACTAGTTTCTTGATGCCGCGACGCCGATGCATGATGTGACATTGACTTAATTGTGCTGCTGCACAAGACTCCCTAGAAAGAAACGACTTGCATGTCAACAAGTGACACAAATAAGCTTTGGTATTTAGAAAATGAACCTATAGTTGAAGAGATAAACTCGAATTAGCCACATTCCTTTATGCCTATTAGGGTTTTTGTGTCGAACAACTCAAATATCTTTTAGTGATTTGACTTCAGTTAGCTGCTTGAGTAACGTGCCACTTCCCAGTTTGTATAAAATGTTTTTAAACTTCAACAGGTTAAATAATCAAATCCAGAGCCTTCATCGATGACAACGATATCTTCAAGTTAACTCAAATGCTTTAAAAGAGTTAATTTGATTTCGCCTGATCAAGTGATGAGTTGGTGATTCATTTAATAGTGTTTAAAGTGAAAATGTTGAAGATGTTCATTGTTAAGCTTATAGGAAGCAAAGTGAAGACAAAAGAGAGGTAATGGTAATGAAGGAGAAAAAAACAATAACAATCAATAAACAAGATAGAGACATGATCTTCGTAGACACCGTGATGGTGACCATAACTTCGTGGAAACCCATTTTCTCACTTATTTTGAGTATTACTTTTCCCATATAAAGTTGTATTATACCATAAACGTTAGTTACGTCTTAGTCTTTGTAAAACTGTTAAAGAAATATTAGAGATCCATTCATAAAGTTTCATAAAAATTCCTTTAAAAGTACTCTTGTCATTGATTTGATAGTTTTTTGGATTCGAGAAGCCTCTCCGGGAACCGGAAGTTTCGCTTGTGGATTAGAACCCTTATTATTAAACGCATTTAGTGCCTACTAGGCCACACTAGAAAAAACCTTGAACTCGTATTTGAATTTCTCCAATTGTTTTTGTAGCCAATGACCTCAAGCATTACATGTCCTAATAACTCTCACCAAGAATAATCTCTTTCTTCTTGCTGAATTGGCAACTTCAATAGAGAGAGTTGAGCGTATTTAATTCCCAAAAATCCTAAAAATAAAAGAAGCTAAATGTGATATATTTTTAGGTAAACCTCAACAATACAAGAGAAATTTTATTAATAGAAAAAGAAGGATGAAACCTAAAGGGGGGAACATACTGAGCCTTACCGTTGAGAAGACTAAGTACAATAATGAGACAAAACAATGCAAATGCATGAAGTACAATAATGAAAGCAAGAGCTGGACTATAGGTGTGGATAAAGAAAGAGAAAAACTAAACATTAAGAGAAACAATAGCATGGAAAACCCCAAACATCATCCATTAAACTTTTTTTTTCTTTTTTTTTTGGTGATATTTTGCGGTGGTAACTCTGGTAAGTCGTACTAGTTAAAAGATGTAAACTAAAAGCCAATATTAGCAAGCTCATCTGGAGCCACATTCCCCTCATGATAAATATGAGTACAATCAAAGACCGTAGAGCAAAGAGATGACAAAGGGTTCGACCATCGATTATGCAACTGCCATGGAGGAGAAAATTTGGGATTGTGAAAGTTTTGGATGATTGAAAGAGAATCTCTTTCAATCCAAATAGACGACCAACCCTTTGAAGCTGCAACTTCAATTGCCAAAATAATTGCTAAATTCTCCAAATATTTAATTATGAAATGTTTAGAAAATAAAATAGGCTACCAATATCACTTATGGACAACTATTCGAAACTTGCCCGTGTTGAGATATTGTGTCCCGCTTTCCAATTTGTTCCCATGTGAGATTGCAAGTTTTTAGGAAATTATTTAATAAAGAATACAATTGTAAATATGAATAGAATTTAGGAGCCATATTAGGAATTGAAGTATGAATCCGGTTGGAATTAGAATATCTCATATCTTATCTATAAATATAGGGGTGAGAACCAATTCAAAGTCGTGAGAGAATGTGAGAATACAAGGTTATTAAACACCATAGGGAGAGTGTCTTAGAAACTGAGATTGTTTCTACTCTAGGTATTGGGTTGAGCATGGTTAAAAACTAGGATGTTTCTGCTCTGTTTTATGTATTAGATTTATGGTGGTGTACTTTTGTATAACGTGTTTATGAAACTACAGTAGATTTCTTTCATCCGTGGATGTAAACGGGTTATATCGAACCACATAAATATCATGTCTCTTTGTATGATATGATTTATTCCTATGTTATTATCTCAAATATATGTTTTCCGCTGAACGATATCCTAACAGCTCGTATAACATAAAGCCCTTGCTAGATATCAATCTTCTTTTAATCAAGATAGTAAAGTCTAAAATCTTAATATAGTTTTAATCTATGATATTAATTTAGGTTAGAGTACTTAGCTTTTCTTTGGGTTTGTTGTAACTCCTTCCTTAATCACTTATGATAAAAAATTTCAAATGTATTTAACTTAATTTATGTAAATTAAGACTCCTTTATTAATCACTTATCAAATAAACATGTTTGGTTGTCACACTTTCTATTTGTACAGCAGAATATTTTTGTATTGTTGGAAATATTTGAATGTATATAAATGCTTGATTTGATCTTGTAGTTTTCTCTGACATTTATTGTTATTCTTAAGATTAGTTTGTGGCTACTCTAAGAAAATATCCTAGTATTCATAATTTCTCTTGGTGATTTAATATATAAGATTCAATTACTGTTTGTTCTACGAGGATGTCACTCACAAATATAGAATCTTAAACTATGGGAAAATGAGGCTATGTGTGGGAAGAAATTTTCTCGTGTTGTGATCATCTGAATGCATGAACAATTCATATGGTCATGCATTTCGAGAAGATATTTTATTGTTAAAGCATTCACTTCTTTAGTGTTTTAGGTGAATGTAATTATGTTGTTATGACAATATGGAAGTTATACAGCTTGGCGAATGAATTAAAATGTGTTATATCTTTGTTTAATTTTGAAGTGCAGTGGCGAGCCTGAACAGAGATGGAAGGTAATGAAGATCTTAAGCAGAAAATAGTTGGGATTCTAATATTATGCATGCATGAGGTATCAACGTATGGAAACTCATTTTAACTTGTCAAAGTGGATCTCCATTTTTTTCTTCTTCTTTTTTTCTCCTAGTCCAGACAAAATTGCTTAAAGTTTTTTTTCTAATACTATTTGATGCATTCTTTTAAAAAGTTGAGGAGAAAGTTGATGTACATTGTTAGTTACCATTTTCTTGTCAGAAGATTTATTATTGAAGAGGAAAAACTTTGTGAAATTTGAATTTTATATATATATTGTAACCCCTGTATCCTGATATACTCATATTTGGGCTGTTTGCAGCTAAGAAGGGGTAATGAGAATGTGATGCATTTTTTACCTTTATTTGTTTTTCTTGTGGTGGAAGACGAATCATTGAATGTGATATGTATATATGTGTTTATTTGTTTGTGTTTTGCATGACTTTTATGTGTTGGATGAATTGAGGTTTGGGATGGTTGGTTGTGGTGAATGCACTTTTGTGGTATGTTTCATGTGTAGATGTGTAGGAGAGACAATATTGTTGTATTATACGTTTTGCTTTTGGAAGAGTTGTGGAGTTTGAATTGGGATTATATATATATATATATATAGTCATGTCTTGCATGATTATTGGCATACGTCGACGTACTTGGGGGTCCTAATGAAGAGTTGAGTTGTTGCTTGGAATGGGTGTTAAGGGTTGAATAATGGAGAAATGGGTGTTTTTGGGCAGAAGCAACTCCACCGCGACGGACTATTTTTGTCGTCGCTGCAAGGTTGCAAAGAGGGCTAAAGGTTGCAACCCAAGAGCAATCCTCTCGCGACAAACTTTTTCTGCTGTTGTGACGATGAGCTTTCTGGACAATGGAGTGAACTATCAGTTTTAAGAAGTAGTTAGGGGGTCTAAGTGAAAAAATTCAGTCCTTTGGGACTATACAAATTGAACAAATATTTAGGGGCCTTTTTGTAATAAAAATATTGATGTGTCAGGAAAATAGTACAAAAATTGATAGGGGGAAATGATATTTACCAGGCACTCACTTAATATCTGGTGGGTGTGGGCTGGAAGAAGAAGAAGAGTAAAGGAAAGGAGAATAAAAGAGGAAGAAAAGGAAGAAGGAAAATGAAGGAAAAAGTGTGGATCGGCCGAAAAATTGTTGGGAAAATGAATTTTGAAGTTTATTTTTCGTGGGTAAGGTATTAATTTGGGTAATTTCTCAATCTTTTTTCCTTATTTCTTCTACATTAAGTTTTTAGCTAATTTCTTCAAAATTGACTCAAATAGAAGAAGGAGAACACAATTTCTAGAGGGTTTCTGTCATATGGGTTGAGCTTCATAAGTTGTGAGTAGAAAAATATAAAACCGTAACTCTTGTTTTAATAAAATTTATCTCAAATGTTTATTAAGCATAAATATTGTTTTACTTTGCTTAATCTTTTGATTTCTCCATCATGGTTGTTAGTATCCTACGATACCCGTCGTATCATCGTACGATTGATGCAATAGCCAAGCGATCGTATCAGAGGGTGTATCCTAAATCATTCGATACGTTGATATGTATCTTACGATACAATATACAATACGTATCCGTTCGTATCCTTAAAAATATCGATATAAATCGATACGACTTTATTAATTTGGGTCAAATGTCCAAAATAAAATTCGGGTCGAAACTGGGTCACCCAACCCGATTCACTAAAACTTGTTCAAATTTACCTATTTTGCATGGAGAAAGTAAAGAGGAATATGTATTGCCCATTTTACATGATAATAATAATATAAGTGGAGATATAGAAATTGACATTGATCTTGGAATTTTGTGATTAATTTTGATTATGTAATACTGTAATTTAAAGTCAATAATGCCACAAAATTCTTTAATTAATCTTGGGGATTATATTAATTTTTAGAAAATTTTGATTATTTTATTAATTTTTTTGAAAAAGACGTATCTTAGGATACGATACGCGATACACGATTCAAAAAATTAGGTTTTTGATACACGATACGATACACGATTTGATAACCATGTTCTCCATGGGAATGAGTTTAATTTAATACATATTAATTGTTGGGATTTGTTAATTGACATGAAAAATATTGAATTTCTGATGTGTTTTGGGAAAGGTTCGATGATAATGTGAAAATTTGGGTTAAATTGTCATTTTAAAATCATGTCCCAAAACTTATGCATTTAGTTTCTTGACATTTGACAATTTCATTTTTTAAAAAAAAAAGTAAAATTTGTTTATCTTTACGATAAAGGTAATTATTAATGTTTTGTGAGATGAATAAGTTTTGTGAGATGAATAAAATCGAATAAGATTTTGAGAATATCGAAATTTTTAGTTTTTAGGATATAATAATAGAATAGAATAGGAATATAAGATTTTTTTTTTTTTTTTTTTTTTTTGTGTTTTCATAATTTCAATGGTTTTCTCATAGTCATTTTCAACATATTGAAAATAATTAAGTATTATATTATTACAATAAAATGTAATTAAAAAAAAGTTCTTAAAATTGGCATGTTGGTGTTGGGATTTCACACAAAAGGAAGAACGAAAGTTGGTGGGAATCGGGATTATGATTTTTTTTAACCAGAAAATTTCTGAGGAGAGCAGGAAATGAAGAATAAGGAGTGGAAAATAAGAAGAGTGATTGGTGTGGTGGTGGGGGTGTTTTTGTGATTTTACAAAATTTTTATATATAGGGATGTTTAGTTAAATTAGCAAACCTAGGGGGTTTTTAAAAAAAAATTAAATTTACAAAAAACTAAAATATCAAACTTTCAAGGGCATTCTAGTCTTTTCACTATTACCAAACGGAAATCATTAATAGCACATGATGGAAGGTACCTATATGTCGTTTCAAAACCTTTTGGGTACCACTTTATCGTTACGGCAAACTTTGTGTATGTGTAAGTTGTTCGGCCTTTCTAGAAATTGGAGAACCAAATAAATTATTATATATAAGTGCATGTGTTTATAAGAAGAAGAAATCCAATATTCCAATTTGAAATCTGGAAAATAAAAACTAAAAAACTAAATAATAACACAAAAATTAAATGAAGTGAATGAAATAAGCCTGTAATTAATAAAAGTTTATAAATTTAGGAACTTTTCTCACAAGAACAGATTATAATTATTTATTAGATTAATAAAATTAACTGTTGAATTTAAATTAAGGCAAGGTGGCAACCTTTAGGTCTAATAAACTCTAAAACTCATTACAGGTTTAAAGCCTACATTTGTCGTCAACCCATATTATATAAAATAAAGTGTATTAGATAAATTCTGAAATGATCATATAATTCTATTTGGATATC
The DNA here is from genome assembly GCA_026225825.1 of Pistacia integerrima. Taxonomy (NCBI): domain Eukaryota; kingdom Viridiplantae; phylum Streptophyta; class Magnoliopsida; order Sapindales; family Anacardiaceae; genus Pistacia; species Pistacia integerrima. The sequence continues at coordinate 24,404,668 of CM047736.1, forward strand.
TTATTAGACTATACATTTACCTGGTTTTATTAAACCAAATCATAATTAATGTTAGCCCACAATTAGGAATTGTTGAACAATATATTGAGTTGTCATTAAATCTAACTATTTTAAACCTTTATTTTATCACCATTCAATCTATACAGATGAACGGTTCATAAGGAGTTTAAAAAATTTATAAGTAAAAAAATTTTAATTACAGTATCCTAACATTTTATACAATGTAATGGAGACTTTATTAATGTCGTTTTTTTTTCTTCTTAAAATTCGAGAACATACAACGTAGCCGGGCCCTTTAGTCTAAGCATGTTTTTTTTTTCAATTATAAATATTTTAAAATTAAAAATAATTGTCAGAACCTGTCTGTACATGTCATTAAATCTATAACATTGATTTTTTTTTTTTTTTTTTTTTTTTTAAATCCGAGGCTAAGAATTGATGTAAAAATATACCGGAAGTTTGCATTTTCACAGAAGAGAAATAATTTGGTGGGATTATGATTATCATTGAAGTTTGAAATAGCATATGAAAATTCGAGAATAAATAAAATAATAAATTAAATATAGATAAGTAAGGGTGCTTATAAGAACAAGAAGCACTAGGCCGATGAGTATTGGTTTTTGTGAGGGAAAAAAAAAACACAAAAATAAATCAATCCAATTTGAGATCTAGAAAATGAAAAAAGAACAAAAAGCAATAATAACATAAAAATTAATTAAAGTGAATGACATAAAATCTCTATAATAAGTGATTGATTATATATAAAAAAAAAAAAATTAAATTTGACATAAAAGATAATACAGTAAAACATCTCTATATTGATACTCTATATAAGAATAAACTCTACATAGTCATAAAAAATTTTATTCCCAACTTAGGATAGTTATAAATAAGAATAAACTTCACATTGTAATAAGTTATAATTTTTCTAATTCTCATCTTAAGGAAAGTTGCCTCCATATAATAATAATTATGTGTATATTGCAAAAAAAAATATTATTTGGTATATTAAAAGTTTAAGATGAAATAAAATATTTATCTAAAGTTGTTTGGAAGAATGATATATGTTTTACAGTTGTTACCACGTCTTTTAATTTACAAATACATTACTGCTAGCATAGACATCTTCTTGTTAAAGCCAAAATATTTATATCTTCTCAAACATGTTTGGAGCTTCTCGACACGAAACTTTTTGTGTTTCCGTACTATCATTCTCATGATTATTTCATTATCTTCTTGTGTAATTGTAGCAATGATTTATTCTTCAATTAAAAAATATATGACTTGTTGCTCATTTGAATGATTGAGGAAGACAATAATATTCATTCGATTAGTGTAGTGAAGTTGTCAAATCTGATCACCCAATTCTACAATGACTATTTGATTCTTCTCATCCACTTTATTTATAGCTTGTAATTTATCGAAATCAGGGGTCCTAATTTTATAATGCTTAAAACAATTGACAATTGTTTGTGGCTTCACATCAATTTAACCATGCAACAATTGTATTTACAATTCATCAAGGACGCTTATCTTTACTGGTTCCAAGACACGATCTTCTATTCGTTTAAAAAGTAAGGAATTAAAGTGCTGAATTGAAATCCTAATACTATTAAAACATGAATTGAAATTTTAATACTGTATTACTAAAATATGAATTATAAAATAAGAAATTTTTATAACTACACCTCTATTAAATTATAATCTCTCATAGTAATAAAATTAATTAATCCCACCATCATGACTATAGAGAGGTTTTACTGTATTACTTATTAATTCTCCTTTTCTCTCATTTTGAACTTAACTAAGCTCATATAATATAAGTTTTTTCATCCATAATTAATAATTTTCTTTTCTACTATTACCTTTTAATCATACCATTCAAACTAATTCTAAATAACATATTGATAGAAATTAGATATTCAAGAAGAGACTAATATTATTACTCTTTTTTTTTTTTTTTTTTTTAAAGCGTATTAATTTTGTTTCTTTTATTAGCAAACTTACTTATCTATATTTGCCTCCATTTCTGAGAAAAATATTTTTACTTATTATTCTTAATAATATTATATCAAATATATTTTTAAATATTGAAAATAATAGAATATAACTCAAAAATTTAAATCATATAATGAAATTTTTAAAAATTATTTTTTATTACACATTAAACTAAACCTATATTTTTGTGGCAATAATACAGTACTTATTTTTAATCGTCTCAAAATTATCACTTCGAGTTAAATATTTAATTACGAAAAAAAGAATTTAAGTTTCTCCATTTAATAATAATAATAATAATAATAATTTTCTAGTTAAGAATTCTTGATATTAAATTGTCAGGAGTATACAAAATATATCTAATTAAGGAGAAAAATCAATTAAAGTAAATGAAAAAAGCTTTATTAATTAGTGAAAATGTAAGTATAAAAATCTTGACTCATAAGAACATACCATACATACATTTAGTAGATTACAAAGAGAACAGCTAAATTTGGATATTGATGATAAATGAAGAATCTAAAACAAGTTGAACTTTATGTAAGAGAATTAATTAAAAATAATATCAATGGTAACCTCTTCTTCTGCATGATTTGGCTTCTTGACATTTTCCAAACGGCTTGCTAGATTTGTTTCTTGAAAACTCGGTGTGTTTGTTTCTCTAATTTGGGTAGGATTTTTGAAATCCTATATAAAGTACATATTTATTTCCCTATTCTGAAAATGATATTATATTCAATTTAATTATGTTAAACCCCCTAGGTCTGTTAATTTAACTAAACACCCATAACAAAAAAACTTTAAAATTTGACCAAAACACCCCCACTCACCCTCCGACGGTGGTGGCCAGCTGTTGGCTTTTAATGGATGGGTGGGGGTATTTTTTTTTTAATTTTTAATGTTTTATTGTAAGGGTATTTAGCTAACTTAATAAACCTAAAGGGTGTTTTTGTTAATTTCTAAATCCTACCTCGTAATAACCACCTAACTTAATATTTTTAAAAATCATATCCAAAATAATAAAACAAATACACCATTAAGATTCTAATTCACTTTTCTAAGAAAAACATTGTTAAAAAAATTTCTCCTAACATTGGGTTGTAGTGTGGGTACCCTATAATCCATATTAATTGCATGGTCTTCATTTAATTCACTTAATGAAGACCATGCAACTAATATGGATTTAATAAAACAAAAATAGATGGGGATGTTAAAATTCAAAAGAGTAATCTTTTTAATACTGTCCCGACTCTTCCTATTCCATAGGCTCCAGGCTAGAGGTGGCAATGGGCCATGCTGGCGGCCTAAATTTTTTTTGGCACGATCCACTAGGCCATGGGCCATACAATGGGCCTTGAGTTTTGGTTGTTTGGCACGGCCCACATTTTTGTGGGTCGTGGCATGGCACGACCCATGGCACGGTTGGCCATGAAAATTTTGGCTCGGCATGACCTACTGCCACCTCTACTCCAAGCGCACCCATAGGACTCTAGTGACTGAGACGTGCCATGTAATTAAAACTGGAAACCATAAAACTTGTATTTCTGAAATAGACATCATAAAATTCTAATAAAATTTTGTTTTTAATAACATATCAAATAATTATAAACCATCTCTCATAATCCATACTAAAATCTCTCACCACAATTAGTACCTAGAGATAAAACTGCCCCACCTGGCGAGATCTAACGTTGCGTTGGTAGAATCACTAAATCTAACTTGCCTAGCGGAATTTGCATCGCTTAGGCACTAAAACTGTCAGACCGATTGAGATTTGCATCTTTCGGGTCGAAATCTGTGAATTATCATACCCAATGAAAGTTGCAACATTCGAGCAAAGTCAATAATCAATCATACACATGCAGAGAGTCATAAGATAATATTAGGGGGATGGGTACTACTAGAGTGGTCGGAAAACCACTATCATCATATACCTAATTTCCAAACATCATTTTTCATAAATTTCATACCTTTATTCACGATGGAAACATATGCCATAACATTAACATCGCATGCAGCATATGGTTAAAATATAATGGCTTCATTTGGTTCACTATTTTAGGAGTTTTTAGAATAGTCTTTTGAAAAAAGTTGAGTTGAGTAGTATTATGAGAAGTCTTTTGTACATTTTTTAATAGCATTTTCTGAAAATATTTATATTAGTTTTAACCCTCTATGTTTGTTAATTTAACTAAACACCTCCAACAATAAAAATTTATAAATTGACAAAAATACCCCCACCCACATTTGCCAGATTCCGGCCACTACTGCTAGAAGGTGGCCAAAATCTGCCGTAATGGTGCACTACCGCTTGGATATGGCCGGTAGTGCGCCGATATGACCTTTTTTGGCCAAATCCATCTTGGATCTAGCTAGAAAAGGCTAGATCTGGTCATTGAGAGCCAAATTTGGCCAGATCTTTTGGCTATCGTTGATGGCCAAATAACGGCCAAGATATGACCTTAGTCAATAGCCAAAAACTCTAGCCAGATCTGGCAGCCATAGATCTAGCCTTTTCGGGCCAGATCTACCGACCGGCCATATCCAACCAGTAGTGCACCATTACGGCAGATTCCGACCACCTTTCGAAGTGGTAGCCTAAATCTGGCAAATGTGGGTGGGTGAAGGTGTTTTTGTCAATTTATAAACTTTTATTGTTGGGGGTGTTTAGTAAACCTAGGGGGTTAAAAATAATCTAAATATTTTGAGTTGAATAGAATAGTATTGTATTTTGAAGAGAATTTTGATTATTGAAACAAATGTGTATTTGGATAGGATTTGATAGGATAGTGGAATATGATAGGGTAAAAATAGTGAACCAAATGTGTATTTGGATAGGGTTTCTATTTTTGGGTTTTTAGGATATAATAATAGAATAGAATAGGGATATAATATTGAACCAAATGTTATACTATTCTAACCCATAATTACCTTTCAAAATGCATTAGTTGGCAAATGTCAAGAAACAAAATCATGCATAACAAGAAATTGCTACCTTGCCTTAGTCTAAATTGTATTAGATTCTCCATCTACTTACCATTTAATTCAGCAATTATTTATTTATTATATCCTAATTAAGTATGTATAAACTGTTCTTATTAGAAACTTCCCATATTTATAATTTTTTTTATAAATTTCAATCTTATTTTATTCACTTTAATTACTTTTTTCTTTTTAATTTTCCAGATTTTCAAATTGAATTTATTTTATTTTCTGACAAAAAACTGACACTCTTAAGCCTATTACTTATTTTTTCTTCTTGTTATTATAAATAAACTTACTTTTTCTATATTAATTTATTAATTCTCGAATTTCTAGAAAACAAAATCAGAATTCAAGAAAGAAAACGCCAATCACTAGTCTCGTTTTTCCCCTTTCCCTTTCTCTTCCTTTTCCCTTTCATTAACCCTCAATCATTCTCTCTTCCTTCTTCATTTCCTGTTCTTCTCAGAAATTTTCAGAGTAAAATACTCATCGCACCAACTTTGTTTTTCGTGTGAAAATCCCTGTATCAAAATGCCAAGGAGGAACAAGAGAGTCAAGAAATGCAAAGATGATAGGCTCAGCAACTTACCAGATGACATCCTCCATCAAATCCTCTCTTTTACTGACACAAAATTCGCAGTTCAAACCTGTCTGCTCTCTAAGAGGTATATAAACCTTTGGAAAACTCTTCCTGACCTCAATTTCGATAGCATGAATTTCAACAGAATTTTCTGTTTCAAGAGATTCATCCTCGACGTCTTAACTCGTCGAGACCAGTCCGTTGATATCGGTAAATTCTCTCTTACTCGTCGTGGCAGGATCGATAAGTCCTTCATGACAAAAGTGATTGACTACCTTATTTCTCACAATGTTAAAGGTCTCAGCTTTCAAGTGGACTGGGGAGAGTTTCGTCTCCCACAAAGACTGATTGCCTGCGAGTCTATTAACAGTTTAGTGATGGAAACTTTCCGTCCTGGAATCTTACCAGGAAACTGGTTTGGTTTTGTGGGGTTGCAAGATTTGCATTTGAGTAGAATGCAATTCCATTATGAAAGTCAGCAACCCTTTGATCCTTTCTCTAGTTGCCCTAATTTGAGGAGCCTGTACTTAGGTGATTGTTACCTGTCAGGATTTAGTGTTTTCAGAATCACTGGACCTCAGCTTATTAACTTCAACCTCTCAAATTTTGTAATAGCCAACCGAGGCAGGATTGAGCTTCTTGCACCAGTGCTCACTTCCTTCAGTTTTACAAATTCAATACCTCAGAGTTTCGCCTTGGTTGAACTTCCTGCTGTAAGAAATGTGAACGTTCAAGTCTTTTTACCCAATCAATTCTTCCGTTCAGCCCCGAGTAAGCAAATTGCTGCAAATGCATTGACCAATATGTTCCATGTGCTTCGTCATGCACAGTTTGTCACATTATCTTATGGTACAATTGAGGTATGTTAATTAATTATTTATATTTATTATATAGACAGATTTATTACGTCTTTCTCATCTCTTACAATTTTTTTTTATTCTAATGTGATCAATTAGATTCTAATCAAGGCTCCTAGTAGACTACAACATCAAACTTCTCCCTTCGTGGAAGTGGAGAAAATGAAGTTGAAAATGCAACATGGAGAGAACTCAATAGCGATTCCTCCCTATGTCATAGCCTACTTACTCAGCGCTTCTGGTTTTCGTACAACTTTAGAAGTCGAGGTGGAAAGGTATAATCATCGTAACTATAATTTTGATAAATTTAATAATGGATATCATCGATTGTTTCCTTTTATGATTTACTATCTCATGTTTTAATAGAGTTTTATATTCAATGGATTATTATGCTGTAAACTTGATATATTATCGGTACTATATATCAAACATGGAATATTTCCTATGCATTCTATTTAAGACCTTAACTAGTAATGAATTTATATTAATCAGATACTTATTTTGTTGCATACCTAATATGTTGAGTTGTCATTTTCCAAATTTAATACTAAAGTTTCGCGTATATGTGTTTTTAGATTCTTGATAGATATTGCTACTATATATATTTCAACTGCCATATTTGTAAATGAAGAATATTAATTTATTACACACTCATTTTTTGTTTGCTAGCTTTGGATTTATACTTAGTAATTACTTAATGTGTTGTCGAGGTCACCCTCTTTTTCATTAAATCTTATTATTGTTATATTTACCATGATACACTATTATTTTGTTTGTTGTTTGTAATTTACATGGTGGTCATGTAATTGTAAAGATTAAAATAGGGCTTGGCAATAGCGGTTGTATATTAGGAAATAGTTAGAGTTGGCAATTTTTAGGATCAAGGTCAAGACCTTCGTCTCCAACCCCGATCTGGTTGAGATACCATCATTTCCAACCGTGGCTTTAGCCTTGGATTTTTGAGAGCGGGTATCCTTCGAAGGGGAATAAATACTCTTCCCCATCTTCATAGCCAAGAATCTCAATATTTTTTTTTAAGAAAATAAAATGACTATTATAATTAATTATTCTTTTATTGGGGACAGAGACAAAGTTGGGAGTTTGTGGATTTTAACTATTCAATAATGTTAGATGTACATGCAAATTGTACAAAGGCTTGTATATAACTTGATGTAACAGAAAATGAATAGAACAGTGAATATGATGAGTTTGACTTTTTGTAGTCATTCTTCCATTAATTTCCTAACACATTAGTTTATACACAAATCTTTGTAAGATTACTTGTACATCTAGCATTATTCATAACTATTATCCACCCCCACGTTCTTAGTCTCAGGAGCATAATTTTTCCCATCCACACCTCAAACCTCAAAATTTTCTTGGGATTTTTTGTTCTTTTGGATTGAGTGAAATTTCATGTCATCCCTATTAGTCTAATATATGTTGAGCCCTCATCTATTAGCTTAAACTTTTAGGTGAGATGACAATTTAACATGGTATTAGAGTCAAAAGTCTCAAGTTCAAATCCTCACATACAAACTGGATAAAGAAAAATAAAAAAAAAATCCAAGTTTGATGTGAGGGTGCCTATTAGTCTAATATATGTTGAGCTCATACCTACTAACTTAAGCTTTTAGGTGGGATGTCAACTTAACGATCCCTAAAAATAGTGCTAATCTTAAATATTTAAGGTAAAACATGATTAAACAGTATGAGGGTAGCATAAGGTTGATCATAATTAAATCCATTTAGTGTTAGTGTAGGAATTAAGATAATTTTGCCGAAGGTGGTTAGTCTTTTACAATACCAAATTTTCTTGAATATCTTCAAGTAAGAGGGTGATTGTTGGACTTAGAAGCCAAAAATTTCTCCCTCAAACACCAACATAGGATCAAAATCATTATAGCGCTAGCTCTGATACCAAGTTTTAAAAAATATACTAACCAATGAGAGGTGACATAAGTATGCATTGGTATTGAGAAAACAAACCAATGGTTGAAGAGATAAACTCGAATTAGCCACATTCCTTTGGGCCATTTTAATATCTTTCGGTGATTTGACTTAAGTTAGCTACACAAGTCATGAACCATTTCCCACTTTTTAATCAAATAGTTTTAAATTTCAACCAATTAATATCTTCTTTTAACCTAAGGCTTGTCCTGAGGTAGGAATAATGTTGTGTATTATTATTCTTAGTTTTGTTTAAGTTTTTTTTAATCCTATCCTAGGGCATGTCGTGTGGTAAGATGTTTTTGTCTTGTGTTCCTTTGCTTGCTCCTCTCCTATTGTCTTTTATCCTTCGCGTGTTTAAGATAGACAAATAAGAGAATATTAGGTTTTCAGTCTATTAAATTTGTGTTTTTATTCTTTTTTCAAGACCTGTCCTGAGGTATGATGGTTGGTTTTTTTATGAACTCTCTGTACATTTTTTATCTCTTTTAATGATACTACATACTTACCAAAAAAAAAATAAGAAATCCAAAGCCTTCATCAATGACAAAGAAACTTTTAAGTTAGCTTAGATGCTTTGATTGAGTTAATTCGATTTCACATAATCAAGTGATGAGTTGGTGATTTATTTAATATTGTCTGAAGTGAAAATGTGTGAAGATGTTCATTGTTGAGCTTATAAGAAGCAAAAGTGAAGACAAAAAGGAGGTAGTGGTAAGGAAGGAAAAAGAGGCGGTGTTAATGAAGGAAAAAAGGGCAATAATAATGAATAAACAAAATAGGTGACCACAACTTCCATTTTCTCCTTATTTTGAGTATTACTTTTCCCATATAGAGTTGTAATATACCATAGATGTTAGATACGTCTTATTCATCGTAGAACTCCTAAAGAAATATTAGAGATCTATTCATTAAGTTTTCATAAAATTCCTTTAGAAGTATTCTTGTCTTGGATTCAATAATTTTGTGAATTTGAGTAGCCTCTCTGGGAATTGGAAGTTTTGCTCGTGGATTAGAACCTTTATGATTAAACACATTTAGTGCTTGTTGGGTTGCGCCAGAAAAAACCTTGTACTCGTATTTGAATTTCTCCCATTGGACCTCAAGCATTATATATCCTACTAACTCTCGCTAAGAATTATCCCTTTCTTCTTTCCGAATTGGCAACCTCAATAGAGAGAGTTTACATTTAGTGCATTTCCCAAAAAAAAGATGCTAATTTTGATAATTTTTTTAGGCAAACCTTAGTGATGCAAGGGAAATTTTATTAATAGAAAAAATAAGGATGATACATAAGACCCCTTAGATAAGACTTAAGTACAATAATAAAACAAGCAATGCAACTGCATGAAGTACAATAATGAAACCAAGAGCGTTAATTATACGCGCAAATAAAGAAAGAGAAACACTAAGCATTAGAGAAACGATAGTATGAAAACGCCAAACATCACTACCACAGAGGAGCAAATTTGGGATTGTGAAAGCATTGGATAGCTGAGAAAGAATCAGTTTTCAATCCACTTAGAAGACCAACCCTTTGAAACTGTAACTTCAATAGCCAAAAATAATTGCTAAATACTCCAATTACTTAATTTTGAAATGTATAGAATAGGTCCATGGACAACTCTTAGAAACTTGCCCGTATAACATAAAACCCTCGCTAGATACCGATTTTCTTTAAATCAAGATGGTGAAGTCTAAAATCATAATATGGTTTTAATTGATTATATTAATTTAGGTTAGAGTGCTTCGGTTTCATTTGGGTTTGTTGTAACTCCTTCCTGTTGGAATTGACGACCACTCCAACAATAAGGGGTGACGCATACGAGTGTTTGGGTAAATACCATGACGAACCATGGTATGATTTCTCTAAGGATTAGAACTCCTAATAGTATTATGTTTCTCTTAATATACCTAGTATATAAAGACATTATTCTCTTGTATGAGTGATATATGAAATCATAGTAAATACATTCATTGTAATGAAAGATTGAAGAAATATTGATTTTACTAGATGTAGCTCAGATTTAGATAAACCAAGATAAATCGCGCGTGTTCTTTCTCTTTACTATTTTGTTATTTGTGTGTGATTATTTTTAGTTTGATTCCAAACGCTCTTTAATTCTTTCACTTCCTTGATCACTTATGGCACAATTTACAAATATATTTACTTAATTTAAGTAAATTAAGACCCGTTTGTTAATCACTGATGGAAAAACCAATATGTTGTCAGTCTTTCTATTTGTAAAGGAGAATATATTTGCATTGTTGGAAATATTTGAATGTATATAAATACTTGATTTGATCTTGTAGTTTAATCTGATAATTATTGTTATTCTTAAGGTTAGATTGTGGCTCTTTAAGAGAATATCCTAGTGTCATACTTGTTCTTGGTGATTTAATCTCTAGGATTCAATTATTATTTGTTCTACAAAGATGTCACTCCCAAATATAGAAGCCTAAAATATGGGAAAATGGGGCTATATATGGGAAGAAATTCTCTTGTGTTGTGATCATCTAACCGCATGAACAATTCACAATCAAGCATTTTGAAAAGATATATTATTGTTAAGCATTCACTTTCCCTTTTTTAACATTTTAGGTGAATATAACTATGTTGTTATTGTTAGATATGGTTTATACTTCGCATGACCTTGACGGAATATCAGTTTAAGTCAACATATTCGCATGACCTTGCAAATATTTGAGTCTGGGTCGGATTAGATTGGGTAAGCTCAAATAGGGTTAGGTTTTCTATTATATGCATTATGTAATAGTGAAAAACCTAGAGTTATAAAATAAAGAGCAAGAGTGAATTATCGATACTTTAAGATTATTGAATTTTGTAGATTTTTTAAACTTAATAAGTACTCTATTTGAACGATGGACGTAATTCCTTTATTGAAACAAATTAGGGTAAATCGATTGTCTTTTGTTACTTTTCTACTTTTATTATTGTGTGTTTTGGCTATGGTTTCTATCATTATGACCACATGGAAGTTACGTAGCTTGGGCAATGAATTAGAATGTTTTATATCTTTGTTTAATTTTGATGTGCAGTGGCGAACCTGAACAGAGATGGAAGATAGTGAAGATCTTAAGAAGAAGATGGTTGGGATTCTAATATTATGCCTTCATCGGCTATATGCAAATTAATGATAACTCATTAAAGCTGTTAAGCTGACTCTATCTCCATTTTATTTTTTCTAGCTTCTCCTACTCCAGCCAGTAAAGGTTAGACTTATGATTTTTGTTGATTTATTTCATGCATTCTTTTCATGAGTTTAGGAGAAAGTTTATGTACCTTGTTACAATTTGTTGATTAGAAGATTAAGGGAAGTTTGAGTTTTATATATATTTATCCTTTAATTAAGGAGACATTTTTTTTTTTTTTGGAATTTTGACATTTGTTTATTATGTTTGATTCCTCCATGTTGCATTTTCAAATTCATTTTCTCCAATTCCATGAAGGGAGAAGGTTGATGTTATAGTCTATATGGAGCCTTGGAGAGAATCTAAGCACATTAATCAGAATTAAAAAAAATTGTAAGAATGACGAGAAAGAGATAATTAAGAAATATGTTTATTCTGGTAAGATTTCTGGGTAGAGAACAATACTACATTTATAATCCAATTTCATAACCCTGACATGATAACTCGTAATGAGTCTCACCTGTCCAATAATGGGTCCAGTCTACCCAATTATAAGTTGATTAATTGCAAGCTGTCACGTCAGGGTTGTGAAAAAAAAGTTTGTAAAATTAGGTTGTGAACCAATCTTTATTGAATTACTAATAAACCATCCACTCATATTGTTTCATCTTCTCTTTACTCTTATTAAAACATAAATATTTCTCATATCTTCTTACTCTCTTTTATACAGTGAAATACTTTACATCAATTAATTTTACAAATTATTAAATGAAAAATTATATATTATTATCGATATTTAAATTTGTATCATTATTGCTTCAGTTGAATATTAGTTTTATTGTATTATTATTCAATGTTATTCTCAACCGATTTTTTGACCTTTTTATTATCATTTTGAATCATCTCAATGTAATACATGCCTCAATTAATTAGAAAAAATTGGATCATACGCGTATAGTTCAATATATATTAATTAAACGAAAATTAGATTATTTTAAAAAATTAGACATAATTTTTTCACGATTATTCTCACTAATCTTAATTAATTAAGAGGCGTGATCATTGTCTTTTGTAAATTAATTATAATTAGACCACACATAAGACGGTTATTATATTGTGCAGGCCATGCGAGGCACGTGATTTGTTTTGCCCTTCGATATGCTCGAGGAAATCGAATACACTTCATTACTCATGCTCTCCGCGAATAAAACGTGACGGTTGATACGAAGGTCGCTTTCAATGAGCTAAAAAATCTTTAAAACGTTGTCGTTTCCTCAACGCGTGTAAAGTGTGGCGAAATCAGGTACGGGCGGAACTACCTACTATATTTTTGTTGAACTACTAGCCCTAGGTTCTCGGGTGGCCCCAACTTGGTCATAAACAAATCATTACACTCAGAGTTCATCTTCGGGTTCTCCGCCGTTTGATGATTTGTGATTTGACCAGCAAATTTGAATGATATTTTCAATGATTGGTTCTTGTTTTCCGGTTTTCAACGGTGGAATGTCTAATAGAGCAAAGCCCACTCGCCTCTCAGCGGTGAAGAATACGATCCAATTGAAAATATCTTATATAAGAAATTTAAATATTTGTGTATTAAAATATAATAATATATTGTCAATGTTATGTAGTAATATCTTTTCCTATTTAAATTTTTTCTTGAATATTTGAGTCATCACATCACTTTATATCAAATAAAAAAGTAATAATTCTAACTTAAGAGATAACTGCAAGTGAAAAAGGATGTCGACATAAAATATATCTCAAGTATTTTTAAAAAATTACACATACATTTTGTCAAATTTATAAATTCTAAAAAAAAATTAAGTCACATGAAAGTATAAAAGGCATGTAGTAATTATTTTTAGAATTTAATTTCCCTTTAATAAATTTTAAAGTGAAGATCTTAGCAAATTTGAGGAGAATTTTGTAGCGTTTCTAGAATATGAATTTTGTAAACGTAAGTTAAGTATTTAAATGAATATTTATTTAAAAACTACTCCCTTCGTTTCTCTTTAAATGTCGTTTTAAGTTATTGTACGTTTTTTAATAAATTAATTTTTTAATTTAAACATTTTTTCTCTTTACTGCTTTCTCTAAAAGTGCGTGGAAAATGATAATTATGATTAATAGAAAATAAATGGCTTTTAAAGAGAAAGAGAGAGAGAGAGAGAGAGAGCAGAGAGGAGCATACTTCGAGAAAAAGAGAGAGGGTTGCATTTGGCCAAACGACATTTATTTTGGAAAAAATTTATAAGGCTAAAACGACTTTTAAAGAGAAACGGAGAGAGTATTATTTAGCAAATGTGTAAATCTTAATTTTATGTAGAACTTAAGAAATGAATAGATAGGGCTATAAATTATAATATTGGTAAAATATTTGATACTTAACATAAAAATATATAATATGAAAAACACCATATATTATATTATTACAAGCAAACATGTTATTGTGTTATATTATAATTTATAAATAATATAATTACTTTTTTCATAAAAAATAGAACATAATTTGGACACTAAATTTTAATTTAAAACTTATAAAATAAAATATATAAATTATCAAAAATATCTGAAATAAAATAGCTAGGGTGCGAGTGAGAGTTGGCAGTATGCAGATGAGAACCAAGCAGAGAAGAAGTCCTCCAACTGTCTCTCGTAATTAACCACACAGTACACATACAAACACTTGTCTCTTTCCAAACTATCTCCATTCCTCTCTCTCTCTCTCTCTCTCTCTCTTAGCCGACTTTACTGTTTCTTCTTCTTCTTCTTCTTCTTCTTCTTCTTCTTCTTCTTCTGCTCTGCTTCTCTTCTCTCAACTTTTGCTTACTCTTTCTTGACAAACTTCGGTTTCATTTAATTTTCAAATGGCCACGATTCATAACATATGCACAAGAATGTCTACGGATCGTATGCTCTCTTCGTCCAGGACTTTGAGCGATGTCTCGTTATTTGATTCTAGAATGAGGAGGAGATGTTCTCTTCAGAAGCAGAGCTTCTCCGTTAGATCGACGAGGATCACTCAAGACAATCAACAGCAAAATCTTTCTGCCTCTCATAACGGTCATTTAACTCCGGTTAGTTACTTAGCTTTGTTTTTAATGACTACGTTATGATTTTGTTTTTAATTCAAGTCTGCAACTGTTAAGAATAAGATTCTAAATAACTTCTTGTTTAAATGTATATGAGTAAGTAGTTAGCTTCACTTTTTGTGCTCTACCTCTGCCTTTGCCTTTGCCCCTGACTCAGGTGCAATATAGGTTTTTTTGGTTCGAGTTTGTAGTTCTACTGATAAATTAATAGGATGAATCTTGTTTATAATATATGGATTTTTCAATTTTGTTTTTGTTGGTTTAAAGATAGTTGAATGTATTCTTGGTTGGGAGGGAATTGTGTTGTTTGTGAAGTTGTAATAGAAGTTGATAAACTTTGGTGCTCTGTATATGAATATGCAATTTGGTGTAGTTGGGTGCTTTATATTATTTGAGGCTTGAAATTGTTGAGACATGGATTGGCCGAACTAGAGAAGTATTGGAAGCATTTTCCTGAATTAGGAAGGACTTATGATAACCAACTTGATTCACAAGTTGTATCAATTGCTTAGAAAAGGTTTTTGGCTAGAATTTTTTCCTAAGGGTATTTCAACTTATTAGGAAATCTTTTATTGAAATTGGAATAAACTAACCACATTACATATGTGGAAAACTCATAATATGGTTCAATTGCTTATGATTTAGTGGTTACAAATCAATAATACTACACTTACAAAGAACTTTTACAAAGATTTTCATACAAAGTGAAGTGGTAAAAAATGAATAGAAGAGTAAAACAAAAAGTCAAACTCATTATATTCACTCTTCTATTTATTTTTTGTCACATCAGTCTATATAGAGATTTTTGTAAGATTTATTTGTAAGTGTAGCATTACTCTTACAAAATACCATGTGGAAAAGATATTTAATATCCATTCCTTTTCTGTTTTAATGGTTTCTTAGTTAAAGCCCTGTATGTTGCTAACATATCAGAGAAATGCCAGAAAAGGTATGATTTGTTCCTAAACTCCTCTTTCATAGCTGTGCTTCTTTTAAGGTCAATTAGACTTGCTTCGAAAATCTCATCTCATGTAATAAAACTGCACCAACTTAAATAATGATATGTTTGGTCAGCCCAGAACACTGGTTTCTATTTCCTAGTGGAATGTACTTGTTACAGTTGTGCTACAAATGGTATCTATTATGTTTTCTATTTAGATAGTTTACAATGTTCTGTTTATTACAGTTTTCAACCTTGAAGTGTTTGGCTGATTCAGGAAAAGTTGACATCTCATTTTGAGCTTCCGAATGGTGAGCGCACCCTGGGAGAGACAGTTTTAAGTCCAAATGCCCAAAGAAAAACAAAGATAGTATGTACAATTGGGCCTTCCACAAGCTCACGTGAAATGATATGGAAACTGGCAGAAGCAGGAATGAATGTGGCACGCTTAAATATGTCACATGGAGACCATGCATCACACCAGAAAACTATTGATCTCGTTAAAGAATACAATTCTCAATTTGAAGATAAGGTTATAGCCATAATGCTGGACACCAAGGTATTTATTATGGGATCTTCACCCATTCATTTCTATTGTGTTAGAAGTGTGGAAAACTATATGTTGATAGTTGTTGCACGTGGAGCTACAATGTGCTTATTGTTTGAAGTGATTGAAGTTGATCAAAATATCACATATTCAACATTGTAATATATTGGAAGAGATGCAAGAATTGCATATAATTACACAAATTGTATCATATATCTCCTCAGAATTTGTTATTTACACCTACTATTTATTAGTGATAATTAGGATACGATGCTTTATTTTCACAAATGCAGGGTCCTGAGGTTAGAAGTGGAGATGTGCCTCAACCAATCATATTGAAAGAGGGCCAGGAATTTAATTTCACTATCAAAAGAGGCGTCAGCACGGAAGATACTGTTAGTGTGAACTATGACGACTTTGTGAATGATGTAGAGGTTGGAGACATACTACTTGTAGATGGTAAGGACTAAGTAAGATGCATATTATTGCCCCTGGATTTACGCAATTTTGTTTGGACTCTGTTTTTGTCTTATCTCATAGAAATTCTGTTTTCATGTTCTGGGTGTATAATGGGAATTAACTAATTCAGAACAACTTGAGAATTAATGTGGAAAGAGATTTTTGACCGATTAGAATAATGAAATGATGAAAATCAAACATATTTTATAGTGCATGCAATTCCAATAAATCATTGAGTAATGGAGTTGATTAAATTTCTGCACTCTCTGGTGTTTCATTTAGTTCTCTATTTATTGATTATTCGGTAAATTGTTATGTGAAGTAGCAATATTAGTGGATTGAAGTTATTTTGCTGCTGAGCTAACTGCAAGTTGTTAAATGAGGTCATAAATGGGCAAAAATTGATAGCTCGGCCAGCTTTTTTGTCTTTGATGTAATATGTTGTTTTCTCAAGAATAAGTGTGTTCTATTCAGAAAAAAAATATTTTTGTTATAAAAGAAACTTGATACTCTAGTGCTTTCTTATCAATGAAATCTCAATTTATATGAGGTGAAAAATTTCCTAATCTTTCATAGTTCTACTCTGGAAGAAATGAGAAGTATATTTTGTGTACTCTATTGTTGACATGTTTTTGGGAACAGAAATAGAAAGTACTGGAAAACAAGCCCATTATTCCTTTAATCTTTGATCTCGTGATTGAAGAGTGTTCAATTTATGGTTCTTAAGGATCATAGATCACACTTTTAGTGCTTTTAAATATCCTCTCATAAAATACATCACACAAGTCTAATTTGCTTACTTGTTCACAAGACATGACCAGTTGTTTCCTGTTCCATATACTAGGTGGAATGATGTCATTAGCTGTGAAGTCAAAGACACAGGATACAGTTAAATGCGAGGTGGTTGATGGTGGTGAACTAAAATCAAGACGTCACTTGAATGTCCGTGGAAAAAGTGCAACTCTGCCTTCAATAACAGGTTTGTCTCTGTTTACGTTCTCATGATATTGACAAGAAGTTTTGCTTCTTTGTTTATATTCATTTAGAAAGTATGAAGCAATTGTAAATGTGTCTGCCTTTTTATAGACAAAGATTGGGAGGATATCAAGTTTGGGGTGGACAACCAAGTTGATTTCTATGCCGTCTCTTTTGTGAAGGATGCTAAAGTGGTCCATGAGTTAAAAGATTATCTCAAAGGTAAAGTTCTTATACCATATCCCATCAGTTATAGAATTAACAAATATAATAGTTTGTATTTGTCTTTTCCACTCTATATCTGATTGAACTGTTTTAAACCTCTAATTTAGGTTGCAATGCGGATATTCACGTGATTGTAAAAATTGAAAGTGCCGACTCTATACCAAACCTTCATTCAATATTATCAGCATCTGATGGGGTTAGTTTCGATATTCTTAACAAGTTCCTTTATAATTTCTTTTTGCTCTTCCTTAAGCATTACAGACATATAGTAATGTCAATTTAATGTCTGCATTACATATACGGATGTCTTTGTATTTGTTTTTTATGCATTCATTTATATTGTAAAAACTGAAATTGCCAATGCTCTCAGATCTTCATTCAACAATAACAGCATCTGATGGGGTTAGTTATATATACATGTGTATTATGTGTGTATGAATACTATTCAGCATCTGTTTTTGGGTATCATGATGTCCAATTGTGTCTTTAACTTTTTTCTTAAACCTTATAGGCAATGGTTGCTCGTGGAGACCTTGGAGCTGAACTTCCAATTGAGGATGTCCCATTATTGCAGGTAAATTGATGCTAAATTTATTGCACAATGCTCTATAAATTGGCTGTAATTTGTATCAAAATCCCATCATATGTTCAGCTTATCTGTCTACTTGATTAACTACTTACTTAGGTTTGTAATTAATTTTATGGTATCATACATCTAAGATTGAAATGCTTACATATATGTACAACACTCACCCAAATACATGGTAGTAAAACTACATCAAATCCTTTTTATTTACTTAATGAATCTTAAGTTGATCTACAGTGTCTTTATTTGGTAAAGAAATAAATGATGAAATTGATAAATATGTTGTCAGTTATTCTTCAGTAAAAACTCTTGAGAGATAAAAGACTAAAGTGGTTGTAGAAGTTTAGTATGTTTTCTATTCATCATTGTAATTGAATGACTTAATGATTCAAACAGGAAGATATCATTAGAAGGTGCCGCAGTATGCAGAAACCAGTGATCGTAGCAACAAACATGCTGGAAAGCATGATTAATCATCCTACACCAACAAGGGCGGAAGTTTCTGACATAGCAATTGCAGTAAGAGAGGGTGCTGATGCAGTCATGCTTTCTGGTGAAACTGCCCATGGAAAGTAAGTGAGCTTGGCTCATATTTGGTATCTTTACAACTTTGGTTACTACCATTGTCATTGTTATTGTTACTATGCTCCCATTTATACTAATACATGAACTGTATTTTTCTAAGTGCTCTAATGCTAAATATTTATAATTCTTCCTTTAAGACTTAATGTTATATTCTGCTTGCAAAGTGGCTTTATTGATTTTTATCTATAGAAAGAACTTTTTTTTTTTTTTTTCTAATTTTTTATTACCACGTGACTCAAGGTATCCATTGAAAGCTGTTAAAGTTATGCATACTGTGGCATTGCGGACTGAGTCAAGTCTACCAATTAGCATTAGTCCTCCAACCGAGTCAAGCGCATATAAGGTAAGAATTTGTTGTATTTTAAGTCAATGACTGCTTCTGTTAAGCTAATGAAGTTGTTTGTTTCACCTTTTCATTTGAACTTTTAATGCTGATCCTGGGATGAGAGTAATAAAAAAGGAATTCTGTCAAAAGTTGCAATTTCCCAAATACTTAACGAAGTTCCATCTGTATCCCCTTTCATAATCTGACCACTCTGAGGACATTCTTTTGCAGAGCAATATGGGTGAAATGTTTGCTTTGCATGCAACAACTATGGCTAACACTCTCAATACGCCTATCATGGTCTTCACAAGAACAGGATCCATGGCTATTCGTTTAAGTCATTATCGGCCTTCCTCTACAATATTTGCCTTCACAAATGAGTGAGTCCAATGATATTGTTTCATGTGGAGTACTACTCTTTCAAGTTTCCTGGATCTGATTTCTTAAATATGGTGGTTTGCAAGGCTTACTTATCTGTGCTCTGTTATCTAAAATTCTGACTTTGAGGCATAGGTTTTTGGCACATTAGCCTAATAACCCATTATGAGTTGTTTGTGGGCTGATTCTTATGCTTGTAAATTGTTGTCTCATCCATATATCATTCTCTGATTAGAATCAGCCTTTAAGTTGCAGTTGCATGGAACTTCAGGTCAAAACAGTATTAACAGTGTTTGTCTTGAGACAACTAGGCGAGTTTTATAGATTATTAACGAGACATAATTATATTGAACACATTGGCAATTGTTTCCTTTTATAAAATATTGTCTTATTATTGAAAAAATGTTTTTTGTTGTCTCATGGGGAAACCCCTTTCAGTAGTTTTTTGGTTTCGGCTTACAATACATTAATGGTCAAGCAGCAATAAGTGATTTTTTTCGTTTAGGTTGTTATTTTCTGTCTAAATCAGAGTTTGTCTTCTTTCTCTGATGATTTATGATGTTCTCGTGCCCTTCACAGAGAAAGAATTAAGCAGAGGTTGGCACTTTATCAAGGTGTCATGCCCATATATATGAAGTTTTCAGATGACGCAGAGGAGACCTTCTCCCAAGCTATCAAGCTATTAAAGGTTTGCTTACATAATAATTTGTCTTCTTTTTCCGACTGGGTCATTGCTTCATGTGGTTTAACATTTTTGTATTTTCCTTGTGCTTTAGGATAAGGATCTACTGGAGGAGGGACGGCGCATTACTCTTGTCCAAAGTGGAGCTCAGCCAATATGGCGTCGAGAATCTACTCATCATATTCAAGTTCGTAAGGTTCAAGGCTGATTTTATTTCAAAGTTATACTAGTTAACTGAAATATTAATTAAAAGTCTTGCAGTTTCTTGTTATAAGTGTGAAGTATTACAGTTCTCTAAAGATTTTGTGAACCATAAACACTAATTACTTGTTGGAAATTCTTTTGTGAAAGAAATATAAAACTGATAGGATTATGTCGCAGAGGCATGCCACAACATTATCAGTTATATATTTGTGTACGTTCATCAATGTGAAATTCACTAATTTATGAGGATCATCAAACTTCTCTGCCAACTGACAGCACAGAATTGATTACAGTTTTCTGATATGTTCTGAACAGAGCTAAAATTTTATCTTTTTGTGAATGCTAAGACCAGATTTGTATTTCTTCCATCCATTTTCTTTGTTGTCGCCCTCTCTTTACTCTTGCAGTCTTTAACAATGTTTGCTAATTACTATGACCAAGGAATGCTTTTGTATTTAATTTGATTCCAACGTAATGTGCCTGCATCAGAACCCAGTAGTTGGCTTCTTGCAGTCTAAATATTGATTATCACATCAGTTTCCTTTTGGTTCGATCGAACTCCAAATTTCCACCTCAGGTCCCTTGTTATGAATTGGTCTTGCATGCTGATATTATAGATAGGCAATACTAATGTCTGTGAAAAATGGGTTTGAAAAAGAGCTAAAAATGGTACTAAATATCAGAGGAAAGGGGCGCTTCTATTAATATTCAAGAGAGGAGCTCTCTTATACAGGAATTAACATTACAAACAAAGGCTATTCATCACATTAAGAACTGCCTAAAAGTGCAAGTTTACATTCCAGCAAGGAATAGAACCAACAAACGACAATAAAGTGAGGAGATCTAAATGACCTTTTACTAAATGTCACTCTCCTCTTCACAGCCCTTTACCCAACCCGGCTCCAAGAACCACTTTTGAGCCAGGTTTACTGCATACTGAGTGAGGAGCTTTGAGAAAAAAATAGGTTTCTCTTGCTCTTAAAGATCCCAATTTAAAGTGTTTGTGCTTCCCCCCCATCCCCCTTCTTATTATATAAGTTGGTACAATAGGGCTTAACATTTCAGCCTGATGTTTATTATATAACCTCAGACTTCATAGTTGTCTTTCTCATTGCTTTCTCCACATTTTCCTTCCAGTTTAATGCACTTGTACCACTTGGCAGAGGCGACATACACAACCAAGTCTATTGTCGTTAAGCCGGCTAAGAGGAAGTAGAATCTGTCTAGATGACCCCTGTTGAGGTTTCCAGGTATCCATCCGGGCATGTGGTCGACGGTTGAGATCTTCACAACCATTGTCAATAGCAAGCTACTTACATAGTTCCCCAGAGAGATTGATGTCATGCAGAGTGCACTTCCGAAACTCTTTAACCCATCTGGGGCCTGTGCATTGAAGAATTCCAGCTGACCTACATACATGAAAACTTCAGATGCCCCGATGAATGCGTACTGTGGAACTTGCCAAAAGATGCTCAAGGAGCTTGCGCCTTCACAATGTGTGCAGTCCTTGTTGGCATACTTCAGTCTGTAGCACTCCACAATCCCAGCTGCAAGCATTGCCATGATCGCTATAACAAGGCCGATTCCCATTCTTTGAAGCTCGGTTAGCCCTTTAGAGTTCTTCTTTCTTAGCTTGCCCACAAGTGGATCCAGAACTCGGCGGTAAAGGAATATGAAAGCTGCCACACTGAGAATGTCAAAGCTTGACATGCTTGCAGGTGGGATTCTGAAGTTTGACACTGTAGTTTTCATGGCTGCACCTTGCTCCACAAAAAGAGAAGCCATTTGTGTAAAGACTACTGAGTAGAGAATGGTGCAGAGCCAAATTGGCATCAGTCTCAGTATGCATTTAACTTCTTCTACTTGTGTGACGGGGCAGAGATGCCAGGGGTTGTACTGACCCTGCTTCTGCTCATCCAAATCTCTTGATGAGATAAAAGCTGCTCTATCAAGAAACCTGAAATGGAACTCATTGTTAGCTTATTATCCGATTATCATAATATTATAGCTCTCATTTCTTAGAAATGATGATGTTTATGAACTTACTTGAACCCATGCGTGTAAAGGATCTTCCTGTTACCAGCCATGGAACAATCCTTTCCGTCGATATTGTATAAATCCTCTGCTCTTGGAGGCATCTCAACCTTCCATTTCTTAGTTGCAGAAACAATGACTTGGCAAAACCTGGCGAGAGGGTTGCCGCTTGGCTTGAAGTGCCTGTACCTCTTTGTTCCTCCAAGAAACAAGAGCAATGCGGCAAGAGCGGAGCCAGCTGAAACCCAGAATCCAAGTGCCCACATGCCTTCATCTTCAAAGTACCCTAATATGGTGTTGGAGAAGAGGGAACCAAGGTTCAAAGCCAAGTAAAAGTAGCTAAAGAAGGCCACCTTTGACTGCCCTTCCTTGGGGTCCTCTTCATCAAACTGGTCAGCCCCAAATGTGGCTATGTTAGGTTGATATCCACCATTTCCTAGAGCAACAAGGTAGATTGAGAGATAAAACAACCCCATCTCCAAGTTCGAATGCAACCCGCATGGAGTCTGCTCGTCGCCACAACCTTTCGGTCTGATCAAGAAAATGTATGATGACAGTGAAAGTGAAACCAGCCCCTGCCATTAATAAACAAATACAATTAGAAGCCAGAGTCTCAAAGGTTAATTGCATTGCTGGAAAATGGAACATAAAGGGTTGAATGTTAAAGTCACTTACTATGACAAATATGACTTGAAAGATGGCACAAGTTTTGAATCTTCCCCAATAGGAGTCACTAAGGAAGGCACCCACAAGAGAGAAGATGTAGACAGTTCCAGTCCATTTGCTTACATTGTTAGCAGCCTCAGCATTGTTTTGCTGCAAAACTCTTGTGAGGAACAGCACCAAGTTCACCCCAACTCCAAAGAATGCCAGGGTTGCCAAACCTTGATTCACTGTCAACAAATAGAAATACAAGTTCATGATCAGAGACTTGAATTCTTTTTTTTTTTTTTTAAATTAAATTTTAAGAGATTTCTTGATTCACATGCTTATCGATAAATGACGCACGTCCATAACAAATAGAAATATAAGTTGTTTGTTTCTTGCTTCTTCCACTAATGATTTTTCTTGTCAATGGCCAACTATATATCAACAAAAAGGAGAAAAAATCATCATGCTTTTGCCTCTTTGCCTTTACTTTCCACTAAAATAAATATCATATCTATACTCTATAAAAATCTCACTTGAACTAATAAATTTACAGAAAGATGTTCATTCATTGATTATCATCCTGATGAACCCATTTAGAAAAATAAAAGAGGGAAAAAAATAATAATTAAATTCAGCTTTAAAATCCTTTAATAAATTACTATTTTGCTATACCTAAATAGCCAACAAATTACATATAGTGCACACGCATGCATATCCACAACCGCACAGAAGACAAGCAACATGTGTACAATATTTTCTTTTAATTTAAATAATACAAAAGAAATTAAAAATGGGTAGAGAGAAGAGAAGAGAAGAGAGCCGTTTCTAGTTTTAAACATGGTAGAAATAATTAATATTATATTTCAATTTGCAAATGTTTTGATGAATTTCTGTTGCCCTTGTTTGTCTTTATGTGTAATATACACTGAACTCTCTTGTTAGAATTCAAGGATGAAGAACAAAAAGAAAAGCAAAACCTGATATCAAGAATTTAACTACTCTAAGAAATCTTTCCAAATTGTAGATTTTCCATTAATTTCAGGCTTCCTCCTTTGTTTAATTTCTCCTTCAAAATATTATATTATATGATCTTGTTACTTTTGAAGAGTAAAACACAAAATCAAGTTCTATTATATTATCGAGGGGGGATGTTTATGTTTTTGTTTTTGATATTTTCGTAACACAGGTGACACTTGGCAAGAACCCACATCATTCAAAGTGAAGCCAGTGATTACGTGTCAGAAAAGTCTTCCTCATAAAGGATCCAAACCCTCTCCCTCTCTCAACTCTCATAAGCAAAACTCCATAACCAATAACTCCTCTCTCTCTTTCTCTCTCTTTTTAAAGCATGGTGGCGGGTACGTACGTGGCCATGGCGGCGTGGCCATTTGCAGGTGGCTAAAAAGCTCAACATGCAACAAGAGTTGAACACTTGGTTTGGTTTTGAGTTCCAAGTGTTACACATTCCCTTAGGTTAATTCATAATTGTCGTATTCTATAGTGATAGCTTATCTAAAGAACCGAAAACGAAGTTAAAAATTTGCAGAAAATCTCTCTCACTGCTCTCCCTATAAAGCCATGTGCTCACCCAAGCCAATATCAATTTTTTAATTTTAGTACATCATATGTGTGTGGTGACAAGAAATTCGGTAGCTCGTTGGGACTAAGCAATAAGAATGAGATCAAAAAAAAAAAAAAAATATGCCTAGCTATGAGTTCAACTGCTTTCATAATACCAGAAGCTAATAGTACTTCTCCTGATTCTGGACCTACACAAAGCACAGGCTTTTTGATAGCGACGGGTCAAGTTGAAGGTCTTTAATTTTACCATGAAAATTTCAAAACTATATTCTATAAAGCAAGTCATGTACAGTTGACATTCAAAACTAGAATCATTTATATTAATGGAGTTAGTTAGAATAAAAAAAAGATTGATTCGGAGCTTACAAAGGATGATAATTCCAGCGAACCATCCTCCAGATTTTCCTCTGATTGCAGGGCGACCATGCCAATCAATAGTTCCGTCGAGAGTTCGAACTTCTTCTTCTTCTTTGAACTTCTCCTATACACAGAAAAAAAGAAAAATGGCAGAGTAAATATATTACTCTTCGATCATCATGATATATATTGATAAGATGATTGCATTGCAAGAAAGGATCATCAAAGTCTTTGCATGAAGAATAAAAAACAAAAATCTAATGTATTATTTCTTCTTTTTCCTTATCTAAAACAGAAAGTAAAAAGGATAATCGAAACAAAAAAAATGATGCTATATATACAAATAATTCCATCTTTCTGGTTGGAAGAGGCTTGACTAATTACCTGCTTACACACCTCTAAGCAAGCCATTGATATGAATCTTGAAAGAGAGAAATGTTTATTTTTTGGTAGTGTAATGCAGAAGATGAGAGATTCAAGAAGAAGGTGGTGATCAGTAGCAAAGAAGAGAGAGAGAGAGTTGGGGACTTGAAAAACAAGGGGAGAGTGGCACTATAAATAGAGGTGGGGAGGATGAGATGGACGGTGGAGATTGTAGGAAAACGATAGCGAGGGAGACCCCATTGCCAAATCATCCAAAATAATAAAGCTAAGGGAGGATACCCCATTTGGCCAAATCATCCAAAAATAAAATATGCAAATGTAATTTGCACATAACAAAAAAAAAATACTATTGCTGAAAGACTTTAGTGGTTAGGGGTCCCTCTCTCTAACAGTAATATCCATACTTAATTAGTCTCATTTGTATATTTGTTTGATAGTTGACATATTTGAGACACTGCCTTAAATGGGTCCTAGAATTTTGAGTGCCTTGCTTCATGTAAAGACTCTTCTGATTTGACAAATTTGAGTACCTTAAATGGATTTTGTTGAGGAAAACCATTTTTCTTGTAGAATCTATAGTAAAAGACAAAATTTTATATGAACTAATTTCAGTAAATCAACCAGCAATGTCAAAGGTCTTCTGTAATTAATATGTATATATTAGTTAAGTATAAATAGTGTTCTATAAGGAAAGGTAAATTTTAAACTATGAACAAGGTTTAGCCTCTACCAAGGAATAAAAAAGATGATTCTAGAGTGACAATGGATATTGTTCTCATGTGGCATAAATGAATGAATATCAATCATATGTTCGATTTTTCATTATAACATCTTTATATACTTTCCGGCTCTATTATTATGAAGGATATGATTCCATATGGATCGGGTTATATGCTGATTTCCCTGAGAAAACAATACCCTTTGTGGCAACAATTAGAGGCATATTTACTGCGTTCTATAAATTAAAAAGTGTGTGAATATTAATTGAATTATGAGCTCAAATAATACACTTGTTTAAAGTCTTTATACCTCAAGTTGGTAAGAGTACATTCTTTGACACATCCTAATATAATATGCTCTATTTCTTTTCCGTTTCCAATAAGCTAGATATCTATAAAGCATTTTGGTCTGTAATTTGAAATTCCCACCATAAGTTAATTATATTATGCCTCCATCTATAATTAATTGAGAAGGACACATTGCCACAAGAAGTCAATTTTATTCTTTAATTTGTTCATGCATGCACATCTCAGTGACAAGATAAAGATAATAAGCTCAATTGTCTCCTGTGATTGGTTTTATTTTCTTCCCATCGAAAGGACTTTATAGTTAGAATCACTAAAACTGTTGCAATTCGATGCAGAATAATTTCCAATTATAGCGACATTGCATTGGCTCATACACAGAAACAGAATAAGGATCTCTCAATAGTTAGAATTTTTGACACAAATATTCACCATGATTGAACTTTCAGCAAAAGTCCGACTAAATTAAAAGATATATTTTGCCCTTTTGTGGATTTGGGACAATTTTTTTTGTTTTGAGTTCACACATAAAGACATCTACTTTATTAATACACCATTAATTGTTTAATCTCTCAAATTGAAGCTTACTAAACCTTTGCTATATAACGAACAAAGATTTGACACTTCCTCTTTACTCTTTTCCCACTTTCCTTATCGCGAAAATAACTTTATTAATTCTCTTTAATTAATCTTTACCATACCTTCATATAAACCAAATTTTCAGTTACCTGAAGTAAAGAGTGCCGCAAAAATGGATCTTTAATTCATCAACATAATATACTTAGTATAGGTAAAGTACAGGGAAATCACCATACACACGAACCCAAATGCCATCTATATATATTTATATATTAATTCACAAAATCAATAGTAATAGATACTATTGTAAAAGTTGCTTTATAGTGCGATAGATAAAATAAACAAAAAAGAAAAAAGAAAAGAAATAATAAGTTCTAGATGTGTTGGATCATCAAACTTTATAAATTCTTCACTTTTATCTTTCATCCATTAACATATGATTTCTTTTTCTTACACAGTTTTTACTGTAAAACCAAACTTTGAACTTTAGTTAGTTTTCTCTATTTTTCCAAAGTACTGAAAAAAAAAAAAAAAAAAAAAAAAAAAAGGTTCTAAAAAAGAAAAATCTGGCCATCCATTACTATATATCTTGTGAATAATTATATATCCATATAATTAAGTTATTCTTGCAGAAATTCCTTTATGATTTATGCTGATTCTAGATTTTTGTACTATTGAATGACTCTCACTCAATTTGTAGAAGAAAATAAAAAGTTTTAAAAGTATATTTACATTAAACACATTATCCATGAAATTAAAGAAAAATTAATAAAAGAGTGAAAGAGGAACTGAAAATGACTATTAACTAAACTCATAATTTAGATTGATTTTAATATGTAATATGTAACAACTAAAAAGCTGAATATAGATAAGCAATGTATTTCTAAGTTCATATGTAAGAAGAAAATAATATGACGATATTTTATTATATAGTTTTCTTCCTCCTTCTTGTGCTAATTTTGTTGTTGTTTGATTGATTCGTATTTTATTATATAAACTTTTTTTTATAAAATGAGATGCGATATTATAAATTATGTGGTTCCTTTTATCCAATATTACTGTGCAGCACGTAATTTTGTATCAAAGAATTTATTCGAAGTAGTTTATAAATGTAGAATTATATTAGTTTTAAAGTTCTTTCCATTAGAGGGATTCATTAATTTTAGGGAGAGAGAGGCAGAGTTAGCTAGCACCATTGAAATTTTGGCCTACGTACATCAAGTTGGATAGATAGATCAGACGTTTAATTAGAACCACAAAATGAAACTCTTTTTGTAGCATCAGTATCGATCATCATGGATGATGAATGAATGAATTCTACATACAGCTCACGACAGAAGAGATATGTTCTTTCAATTCCAATTATTCCATTTTCATCACGTTTTCCCTCGTTACAAATAATCTCAATTTAGTGCCTTTCCGATACCTTTCATGTACAAAGTTATATTATAAATTTATGAAAAAGGCTTTATTCACAGGGAAAAATCAATACAATACAACTGTTAACCATGACCTAACACTACTTTCTTGTCCCACAAACCAATAAAAAAAGAGACAGACAAAAAAATGACTCAAATTACGACCATTTGTTCATCAATTTGTGGGTCACAGCTAGCTAGCAAAGTGTGCATAAATCAGTTTTTGCAAATGGAATTTCTTATCAAATTTCCAATTTCAACCAATTTGTGGTCAAACAAGTTCCAACATAAAGCTTATTTACACATAGAAAAAGAAAGAAAGTAGGTGAAACTTATTACAGTTCATCTTTGATTATTTCAGTAGAAACTAACTCTGTGAGATTTTGAAACGCCATTGCTCGTATTAATCTTTATATGCATGAACTGGCTTATCAACAAGCGAAATATTAGGTTTTCTTACGCACGCTATAACCACTAAATTGTAATGCATTTTCAACTAAAAGGCGAGGTTCATTTTTTATATATAATATGATTGCTTATCAGCTGCAGACATGTCTCCAATTGTCTCTCTTTTCTCTTTTATTTAACTCTAAAGTCTTCCAAGAGTCAGATTCCACTAATGTTTCGCTATAAACACATCAACGTCGTTACCAAATTAATGGGGATATCCATTTCGTCGAACAATTTTAATGATGCATATCATCACTTGGTTCAGGTTGGCAATGACCTGTTTTAATCCATGTTTACATTCACATATCTATCAACCCATTGGCGCACTCAAACTATATAATAAATTAAGAAATTTTCTCATCCCTCGATGGACAAAATCTATCTTCCTTCATATGTGTCCTTTGGTTCATAGGAGCAGCTATCAAATTCTGTTAAGTTATCATCCCACCTAAATCTTTATTTCCTTGTATGTGTCCTTTGGTTCACAGGAACGACTCAAATTCTATTAAGCTATCACCCCACCTAAATTTCTTAACATTATATTAGTTTAATAGGTCTCCTCACATAAAATTGGGATTTTTTTTTTTTTTTTTTTCATTTCATGTATCCAATTGAATGTGGAGATTCGAACTTTAAATATTTGGCTCTAATAATATGTTAAGTTAACATCTCACATCAAAGCTCTAACTAGTAGGTTTGGTTTAACATTACACTAATTTAATAAAGCGACTATCAATTTCACTAATTGAAGTGAAAACTTATATATCACCAGCATGTTATCAATTCTTTTACAGTAAGTCATATATATATGATAACAAGATCATATATATGTAAAAGGGTTCATGATTATGATCCATATAAATATTTGATTGTGATTAAGGATGGACTATATTATGTCACAAGCACTAAGGTCTGAGAATATGACATGATCCATCTTAAAGAAGATAATTATGAAGATCATGACTTAATTTGGTCAAGCAGGGCGACTATATTCGCCACTAAAGACAAAGAGAGCCTCTCACCATTGACTCGATTATATATATATATATATATATATATATATATATATATATATATATATGTGTGTGTGTGTGTGTGTGCTTTGGTTAATTTGGCACCACAAATATGCAGACAGGGAGTTGAAATACTAGTTTTTAGTGTAAATATTTGGTGGAGTAAAAGCTGAATTATGTGGCAATGTTGTTTCTTGTGTGGTGAAGCTTTGTTGAGCTATATGGGACCTATGGTGATCTGGTTAATGGACTTTGTAAAATTGCACTAAAATTTGCGCATGCGATAATGTTGGATCAGCAGACCTAATTTTCGATACACAATGAACTACAAAAGGAAACACCACGAAAATCTTATTATTAAATGTTTGATTAAAATATGGTTTTGCTCCTAATGGAAGACAAAGACCTTGCTCTTTCTAATTAAGCCACTGAGATGGATGGACTATGGAGATAGATTAAGCATTATATAATTTAATTATAGCTTAATCTCTCGCATGAGCTATCTTTTCATGAGTTAGGTCATCCCACAAGAGTACAAAATCTTTCTTCGGGAAATTTTTGGTTGTGATGTGACAAGCTTATTGTCAGTAGCAGTAGACTACTGTTTAAATTTACTCATTTGTCATTTACTTCTAGCCGGAAAAAGAAAATATGATTAATGCATTATGATTGTAAGAGAATAATAGAGGTGAAAAAAAAAAAAGACACAAATCTTGACCATATATACTTATACGAAAATAAAATAAAATAAAAAGATGATCTAAAAAATATGTTTGTTTAAGACCGTAATCAATTAAGAATTGATCATATTTTTAATCCATATTTGAGATATTACGTGATATAAATTGTTATAATGAAATAATTCTCATAAAAAAATTGATTTTTTTATTAATTCTTTCAAGAGATCAAAGGAAAGTAAGAATAAATAAAAGGGGTTAGGGTTTTATCTCTCTTGATCTTATGTATTTTCTTATTTTCCTTTTTAAAAAATATCCTCATATTTTGTTAAATTGTTGCCTATAATATGTTTCGTGTAAAAAAAAAAAAAAAAAAAAAAGATAATAATAAAACAAAATATTAACACAAATTAATGAGTTCTATGTATATAGAATTAATTTTCCATGAAAAATAGAAATATTAAATTTCTTAGAAGATCATCTCCCACATATATGCCATTCCCTCAAAGAGGGGATAAAATTAATTATTGATTCATTCATATCTATTGAGTGGTCTCAAGATTCTGTGGCCACCCATTTAGTTATTTATTACAAATAATTAGGTCATGATATGACAATATATACCAGGAACAAATCAATACTATACCATTACCTTTTGTTTTTTTAAGTAGTATCGTTAAAAGAGGGAAAGAATGTATAAAGAAATCATAAAAAAACCGACCATCCTATCTCATGACAGACCTTGGGATAAAACAAAAACACAAACTTAATAGACTGAGAATCTAATCTCCTCTTGTTTATTTATCTTAAGCACTCGAAGGATAATAGACAAGAGAAGAGGAACAAGTAAAAGAATACAAAGACAAAAACATCCTACCATAGATTGGGATATGATTCAAAAAAATCTAAATCAAACTAAGAACAAAATACACAACATCATTCCAACACCAGGACAAGCCTTGGGTTTGGAAGACCCATGTTCGTCACATTCTTGCCCCCGATATTAAAAAAAAATCTTGATTGTTCTATGAACAGAAATATTAATTGTTTTGCATGTGAAGAAGTAGGATATTTGTAATTGGGTTGCAAAAATGTTGCTTGACACTTCTGATTACATAACCAAAATAGCTAATTAACTAGCACATTTTGTTTTCAACATCTCCAAAGCTAATTAATGAAGCCATCCAATTCCATTTTCCAGGGGGAAAAAAATCCAAATATCTTCGCATGCAAATCAAATATTCTTCTTTATAATATTTGTGTCTCAGATTGTTGGATAGATCGTTGTCATGTGATAACAATATATTCTTTTATGGTTTGTGAAAAGAAACAGAAACAAATCTACCTTCAGGAACATTGGTTTGTGATTTATTTGCCAGAAAAAATAAGGAAAGTGGTGGTGCCCTAGACGTTACAAAATTTTCCCATTGAAGCCAAGAGGGATTTCTTTGAAGCTCTAAAGCTGCTGTAATTGTCGTTCCAATGAAGAAACACATAACCGACTTTGTGTAACTAATATAACAGATATCTAGATGGGATTTGTTTTCTTCAATATTGTATTTATTAATTAGGGTTTGGTGAAAACATACACAGCAGTGAGAAGTGTTTCATGATGATTGAACAACTCCTCCTCACCATGTGATTAGGACTGAAATTATCTATGTTAATTTCTTTGTTGTATATCATCCGCCTCTGAAAACTTTGTCCGCACCAACGCACCTCCCTAACCCTGGAAACCGTCATGACCCAAATTGTTTATTATAAATAATCTATTAAAAAAAAAACAAGAGTCCAATAGATTTTTTATCCTTTAAACATAAATTAAAAAGTAAATTTGACTCTCCACATCTAGAGAGTCAAATTTCACGCTCTATCCTAATTTTAATTAATAAACTACAAGTTTCTATACATTTTATTTATTAATTTTCTCTTCTATTAAGTCTCTTTCTTGAAAATAAAGAATATCTTCATTAAATTTAAAAAGTTTATTAGATTTGAATAAAAATTTTGTTTATTATATTTAAAAATTAATGAAAAGACTCTTTATTTACATAAAATATGCTCTTTAAAATAAAGAGTATCATGGAGATGCTCTTACTTTTATATCAATGAATTATATGCACAGACCCAAAAAGATGAAATAATTAATTAAATGTATAATTAAGCAACAATTTATTGGTATTAGAGAGTGGCTGCTCAACTTTAATTTTCTTAATAAAAATTAATTAATAATTAATTGAACTTTTCATCATCTTCCTATTAATCATTCTCTTTGATTACTTTTGCCCCTTCCACCATTTCTAGAACTGAATCGTGGAGATTGATAAAGATTGCCATAAAGAAGTTTCTATAAAATGTGGGTTTTAATGCATCCCAAAGTAAATGGAAAAGTAATTAATTTCAAATTATATATGGACAAAGAAGATGACTAAGTTACCACTATAGACATCTTATAATTGCCAAAATTTAACAAAATTTTATACACTAATCAAGTCTCTTTGAACTCTTGGATAATTAAATTAATTAAAATAATTAGCAAATGATTTGTCCTTAGTTTAATGGAGAATGGCATTGCTGGATCCCAAGATTAATTAAATTCTTCGACTTATTCCATACAAATACAAAACCAAAATGGTTTACAGGAGTTTAGCACTCTTTACATCACTTAAGTAATTCTTTTGTAATTTGTGAGAGTAGTGCTCTGATTACTTTGCTTTTGCTTCTTGTTGTTGGCCTTCAATTAGAAATTAAACTACTTTTAACATATAATAAATTCATTGTTAATTAATTAACTATTTGATCTGCAAATAAACATGAGATAAATTAGATCATTTGATTAATATTCTTTTGTTTAGATTGTTTACATTAATGGTAGATCTACTTGGGATCCCACAGAATTAAGTCATTTGTAAATAATTGTACCAACTTTTGTTTTTCTCCTTCACTATTTTACAATTAAAAGATGTTTGTGTAAAACTTAATTGCAATTTCATCGATGGCAAAAAAATCAATAATATAACAATATTTTTATGTCCTAAATTGCATAAGCATAAAAATAAATTTTAGAATCTGAAACTTGGTAAATTTTCACTATTTATGAAATAAGTAATACATACATAGTTCCATGAGTAATCTCTCGGTGAACTGTGAAAAAAGGGAGTGTGTCTCTCTCCTTTTCCTTTCTGTCAATTGCTTATTTTTTTTGGTGGAAAAAGAAAACTCATCTAAGGAACTGAGAGAGAACCCCCTTTTATACAACAGTTTTATTAACTATCAAACTGCAATTATTTTATTAACTATAGTAAACTCTTCAGCAAAGATAAATGACCATCATTGCCCTTTCGTCAATTTAATTATTTCAAACAACCATGAACCACCTTATGTGAATTAAAATATTTATAAATTATAACAGTTTGCACTATAGTTTTTAAGCTGTAAAATATTGATCGATCATGGGTTCTAACATAAAATTTAAAATCAAGGTCATGGATTCTTTTTTTTTTTTTTTTTTAGGGAGACAAATTAGAATATCATTAGACATTGGCTAATTTAAAGAGTTAAACCAATTTAATTAGACAGTTTGGTTGGGTTCAAGTTAATTAATTTAAGTTTAAATTTAATAATGTTTTATTAAACTCATAATATAATTCACTTAAACATGTTCCTCTTCATCAGTATAACTAACCTTTTTATTATTATTATTATTATTATTATTGAATTATTTCTCAATAATACCCGTTTTTAAATAATTCTAATTCTAGTTCAAAAATTATGACATCGCCTGTTAAGATTTAAGGAGGATGCGCCGGGACAGTAAAATATCTATCAGGACTAAAGTGTTTATACCTCAAACCTCAGGGAGGAAAGTGTAAATATCCCCGTTAACCAGTTTATTGGACTCCAACTTACACAGAAATTGGGCTACTATATGCACTAAGCCTATCTGTTAAATTTACAACAAAAGGTTTGGGCCCTGAGCCCATATTGTAGAAAAGTTTGGGCTAGGCCTTTTCGTAATGGGTTCATAATTCATTAGCTTCAGGGATTGGGCCTTCTAGCACAACCATTGACCAATTTTAAGTTGGTTAATGCTTTCAATAAATAAATATCAAATACGATGTATATCCGTTTGTTTAGATTTCGTTTGGTTTATTATTTTAGATAGGATTTTAAGAATAATATTGGGTGGTTAGATAGGGAAGTATTACGAGGTAAAATTTAAAAATTTTAAAAAAAATCTTAATTTCCTAATTTAATTAAACACCTCAATATATAAAAATTTTATAAAATAACAAAAATATCCCTACCACCGTCCGAATGTGGCCAGAAAATTACGTTACGACACAGACGGTTAAATCTGTGTTGTAACACATCGATATGATTTTTTCCGACCAGATCTATCACGAATATGACTAGAAAATATCAAATTTATGGCTAGAAATAGCCATCAACGATCACAAAAGTCTATTTTTTTTGACCATTATTGACCGACAATAATGATCATATATTTGGATCTCACTGACGGCTAGATCGGTGAATTATTGGCCATTTCGAAAGCTCTTAACCAAAAACAAAAAAAAGAAAATTATCCCCCTGTTTGTTTATATAAATTTTCTTTTCGAAAGCTCTGGAAAACCATTCTTATATTCTAAAACCTGCGAAAAGGTACAAGCTTTATCACCCTCTCTTAGAAAAAAAACTGCATTTTTCCGGGAAAATTTTGTGCAGGTCATTTTCTGTCTAAACAAAAAAATTATTCATGTCGTTGAGCATCAAAAGTTTAAGTCTTTTAGGTCATTGTTTGCTCGGAAAATGTGAAAAAGGAAAAAGAAAATGAATAGTTTTAATTTTTAAATAGCTTTTTTAATTTAATTTTTTTTTTCTTATTTGGTAATTGTTTGTCAATTAGGTTATTAGTTTATCAATTTTATTGGTTTTTATTTTATTTTATTTCATTGATTATGCAGCTTTGATTATTTAAACTTTCGAGCTTGGGATTTATTAATTATTGTTATAGGTGATTTGACGGGTCATTAATTGGTTTTGTGTATATGTTGATGAATGTAGGTTAACAGATGACATTGTGTGCGGTTTCAGCTGCCGTTGCTTCCACTCAGAGAATCACTTTAAACCATGTAATTAGCCTTGTGCTCTATATACATTATGCATTTATAATATGATGCTTTCGTTATGCTTTTCGTTTATGTTTTGTTGATAAATTTGGAATAAAAATGTGATATGTTGTCAGATGTTGATGATGACATTAGTTATTTTAGGTGGATTGTTGTTTGTTTTCTATTAAACATCGATGAGCATCGATTTTTTTTTTGGTTTTCTATTAAGAATCTATGGGCGTCGATTTTTCTTTCTTTTTCTTAGAAAACCAGTCCAAATGTGGTAAATCTTCCTTTTTTCAGGCTGATTATGTAGAGTTTGCCTTGTCCAATCCAAGGGGGAAGCTCTCAAACTTGTCATGTAGGCATCAAGTGAGACATCCTATTAATGTTGTTCAATTATTAGCAGTAAAGAGGAGAGAACTTACGCTGAAGACCTTACCCAAATGAAAATGATGAGGCTGAAAGAGAAACATCCCATGATTGCACTGATGATGGCCTAGTTTTGGGAACAGAAATATCGCATGATTCCACTGATGACCTCCTGGTTTCGGAAAGAGAAACATCCCATGATTTCACTGATGATGGCCTGGTTTTGTGTTCTGAGGATAATAAAAGTTCTGACCACCAAGATGTAGAAGTTGTCGCCTCTGTTTCATCTTTGGAAGACGACCTTTCTCAGGGTGCCGAGGATTTGAGAAAGCCAGGAAGCCTTCTTGAAAAACTAAAGGCTATTCGCTTACATGTATTAGCGTCTAAACAATGGAACACTTCTCAACTCCAACTATGTCATGGGTACGCATAATTTATTTATAAGGTTACTATAGTACTATGTTCCATTAGGCAGAGCCTGGATTCTTGGTTTATTCTTAAGTGCTTGCGGAGTGGGACACTAATAGCTTGGCCTCCAATATTTAACCTCTCAGTATTTCATGAATTATCTGATGGACTTTAAAAGAATAAAATTCTATGATTCTTCCATGGCCATATTTAATTCTATATGCTGCTTTTTTCTTGTACCATTTCTTTACACATCTCTCACTCATCAAGCTCTGGTAATTTATGGAATGATAAATCTGTTTCAATTACCAACTGCTGTTCATTTGGAAGTAATCTGGGTTACCATGGTATGTTACTTTCTGCCTTCTAAACATAGTTTTTTTTTTTTTTTTTGTGGCCTAGCCGACATTACTTGGAGAGTGCAACAAACTTAATTCATTATCTGGCTCTAAAAGGCCTTGACATCGAGCAGCTGAGGGAAGATCTCTCTTTTATTGGTCTTTTGAATTTGAAGACTATCAATTCATACGTTCTTGCATGTCTAAATGCCGGAATACTACTTCTCTAGACAAAAAAGAGAACATTAGTGTGGGAAGTTGCACTCAGGAAATATTGTACCAACAGCAAAATGAGAAGTTCACAGTTAGAGCGATGACGAAGAAACTGTTGTCCAATAAAGAGTTATCATTGGGCTCACTTCGGGGTAGCAGAACTACTCAAGTTATGGTGACAATTGGGCAAGAGGCCACCGAGAGTGACACACTTATAGGTGACATTCTTAAGGCTGGTGCCTCCATTATTAGGATAAACTGTGCTCATGGAAACCCCCGTGTCTGGAGTGAAATAATCAGAAGAGTAAAAAGAACTTCTCCAATGCTGGAGATGCCATGTCAAATTCTTATGGATTTAGCTGGACCGAAAATCTGTACAGGGAGCTTGAAGCCTGGTCCATGTGTAACTAAAATATCCCCCAAGAAAAATGCTACTGGAAATGTGATGTTTCCAGCTCAAGTTTGGCTTTCTTACAAAGGATCAGTTCCTCCTCCTCCTTCTCAGTTGTCTCCTGATGCAGCTCTATTCATGGATGACCAAAGATTTCTCAGTGAGCTCAAGGAAGGTGATACTTTGAAGTTTTATGATGCCAGAGGGAAAAAAAGGACTCTCAAGACAGTTTCATGTTTTTTTCTGGTACAGGGTTTGTGGCTGAATGTACAAGGACTGCTTATGTTCAGTCTGGGACAGAATTGTATACTAAAGGAAAGAAAGGTAGGCTCTTAGCTGGAAAGGTGGTGGATGTCCCTGCCAAAGAGAAATTTATCAGATTGAGAGTTGGAGACCTGCTAGTCATATCACGAGATAGTTCATTGGAACAGGAAGATTTGTCTGGTCCAGCTAGTGGTGCTCATAGGATAACTTGTTCTTCTGGCTATCTATTTGATTCGGTCAAACCTGGAGAGCCTATACCTTTTGATGATGGAAAGATTTGGGGAGTAATCCAGGGAGCAAGTAATTCAGAGATTGTTGTCTTTATCACTCGTGCCGGTCTTAGAGGTACTAAACTTGGATCAGAGAAATCCATAAACATCCCGGAAAGCAATATTCAGTTTGAAGGTCTTACTACAAAGGATCTCATGGATCTTGAATTTGTTGCCTTGCATGCTGACATGGTGGGTGTTTCTTTTGTTCGAGATATTAGTGATAATGTTGTGCTCCGTCAAGAATTGGAGAAACGGAAACTTCAGAACCTGGGTATTATTTTGAAGATTGAGACAGAGTGGGTTTGAGAAATTGCCTCTTATGCTTTTGGAAGCTATGAAATCATCAAATCCTCTGGGGGTTATGATTGCGAGAGGAGATCTTGCAGTGGAGTGTGGGTGGGAAAGGTTGGCTGATATACAGAAAGAAATTGTGTCTATTTGTGGAGCTGCCCATGTACCAGTCATTTGGGCAACTCAGGTTCTAGAGTCACTTGTCAAGTCTGGTGTCCTTACCAGAGCTGAGATTACCGATGTTGTCAATGGAAGGAGGTAAGTGTCAACTTCGTTACCCTGGAAATTCATTATATTGATCAGAGAAGTTCCATTGATAGAGGTTCATCTTCACTCTTGCTCGTGTATCCATGGCTTGATGAGAATGATAAGACCCATATAGCCAATTTTTAGATATTTTCCATAGGTACCTAAGATTATTAGCATTTACTACTGCTTTTGCAAGTCAGTTAATTTCAAAAAGGATGGTGTTCTCCTTGGTCTCAAGACTTAACTAAAACGCACGTTACCTTTGTTGTCCTGGCCATCTTGCCTTAAAATGTTAGGCTATCGCAGTTATTTCAGCTGAAAATAGCTGTTGAGACCAGTTTTGATCTGAAAATCTGCATAAGCTGTAGGATGAGAACCTGCAAATTCATTATGATTAGCCAGGTTATAATTATTCTTTGAATATGTACACAGAGTTGTTTTGGATCTTTCTTAGCAGGTTTTTCAGTTTGTTACTAGCATAATATCTTTATCTTTAATTTTTCTAGAAAAATTGCGCTAATACAATAATATAGGTAGGGATTAAGCGAAGTATGTTATTCTTTTTCGCAGGGCAAGCTGCGTAATGTTAAACAAAGGAAAATATATTGTGGAAGCTGTTTCAACTTTGGATACCATCCTCCACCTAAACACTTATCAGACGAAAGCAGAACTGAAGCCTCTTCTACTTTGGAGCCACTTTTTTCACTGAAAAGTTTTCTCTTGTATATAACCATCCTTTTATAATGAGCACACTAGATGTGATTAATCTCAACTCCCGTACATTGTCTTTGCTTGAATGCAAACTTAGTATCTACTACTATTGTTTCTTTCAACGAACCCATGTTTTTGTCATCAGATTTTGGTGGTTCTAACCTACTCTTTCTGCAATAAAAACCTGGGATGAGAACTGATATTGAGGTCTGCTACCTTGAAATGAGGTGATCTTGTTATTACACATCAAATTAAACTGTTTAACTTGTACATTGTCGTATGTATAGCTAAATTTTCAAAAAGCATGGTTTTCTCCTTGGTCTCCAGACTTCAGTAAAACACACGATACCCTAGTTACAAAAAGAAATATAACAAAAGGTCAGAAAGAAATATTAACTCGGTCTGGTTTGGAACCCTAGTTGCCTAGGGTTCCCGGTTGCCTTGTCTCTCGTGCCCTCAATCTCCTCTCCTCTAATCTTTGGGTTTCAAATTGCAGATATATCTGTTTCACACATGAAACACAGTTAAACTCATCGTTCTTTTGTAATTCATCTAATCCGTAGCATAATAAATCAACTATATAAGAGACAAGAACTAGAAAAATATATACCAACCTGCAATCTTCCATACACAAGGAGAATTAACATGAGGCTAGTTAGAAAATTCCAAATCACGAACAAGTTTTCCTCAACATCACTACTTCCACGGAGGTCTTGGGCCATAGAACTGTATGCAATTGATACATAAATTTTAGTTAATAAAAAGGCACATGCTCAACTTGTTAAAATGGGTCCAGCAAGAGAGTTAACATGATATAAGTTTTAATATTACTAACAAAGGAAGCAATTTTGCTTACTTATGTAGAAGAAGAAAAGACTTCCCCAAACGTGGGGAGGGGAACCACCTAAGACATGAACAGATATGTGAAGTAAGTAATATCATAAAGAATAAAAGAATAAGACCACACAAGGAGATCCCTAAAAGAGTCAGGAGCCCTGGACATGCTAAGGACGGAGCAAAAAATTGGCATCAAAAGAGGCAAGGATTTACAATCCTTAATTCCTTATGTTAAAAAAGATTCCACAAGCTACAATCTTATGGGCTTGTTGCTACTACATTACTAGCAAGAGCCCAATAATGTTAATGGGCTAGTTTAAACATTAGAACAGGGGTTCTGTTATGAGCTTTAAAATTAAAAGATTATTGTATTTGAAGGATATCATGACAGGAACCAGAGATATAATATATGATGTCTTTTCTGTTTTGGACAACCTCTCTTTTCGAAGGAGGTGGAAGAAGGTGGCAATTAAATATGGAGATAGAGTGAATGGTCCCTGTTTTTGTATATGATGTTAGAGAAATAACCAAGAGTAATCATCATTGGGTGACTAAGTGGTTAACTAAGATTTTCGGGTGTATTATTCAAAAGATCTTGAGTTGGATCCACGTGAGCATTAGACATGATATGCACACAGCTATAGACTCCAGTCATTTTAATTAATTAGATCATAAAAACAATTTACAAATGTCGTGTTTCTCTTTAAATAGTTTGTTCATACGTTAGTATCATATTAATTATAGCCGAAAATAACTTATCTTCATTGATATTTTTAGTCCAACATAATGCCCATTTTTGATTCAACCATACGACTTCTTTTCCAAAACAAGAATTTACCACGAAGAGTTCAAATATATTCGCAAATATTAGAAACTTCAAGTGAACTTCTTATTACAACACAGAAAGTGGCTTTAACTGGTCTCTGCACTCCTATAAAATTTCTTCTTCTGTTTTTCACCTTTATGGCTTGTTTTTATCAATCAACAAAACAAATGAGCTATAAAATTATTCTTAAGAACTGCTTAACTTAGCAAAATCAACAGTTTTCTTCCCATCATGTCATGTGCCTTTCTGAAGAAATGTTTGACATAATCTGAGTACAGAAGTTGCTTATCAATTGCTTTCTCCCCATTTGCAAGCACTTCAAGCAAGGGGTAAATTATGTCA
The DNA here is from genome assembly GCA_026225825.1 of Pistacia integerrima. NCBI lineage: Eukaryota > Viridiplantae > Streptophyta > Magnoliopsida > Sapindales > Anacardiaceae > Pistacia > Pistacia integerrima. The sequence goes on from CM047736.1 coordinate 24,445,989, forward strand.
TTAGATCTCGGGTTGACGAAAATGTGGACTGAAATCCTGTTATTGTCTCTATTAACAACAACACAATGCTCTACACTCTGTATCGACCATTACGTTGATTACTAGGGAACTTTCAATTGGAGGGACATGAATCCAGTTCTAACCATCAGCGCTGCTCGAACGAATATAGAGCCCTCTAATATGATCTTGAAGGAGGATTGTGAGAGTTGAAACATCCGAGTAACTACCAACCCCAATTGTGAGTTCAGGATTTATTTAAAACCAGGACAATAATTAAATATTTAGTTAAAAAGATAGAAGTCAAAGTTTTGTCCAATTCTTAAGTTAATGATAATATAGTGCTAAGACGTAAATTATTTTTAGAATACAAAGTTGGACCCATCCCAATTTTAGATGTAAAGAACTACTACTGTTTAAAAAGCAATTACAGATGCTCGTATTTGTAAATGCCTGTAATGATAAATGCTAAAATTTGTATGCATAGTAGCTTAGTTAGCTTACTTGCAAGCAGGAGACCACAATGCAGAAGCTTCATCCTCAGAAACATAAGAGTAAAACTCAGGTAGTCCTTCCACTAAAGCTTGTGCCGAACCTCACATCGTTAGAGGGCGAAAACGCCTTGGAAAATGAGTTTCTAGAGATATTCCAGAAACATGGTGACAGGTGAAAGGGAAAGGAAAAGGGATCAAATTTAATGGTTAGACCCCAGTGATCCTGGTCCGACCTGTTAAGGACAATGTCCTTTCCTGGGTGTTGACAAAGAGCTTTTATACTCTTTTTTTAGTATGACTAATTTTAGTATGGGAAAGGACAAGGGATCAAATTTAATAGTTAGACCCCAGTTCCTGGTCCGACCGGTGAAGGCGTATGGCGGGACCCAGTAAAAAATTTAATTGTGATGCCTTAGTTAATTCCTCTATCTTATTAAAAATGTCATGAAAGGTTCAATAAGCACCGAGCAGGGCCACCTACAGTAAAAATTTTTTTAGTATGACTAATTTTAGTATGGGAAAGGACAAGGGATCAAATTTAATGGTTAGACCCCAGTTCCTGGTCCGACCTGTTAAGGACAATGTACACGGTTCCATAGCCTTTTTTCTCTCCTACAAATACTCCTTACATTCTCATCTGACATTGCCATCAAAACATTACCACTCTTTCTTCAAAATCCAGCTTCTTCATCTAAATCCTCTCTAACTCTCTTCACTTGCAACTTGCACCCAGTATTATATTTTTACGCTGTTGAAGCTAAATCAGAAACCTCTGTAACTGTTCAACTCTCTTCTCTCCTACCTTCACCCGTTTGCACACCTTCCACCCATGGTAACATAATTTCAGTTCTCTAGTTTTCATTTCATTTTATTTTCCATGCTATCTTTACATACACGTGCCTGAGAATCTGACCAAGTTATTACTTCCAGTTCCAACTTTGTTATTAAAGGTTTGTGTTTTTGTGATATCTAATGAGTTAGTCAGTGGTACTTCAACTTTGATATTAAACCTTCGTGTTTGTTCAGTTTCCAGAACTAGAATTTGGAAGAAGATATGGCACCACAGTTAAGGGAAGGCATTGCAGACTTTTGTAAAGGAGTCCGGGCGTCCATAAACTGGCCTCCTCGATTGAGGAATATATTTCACCCACTGGAGGAGACTCCCTACAAGTGGACTTCAATTTGGCTCTCCATAATATCTACCCTGTTGGATCCGGTGTTCTTCTACATTTTTCACGTCAATGATCACAAAAAATGCCTTCGGTTGGACACGAACTTGATGATTGCAGTATGCCTTATTCGGCTTCTTGTTGACTCGTGTCATATAATCTTCATCTTCTATCACGAAAGACGAAGGCGAATAATTTTTATTGTCTTAGATGTCCTCTGCATTCTTCCTCTCCCACAGGTAATTAAGATGTAGTATAATTTATGAACTTATATTTTACAAGTTCGATTCCAGTTGTTCCAGACTTCCAGTTCCAGGTGAGAGAGGTGGGCAAAAAAAAAAAACGTTTCGCAATTTCTCAATATAGCCAAAAAAACCCGTAACAAATTCAATTAGCCCTTTTACGTTTGAAATATAGCCAACACCCCTGAATCTGAACCGACCGGAGAGCTGCCGGTTTCCGGTCCGACCAGTCCAATCGGCCGGTTTAACCGGTCGGACCAGGAACTGGGGTCTTCGCCGGACGATTTTTCTCTCCTGTCATTTTTTCTAAGCATTCATAATCATGAAAGTACAGTATCTTCGTTGATAAATACTAACATTGTGGCTTATATATTGATTTTAAACTTCGACGCATGTGCTGTGTCCAGGTGATGACTTTGATCATAAGAAGGGCAAGAGGCTCGGAATTTATCGATAAAGTGAAGTGGCTAAAATATACCATCATTGCGCAATACTTACCAAAGCTTGTTCGTATCTGCAAGTTATATATGGAAGCTGAAAGAGCTCCAGGCATGCCTGTTGAGGTTATAAAACGGCTCAACGTTGCCTTCTGTTTCATTATTTACCTGCTTCCAGGTCATGTAAGTTCATGTTATAATACAAAATGTATGTAGATATATAGTATTTAGAAACATTTTAAGCTAATGTACTATCATTGAGGCACTTGTATTGATATAATTTTTACAAAAAAAAGTCACTGATCTCTTTTTAGGTATTTGGAGGCTTATGGTATTTGATGGCTATAGAAAGAGTAACTGATTGCTGGAAAGAAGCCTGTTCGCATGGTTTCGGGATATTCCAAGATGCTCTTCAATATGGTATTGTGGAGGAGACAAAGTTTATGCCCAAGCTCTTCTACTGTTTAAGATGGGGATTGTTAACTACAAGGTTTGTTATATATGTATATAAATATATAAAATCTCATTTGAAAATTAAAGAGAGGGTTATCTACATTATTAAACAACTGCATTAACACATATAAATGCTTTGGTTTGTTGGAAAGATGTAGTTTGAGTTCTGCTTGTGGTTACTTGCCAATTGAACTGTTTTTTATGATCTAATTAATTGAATTGACTGGAGTTTATAGCTATGTGCATGTCATGTCTAATGCTCAGGTGATGGAACTCAAAATCTTTTGAATAATACACTCGAAAATCTTAATTGATTATTTAGTCACCCAATGATGATTACTATTGGTTATTTCTCTAACATCATATACAAGAACAGGGACCATTAACTCTATCTCCATATTTAATTGCCACGTTCTTCCGCCTCCTTCGAAAAGAGAGGTTGTCCAAAACAGAAAAGACATCATACATTGTGTCTCTGGTTCCTGTCATGATATCCTTCAAATACAATAATCTTTTAATTTTAAAGCTCATAACACAACCCCTATTCTAATGTTTAAACTAGCCCATTAACATTATTGGGCTCTTGCTAGTAATGTAGTAGCAACAAGCCCATAAGATTGTAGCTTGTGGATAAGAGATTTGCGGAGCTTTTTATCATTCCAGCGTGTGTAAATTAAGTACTTCCTTTTCTTTTTTAACATAAGGAATTAAGGATTGTAAATACTTGGCCCTTTTGATGCCAATTTTTTGCTCGGCCCTTAGCGTGTCCAGGGCTCCCGACTCTTTTAGGGATCTCCTTGTGTGGTCTTATTCTTTTATTCTTTATGATATTACGTACTTCACATATCTGTTTATGTCTTGGGTGGTTCCCCTCCCCACGTTTGGGGAAGTCTTTTCTTCTTCTACATAAGTAAGCAAAATTGCTTCCTTTGTCAGTAATATTAAAACTTACATCATGTTAACTCTCTTGCTGGACCCATTTTAACAAGTTGAGCATGTGCCTTTTTATTAACTAAAATTTATGTATCAATTGCATGCAGTTCTATGGCCCAAGACCTCCGTGGAAGTAGTGATGTTGAGGAAAACTTGTTCGTGATTTGGATTTTTCTAACTAGCCTCATGTTAATTCTCCTTGTGTATGGAAGATTGCAGGTTGGTATATATTTTTCTAGTTCTTGTCTCTTATATAGTTGATTTATTATGCTACGGATTAAATGAATTACAAAAGAACGATGAGTTTATCTGTGTTTCATGTGTGAAACAGATATATCTGCAATTTGGAACCCAAAGATTAGAGGAGAGGTGATTGAGGGCACGAGAGACAAGGCAGTCGGGAACCCTAGGCAACTAGGGTTCTAAATCAGACCGAGTTAATATTTCTTTCTGGCCTTTTGTTATATTTCTTTTTGTAATAAGGGTATCGTGTGTTTTACTGAAGTCTGGAGACCAAGGAGAAAACCATCCTTTTTGAAAATTTAATTATACATACGACAATGTACAAGTTATACAGTTTAATTTGATGTGTAATAACAAGATCACCTCATTTCAAGGTAGCAGACCTCAATATCAGTTCTTATCCCAGGTTTTATTGCAGAAAGAGTAGGTTAGAACCACCAAAATCTGATGACAAAAAATGGGTTCGTTGAAAGAAACAATAGTAGTAGATACTAAGTTTGCATTCAAGCAAAGACAATGTATGGGAGTTGAGATTAGTCTCATCTAGTGTGCTCATTAGAAAAGGATGGTTATATACAAGAGAAAACTTTTCAGTGAAAAAAGTGGCTCCAAAGTAGAAGAGGCTTCAGGTCTGCTTTCGTCTGAGAAGTGTTTAGGTGGAGGATGGTATCCAAAGTCGAAACAGCTTCCACAATATATTTTCCTTTGTTTAACATTACGCAGCTTGCCCTGCAAAAAAGAAGAACATACTTCGCTTAATCCCTACCTATATTATTGTATTAGCGCAATTTTTCTAGGAAAATTAAAGATAAAGATAAAGATATTATGCTCCCTGGATTACTCCCCAAATCTTTCCATCATCAAAAGCTATAGGCTCCCCAGGTTTGACCGAATCAAATAGATAGCCAGAAGAACAAGTTATCCTATGAGCACCACTAGCTGGACCAGACAAATCTTCCTGTTCCAATGAACTATCTCGTGATATGACTAGCAGGTCTCCAACTCTCAATCTGATAAATTTCTCTTTGGCAGGGACATTCACCACCTTTCCAGCTAAGAGCCTACCTTTCTTTCCTTTAGTATACAATTCTGTCCCAGACTGAACATAAGCAGTCCTTGTACATTCAGCCACAAACCCTGTACCAGAAAAAACATGAAACTGTCTAGTAATCTTGAGAGTCCTTTTTTTTTTCCCTCTGGCATCATAAAACTTCAAAGTATCACCTTCCTTGAGCTCACTGAGAAATCTTTGGTCATCTATGAATAGAGCTGCATCAGGAGACAAGTAAGAAGGAGGAGGAGGATCTGATCCTTTGTGAGAAAGCCAAACTTGAGCTGGAAACATCACATTTCCAGTAGCATTTTTCTTGGGGGATATTTTAGTTACACATGGACCAGGCTTCAAGCTCCGTGTACAGATTTTCGGTCCAGCTAAATCCATAAGAATTCGACATGGCATCTCCAGCATTTGAGAAGTTCTTTTTACTCTTCTGATTATTTCACTCTAGACACTAGGGTTTCCATGAGCACAATTTATCCTAATAATGGAGGCACCAGCCTTAAGAGCGTCACCTATAAGTGTGTCACTCTCGGTGGCCTCTTGCCCAATTGTCACCATAACTTGAGTAGTTCTGTTACCCCAAAGTGAGCCCAACAATAACTCTTTATTGGACAACAGTTTCTTCCTCATCGCTCTAACTGTGAACTTCTCATTCTGCCGTTGGTACAATATTTCCTGAGTGCAACTTCCCACACTAACGTTCTCTTTTTTATCTAGAGAAGTAGTATTCTGGTTCTCCAATAGTTGGATTCCGGCATTTAGACATGCAAGAACATATGAATTGATAGTCTTCAAATTCAAAAGACCAGTAAAAGAGAGATCTTCCCTCAGCTGCTCAATGTCAAGGCCTTTTAGAGCCAGATAATGAATTAAGTTTGTTGCACTCTCCAAGTAATGTAGGCTAGGCCACAAAAAAAAAAAAAAAAAAATTATGTTTAGAAGGCAGAAAGTAACATACCATGGTAACCCAGATTACTTCCAAATAAACAGCAGTTGGTAATTGAAACAGATTTATCATTCCATAAATTACCAGAGCTTGATGAGTGAGAGATGTGTAAAGAAATGGTACAAGAAAAAAGCAGCATATAGAATTAAATATGGCCATGGAAGAATCATAGAATTTTATTCTTTTAAAGTCCATCAGATAATTCATGAAATACTGAGAGGTTAAATATTGGAGGCCAAGCTATTAGTGTCCCACTCCGCAAGCACTTAAGAATAAACCAAGAATCCAGGCTCTGCCTAATGGAACATAGTACTATAATAACCTTATAAATAAATTATGCGTACCCATGACATAGTTGGAGTTGAGAAGTGTTCCATTGTTCAGACGCTAATTCATGTAAGCGAAAAGCCTTTAGTTTTTCAAGAAGGCTTACTGGCTTTCTCAAATCCTCGGCACCCTGAGAAAGGTCTTCTTCCAAAGATGAAACAGAGGCGACAACTTCTACATCTTGGTGGTCAGAACTTTTATTATCCTCAGAACACAAAACCAGGCCATCATCAGTGAAATCATGGGATGTTTCTCTTTCCGAAACCAGGAGGTCATCAGTGGAATCATGCGATATTTCTGTTCCCAAAACCAGGCCATCATCAGTGCAATCATGGGATGTTTCTCTTTCAGCCTCATCATTTTCATTTGGGTAAGGTCTTCAGCGTAAGTTCCCTCCTCTTTACTGCTAATAATTGAACAACATTAACAGGATGTCTCACTTTGATGCCTACATGACAAGTGTGAGAGCTTCCCCCTTGGATTGGACAATGCAAACTCTACATAATCAGCCTGAAAAATGGAAGATTTACCACATTTGGACTGGTTTTCTAAGAAAAAGAAAGAAAAATCGACGCTCATAGATTCTTAATAGAAAACCAAAAAAAAAAAATCGATGCTCATAGATGTTTAATAGAAAACAAACAACAATCCACCTAAAATAACTAATGTCATCGTCAACATCTGACAACATATCACATTTTTATTCCAAATTTATCAACAAAACATAAACGAAAAGCATAACGAAAGCATCATATTATAAATGCATAATGTATATAGAGCACAAGGCTAATTACATGGTTTAAAGTGATTCTCTGAGTGGAAGCAACAGCAGCTGAAACCGCACACAATGTCATCTATTAACCTACATTCACCAACATATACACAAAACCAATTAATGACCCGTCAAATCACCTATAACAATAATTAATAAATCCCAAGCTCGAAAGTTTAAATAACCAAAGCTGCATAATCAATGAAATAAAATAAAATAAAAACCAATAAAATTGATAAACTAGTAACCTAATTGACAAACAATTACCAAATAAGAAAAAAAAAATTAAATTAAAAAAGCTATTTAAAAATTAAAACTATTCATTTTCTTTTGCCCTTTTCACATTTTCCGAGCAAACAATGACCTAAAAGACTTAAACTTTTGATGCTCAACGACATGAATAATTTTTTTGTTTAGACAGAAAATAACCTGCACAAAATTTTCCCGGAAAAATGCAGTTTTTTTTCTGAGAGAGGGTGATAAAGCTTGTACCTTTTCGCAGGTTTTAGAATATAAGAATGGTTTTCCAGAGCTTTTGAAAAGAAAATTTATATAAACAAACAAGGGGATAATTTTTTTTTTTTTTTTTGGCCCCTTTTTGGTTAAGAGCAGAGTACTTTCTGCTTTCGTCGCGAGAAGGTGAGAAAATGTCGAAAGGATGAAGGGAGGGTGACGAGCACGTGCCAATTCGGTCAAATACTTCCACGTGGGAGAATCTATGACGATATTACTCTAGCTAAGTAGCTAGAGATACCTAGCCGCTATTTCTTCGGCCGCCACCAAATTCGGTCGTTAGGTTTATTATTTTGCATAGAATTTTGAAGATTGTATTGGATAATTAGATAGACTAGTATTATGTAATAAAATTTAAAAATTTATAAAAAAATCTTCAAAGTTTGCTAATTTAATAATTTTCTCAATATATTAAAATATTATAAAATAATAAAAATATCCCTACCATCAGCAGTGTTAGATTCTGGTTATCACCTTCGAAATCTGGTCAAAAAATTGGGTAACCACACATACCGGTCAGATCTAGTGGGTATTAGATCAATATAACCTTTTTCGGCTATATCTACCACGGATCTGATCGAAAAAGGCCAGATCTAAGACCAGGATACGGCCATTCGACTGGCTTGAAAAATGTCATCTTTGGGTCAGCCGATGTGGCCTTCGACTACTGAAAAATGTCATCTTTGGCTGTCGTTGTCTCTCAACGATGGCCAAGATTTGGCCGTCGCTAGTCGAAAAAGGCCAGATCTGGCCATTACCAGCTACTTCCGATGGTTGTGTGACTATTGTGATAGATTCCAGTTACCACCGGCAGTAGTTGTCGAAATCTGGCAAGTATTGGTGGGTGGGGGTGTTTTTGTTAGTTTTTAAACTTTTTTCTGAGGGGTATTTATTAAAATTAATAAACTTATGGGGTCTAAAAGTAATTAAAAAAATAGAATAATATTTCTTGAATAATGTACCAAACAACATTTGGAGAATAAGATTAGAAATATGGGTAAAAATAATAAGTCAAACGCACCCTTAATTATTTTTCACTATCCTATCCCTATCTTACCCAAAATACACATTTATTTTCTTGAAAATTTTATTTTATTTTATTATTTTTAAACCTCCTAGGTTTGTTAATTTAACTAAACACAAAAAAAAATTAAAAATTAATAAAAACACCCCTATTTACCCACATTTGTCAAATTGAGACCACCACTGTAAACTGGTGGTCGGAATTTGGTATAATGGCGCACTCTCAGTTGGATCTAACTGATAGTGCATCAATCTAGCTTTTTTTAGCCAAAGATCGCGTTTGACCTGCGGATCTTTGGTCAGAATGGTCGTCAACAACGACGGTCATATCTTTGGCCACCATTGAAGATCAGATTTAGCTTTTTCTAGCCAGATCCATTAACCAGATTCAATCGATCGTAGGCTAATACGATAACTTCGATCATCTTCCAATGGTGGTAGCCGATTACCAATATTTAATAAATAAATAGAGATATTTTTATTAATTTTTAATATTTTATTACATAAGTGTTTGATCAATTAACAAATTATAAGGTATTTTTGTTAATTTTTAAATCTTTTACTCCATTATCCATTTCTAACTCTTACTTTTTAAAAAAAAATACATACTTAAAATACTAAAAGACGCAAATTATATTTAATTAGTAAATAAGAGGTCCGTTTTGTCAAGCGTGTAAATTGAAAAAGTGGCTAAATACTGATTTGACATTTATTTCGAATGATTGATGTTGGGAATTATGCCACGTGGCATTTATCATTGAAATTTCTTGGTAAAAAGAAAGTGACGGAGGAATCTTAATTAATATCCAACACTTTTTCCCTCCATTGACTATCAGATTAACGGCCCAACCTCTGACACGTCAAATCACTACTGTACTTAAATTTAATCTTAATTCCTTTGCGTGTCAATCTCCTCTGCTAAATAGTAATTACTAAATGACTAATATACCCTCCTATACAAATTAATGATTTACACGTGGCGCACGACGGATGCATCATGTGATCCCTTCCCCTGCACTCTCAGCTTTTCTAAACTAAACTTAAGACTGTTTCTACTGCGATAACAAACAACTACAAAACAAAAGCTTGACTCACTACTGAAGTTCACACGCTCAAGCTTCGCTTTACATTTCTCCCTCTACAGTGATTCGTCGTGTCGTTTTGTGTGGTGTGTTGTCGTTTCGTTTCTTCTTCTGAGCTCAATTCAAAAAGTCTGCTTTTTAAACATTACACACACAGGGAGGGGCTGAAGTTTGATGTAAAGAGAGAGAGATAATCATCAATCATGGGTTGCATTCACTCCAGAAGGACCAGAACCTCTTATCTTCCTTCTCCCGACGACTCCATCAAACCAGAAACAGGTTTTTATCACTCTGTTTAATATTTTTTGTTGATGGGTTGTGATTTTTTTCCTTTTTTTTTTTTTTTTTTGGTTTTTTTCATGGTTTTGTGTTATTTTGAAGGGGATGGAGATCAGGGTGATGAAGAGTGTCAAGTGAGTAAATTTAAAGAGTATGGTCTAAACGAGCTGAGAAAAGCGACCAATGGGTTTAGCTCAGCTTGTATAGTTTCTGAGAGTGGGGAGAAGGCCCTCAATGCGGTTTATAGAGGAAAGTTAGAAAACAATGGTTTGGTTGCTGTTAAAAGGTTTACTAGACATGCTTGGCCTGACGCTCGACAGTTTGTGGTCAGAAACAACACTTCTCTTACTTTGTTTTTCTACTTCTATGTTTGGTTGATGAGAAAATGAAGAAAGTGGGAAATATTTTTTGCTGGTAAATAAAAAGGGGAATCCGGGTTTAATCCCTTTTTTCGGATCATGGGTGGATGAGGAAAAAATTTGAAAAGATAAATGGAAAATGTAGATACAGTTTATGCTTTGTTTTGATTGCTGAGAAAATGAATTAAAGTTTAGGACATCAATTGGGAATTTTCTTTTTGGTTTTTGCTTTGTTTTCTACTTTCTTTAGAAAATAATAGTTGTAATTAGCTTAATGATAATGTAATATTATTGGTTTGTCAGGCGGAGGCTGCGGGCGTGGGGAAGTTGAGGAACAAGAGATTGGTGAATTTGATTGGTTGCTGTGCTGAAGGAGATGAAAGACTCTTGGTTGCTGAGTACATGCCTAATGATACTCTCTCTAAGCATCTCTTTCACTGTATATCTTTCTTCCTTTTTTAATTTCCTTTTAGCTCATAATAAGATTTGATACTGTTTGTTGATGATCTTGCCCTTTTCTTCTTTCTCCACTTCTTTTTTTTTTTTAAGCAGATTTTAGATTGTTGGCAACTTTTTCTTTTCTCTCTTTGCCCTTTAGCCCTTTAAAAATGAGCTTTTTTCTTAAAGAAGTTATCAGAAATCGGGCTGACTTGTTATTATCAGAAGGGGATAGCTTTTTAGGGCCGGTGAAGTTAATTGGATTGTTATCTAAAAACTGAACAATTCCCATCCAACGGTTAGCTGAGGCCGGCAACATTTCTGGCCTGCAACCTGTATACCTGTTAGATAATAAATTTTGTTGGGATTATCCCTCAAAGGAGCTAACTGTTTTATCGGTTCGTAGGCCCACTTTAAGACTCATTATTACTTTTAAAAATAAGTGCTTTTGTGCAATTAATGCTTTTAATACTGTCAGGAGACTGATTGTACAATGTGCTCACTTTGAAACTCTTTAGCCACCAACTTAGCTAATTCTCTCAGTGTTAACTTTGCAATGAAAGTACTATGTCTTATTTATGAGTACGGACTGTAAGTTATCATTTTTTTAGATTGCTTGTATTCTGCATTTATTGAAATCTAAATGCCACCCCATCTATTTGTATACTAAACCATGTCTGTTTAATACTAGTCCGTCATAATAGAAGTAGATAATGTTCTTCATTGTTTTGGTAGAAATTTATTGTATGTACGGGTTGGAATCGCTTTAATTGTTTTCTAGACCATATTGTCAGATTAACGGGCAGCTGCATATGTAAATAAATGACTGATAAAGTTTTGTTGCGGTTGTATGGGGAATGAGTAGAGCCCCCAATCTTGTTGAGTGTATTCTTCATCTTATCTTCTCTTTCTATTTCAATGTTGCCTTTATTCCTTATCGATTGATGTGCAGGCTAGACAGACTCCTATACAGTTGAAATGAGGTTAATGGGTAGGAAACATTTGTAACATGAAGACAGAACTGGTAACATGAAATGTTAAACTTGTAAAATTGAAATTGCCCTTGCAATGAAATATGAATCCTAAAAATTTCAAATATGATGTTTGATGTTATAAGTATTATGTTCCACATTGTAAAAGGCTTGTTACTTTAACAAAACAACATCTCTATATCAGCAAGACTGTGCAAACATATGTTCTGCACTTTATAATTTTTCTGGTTAATTTTTTTTTTTTTCCCTATAATTGAGTTATTTTATGTTTAGGGGAGAAGCAACCACTGCCATGGGAAATGCGTGTTAGAGTTGCGTACTACATTGCACAGGCACTTGATCATTGTTATACAGAAAACTGGAAAATCTATCATGATTTGAATACTTTTAGAATTCTTTTTGATGAGGTAAGCTTGTGGTTATCAACTTAGTTTTTTAACTGAACGCCCATACATCTTCAATCACTATGTTTAAGCTTTGTTTCTAAGTGGTCATTTTATTAATGGAAAAGACATTTATTTGTTGCTTGTTTTGACCTTTAAATGATTAATATTCTATAGGTAAGTTCTAAAATGTGTGGAACTGGAACATATAACATATTATTCAATCATCAATTTGATGTTTAGTGATTTGTTAGCTCATTACCTGTCATCATGCATTAACTTTTTCCATTTGCTGAAGCTATCAAAATTTGGTTTCACCTATCAGGGTTCAAGGTTCAATACAGTGCACTATCAGGAGACTGGAGTTCCTCTATTTATTATTCCATACTGACTGTTGTATAGAGCATTTGATTATTCGCTCTTAAGCACGCCATTTCTCTTCTACTTGGTGATGATGTTAACTTATTGTAAGATGAACATAGCTAACTTAAGGCATATTTCAGGAAGGTGACCCTCGTTTATCCAGTTTTGGCCTTATGAAAAATAGCAGAGATGGAAAAAGCTATAGTACCAACTTAGCATACACCCCACCTGAGTTTCTGCAGAAAGGTACATTGCATGATAACAAGTATTCTCTAGGATTTGAATGAAATATAATTGTAGTTTATTTCTTTCTTTTTAAATTATCATGTCTTGGAAATTTCACATTATAGTTCATGCAGGACTTGATTTAACCTAGACAAAGGATACAAATCCTCAATCTGATTCAGGGAATTAGGTTCACAGAATTTCTGCTTTTGCAATCAAGATATGATTGTATGCGTCAACTACTGATAATTTATGCTCAATGTAACACTACAATTTTACTAGGTCAGTTTGGGGAAATTTTCTGAATGAAGCCATTCCCATTCTGAGAGGAATTTTCTCAGGATTAAATGTTTGAAAATTTTGGAAGGAAATAACGAGTGATCCACTTGTGTTTAGAACATTGATGCATTGATGTTTTGGGTTTTGTGGAAATCTCTTATACGTGCTATAAGATGATAGTATGGTGTAATTGTGCTATTTTAGATCCTGCACAAATTTGTGTTTTGTTGTTGTTATGGGATTGGATTTGCTTGTGAAGATAAATTAAATTCTATGAAGAGGTCAAGAATTTGGACAGTTTTTTGTGACTTTCTACTGCACCCTTTGTAATTAATGATAGCCGTTTTCCCTGTGGATATTTTAGGATTATGCTAAACATACATGCCTGTACTGTTATAATCTTTTACTTTGAATTTTAAATTACTCTTGATACTGACAGGAATAATTCATCGGGTAAAAAGAACTTTGTTTCTAATTTTAGTTTAAAGGCTGAATAACCTAATCTGTTTTTTTGAGAAGAATTTTCATCAGCCTAATTTGATATCACATTTAGATCTTTCATTATTTTGCAACAGGAAATTGCAAAAGAATGAAATAACTAATTGGCAGAGATATCCTTCATCTTTGTGGTTTAATTTATATTCTCTCTCTGTGGATTATTCCCTAATGCATCAATGATGATGTGATTCTTGTAACTATTATAATTGATATGGTTTGTTTTTATGTAGATTTATTGAATCAATCCAGTGGATTTGATTAGTGTTAAATTCTGCAGGCAGAGTCATCCCAGAGAGTGTGATTTATAGTTATGGAACAGTTCTGTTGGATCTCTTAAGCGGAAAGCACATTCCTCCCGGCCATGTATGTTGCCCTCCATTCCATAAAACCGTTTGATTAATCTGCATTCTACTTCACAGTTTTGTTTCCTTTCTCCCCACCACCTACAATTGATATGGTGCCTTTTCTTTTTGTGGTTAGCTTGTCCCTTTTTGTATCTGCTTTTTTATTTGAATACACTAAAGATTATCTACTGTATACTTTCTATGGCTTTATATCTGTGACTCATGGTCCCAGAATTTCAGAGAAAGATTGTATCTTCTATTCTATGAAAATTTGATAATGCTTAGTGGCGTTTTTTAAATTTGATGATGCTTACTGGCGTTTTGTAATTTGATGATGCTTATAATTTATATGTCCAGGCTCTTGACTTGATAAGGGGGAAGGATTTGTTAAAGTTGATGGATTCTTCGTTGGATGGACAGTATGCCAATGATGATGCTACTAAATTAATCGGACTTACATCAAAATGTCTTCAGTCTGAGGCTAAGGATCGACCTGATACCAAGTTTCTTCTTACAGCAGTTGCACCTTTACAAAAGCAGAAAGAGGTGAATTTCATGTTTTCCCTGCGTCTTGGACAAGTTGTTTCTGTTGTGGTTATCCATCTTCAAAGATTTTTCTTTTGGTATGGTTGGAATAGTATTCCTGTGCATGTGTTCTGACTTATTCTGTTGGTTTACTTAGATAGCATCTCATGTTCTGATGGGCCTGGTGAAAAATACAGTAGTTGTTCCCACCATGCTCTCTCCCCTTGGAAAGGCTTGTGCTAGGAGGGATCTTACTGAAGTACACGACATTTTGCTTAAAACAGGTTATAAAGATGAAGAAGGTGCAGAAAATGAGGTATTTTTATGTCTGTTCTCTGGCTTAGCAGTATTTAGTGAACGATACTTTGCTTAAAACAGGTACTAATAATAAAGAAGGTGCAGCATCTAGTTTACCATCTAGAAAATAGAGTGTTCATTGGATTTAAAGATTGTTCATTGTTGAGATTCAATAAAGCTATAGGGGCCAAATTAATTGAGGTTTGATGATTTTCTTTTTTAAATTAATTTCTTAATAAACAAAAACTTCTTGAACTTTAATTTGTTCACTGAGTTCTAAATTGACGATTGCTTCCAAATTCTATAGCTTTGGTTGCCAGGGGACTTGTGGGCTGTAAATATCCAAATAGGTTGCCCCATGTGTATTCGATTCATGATTCAGGTGGCAAGAATACCCTGAAGCAGGAGCCATATCCATTTTGTAAACTCTCAATTAACATATGAAAAATTCTCCCCAAAAAAAGGTGGATATATATCTGATGATTTAAATGTTTTTAGACTTTAGGTATAACTTTTTCTTTCCTTATTTTTTCCTCATTAACTTTTAAGAAAACATGAAGTTACCATAGTGCATGTGGTAACATATGTTAAACTCTCAATGAATATGTCAGTTCATTGTTGCTTTGTTGTGGGACAGAATTATTTTTAAGTGAGACTGACAGAAAAAGAAGTTGTGGTAGTGGACTGGTGCTAGAAGGACACAATTGTTTTACATGTTTTCTATATATTCATGTACGTGTGTCTTTGCCAGTGCATTTAGGGTCTCTGAACCTCTTTTCTGGAAGTTTGCATGCATATTGGCTGCCCATTTCTTGATTTTCAAGTTTATTTTTGTCCTCCTTTTGTGTTTGCACTGGTATAAAACCTTCTTTGTCCTATGCTCTGATAATGGGATCTGTATTGTAGCTTTCCTTTCAAGAATGGACACAGCAAGTGCAGGATATGTTGAACACAAAGAAACTTGGTGATATTGCATTCAGGGACAAGGATTTTAAGAATGCGATTGAGTACTATTCAAAGGTAGATATATTCTTTCTCCCTCCTTGCGCTTTATTGCACATTAGGACCATAATATTTGGTACGACTTCTTTCAATAGGAATGCATTTGATTAATTGGCTTTTAGAACCTGAAGCATAAAACTATATGTTCTTATGAACGGTAAACATACATGTTAAGAGAATTGATTAGCTACCTGTGTAAAACCGAAACACATTTGCAGAATTTATTTTTAAGTGCTAACTCTGTAGCCAAACTTCTGTGTCATTTGAATGTGTTTCATGATGCAATGTTTAACAATTCAGTCACCAAAGTTTTAATTGATCTCTGGACATTCTTCATGCCAATCTGGGCAGTCAAATATTCTTACTTAATGCATGTCCGTTCTTTCAACAGTTCCATTTCATCCAAATGATGGTTTCATCACACTAGACTTTAAAATCTTGCTTTCAGCATTCTTCCAGTCTCCATAATTTATCCTCTCACAGTTTCATTTACATGAAACAGTTGATTGTTATGATGTCTGTTCCTTCGGCCACAGTCTTTGCAAGACGAGCATTCTCATACTTGATGAACGGGCAAGCGGAACTTGCGTTGAGGGACGCAATGCAGGCTCAGGTGTGCATACCAGAATGGCCAACTGCATTCTACCTGCAGGCTCTTGCACTGTCAAAACTGGGAATGGAAACTGATGCTGAGGATATGCTGAATGAGGGAGTAGCCTACGAAGCCAAGAAACAGAACAGCTGGCGCAATTAGAATGTAATTCATCTCTTGGTCGGCGACGACCATCCTGTATTAACAATGGGTAGTTAGAAAATTTAGCTGTAAAAGAAAATGGTGGAGCTAGGATTAGAGTACTAACAGTCTAACAGAGTTGTCTGCATATTTACCATGTTTGACAATATATACTGTACACTCCAAAAGAGCAAATAATGTGTTTGATTATTCAGAAAAATCACTTGCACTGCTTGTGGTTTAAATCTTTTATTATAATTATTAAAAATAATAAAAAAATTAAATTATAGTTTCTTACAAAAAAGGACTATATCTGCCGCCAACCTTTCTTTATACATAAACAGACGCGACAGTTACTCAGTTATTTATAGCTTTCTGTTTGGCTTCTAGAAAGATCATCATAGCCAAGTCTTCCATTTTTGTCACTATCTTGTTTGATCAAATCATTTCCTTAACTAAGTACGGAAGCAAATTCCACCCGGCAACTCCTATAACTTCACCAACTTCACCTCCTAACTAAAAGACTTCGTCCCCTGTTTGCTTCCCGAGAAAAGAACAAAAAGGAAAAAACTCCACTCCACTCCTTTCCTCAGCTACAGAAGATTCAGGTTTCTTTTCAATATATCTAATAAACTTCAAGAATCATTATGGGAAGTAAAGCGTCCAATCGGGAGATGTCCAAGGAGCTGGCTCGTGAGTTACTGATCTCGATTTCTTCTACTTTGTCTTATGAGGTTATGGATTTGGATAAATTTCGTCCAAGTTTTGAAAGGCCTAATAGAGTTGTTGCGGCGAAGGATGATCGAGTTGAAAAGTACAGGGCGGACTTGATCTCAATTTCCTATGCTCAATCTCCTGATGTTAAATGATGTTTATGGGGAATTATTTTGATGAAGGATTTTCGTTATATATTCATATATAATGTGGGATATATAAAGCTTCCCACCGTGTGATGGCTGTGTGAATACTTTTGCTGTGATATTGGGTTGAGTGGTTGTGTCTTTCCAGTTCTATATACGTACACATTCCAGTGTGATTATAATGAAAGAAATCGTGAATAATTCTGGTCTCTTCTTTCCTTTTGTTGTTACTTTGCTGAAATTGTGGGATAGAATTTACTGTCTGACATTTTACAGATGATGTTGGATTGTTAATACATATCTGGTTTTTTTGGTGGTAGTTGTACTGATAAGTTAGTGGAAGTTGTATATTTCTGCGAGGAAGGAGAAGATGACTTAATTCCTGTGATGGTGCTTTTTTTTGGAGGGGACTGTGAAATAGGACCAGACCTTTATTCAGTTTATTGGATTAGGTCATGATTGTCAAATCCGGTATCGTATATTAAAAACCTAATTTTTGAAATTATGTATCATATATCGTATTATAGGATACGACTTTAAAAAAAATAATAAAATAATTTTAAAATTAATATCATTCCGAAGATTAATTAACAAATTTTGTGATATTATTGGCTTTAAATTATGATATTATATAATCAAAATTAATCACAACATTAAGAATCTATATCATTTCTAAGATCAATGTCAATGTCAATATCTCTAGTTGTGTTATTATTATCATGCAAAATGGGTAACACATCTTCTTCTTCACTTTCTCCATAAATTTGGGCGGGTTTTAGTGAATCGCCCTAGATCCGACCTGATCTATTTCAACTTGAAACGAATTTTTTTTTTTGGGCCTTCGGCCCAAATTAATAGAGTCATATCGATTTGTATCGATATTATTAAGGATACGAACGAATACGTATCGTATGATACATATTAACGTATCAAAAGGTTTAGGATACTCTCTCTCTCTCTCTCTCTCTCTCTATATATATATATATATATATATATATATATATATCTCATCGTGTGGATATATCGTAATAATAATTGTCAAATCGTATCGCGTATTGTATCGTATAGTAGAATACGCCTTTTTAAAAGAATAATAAATAAAATAATAAAAATTTTCTAAAAACTAATATCATCCCCAAGATTAATTAACAAATTTTGTGATATTATTGGCTTTAAATTATGGTATTACATAATCAAAATTAATCACAGAATTAAAAATCTATATCAATTCCTCCCAACCATTCATATTAATGTCAATATATATATCTCCACTTGTGTTATTATTATTATATAAAATGGGCAATACATCTTCCTCTTCACTTTCTCTATGCAAAATGGGTAAATTTAGGCGGATTTTAGTAAATCGGGTTGGGTGACCCGAATCCGACTCGAAATTGTTTTTTTGGCCTTTTAGCCCAACTTAATAAAGTCGTATCGATATTTTTAAAGATACGAACGGATACCTATCGTATAATAAGATATATATTAACATATCGAAAAGTTTAAGATATATTCTCTGATACGTATCGTTGATGACCCGTATCGAATCGTATCGTAAGATACTAATAACCATAGTTTGAGCTGCATTTATGTGTTGTGCTCTATGTTGTAGCTGCATGATACTTCCATTTTAAAGAGCTATTACCAGTGTTACATCAGAACTTTGTGCACCTTAAACAAAATGAAACAAATAAAAATTAACTTTTACTTTGTTAAAACCAAAAATTAATCCAATTATTAAAAACTGTTGTTTCATTTTAAGATTCCAGCTGGTGCCAGCCTTATAATCCATATTCCTTGATATAAACATTATCTGTTAGTTGGTTCTCGGGTGAGTTTCAAGAAAAGGCTGGAGAAGATAAGAACAACTTCTGTTTGTTGTGAAGTTGTTTACTTAAACCACAACTCTTATAACTACACCAGCTTTAGCACCCAAATTCACCATTGCATCTCTCTCATTCTTCTGTTTGTGGTTGTGCATGCTTCTGTTTGGTTCCAGAGAAAACTAAATTTCTCAGCATTATCGGCGTAGCAGATTCAGCATTCAACTCGACTCCTCCACCCGGCAACCAAACAGTAAATTCAGGTTTACTATATTATTCAAGAAAAATCTATGAGAAATTTAGAAACCAAGGACGAATTTAGAGCCCTCTTCTTGTAAACCTTTTCTTGACATGGAATTTGGGTTTTGAATTGCAGGAGAAGTTTGAGATAGTTATGGATGTTGTAGTGGTGTCTGAGGAGCTGGCTCGGGAGTTACTTATGGGAATCTCTTGTTCTTTACCTCAAAAGCTTCTTAATTTTGATAATGTTCCTGAGAATTTTGACAGAGCTGATGCCATTCCAGCGAGAAATGGTGATGGAGATGAAAAATATAGGTCTGATTTGATCTCCATTTCTTACATTCAATCGCCTGATGTTAATATTGTTCCGATAGCACTGTAACACCATAAGGATTTTTGAGAAGTTATTATTTCGAAGGAACTGTTGTAAAGTACAGTTGAGGTTCAATGTGCCATTGAAGTACTTCAGCTGATACATAATAATTCTGTCTGTGTTTCTGATGTTATCTATATAAATAGGGAGGAAGACACCTTCCAACTTTATGTACGGATTATAATGTAGTTCTTGTGGATAAAAGTTGAAATTTTGTCTCAGTTTGTGATTGATTCTTCTTCTTATTCTTTAATTCACGTCGGACATGTATGCTAGAATTTGCTGGAATTACAGCTAGAATTCTGTACTGTTATCAGTTTACGCCAGTAGGTGAGCCAGGTCTGGATACTTTTTCTTCAATATGTCAAGTTTCAAAAGCTTAACTGAAGTATATATGGCAGAACATTTATTGCTGAGGTCTCATAACTACTGATTTATATAAAGTTATGAATTCTTTGATTAATATGATCAAGTTATCTGTTGTTTTATATTTCATTAAGTGTTTGAAGATAATGTGAGAATTAATGTTATTGTTGGTATATCAGAGTAGAATCGGAACTTCTGCACCCAAAGCTGATTAAGGAACAAGCCTGCTCAGAGTCTGTATGTTGAATATTGAGCGGAACCCGGACGATTGGAAGGTGTAAACCTGAGTTCTTGAGCATTGCTTTAATGCCATACCCGAGCCTTCTCACCAGTATCAAGTATCAACTGAATAGTGGCTCTTCTTCCAGTGGAAAGGCGGCGGTTGTTTAAATTTTTGTTGCTATCCTATCCTATCCTATCCTATCCCATCCCATCCTATCTTATTATCTTACCATATCTAATAAAATAATTACTTTTCTATCCAACTCAAAACTCAATCATATTTTATTAATTTTTTCAACTCAAAATATATAATAATTATTTTTTCAATAAAAATTTATATATTAACAAAAACATCTCCATCCATCCAAACTATTATCACCCACTAGTAGTCATCGACACTGCCACCATTGGACGCCAACGCCATAATGACACACGATCGACTAAATTTGGTCGATCGTTATCGATCTATCTATTTTCAACCAAATCTATCATAGATCTAACCGAAAAATGTCAAATCAATGTACAACTAGTCAGATCCAGTTGTTCATGCGTTATTCTGGTGAATTCTGACCACCATCCAGTGGTGGTGGCAGACTGTGAGTAATAGATGGGGGAATAGGGGTATTTTTATTAATTTATAAATTTTTATTATGAGAAATGTTTAGTTAGATTAATAAATATATGGAGTTAAAAATTAACCTAAATATTTTTAAAAAATATTTTTTAAAACACTTTCTGGTAATCTTATCTTATTTCATTAAATAATATTCTATTATAGAATGCTATTCTAAAAGTAAAACAAACGCACCCCGCTTTTGATCTCTTCTTTGAAAAGGTTTGGGTCAAGGG
The DNA here is from genome assembly GCA_026225825.1 of Pistacia integerrima. Classification (NCBI taxonomy): domain Eukaryota; kingdom Viridiplantae; phylum Streptophyta; class Magnoliopsida; order Sapindales; family Anacardiaceae; genus Pistacia; species Pistacia integerrima. The sequence goes on from CM047736.1 coordinate 24,467,130, forward strand.
CCAAGGTGGTTGGGTAGAATTCAACTTAATGGACTCCAATGTGGGATTCCCAATCCCATGGCTACTGTGTCCACGTCCACATGATGCTCTAATGATGAATTGATAGGAATGGGCCAAAACTTTGGGTCAAGGGCGTAGATGGTTGGGTAGAACTTACTTTTGAAAATCGGTTTGGGAGTAATGATGGCAATGGGTTAGGCTGGACCGGATACCCCTTGGCCCAGTTCAGACCCATCATGAGTATAACAGGTAAAACCCAAGCCTTGTCCGACAGATTTTTTGTAACCTCAGTATAACTCAAGCCCACCCATTTTTATAATGTGAATTTTTAAATATTAATAAATTTTAATTTTTTTTATACTTTTAATTCTAGAAACAATTTTTAAATATTAATTTGTTCTTGAATACTCATTTAATATATAAATAACTTTCCACAAAGTGCATCCATCCATCCATCCATGTAGAGTTTGGGAAAAATGAGTATATATATGTAGGATAATCTTGTAATTAAATATATAGTATAAGAGTAATTTAGTATAATTAATACTAAAATTATAGGACCAGGCCGGGCTTGAAGACATACCCAAACCTGGCCTCGTACCCGAGATCAGGCCTTAAAATCAGGCCCAAGCCCATAAACATCGAATAAAGCTCAAACTTTTTGGGCCGGGCTAGATATCTAGAAATATCAGACCTATTGCCATCTCTATTTGGGAGATGCCCACTTTATAAACCACTCAAGTAACCCCTCCATTCCTTTCCATTCATAACAGTGTTATGACAACAATGATTTGGTAATTAAGTTCTGATACATGATTAAACTCAACTTTGGGTCAACTTTGTCTTTATCCAAATGAACTTTACTGGAATCAACAACTGAGATACCTCATATCTGCTCACGTTTATGTTTAATAATTTAGAATGTTGCTGGCGTAATTGAATATGTAAGAAAACTGATACCTCGAAGACAAAAAGAATAATTCGTTTTGGAAGTATTCATAGCTAGATGATACTTTCCTCAGATAAACACCCTCAGCTGCATGTATGTATATATAACTGAATGACACAGACGTACAACAGCAATTCACAATTCAGTCTCCTGGCTAAGGTTGAAAAAAATGGAGTTGGGTTCATGGTGGATGGTTTTCACAACTTTAGGAGCAGCATTTGTTACAATGTTTTGGTTGGTAAAGAGAGCAAATGAGTGGTTCTTTACAAGGAAGTTGGGTAACAAGCAATATCTTCTTCCTCCTGGAGATATGGGGTGGCCTTTAATAGGAAACATGTGGTCTTTTCTTTTTGCTTTCAAATATGGTGATCCTGACTCATTCATCTCCAGCTTTGTCAACAGGTTCCTTCCCATCTCTCTGCTAACTCACCGATATATGTTAAGTTCTTTTTTCTGTTCAAATTAAATCTTGTTTCAACTTAATTTGTATCTTTTGCTTGTTGGAATTCAAGATTTGGTCGGACAGGAATATACAAGGCCTTGATGTTTGGAAATCCTAGCGTTATAGTTACAATGCCGGAAACATGTAGACAAGTTTTGATGGATGATAAACGATTCAGGCAAGGATGGCCTAAAGCCACTTATGAATTACTGGGGAAGAAATCATTTATGAGCCTTTCTGATGAAGAGCACAAACGCCTCCGAAGGCTAACTGCATCACCGATTAGAGGTCAAGAGGCACTCTCCATGTACCATGAATATATCAAGGAAGTTATAATCACGTCATTGGATGAATGGTCTAGCAGGGAGCAGCCATTTGAGTTCTTAACTGAGATAAGGAAGATCACCTTTAAGATCATTATGTATATATTTTTGAGTGTTGACAGTGGTCCAATGCTGGAGACAATGGAAAAGCTCTACACTGATCTGAATCATGGAATAAGAGCTATGGCCATTAACGTTCCTGGATTTGCTTATCATAAAGCAATTAAGGTATGATTTTAACCACTTTTCTTCCTGGATTTTCTTTCTGGATGAAAACTGACACTCTTGCATCAGGGGCGAAAGAAGCTGGTAAAGATCCTTCAAGATGTTGTAGAGGGCAGGAGAACAAGGAAGAAAAGCGATGGATCGGAGAAGGACAAAGATATGATGGTTTTACTTATAGAAACTGAAGATGAGAATGGAGGGAGATTGGATAATGAAGAGATCATAGACATCATCCTTGTGTACTTGAATGCTGGCCATGAATCTTCAGCCCATGCCTTGATGTGGGTGACCCTTTTCCTACATGATCATCCAGAACATTTCCTGAAAGCCAAGGTTTGATTTCTGGTCAGTTAACCTTCGAAATTTATCGAAACTATCAGATAAACATAATAATGAAGCTTAGTTTTGCAGGCAGAGCAAGAGGAGCTTGTAAAAAGAAGGGAACCAACAGAAACAGAATTGAGCCTGAGAGAAACTAAACAGATGGAGTATCTTTCTAAGGTAATCGATGAAACAATGCGCATTGCGAATATCTCCCTGTTAACTTTCCGGGAGGCAAGCACCGATGTCAACATTGGTGGTAAGTCTTTCTGCATTTTCTCTTTTCCTATTAACACTCAGTTATTCTTTTTCCCATTCTGCAATTCATAAATAAATTCTTCACTTCGAAGGATATTTGGTTCCTCAAGGATGGAAAGTATTGGTTTGGTTTAGGGCTGTTCATTTAGATTCCGAAAATCATCTCAACCCAACAAAATTTGATCCTCAGAGATGGGATGTAAGTGATTTAAGATGATTCATATTCTTTCATCAAATGTATAGATGAATTTTCTGTATGCAATTAATGAAGCATGAAAATGTAGGCAGATAAACCCAAAGCTGGAAGTTACATTCCTTTTGGAACAGGAAGTAGGTTATGCCCTGGAAGTGAATTGACCAAGCTTGAAATTTCTACATTTCTTCATTATTTTCTGCTTTCTTACAAGTGAGTTTCTCCACTGCATATATTTTTACTTGATTGCATTTATGAATTATTCTGCATTATCTCTAACTTTAAGTGTTTGAATATGTTGAGGCTGGAGAGAATTAATCCAGGATGCTCAGTAAGATACTTGCCTCACGTCAGCCCTAAAGACAATTGCCTTGCCAGGATCAAGAAGCTCTCGTAGTAATGTTGTAACAGCCCGACACTCTGTCAAGATATTATGAATTTATGCACATCTCTTTTGATTTGAACCTAGGATTTCATCTTTGAAGACGTCCAAGGATGAAATCCTAGGTTTGAATCAAGAGGGATGCGCATAAATTCACAATATTTTGGTAATGACACTAGAAAATTCCTTGTTCTACTTAAATTGCACTATTTCAAATAATCATAAAGAAGAGTAGTCTCACCCTTCTCACTTTCTATTTTGGTTAATATCATCAACATGTTGCTAATATAATTTTGCTAATAAATTCTTATTATTGAATAAAAGACACTAGAAAATGAACATGTTAGAAGATGTTTTATATCTCTAATCCATCTCTTCTGTTGGGTTCACGTAATTATAATCATCATGTATTATCTTATTCATCATATCTCGTAGGACACAGATTTATCTCTTATCCACCTCATTTAGCGAGGTTCAATACTTTCTCGTAAATTTAGTTTAAGACTTTGGTTACAAGTTTTGAATCCTTTTATACGAGGTAGGTAGAAGATAAATTTAAACCTCTTTAAATGAGATGGGTAGAATAAATTATGATCGTAATTCTCCATAGGTTAAAAAAAAAAAAAAAAAGGAGAAGAATAACTTATGAAATCAATGTAGATTATAAATTGAGTAATGCTACAATTACTAAAGGATGCGCACCGAATTCGTACATTGAATGACGTAACAAAATCCTGACCGTTGATTAATTATGAATTAATATTAATTGATGATCAAGATTACGCCACATCATTCGATGTGTATCCTTCAATAACCGTAATATTTTCCTTATAAATTAGAAGTTGTTGCCCACAAGTCAGAATTCTTGGGCAGTCGGACCTATTGCGAGCTGATCAATTACAACGTGATAGGGATTATGAGAGAAAATTTGTGAGATTGTGTTGTAAGTGTAGTATTATCATATTCTTTGTAAGTGTAGTATTGTTCTATTCTTTTTTAGTAATGTTACACCCACAACCTCTTTTCACAAACTTTCTCTCACAACCTCGAATGTCAGCTTTTAATTAGTCAGTTGCAATTTATCAGGTAGGGCCCATTATAAGCTAACCAATTGTGAGTTATCACATCAGAGTTGTGAGAAGAAGTTTGTAAGAAAAAGTTGTGGGTGTAGTATTTTCCATTTTTTATATATACACAGAATATGGGTAATATTACATTGACAAACCATTCTCACTAACTTTCTCTTATAAATGCAATGTGACAGTTTACAATTGGTCAGTTCATAATGGATCCCGCTTGCCTAATAATAGATCTCGTTTGATCAATTGTGAATTATCACGTCGCATTTGTGAAAGAAAGTTATAGGAAGGGTTTTTCAGTCTATCTTTATCGACAAAATACATATAAAAATATAATTAACAGACACTCTTATACATGAAAGATTGTCTTCGTTACCTAAAAGTCTTGGAGTTGTCTAAAAGTCTTGGAGTTGTCTACCCACTACAAAATTAATATATAAATTAAAGGGAGGAAATTAATGAACAAAGAAATGTGCGGTCCTATAAAACAAGAAAAAAACATGTCAATTCAACAAACAAGAACTAATTAATCAACAAGAACGAGAAGAAGAAAGAAGAGGAAGAAGGAAAATGATTGAAATGAAGTCTGAAATCTTGTCAAGAAGATGTATCAAACCTTCTTCTCCAACACCTTCTCATCTCAAAACCTTCAAACTCTCTCTTCTTGACCAGCTCGCCCCTCCCATTCATGGTACCATGACCTTCTTCTACACCTCCACTCTTGACAATTCTTCAAATTTCTCCCAAACCCTCCAGGAATCACTCTCTAAAACCTTAACCCTCTTCTACCCTCTTGCCGGCCGCCTCCAGGACGCCGCCACCGTCGACTGCAACGATCAAGGCGTGTTCTTCATCGAAGCCAAAGTCAATATCCAACTCTCTCAGTTCCTTTCACAACCTGATTTCAATTTAACCGATCATTTCCTGCCCAGCAATGACTACCAAACCATGGAGCTTTCCAATGGCGCCATGTTGCTTGTTCAGTTCACTAGCTTCACCTGCGGTGGGGCGGCCATTAGTCTTTCTCTGACTCACAAACTTGCTGATTTGTCAGCACTCGTCACTTTCCTTCAAAGCTGGACAAACGCTAGTCGCTTATTTTGCAAACCAGTTGTCCCGGATTTCATTGGGCCTAATCTTCTGCCCCCGAGAGATGATTTTCAAAACATGTCGGCTTCAGTGAACATCAAAGCTGCGAACTTTGCGTTGAGAAGATTTGTTTTCAGTGCATCAAAGATAGCGGAACTTAAGGATAAAGTGTATGACCAATTTTTACTAGCGATGCATCGCCATCCTTCAAGAGTTGAGTTGGTGCTAGCCCTCATATGGAAATGCGCCATGGCCGCCAACAGATCAAAATCAGAGTCATTTAGGCCATCAGTTTTGTTCCAGGCTGTGAATCTCCGCAAAAGAATGACCCCTCCTGTTCCTGAAACCGTTTTCGGAAACTTTGTCTGGCCATTTATGGTGGTTGCAGAAGAAGAAAAGGATGACTTGGAACTACACGAGCTGGTGACTGAGATGAGAAAAGCCTTCAACAACTTCTGCAATGAAAAGGCTGATAAATTTAAAGGGGAAGAGGGTCATTTAGCCATTTTGGGAGCTTTAAAAGAGAGAGAAGAGTTTTTCAAGAACAATAGGGAGATGACGGTTTACAAGTGTACGAGTTGGTGCAAATTTCCATTGTATGATACTGATTTTGGTTGGGGGAAACCCGTTTGGCATGTTAGTGTGAACAAAATGGTGAGCAATACAATTGCTTTGGCCGATACGAGATCTGGCGATGGAATTGAAGCGTTGATTACTTTAGATGATGAAGAAATGGCCATTTTTGAGCGAAATGAGGAGCTACTGGAATATGCCACTCTTAACCCCAGTATTGCTTGTGCTTGACTTCAGATTTTTCTACTGTTATTGTTAATAAGGGCTTTGAATTTTCTTTAATAAATTGGATTGTGATATTATTTTTGTTTTGTGTTGGATCAATTTATGAAGCCAAATTTTTAAGTTGCTGCTAAAAGACTTTTGTTTTTGTAAGTGGTTCAAGTTTTCTTCTCGATAAATTTGGTCTTCTACTCTTGTTTTAGTATAAATCTTTAGAGTCAGCGACATGTTCCCACCCAAAAATAGCCCATTGATGAATTCATAACCACCCACTTTTTAAATACCTTTTTAATACCCAAAGGTTAACAATTTTTGTTGTGGGGAAGGGTAAAATGGTCAAAAGCTCGTTATTACTAAGGGCATAATGGTTAACAAACATTTGGTCGCCGGAGAAGAGAAAATAAAAGGGCAGGCGCGCGTTAGCAAAGAGATGGCGCGCGTTAGCAAGGAGATGGAGTGCAGTTTTTTCCGTTTTCTGGCGGATCCCGGCATCCAAAATCACTTCCGAGACCACCCACAGAATCCCCATCACTTCGTCTAGAAAGCCCAAGCCTCCATTTGTCGTCATCACTCACCATTTCCCACCACCACCTCCATTCAGACGGCAGCCGGATTTTCTGTCTTTTCCGGTGTCGAAAATCCACCCTAAAACTCACTGCCTCCTCCATCCTCTTCCTCGAGCCTCTCTCACCCTTAATTCGTTCACCCCGAGCTCAATGCACCTATCAATCGCCTGAAATCGCTGCTTGAGATTTTGCGCGATTTTCCATCTTTTCGGCCTTTTTTCTTGGCCGATTTAATCACCCAAAATGCCCCCTGCCACCACCATTCAACTCCCTACCCTTTGCTCTTCAATACCCACCCCTCCCCCAACCCTCCGTGCACGCCATTTGCCACCTATGTCTAACTCTTTCCACCTTGGGACAGTGGCGATTTGCAGCAGTTTCCTCCGCAAATTGTTAGTGTTTTTGGTGCTGGATCCGTGGCTTTTGATTGGTTGTTGGCGTTGTGTATTTTCCGGCCGCTATTCTCTCCTAGATCACGCCAACCTCGCTGGCCCAAGGTCGCACACCACCTGCTCGATTAATTGCAGCACCCAGCTCCCAGTCGGCAATGGAAGAGGCTAAGGATATTTTCATAAATCATCGTATTTCCCACCCAAAACATAATATTTGGGTAGCAAAACGATTTTTAAAAAATGGGTGGGTATAAAATTTTCAATGGGCGAACGACTTATACATACCCAAAGTTTATTGTAATGACAAGTTGATACCCAAAAGGTTTTGAAACGACAAATAGGTACCTTCCGTCATATTCTGTTAGTGAGTTTTGTTTATTAATAGTGAAAAGACTAAAATGCCCTTCAAAGTTTCAATTTTTGTTTTTTATAAATTTAAAAATTTCTAAAAAACCCCTAGGTTTGCTAATTTAATTAAACACCCCCATATATAAAAAGTTTGTTAAATGACAAAAACACCCCCACCACCCCAATGCGATTAGGCCACCAGCGCCGGAATCTGGCCGAAAACTGCATTACGACACAGATCCCCATCGGATGCGTGTGCAGTGAAAATGCCGATGTGGCCTTTTCGAGGCCAGATCCGCCACGGATCTGGCCGGAAAAGGCCAGATCTGGCCAAGTCAAGCGGCGGACGATCGGCCTTTTAGGCCGAGATCGTAGGCTGATCTGGCCGGAAAAGGCCAGATCTGACGGCTAGATCTGGCCGTCGCCGCTGAGATGGAGTTTTGCGGCGTCGGCGGCGATCTGCCGTGATGGCCTTTCCTTCCAGCGATCGCGATCTGGCCGGAAAGGACGAGCTGCGACAGATCCGACGGGTCGTGTCGTAACGCAACTTTCCGGCCAGATTCCGGCGGTGGTGGCCGGAATCGCACTTGCCTGGGGTGGGGGTGTTTTTGTTATTTTATAAAACTTTTATATATTGGGGTATTTAGTGAAATTTGTAAACTTAGGGGGTTTTTTGAAATTTTTAAATTTATAAAAAACTAAAATTCAAACTTTTAAGGGTATTTTAGTCTTTTCACTATTAATAAACAGAAATCACTAACAGAACATGACGGAAAGTACCTATTTGTCATTTCAAAACCTTTTGGGTACCAACTTGTCGTTACGATAAATCTTGGGTATGTATAAGTCGTTCTCCCAATTTTCAATGGGTCATTTTTTGGATGGGAACATGTCGCTAACTCTAAATCTTTTACATATTTGTTTTTAAACTTTAGGATTAAATTCTGAGATGAGACAAATATTAAAACTAAGTTGCGTGAATTTATTAATTTCAATAAAATACTTTACTAAAATGGCTCTCATATGAATTATTTTTAGTCTTTCTAGTTAACTTGCTGCATGAATTTTACAGCTAAACCAATTAAGTTTTTAAGAAATGTAGGAAAGACTTGGTCATCAAATCTACTCCATTGTATATATGCATGTATTGATAAACAATTTTCTATAGAATACCACAGTTGTTAATAGGAGTGATCACTAGAGCTCGTACTTGATCGGTAATTCTAAAGTCTTAGAGGATTAGTTGAAATGCATGTAAGTTGGTCCGAACACCTCCGATTATATATATATATATATAAAGCATTAAGTTTCATTTTTTACCAATTATGTACTAGCACCAATGAGACTTGTGATTATTCATGGAAACAAATATACATAATAAAATTGATGGTGGCCAGCCTTGAGTAAAAATCTGTCAAAAAAAATTGGTCAACTTGAATAGTAGCATCCAAATAAATCTCAATTTACATACGTATTTTTTGTTTTCTCCTACTCTGTCAAATGGCGGTAAAGCTCAACAGCCTCACATTACTTCAGTGCAGTCGGCAGCCAGTCTTGCAGTTTGTTACGCCTGAAAGAGTACGGCTGACACAGAGTCTTATCAGCATAAGATGGTCAAAACTTGGAAGTTTTGCGATTGATCAGACGCGACCACATCGCATGATGACGTGAGTGGCATATCCCTGTCAGTGCAGTGGGTAGACATCATGCCAACGAATGGTTAGAAATCGCCCACGTATCCAATCTCTGCACAAGTCAAGAAAATCACTCGAGCAGGTGTGCAATGGGATGCAGAGAAGAATTTGCACGGTATCCACCCCAGTTGCAGATTTAATAATCATTACCTTGATTTATCCCACTATAAATAGAGATCTTCTCTCTCATTTGTGAGATTGGCTAATTTCACACTAGAATAGCATACTCTCTCTCCCCCTCTTTCTTGTATTCTCTAAATTATAACTCAGCTCGCTGAACGCGACCTAACTTTACTCTCATTAATAAAATATCAATAGACATAAAATTCATCTTTGAATATCTGAACCACTTTAAACATTGTTCTTTACTCTTTACTAAACTAAATATTTCTATAATCACGTGTAACTTCTAAACCCGCTTAACATTTCTTACGTGCGAATAATTGGTATCAAAATCAAGCATTAATTAAAAGTATTGTCTTATCTTATTAACAGCTTCTCTTGTTTCATTGTCATTCTTTTAAACATAATTACGAATATCAAAGCACAAAATTTTAATATGAAAAGGACATTACAGAAAAACTGTGCTTTTCCGACGCAGAAATTGCTTCATAAAAGACTAAAATCAAATTGTAAAACATCCTTGACGACGCAGGAATCAGCATCGCAAGCATGGTGACAAATGTTGGTAAAAACGAATCTCTTCAAGTGAATGAAAAGATCCATCCAGTAATGCCAAAACTGAGAAGAGTGAATTTGACACTACTATCTAATCCTAGGATATTTACTGCAAAACTGCAAATCATATTGTCCTATAACTATAAGATATATTAATTTATGAACTGGGACTGCTGGCCTTCTGGGAATTCATAATTTATTGATCTCATCACGGTAGTATTAGTTAAGTCGAGAATCAAATAAACTAACCACTTGGCTCGAGGGTAGATGGTAAGACCTTAGATTACCCAGAAGTCTTGTATTGAGTTCCACCAAATGATCACCTATCATATTTGTGACTTACTTTAAGGTCCAATAAACTAAATATTAACAAATAAATCAATGCAAGTCTAACTGTGCCATTTATCAAAAATATTTCAAGGAAAAATGACTGCTTCAACTTCCATGAACTAGCTTAAGTTTCAGCTTCAAAAATAATTCATAAGTGGCATGATTATGAATTACCTGCATAGCTCAGGAATCTGAAACAATCTGGAGAGTAATCGAAACCAAACAAGTATTTACCGTAGTTTATCCAAAATCTGAACTACGTCCAACAAAGTTAATATTATTGAAATATCTCCTCACTTCTCTCGTTACAATAAATGTATTTACATGTGATTTGCTATATTACTAATACAAAAGAAAAATATGTTTATATACTTAGTTTAATGAGAAAAACCTAATATTACTAGAATCTATTTTACTAAGGGGGTGTTTGTCTAAGCTTATAAGCTGGTTAAACTAGTTTATAAGCTCTAAAATTAAACTGACATGTTTGTTTGTAACTTTTTTTAACTTATAAGTTGAGCTTATAAGCAAAAAAAAAGTAAGTTAGGGGGGAGATACTTTTTTTTTTGCTTATAAGCACTCTGCTTATAAGTTAGTTTGACCAAGTATATTACTACATTATTCTTATTTAATTTTAAAATTCTATAGTATACCCTTATTTAATGTAGTACACTTTTTAGTCATTTTATAATAAAATATACTTATAAGCCATATTTTAGCAAACACGTCAACTACTTATCAGCCGCTTATAAGTACTTTAACCAAACACGTAATTGTTTAAAATTTAAAATGTAAGCATTGTTGCTTATAAACTAATTTTCATAAGCTCAAACAAACACCCGTAAGTCAAAATCTTATTAGAAGTTTTATTACTTAAAGAAATCTTACAGCTGCTCGTCGTGAGATAGGCCCAAACCGCCAATGGGACCCCGTATGTGTCTCTATCGCCCAATATTGTTGAACTGGCTAACAACTCCAATAGAATCTTCATCTTAAGATATGATCAAATATATATAGCTGTACATTTTAAGGTTATATGTATAATTTAAGAACTTCAATTCCAAAAATATTGTTTAAGAACTTTAATATTAGGTTTTTCTCATTAAACTAAAGGGGTGTTTGCCTAAGCTTATAAGCTGGTTAAACTAGCTTATAAGCTCTAAAATTAAACTGACCTGTTTGTTTAGAACTTTTTTTAACTTATAAACTGAGCTTATAAGCAAAAAAAATAAGTTAGGGGGGAGGTACTCTTTTTTTTTTTTTTTTGTTTGACCAAGTATATTACCACATTATCTTTATTTAATTTTAAAATTTTATAATATACATTTATTTAATGTAGTACACTTTTTAGTCATTTTATAATAAAATATATTTATAAGCCACATTTTACCAAATACGTCAACTACTTATCAGTCACTTATAAGTACTTTAACCAAACACGTAATTGTTTAAAATTTAAAATGCGTATAAGCTAAAATTAACTTATAAGCATTACTGCTTATACACTAATTTTTATAAGCTCAAACAAACGCCCCATAAGTCAAAATCTTATTAGAAGTTTTATTACTTAAAGAAATCCTATAGCGACTCGTCATGAGATAGGCCCAAACCGCCAATGAGACCCCGTATGTGTCTCTATCGCCCAATATTGTTGAACTGGCTAACAACTCCAATAGAATCTTCATCTTAAGATATGACCAAATATATATAGCTGTACATTTTAAGGTTATATGCATAATTTAAGAACTTCAATTCCAAAAATATTGTTCTTCGTCTCACGCTGAACTAATAAATTGCAAGTCAATGACTTTACCAATACTCCAAAACTGAATAGAAGACATCATACATGTAGTCCCTTTCTACTATGGACGTGTGTAATTTTTTAAAATTTGGTATTGTTTATGTCGACCGACTAATGTCAAAAGACAAAAATTCAACTATAAACATTTTCATGTCAAAGACTACAAAATTCTGTCATTGCCACCCTGATGCAATATTCTTATATGATAAAGTACAAGAAAAGATGGAAGACTAGGTATTCACCTAACTCTTTGGACCAAGCAATACGTGTATTATAGAAGACAATAAGCTACATATATATATAAATGTGAGAGATCAACTATCTTGCATTCATAAACAAACACCACAAATATGGAGTTAGATTTATTGTGGCTGATTCTTGCAATTCTTCTTGGCACTTATGGTGTCTTGTTTGGATTTCTCAGCCGAATAAACGAGTGGTATTATGTTAGTTTCAGGTTGAGTCACGAGAAGCGACAGGCTCTCCCTCCAGGTGATATGGGATGGCCTGTGCTCGGCAAAATGTTGTCTTTCCTCCGAGCTTTCAAATCCAGTAATCCTGATAACTTCATTTACAACTTAGTTGACAGGTTTGTTTAAATTCTCTCCCTGTCAATTGTCTTGCATGCACACTTATTCATAATTCTGATCTTTTGGAGATACAGATATGGTCGAACAGGCATATATAAGAGTTATTTATTTGGGAGCCCGAGCGTTATAGTTTGCACCCCAGAAACGTGTAGACGAGTGTTGATGGACACTGAGCAATTTGCCCTTGGTTATCCTGCTTCAACCAAGCATTTAACAGGGAAAAAATCATTCCATAGCATTTCAGTTGCAGAACACAAGCGTCTCCGCAAGCTGACGACAAGTTCAATCACTGGCAATGAGGCTCTAGCCATGTACATTGAGTACATCCAGAACATTGTGATTACTTCATTGGATAAATGGGCGAGAAACGACAAGCCAATCGAGTTCTTGACTGAGATGAGGAAGATTGCTTTCAAAGTCATCACTCACATCTTTCTGGGATCCGATAGTGATTCGATTCTTGGATCAGTGGAGAAATATTACACTGATATACTTTATGGATTGAAGTCTTCTGCCATTAACATCCCCGGTTTCGCTTTTCACAGAGCACTCAAGGTAAATTAATTTGGTCATACTGATTCATAGATAATACCATCACAAGGAATAATCAAGATTCTGCAAAATTTTTATTTAATTCTTGAATGAAACTGGCATTTACCACGAGGCTTTATTTATTTTGGGCCGAATAACAATGTGCTTTCTTGCAAGTCACTCTCAAGGGGACAACAAATCTCTTTACTTGCTTTTAACAATAAACTTCGGCAATATTGATGTTTTCAACCATGCCATTTCTATCAATAATTGGTGGTAGGTAGATCTTAATTAGGAATATATCAACCTTTTACTGCTAGCTGTTAAAAGGTTTTCATTGTCATTTTCGATGTAAGGTTGAAGAAGATAACATCTATGAGCTTAATCTCATGTTTCTTTCTGACCAGGCACGAAATAAGTTGTTGAAGATCCTTCAAACTGTTCTAGATGAAAGAAGAGCAATGAGGGAAAGTAAAGATAAGCAGAAGGCGAAGAGAGGCATGATTGATTTAATGATGGAAGTGGAAGATGAGAATGGTAAAAAGTTGGAGGATGCAGATATCAAAGATTTACTACTTATGTTCTTATTAGCCGGTCATGAAAGCTCAGCGCATGCTGCAATGTGGGCGATACTCTACCTGCATCAGCATCCTGAAATGCTACAGAAAGCCAAGGTTTGGGATTGTCTACACAAATTTTAGTTTTAAGTGATAAAGATTCTGTTAACTTGTGAAGCAATCCAACTTGGCAGGAAGAACAAGAGGAGATTATGAAGAGAAGACCCTCAACACAGAAAGGATTGAATCTCATCGAAATTAAACAAATGGAATATCTTGCTAAGGTAAAACTAACTTGCTTAGTCTAATCATGGTCTGCAACAAGCTGCATATTTTTCATTGTTTTTTATTGTTTATGATATAGGTGATAGATGAAACATTGCGAAGAACCAATCTTTCATTTGCAAATTTTCGCCAGGCGAAAGTAGATGTTACCATCAAAGGTTACTCACGGAATGCTTAAAGTTTCCCCCCTAACCTTTTGCTCTTTTTAATTCTATCATGTCTAAGAGTAAAGGAAAATTATTGATTTGCAGGTTATACGATACCAAAAGGTTGGAAAGTTTTGGTTTGGAACAGAGGTGTTCACATGGATCCTGAAAATTACCCTCACCCAAACCAGTATGATCCTTCAAGATGGGAGGTAAGGGGGACACCAAATTCATCAAACACACAAAAAGCAATCTCAATGTTATTAATTTTTCATAACTTGAATGCAGAACCATGTAGCTAAACCAGGAGCTTTTATTCCCTTTGGAGCTGGACCCAGGATTTGCCCTGGAGCTGATCTAGCCAAGCTTGAAATCTCCATTTTCCTTCATTATTTTCTCCTTAACTACAAGTGAGTTTTACATTACTTTTATTATAAGTTAGACAGAATTTAGAAGTACTATTTTATCTCTCTAATTTTTCTCTTTTCTTTCTGTTAATTGCAGGCTTGAACAACTTAATCCAGGTTGCCGAATTGTGTACTTACCGATACCAAAGCCTTCAGATAACTGTCTTGCAAAAGTAATTAAACTCAGATCATGAACATCCACACATTTCTCAGAAATTAAATTCGTTTATGTAGTCAAGTAATATAGCCAGTTATTGTATGAAGTTTGAGAATAATAAATAATTCTTTTTCAGCTTTTCTCCAAGCTATACATGAAATTAAGGATTTAATCACTCAAGATTAGTTAAGAGGAAAAACACATTAAGCTGAAATTAATAATGATCATAAGGATTTATTAAATTTAGTTACATGAAGATGAAAATGACAACACAAACAAACAGGTAGTAATTTAAAACAAACATATCTTAATAATACTAATGACCATCTTCTTCCTCACAGAATTTTGTGTATTCCTTTGAACCCATCAAGGACTCCAATTCTGATGGACTGCTAGGCTTCACCTTTATCATCCATCCTTCGTCATATGGGCTTGAATTTATCTTCATTTTTCAAACCATCAAAATTAGCTACAAATCAATTCAAAATATGGTCCTACATTATATTGCTAAGGATAATGAAAAAATAGGAAATTGAAAGGGAGAATTACCAAGCCAGGAGAGTCAGTAAGCTTTGAGTTAATCTCAACAATCTCACCAGAGATTGGAGAGTTAATATCACTGGTTGCTTTCACACTTTCCACGGCCCCAAAGCTGCTGCCTTGGTTGACTGCGCCACCGGGTTCCGGCAGCTCCACAAACACTACTTCCCCAAGATGGTCCTGTAATCACGCAAACCAAAAACAAAAAACATTCAAGTTCTTATAATTATAAACCTGAATATCTCCACAGAGAAAAAAGAACAGAAAAAAACCTGAGCATGATCAGTGATGCCAATGGTGGCCACTGAGCCTTCATGCTTCACCCACTCATGTGAAGACGCGTACTTCAACCCATCCAAAACTACAAGAAGACAAATGAAATCAACCCCATGTCAACAACATTCTGATAACATCAAGGACCAAAAAAGCAAGAAAAATGAAGTACCGGAAGAGAAGTATCTGGAGAGGGAAAAGGCAGCAGGAGAAAGGGAAGTTTTGGAAGAAGAAGAGAGTCTGAGTGCATTAGCAGTAGAAGAAGCCCACATTCTTAGCGCCATGCTTACTATCTTGAGCTGAAATATCTGAAGCTTGAACTCTCCAAGCAAATAGGAAAATGTATGAGATAAAAGAAGGTTTTCGTGGCTGGTTTTATCTTTGTATGAATGGTGGGTAACGAAAGCCTCATCCTTATTAGTCCTTCTCTACTTCGCTTTTATTTTTATCTGTAATTGCTTCATGCCATTTTTTTTTTTTATTCAAAATGGATAATTGTGAGTAAAGTATATGAGAATAAAAAAAAAAATGACATGAAGGTTCAGTCACATTCAAGATCAACAGAGGGACCATTAATCACTAGGAACTAATTTTGATGTTTGTTTAAGGGAAATGACATATATTAGTTTAGTTCATACCAATATTAGATTATAATTATAAATTAATATTAAAAACTAAAATTGAAATATGTTTGTTTTATTATTTTAAGTAGTATTTTTGAAATATTATTTGTAGGTAAAATTGGGTGATTATTACGAGGTGAAATTTACAAATTAACAAACAAAAAAAAACCCCTAGGTTTTCTAATTTAACTATAACGAAAACACCCCCACCCACCCACACTTGTCAGATTCTGACCACCATTGTCGGAATCTGGCGTTAAGGCGCATGATTGACCAGATCTGGTTGGTCGTGCACCGATCTGATCGGAAAAGGCAAGATCTATGGCTAAGGATATGGTCATCGTTGATTGTCAGTGGGGGTGTTTTCGTTAATTTATAAATTTTTTTGTTGGGGGTGTTTTTGTCAATTAACAAACTTAGGGGGTTTAAAAAATTTAATTTAGGATATGATTTTGAAATTAGGGAAACAAACGCGTATTAGTATTTGGAATAAGGATAGAATATTGGTGAAATAATAAAACAAATGCACTCTATAAAATGTCAAGGAGAAATTCATCAACCACATTCCATGAATCAAATATAAATGTGGGAATAGAGCTATTAAATCTTAATACATATGATAGTTATCTATACATTAATTCAAACTTTGGATTAAATACTAAATAGTATTGGTTTAAGGTTTTGTGTCTGCTGGGCCTATAACCTATGGTCAGAAATGGGCTCTGAAGTTGATTGGATTTCTTTATGTGGACTTATTGCTGGATGATCTTATTTGGTAACTAAGGTCATGTTACAATATGTCAAAAATTTTAACTGATGAAAAGATCATTTAAAGTATATGATTATTAAGCATTTACATATATGACAGTAACATCATAAATATAATTCTGCAATACAATCGGTTTTTTTTCCCCTTAGATATTTGATGATTTGGATGGTAATGGGAGCTTGATGATTTTGGCAAGACACTTTCAGGTAAGTAAACCAGACGGCTTCCTGGATTCACTTGTTCAAGCCTGCAAATAATAACTTGTATAATGTGTTGCAAAATGCAAATATTCATTGTAATGATAAAATTATAATAGATATATGTATACTCACGTGTAGTTCAGCACAAATAATGTAGGAAATTCACTACAAGAAAAATGGCTTTCAGTGTCTAGCAAAAGTAGACACCGATAGTAAAATTTAGACGCTAAATATCTTATGTGTCTAAATTTCGTAGTCGCCACATAGTTGCAGAATCTCTGTCGCAGAAAGTATGGGTGTCTAAAAAGTTGGTTAGATGCGGAAAGTTTTTTTTTTTTTTTGCCATTAATTGTTGGTTGAAATAGTCCCCAGCTTAGACACTAAATACATTTTAGTTGCTATACATGAGTTTTTGCAACTATTTGTAATATACACAAAATAATTAGTTGTCAAATGTATCATGAACCCTTTATAATTATTGTCAGAAGCTTGGATATTTCGGTAATTGTATTATTTTGTAACTAATAAAAATAGTTACAAATTAATTAATAAATATTTGCATCTAATTTAGCAACTATTCAATAGTTGCAAATAATTATTTTCTGTAACCATAATTTTAGTTGCGAAATCTCTTGTTGTAGTCGTTAATGTGATATTTTAGACAACAAATCAAATTAGTCGCAGAATATTAATTTTAGACGCCAAAGGCGAGAATAAATGGGCCCTAGAATTTTATTCTCCTTTGGTTGATTGATTGGAATTTAATTACTAAATGTGGGATATCTATATTTCTGCCTAGTTGCAAAAAAATTGGTTGCAACAAGCACTTTTTCTTATAGTAAAAATGGAAATTTCAAGCTTGGCTAGATCAGCTCCAGGGCAAATCCTGGGTCCTGCTCCAAAGGATATGTAAGCTCCTGGCTTCGCTACATGATTCTGCCAGTAAATGATGAGTTGACGTGGTAAATAACATCGATAAGTTTATAGATCGAGAAATAATTTAAGAGATTTTTTTAAATATCATTGTGTTCTAAGTTACTTCCCGTCTTGAGGGATCAAATTGTTTTGGTTCTGGGTAAGTTTCAGGGTCCATATGAACACCTCTTTTCTAGACAAAAACTTTCCAGCCTTTTGGTATAATATAACCTGCAAAAATCATGTAATTCTCCTTTTGTGACACATAATAAAAGAAGGACAATTAATATGAAGCATTGAGTGACTTCACTAACCTTCCATGGCAACATCTACTTTTGCCTGACGAAAAATTGCTAATGAGAGAGTGCTTCTCCGCAATGTTTCATCTATTACCGTAGCAAGATACTCCATCTGTTTAATTTCCTTTAGATTCAATCCTTTCTGTGTTGAGGATCTTCTCCTTATAATCTCCTCTTGCTCTTCCTGCCCAGAAAAATTAACAAGAACAACTTTATGATCTGAAAATGCAGTGTCTCTCTTTATGTATTGATTATTTACTTTGCAAGTTCATTATAATTTCCAAGTCTTGACCTTGGCTTTTTGCACCATTTCTGGATGATGATGCAGGTGAACTATCGCCCACATTGCAGTAAGTGCAGAACTTCCATGGCCAGCTACACGAATAGTAGAAGAATATCTACAGTATCTTCATCCTCCAGCTTCTCACCGTTCTCATCTACAACTTCCATCATCAAATCAATCATGCCTCTCTTTGATTCTTTCTCATTGTCACTTCCCCTCATTGCCCTTCTATCATCCAAGAGTCTCTGGAAGATCTTCACCAACATTTCTCTTGCCTGGTAAGCAAAGAAAAAGTCCATGATGAAGCTCATATTTTCAGTAAACAAATGTTAATAATTCCCTGATAAAACTTTACCTTGAGTCCTTTATGAAAAGGGAGACCTGGGATGTTAAAGGCTGGAGGCATGAATCGGTAAACCAAATCAGTATAATATTTCTCTAATGACTCGAGATTAATTGAATCACAGCCGGATCCCAGAAAGATATAAGTAATGACTTTGAAAGTAACCTTCCTCATCTCTGTCAAGAACTCAATTGGCTTGTTTCTACTGGTCAATTCATCCATTGCAGTAACCACAATGTCTTGAATATACCCAATGTACATGGCTAATGCCTCGTGCCCATTGATTGGACTTGTGGTTAATCTGCGAGACCTTTGTGTTCTGCACTTGAAATGCTATGAAATAATCTTTTTCCTGTTAATTGCTTGATTGATTCAGGATGACCAACTCCAAATTTCTCATCGTCCATCAGGACCCGTCTGCAGGATTCAGGGGTACAAACTATGACACTTGGGCTCCCAAACAGGTAGGCTTTGTAGATACCTGTTCTTCCGTATCTGTATGAACTCAAGAATTAAGAGATGTTTAGATGTTGATTAAGCGCTTATGATTACAATTAAACAAGCACTAAGAATTTAACTAACCTGTCAACTAAGTTGTAGATGAAGTTATCAGGGTGACTGGACTTAAAACTTCGGATGAATGTTACCATCTTTCCAAGCAGAGGCCATCCCATATCAGGTGGAGGGAGATAACGTCGCTTGTCACAACTTTAACATGCAAATATAATACAATTCGTTTACTCTCCTGAGAAAACCAAACAAGACAAGGTAAGTGCCAAGAAAAATAGCCAAAATCAACCAGAGGAAATCTAACTTCATGTTTTGAGTTTTGTTCAATCTCTCCTGTTTTCTCTGAATTGTCCTCTGTGCGTATGTACATATTTGTATATAGAGCTGGAGCTTCCGGGTTCAGAGAGCCATGTTTGTCGTTTGCCTGTCCCTTAAAGAACGAATTAATATCACTTCATCGGCGGCACCGACGACAAACCGGGCTTGCTTTTTCTTTTCTGCACATTGTTGTAAAGCATACAATCGGGATATTCTCGGATTCTCCTGTTTCCATTTGATATCATCGTAAAATATGTCCAAACAAACTGTGTACAGTATAATAAAATCTCTTGCTCATTCCATTCGTAATATCTTCCACTGTGCAACAATGGTAGCTTTCTTTCATGTATGTAACTTGCTAAACACTGAGTGGTATACAAATAACTGAATATACAAAACACTCTTGCATGAATGTAAGTTGTAAAACACTGAGGGAAGAATACAAATAACTGCTGTCAAATTAGCTTTTGAATAATTGAATAGGTGATGTCATTCTTATGACGTGCGAACGAGGAGCCCATTGATATGTTTTCATTTTATTGGGCTGTTTCATAATCAAAATATGTATATGGAGAAAAGAGGGTTGAAAGTGAAAGGAAATCCAATAAGTGGGACTCTTATGTGACTTACTGTCCAATACGCCCAAAGTTTTTTTTTTTTTTTTTAATCCGAGTATCTAGGCTAGTTTGTGCGTACCTTAATTAGTATTCCAAAACTCTAAAGTTAACGGCTAAACAAGTCTTCATTAATTACCTTTTATTAGTAGTCATGAGGATTTGAACTTAAGACCTCTCCCATATATTAATAATACTCTTCTCGTGAATATTTTTTACGATTATATATATTTTATCGACCCTTCAAATGGATTATTATATAAACTCTACGGGATTACTTAATTTTATCTACACTCGTTATTTCTTTTAGATTATTAAACAATCTAATAAAAAACCAAAAATCTTTCTAATAAAGAGGTAAATAATACTTTTAAAACAATAAATTGGTAACAAAATTAAAAGATTACTTAATCATCTATAATAATAACCCCTTTTAAGACGCTTATCTTATAATATGCTTAAACTTAGATAAAACATAAGTCTAATAATCTATATTAACAATATTTTTAATTTTTTTTTTTTATTATAAACTTTTAAAATGACATATAAAAAAGAAGCGTCATACGAAGATAAGGGTATTTTTGTCTTCACGCGACAAAATTAGTGGGAGTGGTTAATTTTTTTAAACCCCTTCAAGGTCATCAAGTTTGCAAAGTTTCCCTCGTTTACTCAAGGTAGCGATTATTTTATTTCAGCTTTCTTGCGGTTGATCCAATTGTTTGAGTGAGGAATGGGATCAAATGTCGTGGGAGAGATCGTAGAGGAGACCAATCATGACAGCAATAAACGAAGAGATGACGATAATAATGTGGAGATCACCATCAAAACCGTCGGCCCTGCTCGCCCCTCTCGCCTTCTTGTCGCCTCTTCAATCAAAGTACGTTTCCTTTCTTCTACTTTATTTAATTTATGCGTAATTCATCGTTTCTTTAACATAATTGAAATACCCAGATCGCTTTTATGAAATTATGATCTGTTCATGATTATTATTACTTCGCAGTTTAAGTGCTAATTAATATATTTTTGAATCGAACTATATTAAATTAATTAGTAGATATATGTCCAATTTTTTAGATGGATCCATTTGTTCAAATGGAAATTAGTTTTGGGAAAATATTTTCCCTAGAAAGTTTTTGAAGGTGGAAATTGGATTTTCTTTTTTAACTTTTGAAGGCTGAATATCTCCATTTTGGCATGTGTACTTTTTATGACACTTATTGTAGATTAAATAAGCGGAGCTAATTGGGTTTTCTTTTTTTGTAAGATATTTTGCTTGGCAAAATGAGTTCCTAGAGTTTTCACAGTTGGTAGCTCCTGCTTTCATGTTTTGAATTTTTGAACAACAGTAAAAATGTGTGGGGATGGGCTATTATTAGATTATTTTAGGCTTATTTACTGAAGCAAGCTATTCGTAACAATCAGGTTGAAGATATTGTTAAAAGTTTGCTGGTTTTGTAGAGAGTTGACGTTAATGCACTCCAGATAGAGCGTTATTCTTGTGATTTTACCCGGCTATATATATATATTGTACCCGTCAGGCAGAAGATATAGTTTTGTTCAGGGGCAGAAGGTTGATGAAGCTTGTTGGATACTTTGGTGTGTAACCATTCTCATGATGGACAGAGAAGCAGTCACCCATTACCAGCCTATCTGGGACTCAACCAGCTCAATGTTGTTTTTGGTTGAACATAGTCTCCAATTGGGAAATTGAACAAGAATTATGAGTAGAAATATTTCGGCTTATATCAATGTACTTTGAAGTGAAACAATATGAGTTTTAACATTCAAATGAATTGATCATATTCTTTAATGAGATAGATACCTTTATGTTTTTTCACCCTCATAAAATATTATTTTTCTTATCTTTACTTTAGGGTGTTTGGACTAGTTCATATGTTCTGGAAAATGTCTAGCTATGGCAAAGATATATTAGCAGAATATCTTTCCATCATTTCTGCTTTTGATATTAAATCAATTTGAGAGGTTTCAGAACATAGGTAAGTTGGATGGTTTTGACAGTGATCAAACTATATATTGTTAGTAAAGGAGAAGATTTTAGATGGTTAAGATTTTGAAGATTCTATTGTGTGTTAATTCTTGTGTGTGCTTGTATTGTTTCTATGTATTTAGGTGCGTGATTTGAGGACTGTGGTTGCCAGAAGTAAACATTTACCAATAGAGAATTTGAGGCTTATTTTGCGGGGGAACGTTTTGGTTGACAATGAAGACGAGGACGAAGTGTATCTCAAACTCAGTAATGGAGGTATTGTTTCTATCTTCAATTAGTCCTTGATACAATATGTTACACATATACTGAAATTTTTCTCATGTAAAGCTCTCCTCTTCTTGACATTTTAATTCTGAGCAAACTAGCCTGGCACTAGGAGAGCTAGATAATTTTGTATATTGACCATTTCACAGAATTATGAAACTCAGAACAAATTAAGTGAGGTCTGTAAAGTTGTCTATTATATTTTTTTAATATGGTCAAGCTATATTGCTAACCTTTCGGTATACTAAAAGGGGGTTGGGTTATAGTCCCATTGACTGTACAGAACCAAAATCCAAACTCATTTCTAAGAGAGGCGGATATATTATTCAATTTTGGTTCGGATGTCCTTGGAATTACCAAATGATGATTTTTTTATGTACTCTTTCTGCTAAAGTATAGTTTGATTATATTTTATTAGAAAGCAAAGTTGCCTACCTTATTGCTCTCCACTATTTTCTCTCCTTCTTCTCCCTTTCTTCATTATCTCTTCTTTCTAACTTTCAGCACGATAGTTAGTTTGTTACACTTATTAATTAGCCACAGGTTTCTTATTTACAGGTTCCTTTGACTCCTCAACCCTAGACCTATAAAAAAGTTTAATAAAAAATGCTCAACAAGATTTCCCTACCTTTATACTCTTCAAAAAGATCCCAGCCTTTTTAATTCTCTCGGTTATTAATAATGCTCCCAGTTAGCATTCTCTATTTTTCTTTAAGGAGAAGAACAAACTCTCATTTTACACTTTTACTTAGCCCCATAATCTGGCTATCGAATTTCAATTGTCAAACATAAAGAGACTTGTCATTGTTGCCATCTTGAAGTCTTAACCTTCTTGCAATTTTTTTTCAAAACTTGAGTATAGCCCCAAACATTTTCCATATTCATCATTTTGTTTACCCTATTCAACTACAAAAGCTTTCATCATGAAGTTTTCTGATATCTTTTTAAGGTTAAAATATAAGGCAACAAGTAGTATAAGGTCAAATACTGCTCAGAAAATAAAAAGTAGATAAATAGAGTTCTGCCAGTTCTAATTGCTCATTTGATTTTTATAAAGATATCACATGCATATCTTCTTGTAATATTCTATACTGAGCAGAGATTTTATACTTTTGGGATTTTGTTTTTTTGTCAATTCTTGTTAAGATTCTTGTTCTAGGAAGAAATATTAATATTTCCATTTCAGAAGATCAATAAACTGTTGAGCAAATTAATATAAATTAGTATGCATAAATTTATTTGACCTCCCTCATCTTTGCCTTGAAAATAAACAGAACCCTTCTGTTTTTAAGATGGTATTGACCTCTCCTGCCGTTAAAGAATGTATGTAAAATTTCCTAACATTAGGGACGTCCCAGTGAATTTTTCTTAACATTACAAGAGTTCCCAAATATGTTTTTCAAATTAATCGTTAAATTAAACAGAGACTTCATAACAGTAGAGAAGGTTAGCGATATTTTAAAGAGGGAAGGTAGTGTTTTTAGTTTAAAGCAAAGGTAAGGATCAGGTCAATGAAATTTTCGCATTGAAATCGGGGAAGAAACCTAATTGTTTTGCCACTGTAATTCAACTTGTAGAAATCAAAACAAAAGTAAAAAATCTATAATTTGTAAATTAGACATTCATGTTTTTGGTTTCAATTTGAGTCATATATATGAATATAACATGAATCACAACTGTATGCCAAGTTATATTGTAGAGAAGCTCCATGTCATAGTTACTGTAAGCATATTCAGTTCCTATAATTGATTATTTTAGATTCTGAGAAAATCTTTCTTTTGTGCCTGTTGGCATTTGCCCATTAATTTATTGTACCTTTCTACCCACATTTTCAAGACTGCGTGATCGCTGCTGTCAAACCAAAGGCACCTGCCAAACATCTTCGTGATGATACTTATATCGATGATGATGATTTAGATATGGTAATAGAATTAGCTAGTAACATTATGAATTTGGATACCACTTTAATGTTCAAACATCTCTTGGTTGACTTTTTTTTTTAACTTATTCGTCAATTTGTGAATGTCTAGAAGTTTCAACTCCCACAATCAACAAGCCGGTGGAAGAGGAGGCTTTATTTTTTCCTACATAATAAGTTAAAGCTTCCTGGTAACCATCTAATTGAAGTTATATTTTAAAAAACAATCTGCCGATTATTCTAGATTATAGTATTTTGTGAAAAATAAAAACAGCAATCTGCTTAATGTCTTTCCCTTTGTGTTTCTTTGATAGATATGCTTCTGATGGCAATTTTCTCACTCAGCCTAAAGGTGTGGGCTATTATCATTCTATGGTTTATTTTTGCACCTATTGCACATCGATGGGATCTTGGACCTTTATACGTAAGTGTCTCTCATTTATTTATGAACGCATAATAACATTGTTTATAATTTAATATTACCTTGTTTTAAGATGTTTTTAGTATATCAAAGTCAATACAGATTTCAGTTCAGTGTTTGTCCAATTTTATGAATTGTTTGTCTGCTTTTTGCTTGGCCTAGGAAGAATTAGACCAGACTAAATTTACAACTAAAAATAATTAAGCTTTTTTTCTTTTTTTGTGTTGAAAAATCAGTTTTTTTCTTTCTTATGGTATCTTGTTAACAAAGCTTAGTTTGAGTTGATCAGGATTGTAGTCTTTGATTTATTGAATTGTTTGATTTTTCTTGTTTTCGGTACATAGAAGTGAAAAAGATCTGTGTCATTACCAATTGTTGTTGAATTGTTTGATTTGCAAGCCTGCAGGTTATTTAACAGGATGAACTTTAATGATCATTGTCTTTTGCATTATATGTCTTCGCATTTCCCTGGATCACTTGTTGGACAGTGATTTGATATTGCAATTCCTTGTTACTGTTTTTTATTCAGATACTTGGGACAGCCTTTGCTATCATTTTCGTGAATCTTGGACAGCGACGACCTGGAGACCTAAGGTATAACCTAATGGGGAAATTGGCATGCTCTTGATTTAATGAACTGTAGTTGAAGTTTAATTGTTATTACAAAATCATGTGAAAAAAAAAAAAAAGTTATGGATTATAGAACTTATTGAAATTTGATTTTACAATCCTTGTGCTATTTTATTTACAAATAGTTTATGATTTTCTTTTTTTTCCTTTTTTTTTTTGGTGGGGCATCGTGTTTATTTTAGTCTTTGTACATAGTCACTAGCATTAGACAATAAAAATTTTCCAAATGCACTTTCAAAACTCATAGCACTTCTAAAAGCATGGTTTATGAATTGTTCAACTGCTTTTGTTACAGCTGAGAGCGAATTAGAAGTTAGAGCAAAGTCAGTTTACCAAACTGACTCTTATCTTCGTTTAATTTTCTTCGTCTTCTTTGATTCTTTCCTATGTTTTCAAACTGGTTGCTTTTTAAATTGTTTATGCTTCAATTTCTTGTAGTATCCAATGTGGTTTTTCCATTATTCTAATGAGTACCTTGTTGGACGACATCAATCACTGTGAATTTCCCAGGAGAAACTTATTTTCCTGTTTTTAATCTGTGCATTTTTTTCTTAATTGAAATGAGTACCTTGTTGAACAAAATTGATATCGCCGAATTTTCCAGGAGAAACTTATGTTTTGTTCTTGATCCATGCAGTGCATATTCTATCTTCAATGATGATTTCAGAGAGCTTCCTGGGACCCTTAATGCTGATCAACTGGATAGAGACATTCGAGCAGGTCAATTTTGAGCATGTAAAACACCTGTTCTGATCATTATTAACCCATAAAACAGTATATACACAACTGCACAGAAGTTCAACTTTGAGCTAAGTAATTAGCACATATTTTACCCTTTAAATTGTAAATTCTATGCAGTGTTTTGTTTTTATTGTTATTATCTTTGTTTTTCTTGCATGCCCTCTCGACCAAAACCTGTAGTAATAACACTTTCTCAATTTACTCCTGGTGTTTTGGCACAAACCGTAATGCTCGGGTCATACTATGTGTTAAACCCTTAACATATTCCCTGCGTTAGACCATTGGATGGCCTTTCCCGAAGCTTCTTGTTGGCCGTTCAATGGTCCCAAATGGATATATCGTCAACCCTGTATCATAGCAGAATTATCGATAATGATAATGTTAACCTAAGTATAGAAGGCTAAGTATTTCCCTTTTTAAATTTTAATTTCATTCAGGGCTCTTCATCCTTGGTGCTGGTGGAGGTCCCAGGCAGCCAGTCAGAAATTTACAGGAATTGGAAAGCCTGATAGAGTGCAATGCCATGGCTCAGATATAAAAAAAAACCCCAAATCTTTATCCTTCTGTTCTTAATCATGACTTTAAGAAAAAACCCAGAAAATTTCATTTTTGATGTCAAAATGTGTGGATTATGTTTTCAATCTCCTTTATTCATCCTTCCAGAAACTTAAGCTTAGTAAATGTCAAATCCTTTGTTATTAGCGACATCAACTTTAATTTATAAACATCAAGCATGAGTTTATAATACTCGTTGACACAAATAATGTTGTGAGATATGATAAACTCTTCACCGTCACAATTATTAATAAGAGGTAGTCACTAGAGGTTTATCTGATCATTAATTTCAGGATTCCAGATAAATAGTTAAGATGTGCACAACTAACCCGTCACCCTCGGATTCCAAAACAAAAAAAAAAAAAAATCCTTCACCTTAAAAAGAAAAAGTTTTTTAGTTGGTGTTTGTGGACTCTCTGGATAGATATTTATATGAGAGGGACAATGACTCATGTCTTCTTTAGAAGTGTGTAACTATCATAATTTAATGTGTGAAAGCTTCATTTGAAGCCAGCAATTGAGTTATCAGAGCAGATGGCGGAGGAAGAAGGGTTTGACCAAATCAAAATCAGAGAAAGGAAATTTAAATTCAAATACCCAGAAAGAAAAAATTACAAAAATTTTCAAATTCTTTTCTTTTTGTTTTTTTTTTTTTTAATTATCATTTTATTTTCTGGGTCAATTGGGATGCAACTAGTCTATATAATTTCAAAGAGAAAACTTCCATGTAGTTGAGACAACTTTTGAATTTTTAGACAATACATAATATATATATATAGTTTAATGTGTCAACAAATTAATTATTATTTGTATATAGTCAATTATTAAATAGACTTGAAAGTGACGTCAATAATTATGCTAACTTTGGCTTCTACTGTGCCACCCCCAAGGTTTGGCAAGGTACTATTGGTTCCCCATAATTTTGAAAACTTAATGTTTTCGCCCTTGAATGACGTTTTTATTAGCTAAATGTAACGGATCAAGTGGTAAGAATGATATTTTGAATAAATCACTGACATCTTTGGCCAAACAGTTGAAACTTTCAACAACAAAATTTAGCCAACCATTGTTCTTTTTGGTATTACACCAATTCTAAAATGTAAAAATTGTGAATTGTTTGATCAAAACCATCAACCGGTCATTGAAAACATATTTCTACCAATGTTCAAAAACCCGACCCAGGATGTCACCCAGCCAAGGGACCGGGATGATCGGCCTAACACACTCTACAAAACTCCTCTAACCCTGGCACTTGGTATCCCCCTCGTGTTTGTCTATTGTGACTCACATATTGGGTTGATTTTTCTGGTCAAATCTCGATTGATTCTGGCGTCGAAAATTAAATTCAACACTACCCCTTAAACCATCGACTTCCACTCTATAAAACCCTTATAACTCTGGAACTTGATAGTCCTTGTTCGTTGGTGGTCAAATTAAGGATTTGGTGAATAGTTAAAAATATTAAACCGAACTGGAAAGAATGCGGGTCACCAGTCCAACCAGCCGGTCTGGTTTTCAAAACATTAATTTCTATCCTTTGTGCCATTATATTTAATTAACAAAAACACTATCTAACGAAGAGATCGTTTTGTTACTATTACAATTCCTGAATGTGAAAACCGTGCTAAATTTAGTTGACATAATTTCTAAATAGGACCTTTAGCGTCAGTTTTCAAAATTGGAAGAGGAAAACGTTTTTTGTACCAAACCTCATGGGTAATAATGTAATAATGTCTTAACTTTTAAGCAGATGATGATTGAATGTTTTGAAAAATTCAGCGATTATTATTGATCCGGTCATTATTTTCAAAGTCAATCAATTTCAAAAGATTGAATTAATAATTAAATCAATTGGGCAATTATTTTTAAACAGTATTTTTGGTGTTGAATTTGAGAACGTTTAATTTGTCTATTAAATAAAATTCTATGCTTTTCCATAAAGTATTCATCAAGGTTTTAAAACCCTACCGGGGCAACCCGGTCAAGCCACCGGGTCACAGGTTTTACGGGTCGAATGGTCTGATCGATGGGTCGGATCATGACATCAGCATGATGGCATCATGCTGATGTCAGCAAAGTAAAAAAAATGCAAATTTTCATTTTTAATGGGTTTTATTTTTATTTTTATCCCTGTTGGTGTTGGTTTTGTCGAATAAAAATGGGGAAGGGAGAAGAGAAAAGCTTAAAAGGGTTACTTTTAATTTTATATTTTATTGTAGCAACCTGGGTTATATCGGTTGGACCGGTGGTTCGTTAGAAAAAAACGAGTTTAACCGCGAGTGGAAGTGGGTCAATTGTTATTTTCGGTTTTTAACATTAACTGACTCAATCTAGCCACCGGTTCCCGATCGAACCAATTCAACCGGCCCGACCAAGCCGGGTTTTAAAACCATGGTATTCATTGAATTATGGACTTAATTTCATCCCAATAATTTTCAAAATATTCTTTAAATAACCCATAATATTATAGCATTTTATATTTTGGTATAAAACGATTTTAATAAAAAAAATTAATTTGTAACTTTCAGAAACAATAATTAATTAATTAAAATAAATAAAAAAGGTTGTTGTACAGCCAATTCTTGACGGCACGTTACATTTAAATCGAACCAAGTCAACCATGTGCTTATACTAATTACAATGCATTTTTTATTTATTTTTTTTTCTTCTTCCCGTGCAATGCATAAATCTTCACATTTACCAAATAAATTTATACATATTATTTATTCTTAATTATCTATTTCAAAATATCTTAATTTCAAAGCCGATAGAGTCAACAAATAAGAACCCGACGAGAAATTTCATGTTCAATCTCATATATTTATTTAATTTAACTTAATACGTTCTCTAAGAAAATACGCAAAATTATTATATACAAACCTTCAAGATGTATGAACATGAGAATTTTTATACATAAAATAAACAAAAATTCATAAGTGTAGATATTTTGTGAAGTCGATGTTCGGTTATTAGGTTTTGATCTGGTTTAAAAACGTTCACATCAGAAAATGACTACAAATATAAAAAGAAAAAAAAAATTGTCAAAACCAAACGGAAGTTGATCTCTTTTAGTACAAGTAATCGAAGAAAGTAAATGTTTTGGGTTAGTTTAAAATTTAAATTGAGTGATGGGTAATTAAAGATTAATTTGATGAATATTCTTAGAAAAAGACTTGAAAGAAGATAGAATAAATGTAACAATGTAGTTGGTTCTTCCCCCAAATATGCACTTACTACACTAATTAATTATTTTTGTCAAATATTGAGTCAATTACTTGATTATGAAGTTAATTAATTAATTAATTAATTAATCATATTTAGTTAATTGATTAAATACCATTTGATCCTTTTTGTCTAACTTTTACGGATGGATAAGTGATTAAGACATCAAAATTAATTAATTAAAAGTCTTATACAATAAAGTCTTGCATATTCACTTCAACTAACTTTATATTTTTGTTTCATATTTTAAATTTATTAAGTTTGGTTTTTTTTTTTTTTTAGACTAATTATAAAATATACAAAAATTAGAGTGATTTCATAATTCTTCAATTAATTTTTTTTTTTTCTAGATTTTTAAAAATATTAATTATCGAATTACCAATATATATGTAATAGTATTTAATATGAAATTTCTTTTATTGATTTTAATGAAATAATTTGTTTTATTTTCCTTAAAAGGGGAATCCGACAAAGGTGATATAAAAATCAAAATCAACGGTCCATGGAACCCACACATCTGGATTATGTCCTCCCTGGTTGACCGTCAGATTTCTTTTGGCCCCACGTCGCCCAACATTTTTCAAAAGCTTTTACTTTCAAATAACAGAATATTAATTAATTATTCTATATATTAATAGAAATAATATTTTTTTAAATATTCCATTCAGATAATAGTATGTCTTTTCTTGTCCAAAAAATTAATTTAATTCTGAAAAGATTAATGGTTTTTTTTTATTAAATAAATTTAAAGTCTATCTATTTTTCCTTCTTTCTTCATTAATTTTTAAGAGTTTTTTTTTTTTAATTTCATTAAAAAATTTAAAAATTTGAATTAAGGTAACTTTACTATGTTGTGAATGTGTATTCAATATAGTATGTGTGGGTCCGATTATGTTGAAATTGTTTACTTGTATTTGAATTTAATTAAAGTAATTTGGAACTTATAAATTTCAAATATAAAAATTTCACAAAATGAAATTTAAATAAGTTTTTTATCCATTTATATTATTAAATAATCATTAAGATTATGTTACAAAACCATGTTGTACGAAAGAGACAACAAATCTAAATAATGTTAAAAAAAAAAAAAAATGGTTTTGACTATTAAACAAGTAAAATCCTCTTCTTCATGGGAGTTGTTAAAGCACCTCCCATAAAGAATTCTATGCTTGCCTCTTATTAAATGAAAGTCTAAATCTAAAATTTAAACGTAACATCTCGATTCATTATCAAGATATTATCCACTTTGAGTTTTCATATACCCGTAAGGGTTTGCTTTTAAACTTCACGCAAGCATATTTCACCCAAAACACATCTTGACAGATCGAGAGTTCACAAGATATTTTATTAATATTTTCTTAACCTTCCTAAGTGATGTCGAATGTTACACAAAAAAGTAACACTTACATGCTAATCTAAAAAACAGATAATATTCACGAGTTAACGACTTTTTCCCACCTAAATAATGGTTTAATGACACTTTACCATTCACAAACTTTTAAAATACTTCTTTAATACCCAAATTTATATTCCGATAGTGAACAGAAACTAAACTCGGTTAAGACTGTTGAGACTTTTGAAGAGGAGAAACCGATAAGTATTTTGGTGGTTGAGATTGATCGAGATTTGACTTGGGAGGGGCAGCTGCGCAAACCGTACTCACTCAATTGCCGACGATTGACGGGCTTGGTGGGGATAGGGTTTAAGGGGTTTTGGTGAGTAATGATTGATGAAGAAAATGATGGTAATGTGGGGTCGCAACGATCCTGAAATCGGAAACGTGATATAAATTCAGATAATAAATTGGTATTTTAAGAGTCTATGAGTGAAAAAATGTCATTAAACCATTATTTGGGTGGGAAAAAGTCATTAACTCTATTCACATAGTTGCAAACCCTTGTGCTGGTCCTGCTAGATGGTGATAAATACTAAGTTATTTGTTTTGAGTGGGGTCACCAACCCCCACTTATAACTAAGTAGGTCCATCCATATATGTAAGTCTCTTAATGTTAACAATCAATCATGTTTAGTTTTTAATTTCTAATAAAAACAGATCGATAAACTTTTCTCATTAGCTTTTTTTCTCAAACGCGACGTGACAGCTTTCAATCAGTCAGATAAAACTTATTATTGGGTAAGTAAAACTTATTATGAACTAACCAATTACGAACTGTCATGTCTCATTTGTGAGAAAAAATTAATGAAAAAAGTTTGTAAAAGTAGGGTTTAAGTCGAGTGAATATCCAGGATAATTATAATATATAGTATGATTATAATAAAATTAATATTAAATAATTATATGTGCATATACTTAATATTCATTCTGCAATATTAACGTGTAAACCATGGGAAGATAGATCTATGGATATAATAATTAAGGTGATAATGTAAAATAAAAAAAAATTAAAAAAAAGAGAATGTGGGGTTTGAGTTTCACACGTACGGTGTGAGAGTTAATATTGCGTTTGTCGTCTTGTTTCACAAAATTTCTGAAAAACCAACAAACTCTTTGACTTGCAGTCTGTGAGAGATTTTCCCGCCTTCACATGCTTAATTCTTCTCTCTCTCTCTCTCTCTCTCTCTCTCTTTTTTCCCATTTTTTATTTTATTATTTTTCCTCTTTAATTATTAAAGTGGGGTTTTTTGACTAAGTGTGAAAAGCTCCCCCTCCCTCCCGATTTCCCAAAAATATTATTTTATTATTATTTTTAGATATTATTATTTTATTAAAGTTTGGGATTACGACAAACCATGAGCGAAGAGGAATTCGTGCGCTTTGACTAATCAGATACTCCTGCAATTTTCCGCTCATTCAATCCTCACCCTCCGTTTTTTCAATGTGTCTTATCTTCTGATTCTTGTCCCGTATGATGACCTGGCAACATGAAAGATACCCGACCATGATCCCGCCCCCAAGGGTAGGATAGTCATTCTCTCATCCTTTTTTTATTTTTAGTTTTACCTTTGGGTTTCTTTTTCCTGGCCCATCTTAAATGACGAAATTACCCCTAATAAAATTCTTTTAATTAACATAAAATAAAAAGTACCCCGTATATAATAAAACACAAATCTTCATCAAACCTTGACTTTGTCACATTAATTTTTGTATTTAAATTTTGTGGTAGAAAGGTGATAAAGTTGATTGAAGATTTACCAATTAGGTTATTAGTAGTTGAAAATTGAAAGACCTCTAATATATAGCCTCAATTTTATAATATAATCTTATACAATTCAAATTTAAATTGCTCACTAGTCGCTATTGATTGCCACCCCCCTTTAAAATTTTAGGTCTTTTGACTAATTTGAACCTATTATATTTATAAAAATTATATTTTAACTTTTTGACAATAAAATTCTATATCATATAAAGGGGTTTTTCTTATTTTATTTTTGGACTTAAATGTTATTATAAAGATAAAATATTAATTTGATTTGAATTTGAATTTACATCCTTGTTCAAAACATTATCACTTACCCATCATGCAACCACCTCATTACCATTTGGTCCACTACTAACAATTACAACCACCATTCTTTACTTCATTTATCAAATTTTCTTATTTCGTCCACCAACATTACCATTGACTATTATATAACATACTTTAATGCCCAATTTAGATGATTTAAAAAATTAAATATTATTATGAGTTGTCTATTACTAATTTGTTGTTAGCAAATTTTCATATGATCTATCTTAATAAGCGGTTAACATACTGAACTGGTTAACCACTTTTTTGAACCGAACTGGTTTTTCAGGTCGGAAAAATTTCTGAACCAAATCGGTTAACCATTTAAAAAAAAGAGGTTTACCGGTTTTGAACCGGTTTTCCCTTTTCTTTATAATTTTTTTTATTTTTTTTCTAAATTAAATTGTAAATACAAACAATATATATCCAAATAAAAATTAAACATTCATACATATCTATTGACCACTACTAACAATATATTAAAAATTGATACAAATAAAAGTCTGAAATGAAATTATATTTTTATATATATATATATATAACCGGTTCAAAAAACTAGTTTCGGTTAACCGTTTTTTATTTTTCCTGAACCGGTAACCGAACTGAAAATCCGATTTTTTGAATTTTTCGAACCATTATTTTGATTCGGTTGGGTTTTTACATTTTTTGAATGCCCGTAATTCCATCAATAGTGAATATATATAAGGAGTTTTTTAATGCATATATAAACGCATCGATGCCAAATAGACGACTCTCCCTATAGTGTCCACGTGTAACAAATCC
The DNA here is from genome assembly GCA_026225825.1 of Pistacia integerrima. Classification (NCBI taxonomy): domain Eukaryota; kingdom Viridiplantae; phylum Streptophyta; class Magnoliopsida; order Sapindales; family Anacardiaceae; genus Pistacia; species Pistacia integerrima. The sequence continues at coordinate 24,501,364 of CM047736.1, forward strand.
GCTAACAAATATTATGTTAAAACAATTTAAAAAAAAAAAAAAAAAAGGGTTTAAGTGAAAACCCATGTCATAAGTCGGGTTTCGGTTCCAACCAAAGATCTAGGCTTTGACTCGGACTTGGTCCAAGTCTATTTTCTAACTGCATTTTGTAACAAGGGTAGGTTCGAGCCGTACCCGACCGTAATGACGTGGATCGGAGGTAGGTCTTTCTAGTTTAGGTAATTTTCCTACGCTTTGGTATATCCGCCCATTTCCATATATAAAAATAATGTGGTAAAATCATGCATTTAAGTAGGAGAGCGTTATGATTTAAAGTTCATAAATGTTTTTTCTGACTATTTATGGTCCATGTTATATATAAATAAAAGAAAATGTTGTTAGTGGCTCGGACTTTAAACACTTATTATATCTATTTATGAATCTTATTAGGTTCATAACTATTTTCCAAACAACTTTCAACCTTCATTAATAGTAGAATTAATTAATTAATCTATACAGGTGGTGTTGTAATGAGGGGAATCTATTCCATATTAACTCATAAAAACAAATTAATTTAAAAAAAAAAATATTGAGGGTGTTATTGTAAATAAACAAAGAAAGCGTCAACGGAATTGGGCTTTGGGCCTAGCCTTGAGCTTACAAAACAGAGAGTTCCATTGACCAAACAAGGTAAAAGGACAAAAGTAAACCTGAAAGAAAAACTCTTTATTCAACCTCTGTTTCCCACTTTGACCCTATTATTTTCCTAAAAAGCCAATCATGGACTTTTCCGTCATTTCTTACCACCAACTCTGACTTGGCATCTTATGTGGCATCCTCTCACCTCTCTTCTCCCTCTGCAAAACGCCAGGTGTAACCGTCAACCATGAGCCAACAACAGAAAAACAAAAAAAACAAAAACAAAAACAAGAAAAAACACACAGTCTCTCTCTCGCTATAAAAATAAGTCTACTCAGCTGAAATATAAAAAAACACTCTTCTGTTTCACTCCCTCTTTCTCTCTCTCTCTCTCTTCTGTCTTGCGTTACTTTCTTTTTCTTTTTTTTTGTTTCTTTTCTTTTTGTTTAATTATTTTTTTTATTTTTTATTTCTTTTCTTTTTCAAACTTTGCCAGAAAAACTTGCACTTGCTTGCCTCTTTAAACAAATTTTCTCGGCAACCGAACCAAAACTACGGGGTGTGCGTCAAATGTGATGGGAAGTGGACTCTCTTACCTCTTCCCTTGTATCAAACCGGTTAACCGAACTAACCGGACCACGCACCAACCGGAACAGGCTCACCAACCGGACCTGATCTTCGCTTCGTCTGAACCCTTGGATGAGACTCTTGGACACTCCTTCTGCTACGTCCGATCCTCTAACCGTTTTATCTCGCCAACTCCTTCCGATCGCTTTGTCTCTCCTTCACACTCTCTCCGTTTTTCGCCGACCCGTTCCGGACCCGGACAGCGTGGCCCGCTGCCCGAGACAGGGTTTAAGGCCATTTCCGGAGCGTCGGTTAGTGCCAATACTTCTACTCCCAGAACTGTCCTCCAACTTGACAATATTTACGACGATGCCACTGAGACTACGTTTACCGGTGGTTATGGTGTGAAGAGCAGTATTGTGAATGTCAGTGGTTTCGAGAGTACTTCGTCGTTTAGTGCTTTACCTCTCCAGCCGATGCCACGTGGCGGTGCTTACGATGCCTCCGAGCGGGGCCCGTTCTTCTTGTCTGGCCCGCTGGAGCGCGGGGCATTGTCGGGCCCACTGGACCAGAACACCGGCTGCTCCGACTCCGGTGGCCATGTCCATTTCTCTGCTCCGCTTGGCGGCATTTACTTAAAGAGGAAGAAGAAGAGGAACATTTTGGGGATTTCGGGAATCCGGAAAGCGTTTTACGAGAAGAAACGGCCGTGGGTGGTGCCGGTACTGAATTTCGTTTCTAGAAAGGACTGCAACCACAGTCACCACGACAACAACTTGGACGAGGAGGCTGCTGACGTGGCCAAAAACGAGAGGAATAATGATAATGTTCAATGGGCGCTGGGTAAGGCCGGTGAAGATCGTGTGCACGTGGTGGTATCCGAAGAACAGGGGTGGATGTTCGTTGGAATTTATGATGGTTTCAATGGTCCGGATGCGCCCGAATTTTTGATGGGTAATCTTTATAGAGCTGTTTATAATGAGTTACAAGGTTTATTTTGGGATGTTGAGGAGCCAGATGATGAAATCAAGAATGCAAATGATGATAATACTCAGGAAACTGAAACTAAAATTGACCCAGTGGTTTTAAGTAATGAAAATGAAACGAAAGATATAGAGAGAGCTAAAAAAGTGACTTTTGAATCAGAGGGAACAGAAAATAGGAGGAGGAGACTATGGGAATTTTTGGCCGAGGAGGACACCGAAGATGGATTGGATCTTTCTGGGTCAGAGAGGTTTGCATTTTCAGTGGATGATGCCATTAGTGTCAACAAGGAGAGCTCAGCTGCGAGTAGGAGATGGTTGCTGTTGTCAAAGTTGAAACAAGGGTTGTTGACAAAGCATAAGGAGGTTGGTTATGGGAGGAAATCATTGTTTCCGTGGAGGTTTGGATTGGAGGAGAAAGAGAAGGTTGGATTAGATGAGAACAGAGTAGAGGAGAAGGTTGCAAAGAGTGGAAAGAAGCGAAAAGAGGGCCCGGTTGATCATGAATTGGTGTTGGAGGCGATGTCGCGAGCTCTAGAATTGACTGAGCTTGCATACTTGGATATGACGGATAAGGTTCTTGATACGAATCCGGAGCTAGCATTGATGGGTTCGTGTTTATTGGTTGTGTTGATGAGGGATGAGGATGTGTATGTGATGAATGTGGGTGATAGTAGGGCAATTGTTGCACAGTTTCAGCCTGAAGCAGCTGAATGTAGTGTGGGGATGAAAGGGCCTGGGGGCAATGGGTCAAGTATGGAGGGTATAGTTGAGGAATTGCCAGTGACACAGGATGAAAGGGGAAGTAAGGTGAGGACAAATGAGGCTTCTGCCCAACGAATGAAATTGACTGCATTGCAGCTTTCGACTGATCACAGCACCAGCATTGAAGAAGTTAGTATTTGAAAACTTTCATACTTAGATTGTTTTATTCTGCATTTCATGAATTCATCACTTTAGCTCTCATTCACACACTTATATTACATCATGATAGTCAGTTCGATTGATTAGTGTAAAGTTCCTCCTGAACATGTTGTTTGTTTCTTCGTGATTGGTAGGAGTCGTTTTGCTTGATAATATGCTTTTTTTGGAATTGATCTTGAAGCTTAATGTCTCTGAGCTTTGTGCGTTTGGAGGCATACGAACTCTTATTTTTCCTTGTAAACAGGTTGGTGTTCAAAATTGTTAGGAAATACTGATTCAGAAATTTGTATACCTATTAGATACTCTTGGTTTTTTTCCAGTGTATATGCAATACCCTCAGGTTTTGCTGTTTTATTAAGCTGACAAGAAGCAACGGAGCGATGTTGATTTTCTGCTATCTGGAAGTGTACTTGGTAGATCACGATTTTTTTCTAGAAAGCTAAAGTGTACGACTTTGTGTCTGCATTTTCTACTTTTTGTTGGCATTTATGTACATGGTCTACACATTTTGATGGAAATTGGCAGTGTTACTTAAATTATTAAATATATATTGCATTCCTTGAAACAAATCCTCTATGATTCTTATGCTTCTTATTCTTTGACTGCCACCACTAAGGATTTGGAGCATCTTCTAGGAAAAGTTTTATGCTTATGAGATAAGGATAATTTTATTACTGAAGTGGTTGACCTGAGTCTTATGCTTATGGGATGGTATAATTTTATAGTAGAGATGCCTGATGCAGTGTTACAGTAAATGAACCCTTGGGATTTTGCGAATTCATATTTCTGTGTGTTGTATCATGATCTTACTAAGACCTCTAAGATGACAAATGATAATTGTTAAGAGTTTTCATGGAAGAGTGTTTGTAATGAGAAATCAAGCTACAGCTTCTATGTGAGTGTTATGAAATCCTAATTTCAGTTTTTAAAATAATGCATGTGGTTGGAAAGATGAGAACTTTTATGGAATCTAGGGTTGTGAAAACATCTTAGTTCAGTTACTGAAATCAAGCTTGAATGCCTCCTGAAATTTTCTGAGTTAAGAGGGTAAGAAATGTTTGCAAAAATTTTAGTTGAATCCCCTTCAAATGGCAATTAATAAAGTCTCTTACTGTTTGGAACCTTAATGCTGAAGAGGCTCTGATACGGAAGGATAGTTTATTAACAGATGGTGGAAGAACTCTTGGTTGAAAAGAAGCCTTTTGGTGGTGGCTTTATGGTTCGAATATGTAGTAACAACCTTGTTTCTCATGACTTAGGTAACACATGTTGGGTGCTAGGAGCTAAGGTGTTTCAGACTTTTCTAAATATGAATTTCTAGGACATTAGGAAGTCCTTTGGTATTGCACAGGCTTATTGCTGTTAATAGGTTAATAACATAGGGATGTGGATCTGTTTATAGTGGGAATATTGTATGATATTGTCAGAATTATAGATGGTGGGGTATGATTGGTGTTTGAATCCTTTAATATGCCCAAAAGTATGAATGTATTATTGTAGAAGAGTATGTAGTTAATTTAAAATATTACTTGTATCTCAGTGATTGAGAATATGTCTTATCTGATGATTGCTTCCCTTAGGTGATGTCAAAGGTATGTTGCACTATATTTTATGTAATCAGACATGTAATCAGGTGAGTCTAGGATAGTGACTCTCCCGGAAGACTTCTGACAATACTTGTGGGCATTCTGTCTCGTGTTGACATCTGTAGTTTGGGGAGTGTGTTAACACAATGGATAGTAGTGTCTGGTCCAATATGTTGTACTTCGATAATTATTATTATGTGTGGAAGTATCTTGTGTGCCAAGATATATGTAGTGATTTAGTGCCTAGTTCGGGAAGCGTTGGAGGATGTAAGTCAGTAAGTCAAGTTATAATTATGATATTTAATAATATTCCAAACTTTGCAACATTATATGAAAAGAATGCTGTGTGCTCAGAACTGAGTGCATCTATAATCTATAGCATATCTTCTATCATGAAGGTCTGGTTTTGAGAATGAATTACTAAGGTAGTGCAGATAATACTTGAATGTTACACATCATACCTTGCTGGCAACCTGACAGCATTAATTATTTGTCTTAAACATTTCTGATGGTATGCTTGATTGATCATTTTTATTTGTGTATATAAATATTATATATGGCTCATTGCTATATCTTTTTGGTTGTATTGAAGATTTTGACTGTATGGTGAACTTTTCTAGATTAGATTAATCAAAATTGCAATCTTGCTTTTCTCTTTTTTTGTTTGAAGTGGAGTTCTGTCATCTGTTCCCTGTTTCTTTTTCACTGGGAAGCCTGAGCAGTTGTCTGTATACTGGAAACAGGATGAATGCTGTTATAAACTTTCCATTTTTTTTTCTTCCTTGCTGCTTCTCTGACACACACGCTGATGTGCTCCCAAAGTCTAGTGTTTGCAGACCCTATGTACACATGATATTGAACCAAAATGGTTAGCATGGACTTTTTCTCAATATTGAGTCAGCCTGTGCTTATTGCAGAGTAGTTATGCTCACTTGGTGACAAATGAAATTCATTGATAACATTTGGTTTTTCCATGAAGTTTCAACTTTAATGGATTGCTTGCTTCATATTAAGATGATAATGTCCGATCCAAATGTGTCATTGCACTTGCATGTATATTTTTATTAATGATAAAATATTCAATCTACTTGCCTTTCTTCTTTTCCTTGGCCGTCCCGCTGGCCCTTCTCCGCCAAGTATGATTATTTCTACCCTTAAACTAACTGTATGGTCTTGTTAATGATGGGAAGTAATGTAGATTTGCTAAGAACTTTGGTTTGCACTAATATTGCAGGAAATCATAAGAATAAAGAATGAACACCCGGATGATAGCCAATGTATTGTCAATGATAGAGTGAAAGGCCGTCTTAAGGTCACCAGAGCATTTGGAGCTGGATTTCTGAAAAAGGTTTGTCGTATATCCTTTGTAATAACTTTTTTGCTGCAAGGATTTCTGATAAAAAGTAATTCTGGTTGATGATTATTACTGTTTGGTGATTTGTACATCATGGTAGCATATATCTTCGTTATAGGTGCTCATTGCTTGCTATGTTCTAGTAAATTATATCCCCTCATGAATAATGTTCATCACTACGGTATATGGATAAGACACGTTGGCTTTTACGGATAATGCAGTGTATAAATTAAAATGTTGTTTTTGATTATATTTCTATGTGAAGGAAGATTAATGACAAAAAAAGAACTAAATATTAAGAACTCATAATGAAGATTTAAATTTGAACTTCTCTGTGCTTTTCCCTCTTTTGTTTTCATTTATTTTGGGGGGTTATCCTTGTTATTTTTGGATATCTTTTAAAAGTTTTGTGACTGTGGAAATGCTGTATATAGTTGGAAATGATTCAAGTTGCAGTTCAACCTTATCAGTGCATAAAAATATCGTTTCTGTTGTATGCTGTGTCATGTGAGCCAACCAAATATCATTACTTATTTTTTTTAATGTTTCAATATATGTGTCCTTGCTTTAACAAACCACAAGAATATCATTACTGATTTTGCTAATGCTTCACTCATTTATTCATTCTTGCTCTTACAAAACCACACTTGAGCATTACACTTATGTTTCGGTTTTTCAATTGATGAAGTTTTCAGTGTATTGTTTTATCCAGTGGTGTGTTTTAAAAACTTGCTCAATGATATCATGGCATCTTGGTGCAGCCCAAGTTGAACGATTCGTTATTGGAAATGTTTCGAAATGAGTATATTGGAACTGCTCCCTACATATCCTGCACGCCTTCTCTTCGTCACCATAGACTCTGCCCAAGAGATCAATTTTTGATCCTCTCATCTGATGGCTTATATCAGTATCTGACCAATCAGGAAGTGGTTTCAAATGTTGAGAGTTTCATGGAGAAGTTTCCAGATGGTGATCCTGCACAGCACCTAATAGAGGAGCTGCTCTTCCATGCAGCTGACAAAGCTGGTAAAATGTTCTTTCTTCTCTGCTTATTTCTTTATATGCTAATAATCATCCAGTTGTACAAATTGTGGAAAAGTAATTATGATAACCTCTCAAAGTAAGGGTGTTTCTTCCACAGTAAATAGTATCAAAGCTTTTTCCATGTCAATATTAAGCCTTTTGTCAACTATTTCTCAATGTGAATGTTCTGACGTAATTTTTAGTCGTTTTCTTCTGCATTACAATAGGTAATTGCTTGAGTTATCTTCTTAATATTATTAACATGATGGCCCCAACAAAATTGGTTTCTAGCAATTTATTTATGGTTATCCCACTTGATTCTTCTTTATGGTCCGGTGATTATGATTCTGAGTTAGCTAGTTTTTCTGCAGGTATGGATTTACATGAGCTACTAGACATCCCTCAAGGAGATCGCAGAAAATACCATGATGATGTTACTGTTATGGTGGTTTCACTTGAAGGAAGAATTTGGAAGTCATCAGGAAAATACATTTGAAATCCTCATGATGATTTGGTGGTAATCATCTTTCAACTCTCGCGTCAAGTTTCCTACAAGTGGTTTGGAAATTTTGAGATGCTGATCCATTTTTCATCGGTTCGATAAGCGTTTTTGGATCTTACAGCAAAGCATACAGTTGATAGGGGGAAGTTCAAATGACAAAGGCAGACTAATGTTAGGTAGTCATCAAGAGTTGAGTAGATGCCTGAAAATTCAGTTCAGGATTAAAAAAGAAAAAAAGGGAAGGGTTGTTGGGAAATGCTCTTTAGGGAACAAAAGGAAAGAAAGAACTCATTTTGTTTAAATTTTTTTTTTTTTTTTCAATCTTTTTCTTTTAGACTTTTGCTTTACTTAGAGATTTGCATAGATGGAGGCTCTTAACATTCCAAGGTGCCTTCCTTTTATTTTTTTCTTTTCTATTCAAGGCAGAGAAAAAAGAAAAAGAAATAGTCTGTAGTATGGTTGGGGGGGTACAGTTATACTTACTGAACTTTGAGCATTTCCTAATGTAAGGTGAGCGTTTGTAATTTTGAAGGTGGATTTCCACCCATGCGGTTTACAAAGTTGGAATTTCATTTTCAGATTCCTTTTGTAGAAATCATTTTCTCATTACTTCCATTCAATGAAAAAACTGTGAAACTAAAAATTACAACATTTTACAGTTAATTTGGAATTTATGTGGTAACAGAAGAGTGCATTCTTGCTTGCACCGCACCCATGAAACTAAATCCTCCTTAGTTGCCACAAAATAACCAGCTCTTTCTTGACTTTGCGCAAATGGTGCTGCAAATTTCTCCAAGTGGGTCGCGAAGGCTGCGGCCAAACCTTGTGAGAATTTGTGAGTTCCTGTACCGGTTTGAGCCAAAAACAACTCCGGTAATTCCTCTTTGCATCGAACTGTTTTTTCCAGCGTCGCTATCCACTCTTCAAGGGCAGTCTGAGCTGCACCGATGGAGAGTGATCGCACATCAAGATTCCATTCATCCCCAGTTTTGTTATGTAAACCAGGGTATAAACCATACAAGGTTCCTAAATAGAGCAGCTCATGTGCTCTCACATGGAGATTTCTATTTCGACAAATATCGATCAAGCAATTGCAGAATGGTCTTCTGGCATCAACCGCAGTGTCCCTAATGACAGTCCTAAACTCCTCCTTGATGATCTGAAAGTCGGTTTTCTCGTCTTCAATCAATTTGACAAAGGCAACCAACTTTGGATTAGCTTGCTGCAAACATGCAATCACCTTGTCAACATCCTCACTGGTCTCACAGAGGGCCACAACAGACAGCAAACACCCACAAAGCCTATCATCCAGTTTAACGCCGCGTCCAACAGAGACATCAAATACTCTTACCAAATCATCAATCCTCCTAGCCTTTCCCAAACACTGAATCAAACAAGTAAACCCCATCACATTGATCTCAACCCCCTGCTCAGGCATCTCTTCAAACAAATCCATTGCCTTATCAACCTTCCTGCCACTACCATATATGTTCAGCATTGCCGTATAGCTATAACTATCCGGCTTACAATTCTCCGACTGTTTCATATGCTCAAACAGCTTCTCTGCTTCCTCAACCAATCCAATATCCGCACACATATTCAACAATGTGTTATACAAAATAAAATCCATCGGCCACCTATTCTCCCTCATTCGCTCCCATAATTCTAAAGCATCCTTAGCCCACCTAGCCTTGCCATAAATCTTGATAAGGGCAGTTAAAGTTTTCTCATCCGGGGTTAAACCTGATTCAATCATTTCATCAAACAAACTTCTAGCCAAACCAGGCTTCCCAGCCTTGCCCATTGCTTCTAACAATGTATTGTACACAACCAAATTAGGCTGCACACCTAAAGATTTCATTTCTTGTAAAACATACCTAATGCCATCATAATCCCCTGCTTCACCAAACATCTTCCCCAACACAGAAAATGTAATGGCGTCAGGTTTCCACCCAGTAGCTACCCCTCTCTCATACAAACTCAACACTTCCTCTACTTTACCTAATTTAGCATAAACATCTAAAATGGCAGAATATGTAACTTCATCAGGCATTAAACCAGTTTTATACATTCTTTCAAACCATTCTATCGCTTTATCAAAACGATTGCATCTTTTGGCACAAGTAATAATAGTAGAGTAAGTAATGTTGTCAAGCTTAATTTCATTGCCTACCATTTCATTTGCAAGCTCCTCAATGAGCTGAAACTGCCTCCAAAACCTCAAAGACTTCATGGTAACATTGTAGAATATAGTTTCAATAGGAAACAAATTCTGAGTCTTTATCCAATTAAAGAAAAGATAAGTCTTTTGCCAAAATTTCAAGCTGTTGAGTATCAAGAGAGCATTTTCTCTAGTGGGTTGCTGTGGGATTTCATTTAGGGCAGCCAAGAAAGCTTCTTCAGAGTTGTCACAGTCATTGAGCTTCTGTGCAAAGAGTTTTAGCTCTCTAATCTGAGGATTGTACGAGTAAGCGGAGCGCTTATGCCTCTGAAGTGAAAGCACAGACCTTTTAGGCTTGGTGGGGTTAACCCATGTGGACTTTGGCTTGGATAAAAGATGGATTTGGTCATTCTTGGTTGGAGAAAGAGTGGTTGTGGAGAGAGGCTTGAGTTGCTCAGACAAAGACGGAGTCTTCGGGTTTGGAGAGTCTGGTACATTTTGAGACTTTGATGGAGCTTTTAAGGAGCTGCAACAAACACTGAATTTTACAGCACGGTGAGTTCTCTGTGGTTTGGTGAAGAAAACGGGTCGTCTTTTATCTGATTTTTGTACGGTGTGATGAACATCTAGAGGTGTGGAGAGAGAAGCAGCCATGAGTGAAGGAAAGAAGAGGAAAGAGGTTTTGGGGTTGAAGAAAAAGCTTACGATGTTTAAATAGTCAGTGAGGAAAGAGTAAGGTGATTCTTTTTAGGATATTTTGGTGAGACCTTATCTTAATTCAAAATTATTTTTAAAAAATTCGGAAAAAAAAAAAGAAAAAAATTGGGTTAGAGATCCACCAAAGGTGGGTAGCCTTAACCGGATGTGTGGTAACAAGAATGTCCGAAGACAGTTCCCGTCCCTGTCAGGGGAGATGCCAACCATCTCTCCTTCCTACGAACACAACGAAGAAGAAGATCAACTCTTTATATAAAGAAATAGACTGATCTATAAACAATCGATGTGGGATATCGTAAATCACTCGTATCGTTAAACATCTTTATTATGAGTAAAAAGTGTTTACATTGCCAAGATTTTGGGAGGAGGATTTTGTTTTATAGCTGTAGTTTTAGGGTGGTCTTGCTGGCAAAATATATACTCACTCAAGTATTAAGAGTGTCGTTGGGCAAAGGCGTACGTCACATACATGGTGAAAACTCTGAACTTGACAAGCTTCAGAATCTGCTAAATATCTCGGTATCAACACAAGATTGAATTATTTAGGAATAAGCATTCAAGAGCTTACCGCAACGTCTCCAAAGTTAGCATATTAAATGGAACTAAGATAATCACAAGAGTAAGCCATGAAACTTTAAAACCCACAAATTTAGAAATTTTGTTTCCTTCCAGCAATTTCATTAGCTACACTTGTACAGGAAGAAACACTGGTGGCAAGCTCCATCTCTGCTTTGTTACAGTATATCTGAGCAGCGCAAGTTCATAACATCAAGAAAAATTAAACAGTTGCAATAGTAAGTGTAAAGATATCTCTGTTAAATAATGACAATATTAAAACAACTGAATCAGATACATAGAAACCATTTTCGATTTCATATTCCGACAATTCCTAATCTCTTCCATTTTCTATATTTGCATGGGAACCAAAATGGGGCAATTCAGTTTGACTGAATTGTGTAACTAATAACAACTATTATTCAGTTGAACAATGACAAATTATTACACAACAAAATTGAATATATATACCATCTATGACCCCTCGCTATGAGGAACTATCATATGCGGTTTCCAGTAGTTGTTTGACATGGCTCTCAGCTTGTTTTCGAACAGACGGGTAAGGAAAACGTCCAATCACCTCAGCTCCAAAGGAAAAGACAAGAGCTTTTCTAGCTGTTTTTAAGTCAATACCACGTGCTTGAAAGTAGAAGAGTTGGCTTTCTTCTAGGTCACTTATAGCAGCTCCATGGGAGCACTTCACATCATCAGCAATAATCTGGAGATTGGGTTTTACATTTACGGTTGCACGAGGTTCAAGGAGGAGACTCCTCGTTAGTTGTCCAGCATCTGTTTGTTGTGCGTATCTGCATAATTCAAGTAGAGCTATAAACACCACAAACAGCATGCCACTGACATCCTCAAAACCATCTTTAGACTATAGCAAGCAAGATAAATGGAGTAATAACTAATAAATAATTGATATATGACAATAAGCCATACAAATGCCAGACATTTCCTTTCCAGGTATTCATTAGCATCAATTTTTAACGAGTGATCCTATGTCAGAAACCAGTAACTTGTAAACTGGAAAATAGAAATGTGATCATATACCTAGATCACATAAAGTCAGGCACACGATCAAATAATGTTACCAAGTACAAAAATTACAATAAAAAGGGACATGCAACAAAATTACCTGTTGACCTTTACGTTTCCATCGAAAACCGCTTGTCCTTGCGGATGGGCCACAATACACTTGTGAAGTTGTCGAGAATAACCTCGAGGATAATCAAAGACTAGGCTACTATGTAAATCTTGTGTTTGCTCAGTGACAGACAAATGAAATGTGGACACCTCTGTTACCGTTTCTGGGCCAAGTTGTTGAACATGGACATTGTGCCTGCTCAATTTTCCACCAGTGCTTACCTCTACAAGCTCATAAGTACTGGATGATTCCTACAAATGGCAAATTGATGAATAAATTTACTGCTGCTCAATAAATCACAGAACGTAAAGCTACAAAATGGTTTCAAGAATTGACAAGTAAAGAGACAGGTAATGAGGCTATGACAAGGGGAAGATTCCTATAATCAACTGACCACTTGCAAAGAACAACCTGAACATTTCCTCAGTCGACAAATCGGAGGCAACAAGACCAATCATGAACCCATACTTCAGTCCATTATAATTGATTCTTAAGAAAAGTATTGCAATCATTTATGCAATACTTTGGGAATGTTAGCCATCATCTAGAATATTGACAAGATTATATAATTAATTAAATAAAACTGGACAAAGGAGCACCAAGAAAATTAGATGGTCTCCACGAAAAGAAGAAAGACTTCAGAAAAGCAAAACCTGAAAGCAGGTTCTAGACTTAGTCCTAGGTGAAACTACAGGATGAAACTGACCATCGAGGTCTTCTCAAGTTGACATTCAGTATCCATTAAACTTACTAAAGCACGAACACAGACATAAATTGACCATATTACCATTTGTTTCATGTTCAATGCTCAATTTAACATTACAAAAATTAACAAAATTTAAGCCAAAAACATGTATCCTGAACTCACTTTCAAAGTCTTCTACAAATTGAACTGATTATCTATAAGCTCAAAGAAATTTAAGTCTTAGCAATACCAAGAACAATAACAAGAATTTACCTGCCTCACTGTAGTCCACTTGATATGAGCAGCTCTCAAAGACTGACTCTGGACATAAGAATGTCTAACTTTCCCTCCTCCTCCAATCACCACCTCCAAAACCGGATTCGCCCAATAACACGCATTCCCCTCTTTACCTACAAACTCCTCCACTATACCAACCTCTCCTCCCTCCTCAACCAACACAAACACCCTCGGATTGGATATCGGCAACTTTTTCGACTCCTCATTGCCTCCCTCAACCGAAAAATACTTCAAATAAATCGGAATTTCTACCTTACATCCTGCAGGAACATAAATAACCCCTAAATCCGGTGCCCCCATACCATTAATTGACCAAAACAAATCACCCCATTTAAAATCACCAATAAACTTACTTACCCTTTCCATAATTCTATCTGAAGCCCTTAGCAAACTACCTAAATAAACTCCATCAGGCAAATTTGACAAATTCAACACAGACTCTTTCAAAAACCCATCAATAAAAATAAGATTGGGGAACTGGGTATCACCTGAAACATCCAAAGAATCAAGGAATTGCGCAGAGTGAGAAACGGGTTCAATTAGGGAACTTTTAATGAGAGAAGTGTCAGTGAAACGAAAAGGCTCATCTTTACGGGAGGGCCAAGGAGTAGAGAGGAGGGTTTGAGAGGAGAAGTCTCTGAGTTTCTGAAGAGGAAGAGGCTGCGAAGAAGAAGGGAGAGAGTCTTCAAGAGAATCAGCTAATTGAAGCACGAAAGGGTCAGAAAAAGAGGGCAGTGGAGGCGGAGTTGCGAATGTTTGAAGCGAAGAAATTCTGAGTTTGTTGAGTTTTGGCTTTGGTTTTGGTTTGGGAGTGAGTATGGGACTGACATGAACGTGAAGATGTGGCGTGAAAGACAATACAGACATCGATGGCCGATGATTATTCTCAGATTCTGCGATCAGAATTGTAATCTGAGAGTTGAGTTTTGTGAAACTTCAAGCTTAACTTGGTTTTGCCTTAGTATTTCTGTACGACGATGCCTATACAACAAGTGAACCAGGGTGCGCGTGTGCGCCACACGTCATGATGTGGCACATCCTCATTGGTAAGGATTTTTTTTAAGTTTATCTTCTTTAATTAAGTTCTATTAAAATAAAAATGGAAAATTTATAACAAGTAAAAAAATGTGGGAAATGATATAATAGTTTCAAATTAATTTAACATTGTTTGTGATATAAAATTTATTATTAAATATTAACATTTTAAATGAAATTAGGTGCAACTATGTTTAAACAAACAATCATATATTAAATGACATTTGCATTAATTTTTCATATTAATTATGAATTATTTTACTAAAAAATAAAAACATGGGCATTTAAATTGAAATTAGAATTAAAAACTGGTTGGATTTGGGCTTTCAATTTTTGGGCCATAAACTAGACCATAGGCCCAATGGACCCAACATTTGACACAAACATTTTGAGTCATTTCGCCCATGATAAGCTTAAACATTTTGGGCCATAAACTGTAAGTGAGAGTTTTGTTAGTATATGTTCTAAGAACCAATTGTGTCGTCGGTTCTAAGACATTATGTTTTGTATATATATGTTAATGTATATATTTTGTATATACATTTTATCTTATCAATAAAAGAAAGTGTTCTTATTTCACATGTGGTTGTTTCATTTATATATATGTATTACATGTGAAATGTCCGGATGATACAAATCTTTAGAAGATCAAAATCATCAAAGTATTCCCTACATAGGTAATATTAATTGGATAATAATATTACATAGTAGGCATGCTGAATGCCTCCGTAGAATATCATGTGATGGTATTAGTGTCGATAATTATAAAAGTTATATCACTAGGGCATTAGCATGGATACGCGGTTAGTGAACTATTTATCGAATATAACCATTTATGATGAATCACATGGACATTTGAAATGTAATCAATGATTTATCATAAAATCGTACTAGTGTATTATTAATCCTTAGACTTGAGATATCACGGTTGGATTCTGCATAAACGCATATGGTTCATATGGTGTATAAACACGAGACTAATTATGTCATATGTTAATAAGCCGATTTGGCCATGTGTTGTTTATGTGTGAGGACAAGTGATAGTCAAGATGAGATCCGTTGACTTGGTATAGATTGATATCAAGTTCCTAGACGAATGTCAAGATACATTGGAAAAGGGAAATCTCCGACCAGGGTATATAAAATGTTACTTGAAAGGTTGTTTCATGGTAACATGTTCCATATGTATTGATTATCAATTTGATATAAAATTAAGATAAAGATTTTGACATACCATAAATCCATTCTTAATTGGGATTAGACAACTGAAGGATTTGATTATACAGTGCGTATGATTATAAAAGGATTCGTTGGAGTATATCTTTATTGTGACTTAGGGGTTATGGAGCATTGCTAGATGTCTGCCATAATCGGTAGGAGTTTTATTCATAAAGATTTATGACAAAACATATCGAAATAGACTATGATATTGGGTCCATGATTAGGCCATAGTGAACCTAAGAGGTCACACATAAAAACTAAGGAGAATGGAGAAATAGCCAAAGAGAGTTGATTATCCAAGGTTGGCTAGCACATACCAAGGGTAATAAAGTTATTTATGTTATTATCATTGAATTAGATTCAATGGAGGGTTATATTAGTTATTATGAATAATTTAAGAGTTAAATTGCTAATTGGAATTCAATGGAATTCCAATTCATAATTAATCATTTTCTTTATATTAAATTGGATTTAATAATGGGTTGTAATTGTAAACATATGAACAATTTAAGGGTTAAATTGTTATGTAAATAATTTAAGAGTTAAATTGTTAATTATGATTAAATGTTAATCCAATGTTATTATTTAAAGAAGTTTAACAACTTCATAATAATTATGAAATTATTTACAACTCCAAAAACAATTATGGAATTGTTTAAGGAAGTCTAAAACAATTATTGAATTCTTTATTATAAGGCTACATATATAAAGAAAATGATATATCAATTTTAAGGTAGAGATCAAAATTTCTAAGAACCCTAAATGTCTCTCTTGGCCTAATTCTTCTTTTACCTTAGTGTGGATACTCTTTTGTTTAATTTCTCTTGAAATTAAAAGTCTTCAAAGTTGCTAAGGACTTGAGGTAACAAGTTATACCTTACTTGTTTTCAATTGATTGAATTTTTTTTCGCAAAATATGAATATACATGTTATAGTATCACATGCATCATTCTCCATGTATTCCATCCTACATTTTTGGCCATCGATCTTGTCAAAAATGACTAGATCGACACACAGTCAGCCAGATTAGGTTGGTCGTGCCTATTTTGATGATGGATGCCGACAGTAATTGCCTCTTCCAAGACTCGAATACAAGACTCCTGGATATAACTAACTCTAATGACTAAAGAACTTGCCATCCGCCCACAAGAGGAGAGGTAATTTTTATTTCAGAACAATGTTCTTGATGTTCAACAGGTGCATTCTCTGGAGGTTGCACTCAATTCTTTACAACAAATCTAGTGTCGATAAAAGCTTCTATTTTTGGATTTTCCAGATCTTTAATAGGTACACTTCAGGGACTTAGCGAGTGACTTCGATACACACATCCCTCCTTCCGCTTTTGCTCTATTTTGCTCTGTTGTTTTCTCTAGTTTTTTGTCTTTAGTTTCTTTATATATTGTGAGGTGGTAAAAAATGAATGGAAGAGTGAAACAAAAAGTCAAACTCATTAAATTTACTCTTCCATTCATTTTTTGCCACATCACTTTGTATGAAGATCTTTGTAAAATTTCTTTATAAGTGTAGTATTACTCATAGTCTTTAACATCTTAAAGGAAGTGTAAAACCTCATTCCCATGATCATCCATCATTGCTATAACATTCTAAGTTAATGCAAACAATACATCAACACTTCTAATGGCAACCATTCAACACCATATGATCTCCAATACTACAAGTTTTGTCACAATCAACATCAACACTTTATTTTCTTCAATTAAATATAACAACTCATAAAACATAAATGACAATAACTTCATGTATAATGAATAGAATTCAAGACAATAAATAACATTAATGAGTTCAACTGCACTTGCCATCAACTAATTCTATGTTTTAAAGCCTTAATTTCAGGTTTTATTAAAATCTACAAACCCTAGCATAATCCCTATAGTCATGGGAGGTTCTTCCTTACCTTTTTAAAGAATTCCCCCACCAAATCCTTTGCCTTTATCTTCTTTTACACCTTAATCCTACAGATATAACATTATACCTCAACGTTTACCTCAAATCTTCAAATAACATCAAAACTAGGGTTTTTAATCCTTACCTTAAACTTTTCAATTTGAAGATCCAAGGCTCCTATCTTGTTCTCCTTGAAAAAATTATGCAAAACTCCTTTGAAACTTATAGAGAGAAAGCTTGTTTCATAGAAGATTTGAGAGAAAATGGAAGAAAGGTTGAAGAAATGATGTCTCCTCTTGGCTTGAACGAATTTTCCTCTTATTTATAGGAAAATATTTCATTAATTTTCTAAAATTATGCTATCGGCCCAATTATTTTAATTGTATAACTCATAAGTCCTTAATTCTTCGCATAAGGGTATTTTGGTAATTTGGCACTAAACATAATTATTACTTAATTAATGTAATTAAATGCAATTAAGCGTACTCATCCTTGACTTTTGCAATGCTTATCTATAAGTAAAATGACTATTTTGCTCCTAATACCTTTTTATGGATAATTGATTCATACTGTTCCAAATGAATTGACTATTTTGCCCTTAGTTAGATTTTATGCTTTTTAACATAAAATTAACATCTAAATGACTATTTTGAGTTGGGAACATGCCTTTGACATCTTGGGTATCACAAAGACTCATTGCAAACTAACTAATTATGAGCTGACACATCGTGTTTGTAAGAGAAAGTTAGTGAGAATGGTTTGTGGGTGTAGTATTACTGCCACATTTTTGGATGAAATCAACCCTATTGACAAATCCCCAAACTTAAAGAAAAAAACCCATGCTTTAATTTAAAATCCTAAGTAAAGACTTGTTTTTGTCATATGAAGAAATTGTTGCTGGATGGATTTGAGCAATATATTGGGTTATTAAAGGGTTTAAAAGAGAGAAGAGGACAATTATACAATTTGAAAGTTGTTCCAAATAATAAATCATTGAGTATGTTGCATATATGTGTATGAAACATGTTTAACAAACTATTTTTTTAATGAGTTGTTGTTTTCATGGTTGTTTAAGCTTACACTAGTCTTTAGATGTTGAAAATGGGTGGTTTTTTTTTTTTTTTACCATATCTAGGTATGGGTATTGGCCAATATGGGAGGATTTAGATGAAAAAAGGATTGGAGGTTGAAGACAAGTTTTGTTCGACACCTACTATTCGGACACATTCGGCTGGATTCGACCAAGGTAAGTTTTGCCTAAATGGAAAAATCCTATCGAATGTGTTCAAATAGGAGGAGGGTGTCTAACAAATCAGGCCAATTGTAGCTTTTTTAAATTGGTTGAATTTGTTTGAATCCTATGGTGTCGGCCGATTTCAATCTTATCGAATACCATAAATTCGAAATCATTCGAACGGATTTAGTGTGCATTGGCCGAATTAGTCTAACTACGTCCTAAGACCTATAAATTACTCCCCCCGTTTCGAAATAAAAGTCGTTTTAAGTCATTGCACGCTTTTTAATAACCTAATTTTTTAATGTAAATTTTTTTTCTCTTTGCTCCTCCCTCTGAAAGTGCGTGGGAAATGGAACGAAGAAAAAGCAATGATGATTTATGGAATTAAAAGTTGTGTTAAATGGCTTTTGAAAGAGAAAAAGAGAGAGAGAGAGAGAGAGAGAGAGAAGAGATAAGGGTTGAAGGAAAGAGAGAGAGGAGATAGGGGCATACTTCGAGAAAGAGAGAGAGGGTTGCATTTGGCCAAACGACATTTATTTTGAAAAAAAATTATAAGGCTAAAACGACTTTTATTTCAAAATAGAGGGAGTACTTTAAATTGGTCAAATTTGTCCAAAAACAAAGGTATCACCCATGTCGGCCATTATGATTCTTCCCAATTATTTGATACCTACCAATCAGATATCAACAGTAGGGTACCAAACAATTAGGTTTATGGTCATTTTGTCGGATAGCCATGTTTTGGAGTGTGTTAGATAGTCTATGACCAATTTTTTTGAAAATTTTGAGAAATCTAATCCAAGTGTTTTGTTTTGTTATATTTCAAGAAAATGTGATCCTTAACATGAATTCTTGTAAATTATGGAGGACGTTGGGAGTCTTAGAATGATGGGTACAAAAATGCTCTGAATACATTTCCTATTTGACAATGAAGGCTTATTGAAGTGTTTCATGAAAATTACATATTGACAGCAATCAACATACATCGAATTTTACTAAGAAATATGTGACTCACAGATATGATGAGCCTGTTGACATCAACGATGATAAGGAGCTTGCATTTTTCATTGGCACACAATTGGAAGAGCCTACAAATACTTTTCGTTGCATGTTACAATGGTTGAATATACAAATTATCTTAGTTTCTAGTAGCAGTGCTTGGGCTATTGGGCTTCTTTGGTCAAGGGGCATCATACTTATGCTAAAGATCAACTACTTCCTAATCATAGCAATGCTTCTACTGGATCAAAGAAGAAGAACGACGCTAGATTGAAGAAGGAGAACTAAAGAAGCCCAATAGCCAAAGATTGAAGTTTGAATTTGATTGTGGATCCTTTGCCACTCAAATAGGTTAGCCTTTTGGGTGTGAAACTCTTAGGCCGTGACACAAGCACAACATCACGGGTTGATCCTTTGCCACTTATTCTAATTGATGCACTTAAAAAGTGAAGGCATCAACGAAAATTAACCTATTGCATAGTTTGAAAAGTGAGGAAAGTGAACAAAGGTAGGTTCATCAGCCCAATTTGTAAACTTAAAAGCAAACTCATCATAAGCAAAGAATCAATAATCAATTCATGTTTCTATGCCCTAAGTTGCACAAATATAAAGTTACAGGATCTTGAAACTTGATGAACTTTCATATATATATAAAAGAAATACATATATGATTCCATAGTTTGAAAATTAAAACTTGAACCTTGATTGAATAAAAAATAGGCAGCATTTCTCTCCCTTTCTTCTCTTCTGTAAGTGCAAACTCTCTTGATGGATAGAGAAAAAATTTTAGCGTATATGAGAATAGAGAGAGGACCCACCTTTTATATTGTAGTTATTTAATTAACTGCAAACATCACACCTTTCCATAAAAGGTTAAAGACCAATATGCCCTTCAATTAAATTAATTATTACTAAACCTTATATTATATTTAATTCACATGGACCACTTTATAAGAATTATAAATAATTCTAACATTCTCCCACTTGGTCCATGTGTCATAAAAAATAAAACTTTACAGCTTAGTAATTAAACATAATGTGTACACAATAATAATTAATTAAAAGTCATATCTTAAATGGTCAAGATATAAACAATATAAAGTAGGAACCTATAAGGATTATGGCGGTCATATGTTATTAAATCAACATATTCCCTTCCATGTATCACTTTACAAATTCTATACTCAGAACAATCTATAATAATTCTTAATGGTCCAACAATAATGCCCTTATCAAGGACAAATTCTGTCATATTTATCATTCATGTATACAAAACAACATAATATAAAAAAACATACAACTGAATAACTTATATCAATCAGAAACAATACATCAAGAGCTCAGAGTGACTAAACATAAAGAGCTTTAGGTACATAACAACAACATAATGTTAACAACATAATGTCAAGGAATATATAAAATACATTATAAATCAACCATGACGGGTAATAATACCCATCCTTTCAATGTGCTCACTAAAGGTCTTAGGTGATAGCCCTTTAGTCAACGGATCCGCTATCATAAAATTGGTGCTAATATGCTCAATAGTCACTTTTTGTTTATGAACTTCTTCTTTAACGGCAAAGTATTTTAATTCCATATGTTTAGCACCTTTTGAATATTTATCGTTTTAAGAAAAGAAGACTACTGCGACATTATCACAATAAATTTTCAGCGGCTTGGCAATACTATCGACAATCCCAAGTCCTGAAATAAAATTCCGTAGCCATAATCCCTGAACTGTGGCCTCAAAGCATGCCACAAACTTAGCCTCCATAGTGGAAGCAGCAATGACAGACCGCCTTGCACTTTTCCATGAAACTGTTGTTCCACCTAACATAAATACGTAGCCAAAAGTGGATTTCCTAGTGTCTAAACAACCAGCAAAATCTGAATCTGAATATCCAACTACCTCAAGATAATCAGATCTCTTATAGGTAAGCATATGATCCTTCATCCCTTGTAAATATCTTAACACTTTCTTTGCAGCTCGCCAATGATCCATTCCAGGATTACTTTGATATCTATCCAGCAAACCGACCGCAAAACTAATGTCTCGTCTGGTACATGTCTGAGCATACATTAAACTTCTGACAACTGATGCATAAGGAATATGCTCCATTTGCTTACGTTCCAATTCAATCTGTGGGCATTGCTTAAGGCTCAACTTATCACCTTTCTGAATTGGAACTGGACTTGTAGAGCACTTATCCATTTTGTATCTCTCCAGAACTTTGTTGATATAAGCTTTTTGAGACAATCCCAACAATCCTTGTGATCTATCACGGATAATTTCAATTCAATCACATAGGATGCCTCGCCCATATCCTTCATCTCAAAGTTCTTAGAGAGAAACTTCTTGGTTTCATACATCATGCCAAGATTATTAGTAGCAAGCAAAATGTCACCAACATACAGGACTAGAATTACAAATGTGCTCCTATTGACCTTCAGATATATACACCGATCAATAGTGTTCTTCTTAAATCCGAAAGTAGTAATGGTATCATATATTAAACTTGAGGTACCACTGTCTAGAAGCTTGTTTTAATCCGTATATAGATTTCTTTAATTTACACACCATGTGTTCCTTCCCTTCAATTGGAAAACCATCAGGTTGTTCCATGTACACTTCTTCTTCTAAATCCCCTTTCAGAAAGGCAGTTTTCACATCCATTTGATGAAGCTCTAGATCATAATAAGCTACCATTGCCATAATAATTCTAAACGAGTCCTTTGAGGAAACTGGCAAAAAGGTCTCGTTGTAATCAACACTGTCTTTCTGAGTAAAACATTTGGCAACAAGTCTGGCTTTATACCGTTCAATATTGCCATTAGAGTCACGCTTGGTCTTAAAGACCCATTTACACTCAACTGTTCTACAACCTTTAGGCAACACTACTAGATCTCAAACTTTATTGTATTCCATTGATTTTAACTCTTCTTTCATGGCGTCTAACCATTTTACAGAATTATCACTTTTAAGGGTTTGTGAAAACGAAATTGGATCTGCTTCTATTCCTAAGTCAATTTCAAACTCTTGTAGATAAACCATATAATCATTAGAAATGACAGATCCTCTTTGTCTTTGAGATCTTCTTAATGCCATTTCTTGTGGTTCATTTACTACTTCATGTGGCTCACCAACCACAGGTTCATTGATTACTAAATTATCAGGTAGTGTTTACTCAATTACTTGTTGTTCCTGATTGTTATCAAAATGTCTGACAACTATAGGAACCACAACCTCAGTAGAAGTCATAGGCGCAGGGACCTGTACCCTGACTTCTTGAATATCCACTTTACGTGGTTCAACACTCCCACTGGTTTCACCATTCTCAATAAACCTTGCATTTCTAGTCCCAACTATTCTCGTACTATGGCTAAGACAGTAAAAACGATACCCTTTAGATTTTTCTGGATAACCAATGAAAAAACCACTGGTCGTTCTTGAGTCCAGTTTCTTTTCATGTGGATTATAAATCTTGACTTCTGTCGGGCAACCCCAAACATACAGGTGCCTCAAACTAGGTTTCCTTCCTGTCCATAGTTCAAAAGGAGTCTTTGGAACTGCCTTACTAGGAACCCTATTTAATAAATATACAGTAGTCTTTAATGCATATATCCATAATGATGAGGGTAATGAGGAATGACTTAACATACTCCTAACCATATTCATTAACGTTCGGTTACGCCTTTCTGCAACACCATTCTGTTGTGGTGTTCCCGACATTGTGTATTGGGCACATATGCCTCGACTTTCCAGGAATTTAGCAAATATACCTAGACATTGTCCAGATTCATTGTATTTACCATAATATTCACCACCTCTATCTGATCGAACTACTTTCACTTTTCTATCTAATTGCCTCTCAACTTCATTAATGAATACCTCTAGGATATTAACTGATTGAGATTTTTCATGCAATAAATAGATATATCCATAACGTGAAAAATCATCTATAAAAGTGATGAAATATCTTTCTCCACTAAAAGAAGGTACATCAAAAGGACCACATATATCGATGTGTATTAATTCAAGGAGTTCTGCGCTTCTTGTGGCTGCTTTCTTAATTGTGGATGTGGTTTGTTTTCCTTTGATACAATCCACACAGATGCCAAGATCAGTAAAGTCCAAATCAGGTAAAACTTCATCATTTACTAATTTTTCATCCTTTCTCTTGATATATAGCCTAAACGCTTATGCCATAAATAAGCAAATTTTTCATCCACAGAAGCACGTTTTGTTCCTATACTATGAGGCAGGGTCAATAATGTCTCAGCAAACAAATTATCAAGATGTCATTTGTACAATCCATCACAAAGCACACAAGAACCAATTAAACAATTATATGTAAATAAACTGAAACATCCATTCCCAAACTTAAAAGAATATCCTTCTAAATCAAGTTTAGATAAAGATATCAAATTACGGGATAACTCCAGTACATAAAGAGTATTAAACTAATCTAAATGATGTCCAGTATTTAAAATTAAACGATAGGTTCCAATGGCTTTAACTCGTGCTTTGACTCAATTCCCCATGTACACAAATCTTTCATTGTCGTTTATGATCTGGGTCATAAGGAATCCCTGCAAAGTATTAAAGATATGAGTGGTACATCCAGAATCAATCCACCAAATATTATAAGGAACTTCCAATAAATATGATTCGAAACATACAAAAGCACTAGGCTTACCTTTCTTTTTGAACCATGCCTTACGTTTTAGGCAGTCCCTCATATAGTGTCCAACTTTCTTACAGAAATGACACTTTTCTTTAGTCTTATCCTTCTTATGGACTTGGGCAGAGGACTCGTAAATCTTCAACGGCCTTTTGCCCTTTCCATACTTCTTGTTGGATTTGTTCTAAACTCCAGACGAGCCCACAAGATTAACAAAATGAACTCCTTGTTTCTTCAATCTTTCCTCCTCTTGAACTAACTTAGTTTGAAGCTCAGTCATATTCCATTTATCTTTAATTGTGTTATAATTAATTTGAAATGGACTAAACTGATAACATAAAGAGTTAATGACAAACTGAACAAGGAAACTTTCGTCCACAGACATTCCCATGTTTCTAATTCTTGCTGCTATATTTGACATCTTAGTCACATGTTCATACATGCTACGAGAACCATCATATTTCATGGTGGTCAGCCTACTCATTAATGCCCCCATGCCGGACTTGTCAGCGGCCTCAGACTGCGAAGTCTCTTTGGCTAATCTCATAAATTCCCTAGCATATTCTGTGGTAGGAAGTGAGGTCTTGATTTCACTCACCACTGTCATCCGTAAATATTTCAGGCTCAATCTATTTGATCTCTCCCATTCCTTATGGAAAGACCTTTCTTCATCAGTGTTGTTCTCAGTGAGATCAGTTGGTTTCTCTGTCATGAGTGCAAGGTCGAGATTTTGAACACCTAAGTAATACTCGACTTGTTCACTCCATTCATTATAATTGAACCCATTAAACTTAATAACAGATGAGGCGTGAAGAGCAAATGCTGCAAAAACAAAAATTAGGCTTACACATTAATGTTTTGAGTTTTATACCTTATACTTAATTTCAGATTTAGATATTAAAATTTATTATCATTAAAACATAAATATATATTGAAAATCTCCTTTGGAAGAAATAACAATATACGATAATTAAACTTAATTGATGCAATCTTTTATAAGTTTTCTTAATTGGTAATTAAATGTACTTTAGTTAGACATGTTTGTTATCTTTGGATATACTAAACACATCTAATCAAGTACATTAATTAACCATGATTATGTTCATAATTATAGGATTAACTAATCTATCTTTGGACGATCCTTAACTATCCTATAACATATAAACTTCAAATTACTCATGTCCAATACATTATGTCATCTCATTAAAGCATCTAATGATCATGAGTAATTGAATCTTGTTTAGTTTGATATCTATGGGATAAACATTTTAATTTGGCCACTTTGGTGACTAACAAATTATACATAATATAGTTATCAAACTCTTTCTCTAAAGAAAATTATACTTTAGAAACTTATACACATTTCATGTGCCTAAACGCACATTAAGGACAAAATTGGGTTGATTCGACCCTCATTGTTAATTTTGATTGTCACCGTTAACTTTGACGGTTGACTGTTAACTTTAACCGTTTACCGTTAAGTTTAACAGTCACCGTTAACTTTAACGATTGACCATTAACTTTAACCATTGACCGGTTCAGTTAACGGTCTGAAGGTTTAACCCATTGACCGGTCCGAATCATATTTCCGAATCCTAAACCAGGCCGATTTGACCCACTTTTTCAGTTCGAGTCAGCCCATTTTAACCTATTTGAATTGACCCGTTTGACCAAAAAGGGTTGGGCTTCTTAATGGGTTATAGGTTTGGCTTCTTAATAGGTTATAGGTTTGGGCTTCTTTATGGGTTATTCTTAATGGATTTGAAAAAAAAAAATAGGCTCATTTAATAAGGCTTTAATCATTGGGTTGGGTCAATATTTTATGGGTCAATTATTGACCCGAATTTCTGGAAAAATCAGGTAAACTTCATATTCCGAATTTCTGAAATATATATTTTTTTTTTTATTGAAAAAAGCTTCTGGATTCTGAAAATTTGCATTTCAGAATAATTTTCTAGCCTTCCAATTTGTTAATTTCTAAACCCAAACTACTTTTTTAAATCTGTTTTACCCAAACCATTCCTATTTCACAATTTCCAAAAACCCAATTAATTTCTACATCCCATAAGAACCCTAAAAATAACTTAATGAAAAATTCATCTATCTCTAAACCTGAAATTGCTCTGATGCCATATTTAAACTTAAAAGCAAACTCATCATAAGCAAAAAATCAATAGTCAATTCATGTTTCTATGCCCTAAGTTGCACAAATATAAAGTTACAGGATCTTTAAACTTGATGAACTTTCACATATATATAAAAGAAATACATACCTGATTCCATAGTTTGAAAATTAAAACTTAAACCTTGATTGAATCAAAAATAGGCAGCGTTTCTCTCCCTTTCTTCTCTTCTGTAATTGCAAACTCTTTTGATAAATAGAGAAAAAAATTTAGCGTATATGAGAATAGAGAAAGGACCCACCTTTTATATTGCAGTTATTTAATTAACTGCAAACATCACACATTTCTATCAAAAGTTAAAGATCAATATGCCTTTCAATTAAATTAATTATTACTAAACCTTATATTATATTTAATTCACATGGACCACTTTATAAGAATTATAAATAATTCTAACACAATTCCCCTAAAAACAAACTCACCACATCCTCTGTTCACACCCTGGCCAGGTCGCTAAAGGACGTTTTTTTATCTTTACTCTTGGTTCCTTTTATATGACGTATGCCTTTACGTCTTAGCACCA
Organism: Pistacia integerrima; assembly: GCA_026225825.1. Taxonomy (NCBI): domain Eukaryota; kingdom Viridiplantae; phylum Streptophyta; class Magnoliopsida; order Sapindales; family Anacardiaceae; genus Pistacia; species Pistacia integerrima. The sequence continues at coordinate 24,528,271 of CM047736.1, forward strand.
AACACATTTCTCAAATAAATTACTTTGTTACTTTTATTTTGTAACAAGCTGTGCATGTCCCTCGCAATAAGCTTATAAATATGACTGCAATCTCAGCTTTACCAAACACAAATTCTAAACACTTCGTTTTCATTCATTAAGAATTTGTGTCTGCAAAATGCAATCCTGGTTCATTATCCTTTTCTCCATCTCCATAGCTTTCCTCCTCAAAGCTTTCATTAACCTTCTCTTTCCCAACAAACATCTTCCTCCTGGCCCTCCAACCTTCCCCATTATTGGCAACTTATTGTGGCTTCGAAGATCAACTTCTCAAATTGAACCCATCCTCCGGAATCTCCATGCCAAATTTGGCCCCATTGTTACTCTCCACTTTGGCTCTCGCCGTGCCATCTTTGTTGCCGACCGCTCCCTTGCCTACAAGGCTTTAGTCCAAAATGGTGCTGTCTTTTCTAATCGTCCACCGGCTCCTCCCACAACCAAATTATTTAGCAGCAACCAACACAATATCACTTCCTCTTCTTATGGCCCTACGTGGCGCCTCCTGCGCCGTAATCTCAATAGAGAAATTCTCCACCCTGCACGTGTGAGGAGCTACACGCGTGCGCGCAAGTGGGTTCTGCATATTCTTTTGGATCGTCTCAAGTCAGAGTCCAAAAATGGTGATCCAGTTCGTGTGATGGATCATTTTCAATACGGCATGTTTTGCTTATTAGTGTTTATGTGTTTTGGAGACCAGGTTAATGAAAGCCAAATCAAACATGTTGAGGACCTCCAGCGTCGGCTGTTGTTAGGATTTAACCGATTCAATATACTAAATTTGTGGCCAAGATTGACAAAAATTGTACTTCGCAAAAGGTGGGAAGAGCTGCTTCAGTTATTGAAATATCAAGAAGAAGTATTGATTCCATTGATAAGATCGAGAAAGAAGGAGAAGGAAGAGAGTTTAAACGAAGGAAAAGAGGATGAATATGTTATAGCGTATGTTGATAGTTTGTTAGATTTGGAGCTTCCAGAAGAGAAGAGGAAGCTTAATGAATCAGAAATTGTTTCTTTGTCCTCGGAATTTCTAAACGCTGGCACAGACACTACATCCACAGCGCTGCAGTGGATCATGGCGAATTTAGTGAAATACCCACATATTCAAGAGAAGATATTCATGGAGATTAAAGGGGTTGTGGAAGAAGGAGAGGATGAAGTGAAAGAAGATGACTTGCAGAAGATGCCATACTTGAAAGCAGTGATATTAGAGGGTTTAAGAAGACATCCTCCTGCGCATTTTGTGTTGCCACACGCAGTCACAGAAGATGTAGATGTGAATGGATATGTGATACCAAAGGATGTGAGCATCAATGTAATGGTAGCTGAAATGGGTTGGGACCCAAAAGTGTGGGAAGATCCAATGGCATTCAAGCCAGAGAGATTTGTGGGTGGTGATTTTGATATAACAGGAAGTAGGGAGATTAAGATGATGCCATTTGGGGTTGGGAGAAGAATTTGTCCAGGGCTTGGTTTGGCAATGCTTCATTTGGAGTATTTTGTGGCGAATTTGGTTTGGAAATTTGAGTGGAAGGGTGTTAAGGGAGATGAGATTGATTTATCAGAGAAGCAGGAGTTCACAATAGTTATGAAGAATCCATTAAAGGTTCATATTTGTGAGAGGAGTAGATAATTTAGTTATGTATTAAGTGTGTACAACTTTTTGATTATTAAATATATGTTTATGATAATTTTGTATGTTAATTACATGAATTCAGCCTTTTCTTTTGGATGTACACAACTTGTATTCAATTTGTACAACCAAATTGCCATTAGAAACTGATAATGACTATGTGATGAACTGGAGTTCAATCATCAATGCCAATGTGAACAGATTTTTTTTTTTCAGTACTGGAAAGCACTTTTTTGTTTGTTTTGTATATTTTGTATCTCTTTTCTTTTCGTCTCTCCTATAGTCCTATTACAAGATCTTTTTTCATGGGGCTTGCTCTTTTTCTTCCAAAAGCCAATTCTATCAGATTCCATGAACAATCTTTCTTTTGTTACTTTTTTTGTTTTATTTTTAGGGCATTAAGTAACGTGGCCCTTATGACACTGACACTTTCTTATTGTAAGGGATGTAAATGTGCATTTTCGAAACTTTTGGGTACCAATTTATATAAAGTTTTAAGTTTGAGAGTGAAAATAAGGGACAACTTTAATTAGATTATTTAAGAACAAAATTTAGATTATGTTTCTAGATGATAAATCAAATAAATCTTAAAAAAAAATGTAAATTATTTTTATTCTTTGAATACAAGGACTTTAAAATTTAAAAAATTTAAATACTCCAATTATTATTATATAATGCACAAAAAATAATCATAATAATAAGAGTAACATACTAACACTACACTCATTAATACTTCTCACTAATGCCACATGTCAGCTTATAATTCATCAATTCATATGAGTTTCGTCTATCCAATAATAAGTCATGCCTAACCAAGCCAATCACAAACTCCCACGTGGGGTTTGTGAGAATAATAAGATGGATTCAACATGCAATAAAATTATCAAAGATAGAGAGAGAGGAATACTCGTATTGCCATTGGTCATTATATGATGTTTCAATGAAACGGAGGGAATAATATGTTTATAAATTCATCTTCTCTTTGATAACATTGAGAAAAAAAAAAAATGAAAATTCTTCATCCATGAAAAGGAATTTCTATCCTCTTTGTTTTGCTACATAATATTACCTGAATATATTACGGCAAAAAGCCCGGCATAATAAATGAGATTTTACATGATATGAAATGTTAATGAAATGAGAAATTAATGTCTACATGTTGATTACTTATAAACAAAATAAACACACTTACGAAATGGAAAATATTAATATCGTATAATGGAAGGAGTTGACCTCCACCCCACCGCATCATCTGGTTTGTGATCAGTTGCGGACTCAGGATCTTTGCCCAGAGGGTCTTTGCAGCTCCGTCATTGTTCGCCAAATAACTAATAAAAACTTTTAAAAAATCATTAAACTTAAAATAAATAAAATAATATAATATCAAGAATCTGAAAATGAAAGAATACAATAACACAATACTTTCTTACTCAGAGGCGGACTCAACCCCTTCGAGAGTAGGCTTTAAAAAAAAAAAAAAAAAAAACACCGATTTTTATAGAAAAAATCTTCTCTAGAATTTCTTCTTATCCTTTTGGATTCTACCTATCTTTACTGATTTGACCTTTATGTTCTCCACCTTTTCCCTAATTTAGTCCATATAATATATTACACAAATCACTATTAACTGTGATTTCTAATTTTTGGCTAGGCCTCATTGTCGTTTCATCTATACTTACCATTCTATCTTTAATCTCTCTACCTAATTAATTCTTTAAGAGACTTCATTTCCCTCTACTAATAAAAGATTTCATGATGTAACTTGCACCATTTTTTAATAGAAATAAAAATTTATAATTTATAATTATAAACTAATAATTTACTTAATAATTCTCATTATCTTTCCCTAAATTTAATAAATGTTAAATGATTAAGTTATACTCTTTTCACAAATATATCCTCTATTTAATGACAATAACATGACATAATAAAAAAAAAAAATTGGATTATAATTCAATTTGAATTTTTTATTGAATTTGATTATGACAATCTTATGTTAAAAGCAATGTTCTGAAAACCGGACTGGACTATGATCCGTTTAAGGGTCCGATTTCTAGTTTGACCCGTTAGATCGGTCGGTTGGACCGTATTTTATAAAATTACATGTTAGTCCCTATATGTTTGAAATTCATCAAAAACACCCCTAAATACTCCCTTAAGGTTTGAAATATGTCTAAAACACCCCTAAATACTCCCTTAAGGTTTGAAATATGTCTAAAACACCCCTGTCGAGCGAAGAGACTGATGAGTGGTGGTGGCAGTGACGATCGACCGCCAATCGAAGTTCGAAAACATGGGGCTTTTGATGTATAGGTTCCGGCGAATCTTATGGTGGTGTTAGGGAGTTCCATCAGCGCCGGAAATTGCCGTAATCAAGAACGAAGTCCGACGGTCGCGTGAACTTTAGGTGGACGGTGAGCGACGAATGCTGGACGACGGCCAATGAAAATGGATGGGTTTTGTCGTGAAGATGCCATCAAGTCGAATGGTGGTGTTTTCTCCCTCGAACGATGCCGGAATCCGGTGGGATTGAGTTGCTATTGGACCGTGACTCGGCACTATTCTGACGGTCCAACCGCGGCTCAATCCGGTTTAACTGAAAATACTGGGTTTTAGATGATATCGGACCGAAGATACCGCCGGCTCCTGGTTGAATCGGTCCGACCGGAGGGTCCGATCCGATTTTCAGGACACTGGTTAAGAGCAAGCTGAATTATTTATTATTTAATGAATTTAATATCATTACTTTAAAAGTGCATATAACTTAACTTATTTTTCCATTAGGCCCTTACTTCTTCCCTTCCAATTTCATCACAAATTTTCATAAGACATCAATAACATCAATTGATAAGATAAGAATTTGAATTGAAAGCAAATTAGGTCAAGATTTAGGGTTTAAGATTTAGGTTTAGGGTTTTTTGCTCTCTTCACATTGAAGAAGTTTTTCTACGTAAAAATTTTCTTGTGTTTCCTTGTGAATTTGATGTTATTTTCAACACTTTTGCTTCTCATAAATTTATTCAAGTAGGAAAGTATTGTGTTATTACATTCTCTCTTTTCAGCTTCTTGATATTGTAGTATTTCCTTTGCTCGTTTAATGGTTTTTTTTAAGTTTTCACTAGTTGTTTGATAAACAATAGCGGAGCCGCGGAGGCCCCCCCGAACAAAAATCTTGGGTCCGCCATTGTTTCCACTTGAATAAATCTACGAGAAGCAAAATCGTGAGCAAATGTGTTAAAAAAAAAACATCCAATTCACAAGGAAACATAATAAATTTTTTACATAGAAACACAATAAAATGAGTAAATACATATTATTAATTAATAAAAATTTTAATATGAATTAATTAAAAAAAATGGGGAATTTTCTTGGTATAAACATAGATAATAACTCAAATTTCTTTAGTAATTTTGAGCAACTAAACGGTGATATTTGAAATGTAGGAAAGTGGTGGATGAAAGGTAAAGAATAAAGTCCCGTAAAATATAGTTAAGATTTAATTTGGAAAAGCAAGAATGTTTTAGACACAAAACACAAAACAAACTCACAAGATCCATGCCTTTTTCCATCAAATTAAAATAAAAAACCTCCAAAAAATAAGCATGATTCAACCTAAAATAAACTAAATTGAAATGAGTAGTACACATACTTAAAACTGATAAAACATAAAACAGAACTAATTGTGGCACTGTGGAGAGAGAATGAGAGAGTAAAGAATTTTGGGGATAAAATCATAAAAAGCAAGTGGAGCTGTGGAGAAGAAGAGTGGAGAGAGTTTCAAATTTTTAATATAATGTGAGCCTGAAATATATGTATTTATAGCAATTTTTTTGTGGACCTATATATATGTATAATAGTTCTTATTTAAAAAAAAAAAAAAAAAAAAAAATTGAGTGGGCTTGGGTATATATATATTAATATCAATTTTTTGTGGGTCTATATATTTTCCAATTTTTTTTTTTTTAAATATGAGGATAGGCCTGGGCTTACCCTCAGAGGGGTTGGGTCCACCTCTATTTGTGATAAAAGTCCAATTGTTACTCGAAGATTGTAAACAGAGTTGAAGCTTCCTTATACGTAGTTTCATTTTCTCAGTTTTCTTGCTCATTATCAGCCCCATACTGTGCTAATTGAATTATAGAGTAAACGACAGTTCCCACCTAAGGTTTTGCAAAATCCCAATTCTAACTCCTAATTTAATAAATTCTAGATTTTCACTCTTAAATTAACATTTCATATTTCCATCCTTAAATTAACAGAAACAAAAAATTGTTTAATGTAACGGTTAAAGGGTAAAGTGGTCATTTACCAAGGGTGGGGCGGACGCGTGCGTGGATACTGTAGTATCCCTATATAGTGGTAGGCACATTTTAGGCAGGGGCACCCCAAGTTAGCAAATGTCGCTACCGATGTTTTAACCTTTTTTCGGCTACCTTTCCACCTAAAACATCCCCCTCCCTTTTCCTTGCTTCCTCCTCACCTTTCACCACCCTCTTCCCACACCATAACACCCTTCATTCGCCCAAAAACGGCAACTGTTCGATTTCGTAAACCTCCATCTTTGCAGCCATTTTCCAACCGCCCCACTCATCAGAAATTCACCCAACCATGTCCATTCGACCCCCCCATCTCTTATCTTCAAAACCCACCCACACATCAGCTTCCCTCACTCACCATTTTCTGTCCATTGGCCTTTCTTTTGCGCCCAGTAGGGGCGTTCGACTTCACAAACCTCCATTTTTGTAGCCATTTTTTGATTGCCTCACTCATTGCAAATTTACCCAACCACCTCCATTCGAACCCCCATCCTCTCCTCTTCAAAATCCACCCCCACATCAGCTTCCCTCACTTATCATTTGTCATCCACTAGCCTTTCTTTTGTGCCTAGTGGGGGTAGTGGGTGAGTGCGGTTTTTCGTCGAGCATTTGGTGTGCTTCTGGGGGAGAAAGCTCCAGTAATGGGTTGGGTATGGCAGAAATTCTAGAAATTTACACCAGCAAATCAAAATCAATCCAAACTTTTCAAAACTACACACAACCAATTATCAATATTCTCACAAATCTCCAAAATCTACCAATGAAAGCAACCCTACAATCAAACAAACCAAACTTCTCCAAACTCGCGGTGGGGACGGTGGTTGAGGTGGGGGCTAAAATGGTGAAGGGTGTTGGGTGATGGTTGAGGGGGAGTCAAGCTTGTGTGTGGGTGATGGTGAAGGATGCCAGGTGAATTCACGGGGAGAGGGTGAGGTTTTGGTGCTGGATGGACAAGGGTGCTGTGTGTGGTGTTGCAGAAGGTCTCCGGCTCTGGAAAATAGCCAAATCATCCTAAAAAGGAAGTCGTGTGACCTGAAAAGGTTTTGGGAATGGCCAAAATCTAGGAGTTCAAAAGTAATTTTAATTTATTTTTCAAGGAAAGTTTGATAATAACACCACCAATATTATACCATAACTCAAAAATCATAAACATGTTAACCTATATTATACCATAACTCAAAAATCATAAACATGTTAATTTAAAGGTGACAATTTGGAATTTATGAGACGATGGTTTCGCTAAACCTTAGGTGGAAACATGTCCTTTACTCTTGGATTATGTGAGCGTCGCCAGCCTTGGGTGGAAACATGTCCTTACTCTTGGATTATGGGAGCGTCGCTAGTGGATGACTTTTTGATGCATGAATGAGCCTTACACTACCAATAAAGTCAATCTATTAATTATATGTATTTAAATTGTGGTGTCCGTCATCTCATAGTTTAGTTTCTAACTAGCTAGAAAGTACTTGATATTCCAAATTTCCCACAGCTAAATTAGCCTAAATATCATTAATTTGTTCACTATCTTTACTTATACTTTCCAAGTAAACGACGTTAATTAATATATCATCTAACAAACTCCAATGACGTAGTCCGATTTCTATATAAACTCACCTTCACAAACACCACACAGAGTCACAAATCAATAATCTTTCCAAAATGAAGTTCTTGCATATCCTTTCCCGTTTCTTCATTCCTTCTAATCACTCTTTCCATCACCTTGGCCAATGCAGCCTCTTTTGATATCACAAACCATTGCCCGTGCACTGTCTGGGTTGCTGCTGTGCCTGGCGGTGGTAGACAACTTGGCCAAGGTCAAACATGGACCATCACTGCCAACCCTGGTACCACAGCAGCCCGCATTTGGGCCCGAACCAATTGCCAGTTTGATGGTAATGGAAAGGGCAAGTGTGAGAAGGTGATTGTAACGAGCTCCTCGAATGCCAAGGATATGGTGCACCACCAAACACATTGGTTGAGTACGCTTTGAAGCAATACATGGACATGGATTTTATTAACATGTCCAATATTGATGGGTTTAATGTTCCAATTGAGTTTAGTTCAGTCTCAAGTGGATGCAACCGCGTGATCAAATGCACGGATGATATCATCGATCAATGCTCGAATGAGCTGGAGGTTTCTGGAGGATGTAACGGGCCATGTCCTGCTTTCAAGACTGAGGAGCACTGTTGTCATTCTGCCAACTGTGGACCTACAACTTACTCCAAGTATTTCAAAGATAGATGCCCAGATGTTTACAGTTACCCTAAGGATGATGCAACAAGCACATTTACTTGCTCTAATGGGACTAACTATAAGGTTATATTTTGCCCTTGAAGCATTTGAAGGGCGAAATGAAAATAATTAAACTACACGTCAATTTCACCTCAGATTTTATAATAACTTGCAAAGATGGAGATAGGAAAGTTTCCCTCTCGCTGGAGAGAATTCTAAAAAAATCAAAATAAAAATTTGAAAAAATTACTAATAAAATTTGATAGGGACACCATTTATTTTTAAATGCACTGAAATTTTCTAATGGCAGATATGTTACTAGTAGGAAATAAAAATGAATGAACATGATCTCCAGATACTGTGGTTATAAAATCAGATTACATTATACAATAGGTCCATTAAAAAATTCAAAGAGTTTTATCATATTTACTTTAATTAAAGTAGTAATCTCTCTAATTCTCTACGGTGAGTCGGTTACCAATGCCAGCTCATATTTGACTTCTTGTGTCCAAGTCTTCTACGACTGCCTTAACATTGACTTAAAGCTAAAAGGAAAATCATAAAAAATCATCCGGAAATTTCTCGGAAGTTTTCTGATCAATATTTTCATAATCTTGTTTCCCACAAGAACAACTCATACTCGCCATTTTTTCTTCTCAATGTCTCCAAAATGATGAGCTTCTTCAGAATCCTCTCTTTGTCCTCTTCCATTCTTCCTACTCTATACTCAAGTCTTGCTTTCACCGGCGTCCATGCAGCCCTTTTCGAGATACAAAATAACTGCTCCTACACGGTTTGGGCAGCTGCCGACCCTGGTGGGGGTAGGGAACTACGTCAAGGCCAATCATGGTTTATCAACACGGATCCTAACTTCGGCGACATTGGCCGCATATGGGGTCGAACCAACTGCAACTTTAATGCAAACGGGACGGGCAAATGTGAGAGCGGAGACTGTGACGGTCTTCTCTACTGTGTGTCACGAGGGACGAGTACGACACCCGTCACATTAGCAGAATATGGTTTTGGCTCCATCAATGACATGGATTTTTTTGATATCAGTTTGGTGGCTGGGTTCAACGTTCCTATGGAATTTAGAGCAACAACTACTGGGTGCAACCAAGCGATTAAGTGTGCGGCTGACATCAATCGTCTGTGTCCAACTGAGTTAAGGGACCCCGGTGGCTGTAATCATCCATGTACAGTTTTCAATACTGACAATTTGTGCTGTCGTGGTAGCTTCTGTACTACCCCTGAGACTTCTGCATCGGCGTACTTCAAGTTTTTTAAGGATTTGTGCCCAAATGCTTACAGTTATGCCTTAGACGATGCAACCAGTACATTTACTTGCCCTTCGGGAACTGATTACAAGGTTGTGTTTTGCCCTCCAACAACTTAATTCCTTCCTTTCCGTGATTTTCCTGGAGGAAATAGTATTTGGGTTGTACCAGTCTGGTGCTATAATGGATCAAAGTTTGCTTTTTCTTCAATTTTTTATTTTTTTTTTAATTTTTTTCTTGAAAGCACAATTAGCATCTAAAAGCATCATAAGAAAAAAGAAAAAGAAGAAAGCATTGAAAATATGAGAAATATTTTTAACGTTGATGATAATGTATTATAACTTAATAATGCAAATGTGGACCATTCCCTCACATGATTTGATTTCTTTTATCTTCTTCACCACTAACATATATCCTTTTTTTTTATTACAAGATTAAAGAGTTAGATGTTAATCTAAGCCATAAAATTTGTCAATCCCCTACCAAATCCCATCTAGTAACTTAGACCCATTCTTTCAAAATCCTTCCAAAATAACCTCTTTGTTTATTGTTGAATGAAAATTTATACTCACAAGTGCTAAATCAATATGTAGTCTAGTGTCCCACAGCGATTTTTAAGTTACCATGTCTTAATCAAACTAAGTAAACTAAAATAACCCAATAATTGATGAAACCCAAATAAAAAGTACAACTACCGAATTAAAAGAAAGACAAGAATTAAACGAATGAGAATCAAATGAGCTAAAAGACTATGTATCCAATTTCACCGTAATTATCTAACTGTATGCTAATAATCTAACTACTGTTGTTAGTGGCAGACTCAGGATTTTTGCCCAGGAGAGGCCCTCGCTCCGCTACTGTTTGTCAATCAACTAGTGAAAATATAAGAAAATAATATCCAATTCACAAGGAAATACAAGAAAATTGTTACGTGGAAAAACCTCTTCAATGTGAAGAGATAAAAAAACCACGGAAATATAATCTAACGATCCACTTAAATCCAATATAATCAAAAGAGTTTACTGATGCATATTTTTTACAAACATGCAAATATAGCAAGTGCACTAGTCGCAAAAAGTAATAAAGTGATAAGTAGAGTATCGTTCCCACGAGGATAGTGTTACTAAGTACCGATTTCTCTAGTTTAAGTCCTAATTGAAGCAACAATAAATTGGATTGATAGAAAATTAACTAACTAAATACAATTTAAGAAAATATAAATGAATGATAATGAAATTAAAGCGAAACCCAACAACTTAACTAATTAAACAAAATGCTAAAAAAAATGTTAAGGTGTTGATTTCACGTAGATATGTTAACCCAAATCATAGAATCTATTATCCAAGTTCTAATTCCTTGATTGAAAATCGAATTCCCTAAGTTGTAAAACATACATTCTCAGGCTATATTTTCCTACTTATCCCTATTAAGCTTCCCCACCTAACAAAATGAAGATTAATAGTTTAAAGTCTTTTAAGCTTAATGAAGATTAATAGCTCAAAGTCTTTTAAGCTTTATGGAATTCTATCTAGATTTCATAAATCGCTAAACCTATCTCTCATAAATCGCTAAACCTATCTCTAGTGTTTGCTTAATCTACGATATTTATCCCAAGAGGCACAATCACAAATCATTTCTCAATCTTATTGTGAACAACACACATTTGAATGGTAATCAAGTATCCAAAAGTTATTAAGCAAAGAGATAAACACTCAATCATGAAATTAAAACTCAAATTAAATCAATTCATATAAATTTGAATCATTGTATCAAGGTTACATCAAACTTCAGCTAAACAACTCAGTTCATACTCAAAAACAAAACAAAATAACAAAAACAAACTGAATCAAGATTCATCATTGAAAAACAAGCAAAAGTTGGAGAAATCTTCTCTAATTTGAAGCCCAAATCTTCAATAATCTTCTTCTTCCAAAAGCTGCCTTCCAAATGACGAACCAAGGCCTTTTTTCTTACGTTTTTGTGCTAATTTATACCTCTTTCACTTAAGGACCAAGCCCGCAAGCCAAAACGCGTCGTTTTATTTTTCACATCTGACGCATTTAGCCTACAGTACAAGCTTTTTCCTTGCCGCAGAGAGAATCTTTCGAGCCAAATTTGAGCATGAAAGAGTCTTAATATGGAAAAGTGTTAAAAATATTAATTGTAGCCCTTTAAATTATATTTCTACTCGTTCAAGAATCAGAACAATCCGAGGTCTACAGCTCAAGTTATGGAAGAAATACTGAAGCACATCCAAAGACGTTTTCCTTCGGTTTCCAATGTACTGTTCACGACTTCAAGCCAAGTTTTCACCATTGTCCAGTCAGAATTAGGAAAAACCCAAAACATGAAAATTATAGCTCTGCTTCTTAGCTTTCCAAAGCTTCTAAAATCAGGTCATTCTGAGTTTCCAAGCTCAAGTTAAGTAATTTACGCTCAAAACTGTCATCTATACTCAAAATCATCGTTTAGGCCTACAAAGACAAATTAATAAAATTAGGTAGCAATTATGACCCAATTTGTATGAGAAGTATCCTAAATCCTATCGAAAATCAATACAAAATCATATGGAAAAATAGGATTATCATTTACAATAACCACAAATTCACCAAAAATATTCTACATAAATTTAGAATTCAATCACAACTCTAATAAAAGTAAAATACACAAAGGTTTACAAAAATATGGATTACAATCACTCCAAATCCAGATACGCATGTAAAAAGGAAGGGAAGTTGAGAATTGGGAAAGAAAAACTTGAATATAAAAAAGGCAAAACCTAACTTTTTTTTCTCTTTTTTTACCTTTTAAAAAAACTTCTCAATTTTTTTTTTAAAGTTGAGGGCAGGCCTGGGCCTACCCTCAAAGGGCCTGAGTCCACCCCTGACTGTTGTCTCAATTCACATCCTAGGGTCGAGACTCACTTAATTAAGTGGTTACCGCAAGACGTTCGGGATTAACTTAGTGCTTTCAACAATAAACTAGCTAGGGCATATAGTCTAGCCTAATTGCTAAAAACCCATTAAGACCAGGAGTACTAGAATTCAAACCAATTTGTATCTGTTAGAGTCTATACACAAACACAAACTATTCATTCACAAGAACTTTTTAAGACTAGCATATGGCGTTTGCCTAATCTTAATTCAAACCATACATTAATCAACATCAAAGGGCGTCACACAATAATGGTAATTAATGAATGACATTAAATGTAATGAATGAATCAAGAACATTAGAATTGATAAACAATAACTTTGATTAAAAACCCCATCACGTTGATCTCAACCCCCTGCTCAGGCATCTCTTCAAACAAATCCATTGCCTTATCAACCTTCCTGCCACTCCCATATATGTTCAGCATTGCTGTACAGCTATAACTATCCGGCTTACAATTCTCTGACTGTTTCATATGCTCAAACAGCTTCTCTGCTTCCTCAACCAATCCAATATCCGCACACATATTCAACAATGTGTTATACAAAATAAAATCCATCAGCCACCTATTCTCCCTCATTCGCTCCCATAATTCTAAAGCATCCTTAGCCCACCTAGCCTTGCCATAAATCTTGATAAGGGCAGTTAAAGTTTTCTCGTCTGGGGTTAAACCTGATTCAATCATTTCATCAAACAAACTTCTAGCCAAACCAGGCTTCCCAGCCTTGCCCATTGCCTCTAACAATGGATTGTACACAACCAAATTAGGCTGCACACCTAAAGATTTCATTTCTTGAAAAACATACCTAATGCCATCATAATCCCCTGCTTCACCAAACATCTTCCCCAACACAGAAAATGTAATGGCGTCAGGTTTCCACCCAGTAGCTACCCCTCTTTCATACAAACTTAACACTTCCTCTACTTTACCTAATTTAGCATAAACATCTAAAATAGCAGAATATGTAACTTCATCAGGCATTAAACCAGTTTTATACATTCTTTCAAACCATTCTATCGCTTTATCAAAACGATTGCATCTTTTGGCACAGGTAATAATAGTAGAGTAAGTAATGTTGTCAAGCTTAATTTCATTGATTACCATTTCATTTGCAAGCTCCTCAATGAGCTGAAACTGCCTCCCAAACCTCAAAGACTTCATGGTAACATTGTAGAATATAGTTTCCATAGGAAACAAATTCTGAGTCTTCATCCAATTAAAGAAAAGATAAGTCTTTTGCCAAAATTTCAAGCTGTTGAGTATCAAGAGAGCATTTTCTCTAGTGGGTTGCTGTGGGATTTCATTTAGGGCAGCCAAGAAAGCTTCTTCAGAGTTGTCACAGTCATTGAGCTTCTGTGCAAAGCGTTTTAGTTCTCTAATCTGAGGATTGTACGAGTAAGCAGAGCGCTTATGCCTCTGAAGTGAAAGCACAGACCTTTTAGGCTTGGTGGGGTTAACCCATGTGGACTTTG